>JAWNOE010000091.1:0-600000 GCA_035046095.1 Drosophila pseudotakahashii
AGAAATTCAAAATATAAGAGAAAAATTTTGTCACGGATTTTTATATGGTCGGTAATCAGAAATTTTTATCATATATTGACGTATATTCAAAATTTGCTACTCTAGTAGAAGTTACAAGTGAGGATTGGTTAAAAGCTTAAAATGTTATCATAAATGTGTTTAACGAGGTGGGAAAACCACATGAAATTAAAGCAGATAAAAATTCAGCATTTATGTGTGTAGCCTTACATAATTGGTTAAACTCAGAAGGAGTCCAAATTCAAGTAACAACAAGTAAAAACGGAATATCAGACGTAGAAAGATTTAAAAAAATGGTTAATGAAAAATTGAGAATTATAGGAAGTGAATCAGACATTGAAAACAGGTATTCTAAATTGGAATTCATTCTGTACATTTATAATCATAAAACAAAACATAATGCTACAAATCAAATACCAGCTGACATATTTATGTATGCAGGTACTCCTGATTATGACACACAAGAAAAAAAAATTAATAGAATCGAAAAATTAAATGAAAAACGTCATGACTATGAAATAGATACAAAATATAGACAAGCACCTTTAGTAAAATCTAAAACTAAAAGCAAATATGATAATTCCAGGCAAACAGAGGAAAATGAACGGACTCAACAACAACTCAATGAAAACAATAATTTTCTCCATAATATTAGCAATTGTAATTAAACTAACAATTGGACAGAGCATTGAAATAAATCCCATTAAGTCCCAAAACGTATATCTTGTATTTAAAACCGGATCAATAGATATCCCGACTAAGTATAAACATAACAAAAACTGAACAATCTTTTGAAAGCCTTTTGAAAGAAGCTAATGAATTTAATGACGAAATCCAAATTCGATATTTAGTAGAAAAACTTAAAAGAGAAATTAATGGAATTACATTAGCAAAACGAAGTAAGAGAGTGTTATTCAATAATGTAGGATTATTTTACAAATATTTATTCGCAACATTGAATCAAGACGACAAAAATGAGATGGAACAAAAAATTAATAATTTAGTAGATACTAGTGTTCAGAATACGGATTTAAACATGAATATCGATGTCATAAATAACGGAATAGAGGTAATCAATAAAATAAAGGATGACGGAGAAAGGGAACAACAAGCTAGCGTTTTAATATTTAATTTACAACACTTTACAGAATATGTAGAAGATATTGAATTAGGGATGCAACTGACAAGATTAGGTTTATTTAATCCAAAACTATTAAAACATGATTATTTGAAAAACGTGAACCCTGAGAAATTGTTGAAAATCAAAACTTCCACTTGGCTTAAAACAGATACAAATGAAATTTTAATCATTTCCCATATTCCTTCAGAGATAGTGAAATCCATTGTTTTCGAAATTATTCCTTATCCCGACGAAAATAATAACATTTTAACAGAAAATATATTCGACAAGTATTTCCTATATGAAGATAAAGTATTTGATAAGGAAACAGAAAAAATAGTATTTGACGAATGTATAAATGGAATAATCAAACAAGAAAATACTGAATGCAAGTACACCAAAACATATAAAAATTTTCAAATTAATTATGTTGAACCAAATATTTTATTGACATGGAATATCCCTAAAACATTATTAAATCAAAATTGCATTAATAAAGAAATTTCTATAGTTGGAAGTAACCTCGTTAAAATCCTTAATTGTTCAATACAACTAGATGAATTCATACTTTCGAACACAATGTTAGATTATACACAGAGCGTTTACGTAAATAATAATGTAGCAAAATTAGTACCATTATCTTATATTCAAACAAAATAGAATCACACACAAAATATTGTAATGTATTTCAAATAATCACTTTAACAACATTTGTAATCATTATTTTAAGCATTTTATTGTACTTAGTTTATAAATTTAAGAGCATACCAAGAAAACTCATTGTAAAATATGTAAAACCAAAGGAAGAAACACGAAAAAGTACAGATATTGTAAACGATCTACCAAATCAAATTAACATTGATGAAAATGTAATGTTATACCCAACACTATCGACCTGAGGACAGGCCAAATTCAAAGAATGGGGGAGTGACATATCCATAGTTTCACATAACTCTATGCACATGTCCATACGCCCAAACACACATACACCATCCCAGAATCTACCCTTCAGATAACCTCAGCCAACCAGTCTATATCCAATTGCAAATGCACCCAAACTTTAGACTAAACATCCAGAACGAATCAAGTTACATCATCAGCTCGTTCCCACACTTTCGGACCCTCAACGGAAAATTACCATGAGAATGAATCCCCAAATATCTAGACTAAACAATCGGATTGAGTCGCCGGTGCATTATCAAACAACAATTCAAAGGGCAATTAGAAAACTCACTCAATTAAAATTAACTCCACTCATAGAAAGCTCTAAAGTTCAAAACCGAGGTATGATCGTTAAAGAAGTTTAAGTTAAGAAGCGAGTTCAGTTTGAGACTTGTCATTAGACAGTCAGTGTTCTTCCACAATATAAATAATTGTAACCAGTTTAGAATTTAATTAAATAAGGTTTTTTTTTATTTTAAACTTATGGTTCAAACATTTAATTAAACTGGGTAGAACCCATTCGAAGGTGGACCACAGCACGGCCAATGTGATCAACACGGTGAAAATTATAGACCACAAGGACGACATACAGGACGTAAATCAAAACCTTAAGATCGTCATCGGTATATTTGTTTTCGTGGTCATCCTGAAAGTGGTCAAGATGTACAAGCGATCTGTACAAGGACGCCGGGACCAGAAACATGCCCTCGAGCAGGCGATATGCCGAGTTTAATCAAAGTGAATGTGCAAAAGAAGCCCAAACCCAAAACAATAAACAGTGCAAAAGCAAAAACAATAAATACTATAATTGCAAACAAAAGTGAAGCGAAGAAAACATAAACATTTTGTGAACTCAGGCATTTATGGATGCTAGTGCAAAAGAAGACAACAATTACAAGTGCAGTGACATTGGAGACGCCGCTGCCTGAGACCCTACTGTAGGAACTGACGTGTGCCGCCGTGGGATCTACATACATACATGCATAAACAAACATACATACATATATATAGTGACATATCCATAGTTCCACATAACTCTATGCACATGCCCATACGCCCACACACACATACACCATCCCAGAATCTACCCTTCAGATAACCTCAGCCAACCAGTCTATATCCAATTGCAAATGCACCCAAACTTTAGACTAAACATCCAGAACGAATCAAGTTACATCATCAGTTCGTTCCCACACTTTTGGACATCATACAAAATGTTCGTGACACCACTTACCAAGGAAGCATCAGTAAGTTCGTAAACGAACTTAAAACCAAATCTTCAATCGTACACAATAAGTTAGAGTTAGAGTCAGATCCAACAGACAGGCTAATTTATACAAGCTCTTTAAACAAAACAATTAGGGATTGTATCGAAAGGAAACTTCCCGATAGATTGTATAATTCCTTGTCCAAGAAAGATATAACCACACTTGCCAACTTAAAGGAAGCAGCTATGGTTCTAGGCCATTGGGATGCAGATCCTTTTGATAACTATAAACCTAGGCGAAGGAATTCGGGAAATACACATCAAAACTATTATTATCAGAGAAACAATTCCTATTCTTATAGCTATCCAAGAAACAATAATAATAATTATCCAAGAAATAATAATAATTCAAACAATTCAACAAATCCTCAAAGTTCACCAAACAGAAATCAAACTTCCACTCAAAATCAGGGAAATTATCATGAGTTTAGGAGAAATTTAGATCAAGGTAGGGCCCAAAATCCCTTAAATTTCCAAGCATCAACTTCGAATAACTCCCCAAATACACCTGTTAAAAGACAAAGAGAGAGTGACAGTTCGCAGAATAGAATGGACGTAAATTTTCAGCAAACTGCCTCGGATACAGAAAGTGTTGCCCCTATGTCAGAGTAATGATTAAAGGAAAACTTCTTAGAGCCATGATAGATACGGGGTCATCTATCAATTTAATGACGAAGAATTTTGGAAATAATGAAGAACAAGATGAAAATTTAAAAGTATACACAATAAACGGATCAATGGAGTTAAATAAAAGTATAACACTGGATCCATGCAAAATCTGCCCAGTTGAACAAAAGTTTTATTTACATAAATTTTCTGAAAATTATGATGTTTTGATAGGTAGAGACTATTTGAAAGAAAGTAAAGCGAAAATAAACTATGAAGAAGAAACAGTGACGTTAGGAGATATACTACTTTATATAAAATATGGTGAAAACGATATGGTAAAGGACAAGACCGCAGTAAAATGCCTTAGTCCATCGCCAGTTGAAAAAAAGATTGAAGAGGATAAGACCGCATTAGAATGCCTTAATCCACCCTTGTCAAAGGACCAATCATTTAATTTTGCCATTAATAATGAATAAAAAGAATGTAATGAGTACAGATTAGAACATCTAAATAAAGAAGAAACGAAAATTTAAAGAAAGTTTTATTTGAATATAATGACATACAGTACAAAGAAGGTGAAAATTTGACTTTTACAAGTACTATTAAACATTCAATACAAACAAAACATAAAGACCCAGTATATAGGAAACCATACAAATATCCTCAATCCTTTGATGAAGAAGTTAATAAACAAGTAAATGAAATGATTGAACAGGGAATAATTCGTAAATCAAAATCTCCCTATTGTTCACCTATTTGGATAGTTCCAAAAAAGAGCGATGCATCAGGCAAAATGAAGTTTAGATTAGTAGTTGATTACAGAAATTTAAATGAGATCACTATTAATGACAAATTCCCAATACCAAGAATGGGTGAAATATTGGATGAATTGGGAAGATGCCAATATTTCACTACCATCGATCTAGCCAAGGGATTCTATCAAATTCAAATGGAACAAGAATCAATAGCTAAAACAGCATTCTCAACTAAACACGGTCATTACGAATACACACGCATGCCATTTGGTCTAAAAAATGCCCCCGCTACTTTTCAAAGATGTATGAACAATTTATTAGAAGATTTAATCTATACAGATTGTTTGGTTTATCTAGATGATATTATATTTCAAAAACTACGTGACGCAAATTTAAAACTACAACTAGACAAATGTGAATTCATGAAAAAGGAAACAGAGTTCTTAGGCCACATAGTTACTACTACAGGTATTAAACCAAATCCAAAAAAGATAAGTGACATTATAAATTTTCCAATACCAAAAACTCCAAAAGAAATTAAATCATTTCTAGGATTGTGTGGATTTTATCGAAAATTCATACCGGACTTTGCACATATTGTAAAACCAATGACAATTAAATTAAAGAAAGGAGCTACAATTAATATTAGAGACCAAACCCTACATAGAAGCATTTGAAAAAATGAAAGTTTTAATTACCTCAGACCCAATATTAATTTATCCCGACTTCAGTAAAAAATTTTCTTTGACAACGGACGCAAGTAACATGGCTATAGGAGCCGTACTGTCACAAAATCATAAACCAATCTGTTATGCTAGTAGAACTCTTAACGAACATGAAATAAATTATGCTACCATTGAAAAAGAACTTTTAGCAATTGTATGGGCTACCAAATATTTTAGATCATATTTATTCGGTAGGTCTTTTGAAATATTAAGCGATCATAAACCTTTAGTTTGGCTAAATAACATAAAAGAACCAAATATGAAACTGCAACGATGGAAAATAAAATTAAACGAATATGATTATCAGATCAAATATTTGCCAGGAAAAGAAAATTATGTAGCTGACGCATTATCCAGGACCAAAATAGAAGAAAATATGTTTACGGATAATATTGAAGAACACATACCAGAGGAAACAGCTAGTAGTGCAAACGCAACAGACCACAGTGCTCAAGAAGATAACCAAAACTACATTTCCATAACTGAGAGACCATTTATTTATTTTTCCCGACAAATCGAATTAATTAAAGGAGATGAAGATAAAACCGCAGTAACACATTATTTTCACAAATTAAAAATTCAAATTATTTATAAAGAAATGACAGAAATCTTAGCAAAAGAATTAATTAAAGAATACTTATATACTAAAAAGAGCGCAATATATTTCCAAAACGATTCAGATTTTCTTATATTTCAAAAAGCTTATGTGGAAATTATAAATGCAGGCCACTTGACGAAATTAGTTAGATGTACGATAAGACTTGAAGACATACTGACATATGCGGACTTTAAGGAAAAAATATTGAAACGACATAAAGAACTTTTACATCCAGGAATCGAAAAGACTACCAAATGGTTTAGAGAAAAATATTATTTCCCCGATTATCAAAAATTAATTCAGAATATTATAAATGAATGTGAAACTTGCAACATTGCTAAAACGGAACATAGAAATACCAAATTGACCTTTGAACTTACTCCAGAAATTCAAAATATAAGAGAAAAATATGTTATGGATTTTTATATGGTGGGTAATCAACAATTTTTATCATGTATCGACGTATATTCAAAATTTGCTACTCTAATAGAAGTCACAAGTAGGGATTGGTTAGAAGCTAAAAGAGCCATTATGAAAGTATTTAACGAGATGGGAAAACCACAAGAAATTAAAGCAGATAAAGATTCAGCATTTATGTGTGTAGCTTTACATAATTGGTTGAACTCAGAAGGAGTCCAAATCCAAGTAACAACAAGTAAAAACGGAATATCAGACGTAGAAAGATTTCATAAAACGGTTAATGAAAAGTTGAGAATTATAGGAAGTGAATCAGATATTGAAAACAGATATACTAAATTTGAATTAATTCTGTACATTTATAATCATAAAACAAAACATAATGCTACAAATCAAATACCAGCTGACATATTTATGTATGCAGGTACTCCTGATTATGACACACAAGAAAAGAAAATCAATAGGATCGAAAAATTAAATGAAAAACGTCATGACTATGAAATAGATACAAAATATAGACAAGCACCTTTGGTAAAATCTAAAACTACAAATCCATTCAAGAAAACAGGAACCTTGAAGAAAATAGATGAAAAACACTTTGAAGAAACGAATAGGGGAAGAAAGATTATTCATTATAAATCAAAATTCAAGAAGAAGAAGAAAATTAATAAAAGCAAATATGATAATTCCAGGCAAACGGAGGAAAACGAACGGACTCAACAACAACTCAATGAAAACAATAATTTTCTCCATAATATTAGCAACTATAATTCAACTAACAATTGGGCAGAGCATTGAAATAAATCCCATTAAGTCCCAGAATGGATATCTTGTATTTAAAACCGGATCGATAGATATCCCAACTAATTATGAATATCATTACCTAAGTATAAACATAACAAAAACTGAACAAACTTTTGAGAGTCTTTTGAAAGAAGCTAATGAATTTAATGACGTAATCCGATATTCGATATTTAGTAGAGAAACTTAAAAGAGAAATTAGTGGAATTACATTAGCAAAACGTAGTAAGAGAGGGTTATTCAATATTGTAGGATAAGTTTATAAGTATTTATTCGGAACATTGAATCAAGACGACAAAGATGAGATGGAACAAAAAATTAATAATTTAGTAGATACTAGTGTTCAGAATACTGATTTAAACATGATTATCGATGTCATAAATAATGGAATTTCGGTTATCAATAAATTAAAAGAAGATGGAGAAAGGGAACAACAAGCCAGCGTTTTAATATTTAATTTACAACACTTTAAAGAATATGTAGAAGACATTGAATTGGGGATGCAGCTGACAAGATTAGGTTTATTCAATCCAAAACTATTAAAACATGATTATTTGAAAAACGTGAACCATGAGAAATTGTTTAAAATCAAAACTTCCACTTAGCTTAAAACAGATAACAATGAAATTTTGATTATTTCCCAAATTCCTTCAGAGATAGTTAAATCTCCCGTTTTGAAATTATTCCTTATCCCGATGAAATAATAATATTTAAACAGAAAATATATTCGATAAATATTTCCTAAATGAAGATAAAGTATTTAATAAAGAAACAGAAAAAATTGTATTTGACGAATGTATAAATGGACTAATTAAACAAGAAAACACTGAATGCAAATACACTAAAACATAAAAAAATTTCCAAATTAATTATGTTGAACCAAATATTTTATTGACATGGAATATCCCTAAAACATTATTAAATTAAAATTGCATTAATAAAGAAATTTCTATAGTTGGAAGTAACCTCGTTAAAATCCTTAATTGTTCAATACAATTAGATGAATTTACACTTTCAAACACAATGTTAGATTACACACAGATCGCTTACGTAAATAATAATGTAACAAAGTTAGAACCATTATCTTATATTCAAACAAAGGAAGTAATAGAATCACATACAAAATATTATAATGTATTTCAAATAATCACTTTAACAACTTTTGTAATCATTATTATAAGCATTTTATTGTACTTAGTTTATAAATTTAAGAGCATACCAAGAAAACTTATTGTAAAATATGTAAAATCAAAGTAAGAAACACGAAAAAGTACAGAAATTGTAAACGATCTACCAAATCAAATTAACATAGAAGAAAATGTAATGTTATACCCAACACTATCCACCTGAGGACAGGCCAAATTCAAAGAATGGGGGAGTGACATACCCATAGTTCCACATAACTCTATGCACATGTCCATACACCCACACACACATACAACATCCCACAATCTACCCTTCAGATAACCTTAGCCAACCAGTCAATATCCAATTGCAAATGCACCCAAACTTAAGACTAAACATTCAGAACGAATATATGGATTTATACTATCTAGATTTTTCTCCGATTAGCCATCGCACTAACACTCAGAAAGCGATTGTTATATCTACCCTGCAGTTCCCGAATTCAGCCCGAGCGCTAAAATAGCACTGAGTCGACTGCGACGCCGGCAGAGCGTCTGCAGAATCGACTCTCTCACCTACCCCCTCTCTCTCAATCACGCTCTCCCAAATTTCTCTCTCTTAAAATCATAGAAAAACGAGACAAAATGTCGAACTTCGCCTGTCTCGCTCTGCAAACTGGGCAAGCGCGATCGTGGCAAAGGGAGGACAACAACAAGATAGATTGCGATTGATGTTGTTTTTCTCGCTCAGTATTCTTTTTCTATTTCTCGAAGGCAGGCGCCCTTTTTCCGCGGTTTTCAACTCCGTTTTAACTTTTAAAGGAGTAGCATTGCTGTGATTAGTTATTTTCGAGTTTTAAAAAAAGTGCTTTAATTAAGAATGCATTTTTAGGTAAGTAATTCTCAAGTGTATTGTCTTATCTTAATTACAGTAGCTTTTGATTTTTATATATGTAATCTTTATTTTTAATATTTTTAGGTCAAGTTGATGGTACCAAGTGCTTCTGATGTTTTTCCACTGCTAAGTAAGTTTTTATCATTCTTGCCTCGTTATATAATATTATAAAAACAAATATTTTCCAAATTCAGATCCCATTGGTCAGGTGGAGCCTACAGAGCCTCTGGAGAGAATGCGGAAATGCGTGAATAATCTCCATACGCGAAAAGGCAGCTCACCAAGACTCTGGAAGCTGAGAACCTGCCGAAGACCCCTACAAGTCACCGTAGTTTGTAAAAATCTATTAATTTAATGTATTAATAAACCCATTGATAAAAGCAATGAAATTTTACATATTTTCAATGAAAATGGGCGATGAATTTGGGTGATAATTCGGCGCTGAAAAAGCGCCTATAAGGTGATGAATTAGGCGATGAAAAATGGTGATGAACAGGTGCTAAATCAGCGCCAGTTTCTGGCAGTGATGAGCCCCTAGGACATGCCCATGTTAAAATCATCGCTATTTTTCATACAAATTCACTAGTGATTAAGCGCTTAGTGCTCAATTTTTGGCAGTGATTAACTGCTCAAAAGGTGATGAATGGAACTGCAGGGTACCCTTCCGTTTAGCAAGATATATTCTATCATTGAAGAAAATCAATATCTCGGTAGAATTATGAAGTTTGTAATTGCTCGTAAATAATAAGTTTCGGAATTAAATATTTACTTTCATCGAATATTTTAAAAAATATTATCTTAATAAGTAGTGAAAACCGTACTATGTAATATACTATTATTTTTATCTTATACTTAAATTTTATTATTAAGTACTTTTAAATACTTATATTTTTAGATTACACTTTAAATATTCTAACTAACCTCTACTTGTAATAATGTTAAGCATTTATATAATAATTGCATGTTAATTAAATTTAATTCTAACTGGTTAAGCTAACTTCAATTATTTAATTTTAATTATTAGCATACATTTTTTATTAATAAGCACTACATTTTTAATTTACTTAATTATCTTATAATTATTTTTAACTACTTTTATTATCCATGTTAATCATATGTATAGTTAATATTTCAATAATATTGTAAAATCTGTATTCCGTTTTTCTATTAAATACAAATTTATTTTTCAGATGGAGGTATCCGCACTTATATTTGCATGTTCAAATATAAGCAGCCCACAGAGCGACTTTTTTGTCGTGAATAGTCTGCAAATCTTTTTGCTGACGAGCGCGCTTTTACAAGCGATCAATTCGATCCCTTCCGTAAAAAATAACAAGTGTCTTTCAGGGGCGGACTTAGACAATTCGCCGCCCTAGGCAGTTTGATTTTGCCGCCCTAGACTGCAGAATAATTTTCGTTTTTTATCATTTTGTTATTGACCTTGTGTTATACGGTTGCATGCATTTCCACATTAGGAGTTAAAGAAGAAGGTAGTAGTGGTTCAGAATGTTTTTTATTAATTTTTGCCGCCCCTGAAAATTTTCCGCCCTAGGCAGCTGCCTATATTGCCTATATGGAAAGTCCACCACTGGTGTCTTTGGTTCCTACGTTATCATTAATTGATAATGCCAGTGTCATAAACAAAGATTCTTTGCCTATACTCTATGATTTATTTCAATATTTATTTATTAAGATTTACCGTGTGAAGGAAAGTCTCAACATGAGTTGCTAGGTTCACGTTTAAAATGGGTGCTGATTCAACAAGGTCTAGAATAATGACGACGACTTCTTGACAGACGACATTAACATTAAGGTCAGATTGCAAGGCTAGCACTGATCCAACGGCACACGATATGTGAAAGGGGAGGGTAACATCCACGTGCTGCCGATCGTATTTCTATTAAGTGCCTGAGTTAGCTACTCGAAAACTTACGGGCAGCTAAGACAGATGACAGACGAAAAAGACGATCTATATTATTTTTCCCAGGGACTTTTAATATTTCTTTCTGGTTATGCGGGAGAGGTGAACCCACCCCATCCGGCGAGCTCAGCTGGCAAAATGGTGCCTGAACATCGGACTCATCTCCCTTGGCCCATGTCCTTAGGATGGCGACCAAAGGAAAGGACATGTTAAATATCCTTTATTTACTTTTTTAACTTTTGTATCAAATTTGATCCCTAGCAGTACTTAACAATACTTAACAAAAATAGTCCAAGTGCGGATATTTCCGTTTTCAGAAACCTGCAGTATCAGAAAAGGGATTTTATGCACATTATTCAAAAGTTGTAGTTTTAATAGAACAAGTCTAAAAATTAGTTTTTGTGAAATACTTTGTCCATTGGATGATACTACATTAATTAGTGCAGACAGACTTTTTAATAAACGTTAATAAACTGTAGTTGTTCTTTCTGGTCGACGCAAGCCAGGTACTCTTGTGAAGCTCGAGTCCAGAAAGAGCGGGAGCACAGACGATATTATGACGCACTCACAGCTAAAGCGGGTTTTATTATTATTATTATATTTAAATAGTATGTTATTTCCGAGTTGGAGATGTTGGTTACATCAGTCGTTTGTTGATCCAGGACTGAATGGGGGGATGGGGACTGACGGAAATCATGCGGTTGACGCTACCGGATGTACTAGGCCAAGCTAGGTACTCTTGTGAGGCTCGAGTCCATAGAAATAGGAAAACTGTTGTGGATCCCGCATGTATCGGTCAGACAGCAGCGGGTGTAGACAACTACCAGATTAGTAGAGGTTATGGACGGATCTAACCTGATTTCTTTCTTGTAGGTGTAGCTAGTTCCACGTGCGAAACGTAGCCTTAGAAAAAGGAACAAGGGGATGTTAGTTGAATGAAACCACATGCGCAGAAATTCAACTTGCACTCTTGGTTAGGGACTTTTTTTATTTTATTTTGGGGCTTAAATATTGGACAGTTTCTTGACCGAAAAATAACTTACAGTAACTCAGGACCCCTGCATTAATTTTTATATTGTATTCGATACCACTTCCGGTCCGTCATACCAGAGCTGCAGCTATGCGACAGGCTGCGTTAGCCGCGGAAGCATCAGGACCAGCTAGTAGGAATACTAGCACCAGCAGAGTTTCAGGGAAAAATACATCCCTAAGTTTTAATTCTAAAATTGATAACTTAGGCAATTTGGAAGATGTGGAAAGTGATGAAGGAGCTGTGGGAGGCGTAGATATAAATTTAGGACCCCCAAGAGGAAGATCTAGTATACTTCCGCTACCCCAAAATGCACTCACAGGAAATACAGATTCTTCAAGACTAGAACGAATGATGGCTGCTCTGATAAAGCAAAATCATGAATTGAAAGAAACAGTCACTGGGTTGAAAACTCTGATGAACGGGATGCAGTCCCAAATTAATCAAACCCGAGGTGGCAATCAGTCGGACAGAGCCAGTGACGCTCGGAATAATAACCCCGGGATAAAAAAAATGATTTAGCGTCGCTTGTGAACGGTTATGTTTACCTTTGTGCTCTAAGTTTTTTGTGTTTTTCAGTGTTTTTTTGCGAGTGTCTTGCGTTTGTTTATAAACAAAGCTTAGCCTAACAACTGTATTAGTGTTTTTAAATAAATCTCCCAACAAAAGGGTACATGGTTATAGTTATTTTAACATTTCTATTGGATTTGTTTAATCGCTTGTCCTTGTTAGTGTAAATTTCACGCTCTGAACTTGCTAAAACTCTTGTAATCTCTTTCCCAATCTCCCGCTCTCAGTCTCTGACAGCTTGCTGTACTTCTAATTTCTCTCTTTCTTGCTTGCTTGCTTGCTTTACATTTGTAACTGTTCGTGCGTATTGTTGTTGGTGCCCCACAAGCCACGCTCAGTCGATAGAAGATTTTTCTATCGCGCTCTCTTGCATATAATTAATCCGCGATTTTGGGCTCTTATACTTTTCGATGTTTTGTATCTTTGCGGTTTTGGAATTTAATCCCAGTGCCAAATTTACTAGAGGTTTTTTTTCAACATTTTATTCCTATTTCTTTAAATAACCTTTTTTTCCTTTATAATGGCTCTTATCTGTACCAAGAAAAGTTGTTCTCTTCCGATGTCAACTAAAGATTCTTTTATTATCTGCTGGATCTGCGAATCTGTCATGCACGTCAAATGTGCAGGATTTACTGGCAGAGTTAAAGCCTTCACTGAAATGCATACCGGTCTCATGTGGGCATGTGAGTCCTGCAAGGATATGACAGTCGAGATGAGCAGCTTTATGAGGCAGACTCGAGTCGGTCTATTGAACCTTTCACCAGTTTTTAAACAGCTCAATGACGGGTTCAAATCTGTTTGTGAAAAATTTAATAATATGAAATTATTATTAACCGAGTCGCCTAAACGCAAGAAAGCCAGCTCAGGGGCAGTTAATAAGACCGTGAAGCAGAACAAAATACTGCACACGGTAGCTGCAGCACAGGGGTAACCGAGCCAACTGTGCCTATGGAAACAGCCAGTTCGGGAGGTGACCCTGTTTCTGGAAGCCAACCTGAGGCACAGAATTTGGTGCTGACTGTACCTATCGATACAGTAGGAACCGCTTCTGGGTCCCAGACGAGCGAGGTTCAGAGGGGTCGGAAGAGACTGTCGGTTGTTCCACAGAGGAAGCAACTATTCGTATCTAGATTTACCCCAGATACAACATCCGAGGATGTTTTGGAATTTATTCGTGAAAAATTCCCATCCGAGGACATTGCTGTTAAACAATTTCGTTTTTCTTACGCTCGTAGGATATCATCTTTTAAAATATTTGCTCCGCCTGATGTGTTTAAAGAACTTCTTTCTGAAAGCTTTTGGCTTAATGATGATTTGGTTATAAAAGAATTTGTTCCAAATAAACCGAGAACAAATAACAGGCCTCCCATGGTGCCAAAAAACTGAAAAGTTTATTTTTGGCTTACCAAAATGTTAGAGGACTTAACATGAAGCTACCCAAGCTTTATGCTGACTCCTCGGCATTTACGGACGATATCCTGGCATTTACAGAAACTTGGCTAAAACCAGAGATAACCGACTCTGAAGTTTTGTCAAACAGCTTTAATACCTACAGAACCGATCGCCTTTCCCGTAGGGGAGGGGGTGTTCTGATCGCCGTTACCTCTACCTTAAATTCGGAGAGAATTCACTCTCATGTCCCCAATGACATAGAATTTGTTAGTGTAAAAGTTTCCCTGGAATCCTTGTCTATTTTTGTTACATGTTCTTATATTCCACCTGGCTCTGACTTAATAGTTTATGAGCAACATCTATCTGCTATTAAATTTATTCTATCTTCTCTTTCCAACAGAGACCTTTTAATTGTTTTGGGTGACTTTAATCTCCCTGATATTTCTTGGTCCCCTTCTACTGACTCACTTGTCGCTATTCCCTTATCCGCCCATGTTTTTGTCGATGGCCTTTCTGAATTATCGTTACAGCAAATTAGCTTTATACGAAATTCATTAAATAGACAGTTAGATCTTGTGTTTGTTTCAGAGCCGTCTGAAGTCACGGTATCTAGAATTGACGCTCTTGTGGTACCAGAAGACCGATACCATCCAACAATGGAATTGACAATGCCTCCCTTACCTTGATACCCTCTCTCCTTTAGTTTCTCCAACTAAAATGAGATGCTTTCGTAAATGTGACTATAATAAACTAAACTTAATGATTTCGCAATATAATTGGACAGATCTTTATAACTGTATATAATTGAAAATGCCACCGAACTTTTCTATAGCGTTCTAAACACTTTTTTAATGAATGCGTTCCTGATAGGCTTCCTCCAAGGCCGAACAGGCCCCCTGGTTTACAAATGCGCTTCAAAGACTTAAAAATCTTAAAACAAACACTTATAAAAAGTATAAAAAATCGGGTAAGCCATCCGATTTTTCGAAATATGTGGTGGCTCGATCTGATTTTAATGTTCTTAACAGTCTATTCTATGTATTTAAATCGTTGTAAATTTGAATTTTTAAATGATCCGAATCAGTTTTTTAACTTTGTTAACGCTAAACGTAAGTCATCGGCTTTGCCTTCATCGGTCCGATTTAACTCAATGGAGGCATCGACTGATTCTGAAATTGCTGATTTATTTGCCGACTCTTTCCAAACCACTTACAGCTCCTCTTCATGGTCAAAATCAATCTACACTAATCCCTTAAATAGGGCAAATTGTATTTTTTCCCCTATACTTACCGAAAGTTCTCTCTTAAGAGATTTAACAACAACAACGCCTACTTATTCTCCCGGTCCTGATGGACTTCCTGGATGTGTGCTTAAGTTTTGTGCACAAACCATTTACAAACCTATTCTTAAACTTGTTCATTTGTCTATTTCATCATCAGTTTTTCCAACTATCTGGAAGGACTCTTTTATTATTCCACTTCACAAAAAGGGTGCGAAGGCGGATGCCCAGAATTATAGAGGTATTTCTAAATTGTCGGCAATTCCAAAAGCCTTTGAACGTATTATCACTTCTCATTTGCAACATTTATGTTCCTCTCTAATATCACCGTGTCAGCATGGTTTCGTTAAGCGAAGATCGACTACCACCAACCTACTTGAATTGTCATCTATTGTAATAAATGGATTTAACAATAAAATGCAGACCGACGTTATATATACAGATTTTAGTAAAGCCTTTGACTCTGTTAACCACTCTCTTCTTTTATTCAAACTAGACTTGCTTGGGTTTCCATGTAATCTTTTAGCATGGATTTCAAGTTATTTGAATGGGAGGACTCAGAGGGTTATATTTAAGAACGCTGCTTCTAAAATGATCCACGTGACATCTGGAGTGCCCCAGGGTAGTCATTTGGGCCCTTTGCTGTTTACTTTGTTTATTAACGATCTTCCCTCTATCATAACAAATTCTCGTGTACTAATGTATGCTGATGATGTTAAGCTTTGTTTGACATACAACAATATAGAGTCTGGGTTCCGCTTACAATCAGACATTGATAATTTTCAAGTATGGTGTGAGTATAACCTCTTAAATTTGAACTGCTTGAAATGTAACGTAATGTCCTTCCATAGGGGTACTCCTACGTTTATAAGTTATTTGCTTCAGAACTTGCCACTTGACCGTATATATTCAGTAAATGATTTAGGCGTTCTTTTGGACCCGAAGCTTAAATTTGACTGCCACATAATGTTGACTGTCAACAAAGCTATGAGTGTTCTTGGGTTTATAAAGCGTTGGTCAAAAGAATTTGACGACCCTTATATAACCAAATTATTATTTACCTCCCTTGTCCGCCCTATATTGGAATATTGTTCTTCGGTTTGGAGTCCACAATACAATGTTCTTTGTTTTATGTATTCTTCCTCGCGAACTCGCATTCTTGCCCAAATTGATAAAAGGGTGACGTTGGGCCACTTGTTTGTACTGCTCGTAGTGCATCAACGTCCATATATACAAATACGCCAAATAAGGCATTCGCTAGGCGAAAATGATGTGCCACCACCAGCTGTACCAAGAGCATGGACGGAACACGATGCAAGGGCCGGGGAAGGGAATAACTACAACCGGAACAATCGAATAGTACGCCTAGATAAGTGGAACCTTAAGTTTGATGGATCAAGCAAGGGAATGACCGTAGAAAGTTTTTTGTTCCGCGTAGAGAGGCAACAAGAGATGTACGAAAGCTCACGCGCACAAGTATTCCGGGAATTCCATTGCCTACTGACAGGCGCTGCTGCAAAGTGGTATTGGCAACTAATGGATGATAAGATGCATGAATGCGACTTTGACTAATATGGACTGACCCAGGAAATGCGCAGGGCGTTCTCCACATGTGACAGTGACTTTATTACAATCAAGAAGTTAGTAGAGCGTCGCCAGGAAGCCAACGAACCACTTGCGGATTATCTGGCAGCAATGCACAACTTGTATTTTAAAATGAGACAAAAAATTCAGGAGCCCGATTTAGTGAACATCTTGAAAGGAAATCTCAATGCCACCATGGGACCTTTCCTTTTAATAACACCTACAAAGGAACTAATGGGAAGGCGAAGTTAGGGATCTCGAATTTCTGATCGTGCCAAAGATTCTACTTTGACATTGACTTCTGGATCGCTTTCGGCTTACCAGTCATAGGAAAGCGATGGAATGAGATAAAAAATTCGATTCCAATATCCGAAATCGATCTGGATGAAGGAACTCCGAAGCCCGATACCGCTTACACACCACACAAGCTTACGCCAACGCAAAGGAGTTGACCAAAGTCATAGACACATATCCCTCATGCTTAGATAAAGGACTAGGCAACACTGACATCGAGGAACATATAATCAAAGTCACGGAAGAAGACTTGCCGATCAAGCAACGGCACTACCCGATCTCACCAGCAAAACAAAAGCTGGTGTATGACGAATTAGATCGGATGTTAAAAATGGGTGTAATTGAGGAAAGCAACAGTAGCTGGAGTTCTCCAGTGACCCTAGTGCAGAAAGACACAAAGAATAGACTTTGCCTCGATGCTCGCAAAGTAAATACTCGGACTATCAAAGATGCATATCCCCATATTGAAGGTCTTTTGATCCGACTACAAGAGACGTACTACATTTCGGCGATAGATCTGAAAGACGCCTTTTGGCAAATACCCCTGGAAGCTAAGAGCCGCGAAAAGACAGCTTTTACAGTTCCAGGTCGGCCCTTGTACCAATACACAGTAATGCCTTTCGGATTGTGCAATGCTGCACAAAGAATGTGCAGGCTGATGATAATTTTCTGGGGTGTTCCCCTACATTCGAAAAACACCTTGCAATGTTACGAACGTCTTAAGAAATTTGAGATGCATGAAGAGGAAGTAAAGGCTTTTGAGGCTTTGAAAGAAGGCATGGTATCAGCTCCCGTTCTGATTACACCGGACTTCAAAAACCATTTATTATCCAGTGTAACGATTTAAAGACAAGAGTAGGGGAGTATTGTTTCAAGTAGACGACGCAGGCGGTAAACACCCCAAAGCATATATGTCTGCCAAACTGAATAAAGCACAGACTAACTACAGCATAACAGAGCTTGAATGCTATGCTGCCATTCTTAGCATTAGCAAATTTCGTGCATAAAGTAGTAACTGAATGTGAAATCTGCAATGTCAGCCAAACCTCCAACAAAACAACAAGATCTTCAATGGGTAACCAGCAGGTTACCGAAAAGCCAGTGCAAAGCTTGTACATTGACTACATTGACAAGATCAGCGAAATTGGGATGTACAATTAAGCCGAATTGCTTGTACTCTCAGAAGTGGATTACATGAGTCCATCGGCATGATCACACATGGGAATGCGTACCCCATAATGAAAGAACTGGGAGGCGTTCGATCCGCAAGTCCTGATATATCGTTACCAGAAAAAAAGTACTTAGTGAGAGAAAAAGTGCGTCAAGAACTAAACCACGCCCACAAACGAGTTGAAAAGGCATATAACACCAGCTGTCGGAGTATTGAATTTGCAGTAGGACAGGTGATTTACCGAAAAAACTACAAGGAAAGTAACAAAGCCGAAGGCTATAACGCCAAACTAGGACCCAATCGAATCCGATGTGTGTGAAAATTTAATACTGTTTTGTATTAATAACGCGAAACTTGTGATTGCAGGGAAAATTGAACGTTTATTTCGACGACGAAAGGGAGTTGGCGCAATGAAGTTCATATAACAACTAACTGTTTAATTTCAGTATAAAAACGCTTAAGCGTAACTTAACGAAGGGGTCGAGAGACGGGAGAATTCGCGAGAGCGATTAAAACTTTATTGCGTTCCCTCTCCCGCCTTACACTACTCAACAAATTTCATAAAAACGCGCAAAGTGCGCGAACACCGCCCCCTCTGAAGGACCGTCGTCTTCAGCATGCCACAGACAACACCGCCAGCCTATGGACCGCTCGCCGATACGTCCCATCCTTGGTCTTTACGTCCGCCACTCGGACCTTGCCGTCAGCGCCGACGTGCACCGCAAAGATCCGCCCGATCATTCACTGCTGCGGCGGAAGATTTTCCTCGGCGAAAGCTCCCACGTCGACGTTTGGAACCTCCTAGTGCCATTTGTTCTTTGCCTGGAGGCTCGAGACGTACAACCGGGACCATCGCTGCCTGAGAGACGAGACACTGCGCCATCGTCGCAAGCAGGTTGGGCTGACTTGGTCCGGGAGCGCTGCTGAGGGTGGAGCTAGGAGGGGCCCGCCGATCAGGAGATGGCCAGGGCTTCAAGCTTCGCCGTCGTTGGGATCCGTGCTGATCGCTCCGAGGGGCCTGAAGTTGAGAACGGCATCCACGCTAGTGGGGAGAGTTCCGTGCTCCTCCGCGGTCAGTATGTCTTCGCCGACCGTCCGAAGGAACATGTGCTTTGCTGACTTCACACCTGCCTCCCAAAGTCCGCCGAAGTGAGGTGCTCTGGGCGGTATAAACGCAAACTCGCATCCTTTTCTTGATGCGAATGTTGCGATACCGCCCCCCTGCTCCACCAGACGGGCCCAGGACCCTCTCATGTGGCGATCGGCTCCGACGAAGTTCGTCGCGTTGTCGCACCACACCTTCTCCGGAATCCCGCGTCTACTACTACAATGCCACGTATGATTTGTACGGTGGCTTACCACGGATACGATACGTTGTGTTGAATGGGCCACAAAAATCAACACCACAGATATTAAAAGGGCGGAGAGCTCGAAGTCTGTCTGATGGCAAATTCCCCATGATTTGCGTCAAGAGTTGCGGCTTGCACCGAAAGCAACGAATGCAAGAACGAACTGTTCTGCGGCAAACTTCCTGCGCATTAACCAACCATATCTTTTCTCGCAACAGACTTACAAGAGCTCGAGGACCAGCATGACAATTTGTAACGTGCAGGTAGGACACGTAGGTTTTAACAAACTGTGAGCCTTTCGATAACAACAACGGAAATTTGGCTTCGTACGGGATAGGAGCATTCAATAACCGACCCCCAACTCGCAGCAATGTCGAGGAACACCAATCTAATTGTTTCTCCTGGAGAAAAGGGCTTGGTTTTTGAATATTCGTTGATACCGGTTTGTTTTTTCGAATTTTGCCTATGTAGTCACTGAACTGAGATTGGATCATTTCCACTATTTTCTCGAACGTAAAATTCAGTTCTCTTGGAGTAATACTTTTTTAAAGCGCTGCGACACCGAAAGACCCACACGAAAACTCTTAGAAGCCTTATGTGCGACGAAAAAGACTCTATTTTCTGAAGCACATAGTTGGGCTCTGGAATTACCATAAGCGCCAGTGCTGACTTGCGTAATTCCATCGACTCGACATCAGCAGGTACTTCAAAGTGTCGATTTACAGGCCAATCTTTTTCAGCATCAAGCAAAAACGACGGCCCAGCGAACCAAATGGAAGCTGTGAGTTTCTCAACGTCACATCCCCGTGACACGATGTCCGCTGGGTTTACTTTCGTTGGGACATGTCGCCAAATTGCTTTTTCCGACCACTCTTGGATCTCTGGAACTCGGTTTGAGACAAAAACCGACAACGACGACGGATGCGTTTTGATCCAATGCAGAGTGATGTCCGAGTTCGTCCATAGGAACACCTTTGTGATCGGAAAATTAAGCAATGGTCTCACACGATTATAAAGATCCGCAAGAAGGTGAGCTGCGAATCTTTATAATCGTGTAAGACCATTGCTTAATTTTCACGTCGGGGTCACCATGAAAATTTAATACTGTTTTGTATTAATAACGCGAAACTTGTGATTGCACGGAAAATTGAACGTTTATTTCGACGACGAAAGGGAGTTTGCGCAATAAAGTTCATATAACAACTAACTCTTTAATTTCAGTATAAAAACGCTTAAGCCTAACTTAAGAAAGGGGGCGAGAGACGGGGCGAGAGCGATTAAAACTTTATTGCGCTCCCGCTCCCGCCTTACACTATTCAACAAATTTCATAAAAACGCGCAAAGTGCGCGAACAGTGTGGTATTAAAAAGGCAAGGCAATTCCTTGTACGAATTGGGAAATACCGCCGGGAAGAGTATTGGGGTCTACTATGCTAAAGACCTTTTCACAGCGTGATCCAATATCGTAATTGGAGGATTTCGAAAAATATTTCTGTTTGTCTTGTGAGAAAAATTTGAAACGGAAAAGCAAAGTAAGCAGATTATAGACATCGGATTTCGAATTCAAGGAAAGGGGGGAACTGCCTATGGGTAGAAAGGAAGCTCCGTCCTAAACTGAAAAGCTATACAAGGAGGGACATTATATCAGAACGTTGGAGAATTTCCACAAGAAAAACATTTTCTAAAAGAAAAAAATCCAAACTACAAAAAAAAACCCAAGAAAAAATGTTGGCTGAAAACATAAATATCTTCGAGCAACAGATCAAGGAGATCTACCAGGAGGTCCAAAAGATCCGGGTTGGGAACCGCGAGGCTCAAGAGAAGGTCATGAAGATAGTGACAGCCCAAATTGATTTGGTGCAAGCGGTGGTGACTAAATGCTGGAAATACATCGCTGGACCCGGCACTTAAGGGCAAGACAACAGGATTTGGCCTGATGTGCAGGACACCGTCAGCAGCGACGCTTAAGGATTGCCATCAAGAAACGCTGGAGTGCGCTCCGCCATTTAAATTTTTTGGAAATTCAGCCTCCTTTACCAAGTCCCCAATATTTCCAAGTTTTGTTGTGCCATTCTGACGTCACGTCTGCTGGCGCACTTTGCATTAAGTCGTATATATATGTGTGTACGTCCTGCTGTCGCACTTTAAGTGTGACCGCGCAATGGGAAAAAATAAAATACCACAGTTACAGCAGATTTAAAATGCGCGGGTAAAAAATCGATTATATCGAAAATCGATTCTTTTGCATTCGCTCCGCTCCGTACACACACACGCGTAAACAATTTGATTCGCGGCATCCCCTTCCACCTATCTTCCTGTCGTTATTAATATAATTCTTATTTAGGTGAAAAATGAATGATAACAGAAATAATAATTCTAAAATGCGACTAATATCCAATTGATTTTCTTGATGACTTTTTCTACATTGCTTCGCATACATACTTGTTGCCTTTTTAAGAGTTGTCTACTGTGGTAGCAAAATTGACAAGATTATTTGGTTTTTACTTACCTTTTCGTTACCTATGTGCATAAAATTACCTGGCTTCATTCTTAGGTAATAAATTTATTATCAATAAATAACATATTTAAAAGAAGTAAACATAACTCGGTTTAAATAATATTAAAATTAGAATTGGAGACAACAATTTTTTTCAACTGTAAAAGGATGAACATCCCATCACATTTAAGATGGGTTTGTACGTTTCACATTTCATACATCTTAGGAATTTCGTAAATTTAAAATAAGTAGCAACGATCTGCATACATATTTGCATAGTTTTCAATCTTAATTTCCGCAGGCGAAGCTGCGTGATACCGACCCTGCTAGTATATATATATAAATAAACACGTAATAAATAAAAAAAAAAGGAAAACTCATTTCTCAATTTATGCATTAAAATTATTAAATAGCCCGACCAATGCAAAGCCAATAAGGTCACGTGTCAACCACTGTCGTCAATAACATAAGAATATCTAACCCCACCTGCTAAGTTACATAATTGTCGTGGAAAACGCTTAGCATGCAGAAAAGTTCCACGTGGCCGTCGGCACGCGCCGCATGCGGAATCAAGAAGATGACAAGAACAGGTGGGTGCACTAGCGTGGCCTGATTTTGAATACCGCTGACACACGGAAATTGGACACTGTGCAGTGGATGCACCGGCGTTGCACTCTAACTTCACCATGGGTGCATTGATGAGAAGAATTTCAATAGGAACGCTGGAATTCACCTCTTTCCGATCTTAGTCCCGGAAACCTTTTATAAAGAGCCGCATTTGCAAAGGAAAGATCAGAAAGAGAATCGGGCTAAAAGTGAACCGTGATCTTAAAAGTAAAAATGTGCTATGTTAAAAGGATCGAAGAGGCAGTGATCCTGAGAAAGGCATAAAAAACATAGTCCTTACCAAAAAAAAGGACATCCTTACTCCTCTTGGAAAAAGGACGAAGCCAATCCTAACAATAGTCCTGCCAGAAAGGACTAAAGGACCAAGAATAGTTGGTCCTGGCTAAAAATATGCAATATGGGAGGAAAGTCCTCTAAGGCCGATAACGACTCAGCAACTCAGAACAGATTGAGAAACTATACAACGTCATGATCATTATCGCTGTCCTTTAGCTCCTTAAATTCATAGCTGAATATAATTTGAGGATGAAATACACAGTGAACAATGGTGATATCGAACGCGCTCTGGGCTTAAATACCATTTCCCAGCAATAAAGTGAAATCGAAAAACAATTATACAAAACCATTTAATAAAACCATGATAGGAAAGAATTCCAAGGACATAGATCCTAATTGCCAAATACAAATAATAGACCATAATCAATTAATCGCGGAAGTGTTCTATATTCTCGTTTTTATTGCCGCACTTCATGTAATCCGAATCGCGATGAATGTCCGAGTATTACGAAAAGTACAATCCGGTAGTTCGTTTGCAGTATAAGTGTGCCGTGAAGATAAGTGAATGAAACAATATACCGCCAAAGGCGCCAAAGTATAAACTCATCAACACAACGAAATCGGAATGGAGTGAAGTCCCGTCTGCAAGCGACAGTCGCGTGCCACAAAAAACGCTAGATCAGCATAATTACATTTTATTACTTTTTTTTTGTACAAACATAATTTTAACCATATGTATAACTTTAGTATAATAAGTGAATTATCAAAAAGGGTGTACCCTTCACAAATATATGTTTAACAATTCTTCAAGATTACAGCCCATACAACAGTAAGGAGAGCTCTCTTCGCTGGAGATATTAGAGGGTGAGTTTTACGGAACCCCAGTTCCATTCTATGTACATACTAAATTGTTTCTTGTTTATATATATTTGTGCATATAACCACCAATCCATAATGTTAACTACTTAAGTTATTGCTTTAACTTATGAAAAGGACTTAGATTTTAATAGTCGATCCGAACATGTTTTAATGAAATGTTCACTTCCTATATCTTTAATGAATTCGAAAAGAAATATAAAATCTAGATTTTTCTCCGATTAGCCATTGCACTAACACTCAGAAAGCGATTGAAGAAAATCAATTTCTCGGTAGAATTATGAAGTTTGCAATTGCTCGTAAATAATAAGTTTCGGAATTAAATATTTACTTTCATCGAATATTTTAAAGAATATTATCTTAATAAGTAGTGAAAAACCGTACTATGTAATATACTATTATTTTTATCTTATACTTAAATTTTATTATTAAGTACTTTTAAATACTTATATTTTTAGATTACACTTTAAATATTAAGTACTTCCAACTAACCTCTACTTGTAATAATGTTAAGCATTTATATAAAAATTGCATGTTAATTAAATTTAAATCTAACTGGTTAAGCTAACTTCAATTATTGAATTTTAATTATTAGCATACATTTTTTATTAATAAGCACTACATTTTTAATTTACTTTATTATCTTATATTTATTTTTAACTACTTTTATTATCCATGTTAATCATATGTATAGTTAATATTTCAATAATATTGTAAAATCTGTATTCCGTTTTTCTATTAAATACAAATTTATTTTTCAGATGGAGGTATCCGCACTTATATTTGCATGTCCAAATATAAGCAGCCCACAGAGTGACTTTTTTGTCGTGAATAGTCTGCAAATCTTTTTGCTGACGAGCGCGCTTTTACAAGCGATCAATTCGATACCTTCCGTAAAAAATAACAAGTGTCTTTGGTTCCTACATTATCATTAATTGATAATGCCAGTGTCATAAACAAAGATTCTTTGCCTATACTCTATGATTTATTTCAATATTTATTTATTAAGATTTACCGTGTGAAGGAAAGTCTCACCATGAGTGACTAGGTTCACGTTTAAAATGGGTGCTGATTCAACAAGGTCTAGAATAATGACGACGACTTCTTGACAGACGACATTAACATTAAGGTCAGATTGCAAGGCTAGCACTGATCCAACGGCACACGATATGTGAAAGGGGAGGGTAACATCCACGTGCTGCCGATCGTATTTCGATTAAGTGCTCGAGTTAGCTACTCGAAAACTTACGGGCAGCTAAGACAGATGACAGACGAAAAAGACGATCTATATTATTTTTCCCAGGCACTTTTAATATTTCTTTCTGGTTATGCGGGAGAGGTGAGATGCTTACCAAGAACACACGCCATCTGGCGAGCTCAGCCGGCAAAATGGTGCCTGAACATCGGACTCATCTCCCTCGGCCCATGTCCTTAGGACAGGTAACAGTTTTTATGCACTTTATAGACATAAACAAATAACAGTTAATTTGCTTTTCAGATTTGTTGACGTGCATATACTTTGTGGACAAGAGTAAAAATAACGTTATTTTTTACGTTTAAACAAAATATCACAGTGGTCTTTTTAAAATAAAGATCTCAAATAACGATTACTTACGGTCCCTGGTTTGTACCGTAGGTTTTAAATAAAAAAACCTTTATTTAATTCAATTCTAAACACTGACTGTCTAATGACAAGTCTTAAACTAAACTCGCTTCTTAACTTAAACTTCTTTGACGATCATACCTCGTTTTGAGCTTTGGAGCTTTCTATGAGTGGAGTTAACTTTAATTGAGTGAGTTTTCTAATTGCCCTTTGGATTGTTGATTGATAATGCACCGGCGACTCAATCCGATTTTTTAGTCTAGATATTTGGGGATTCATTCGCATTGTAATTTTCCGTTAAGGTCCGAAAGTGATTGAACGAACTGATAATGTAACTTAATTCGTTCTGGATGTTTAGTCTACAGCTTGGGTGCATTTGCAATTAGATATTGACTGGTATGAGTACTAAGGTTATCTGAAGAGTATCCTGCAGTTCCATTCATCACATTTTTAGCAGTGAATCACTGCCAAAAATTGAGCACCAAGCGATCAATCACTTATACAAATCGCTAACATCATATCTTGCTGTAATTTTCTTTCCGTCCTTAAATAAATACATCGTATTATTTACATGATAGGTCACTACTTTACGTATTTTATCATTATTAATGACTTCATATACGTTGGGCTGTGAAGCTTTCTTTCTCTATTTGTTTTTTTCCTGCGCAGGATTTTTGTCTACTTTGGTTTCAAGTAGTGACTTTCAGAATTGTATTGTTTGTTTGTATATTTTTTAAGTCTGTGATGCCTATTCTAGAGAGCGCATCGGTTACATAGTTATCTTTACCCTTTAGATACTCTACCGTAACATCTCTCTACCGTAAAATTATTAGTAGTAAACTGTCACATGCGCTGTGCGATCCAGGTTTAAAATATATCGCGCTATTGAGTTAAACGCAACTCTCAGCTTGCGCAAACTTACTGCGTCAGAGTATGCTAAAATTTCAAGTCCGTAAAATAGAGTTGGTATTATACAAGCTTTTGCTACTAACATTCTGATGCTCTGAGGTATAAGATTCCGTGTTAAAGAAAGCTGCCTCAGCATAGCATAAATTTTCCCAGTGGCCTTAGTAATATCATATCAACGTGGAGTTAAATTCTATGCCGAGATTTGTGGCTCTTTCAACATAATTAATAGCTACATTGTTAGCATTGACTTTTGGAAGCAAAACTGAGTTTATAGGTCTTTTGCAGATTAATAGGCATTTTGTTTTACTAGGATTTAGATGCAGCCCGTTCGCCTCCGCCCAATTACTAATTTGAAGCTTTATTATGGAGAAAAACTATACAGCGTTCGCAGTTTGGTACAAAGAATCACATGGTCAATAGAGTCAAAGGCTTTGCTAAAGTCAAGAAGGGCTAATAGTGTCACTTTACTTTCGTCAATCTGTTGGCGTATATCTTCAGAAATCTTCCAGATCGCAGTAGTACAGCTTCTATTCTTTTTGAACCCAGATTGCTTGTTGCTGAGAATACAATTATTTTCTAGGTGTGACTGAATTTGCTGGGCAACCAGGCGTTCAAATGACTTGGACAGAAATGGAAGTATAGAGATGGGTCGAAATTCATTTTTATTCTTAGGCATCGGGAGTATCTTAGCCCTTTTTCACGTTTCGGGAAACGTAGAAGTGGTGAATATAGTATTAAACATGTGGGAGATGTGATGAATTAACTTTGGTATCAATATTTTCACGAATTTGGGGCTTATGTTGTCCAGACCTTCAGCATTGGATTTTACACTTAGTAAACGTTCAAGAACATCACTTGGACGGACACACATAAAGCTAAAGATATTATCACAGATGGTTGTCGAGTTCAGGTACATATTTTGAGGAGGACTAGAAAAATTGACGCAAGCAAACTTTTCATTGAGAGCATCTAGGTCTGACTTATCAGCCTGAGTTTGTTTGCCTATCCCCATACCTCTAAGCTCCTTCCAAACCTGACCAGACGTATATGCATTTCCAAATTTATGATTATAAAACCTTCGTTTGGAAACTGCTATCTTTCTCGTGACATCAGTTCGGATTTGTTTAAAAATATTGTATAAATGGTCAATTCGATATCGTTTCCAGCGCTTATAGGCTACGTCCCGCAATCGAATTAGTCCCTTTATTTCTAAGGTAAACCAAGGCTGGTTTGCTGGTTTAAGAATTTTAGTTCTAACTGGGACACACTTCTCAAATAGTTGTCCAACATTAGAGTTTAAAAGTAATAATTGTAATAAGTAAGTAAGTAATAAGAGCTTTATTCTGTGGCGAACCCACCTAGAAGGTGTCCGCCACAATTATGCCTATCTATGCCTAGTTTTTAGAGAAATACCTTGAATTATGTTAAGTTATTAGTATTAGGAGACACACCATAAATGGAAATAAATATTTATAAGTTATGTCTTAGTTCCGGGGTGGCAACGCCAACCAATATTAGCCGAGACACCTTAAATACTAGAAATCCCGAGCCAAGATACTAGTAGTAGGAGAATACTAGAAATCCCGAAAGCGGGAAAAGGGGAGAAAGGGAAAGGGGCCACATAATTAGGGTCTCTTCTTTCGGGATCGCGGAACGGGCAAGACGTGTGCTCCGTTGTGCTCTTCCCGTTTGACACAGTAGTCGTATTTCCGTCCGTAGAAAAATATTACCGTAGTGTCACCGGACCCGAATGTGGACCCCTTCCCATTCGGTCCCGTAGTCTCCTCACCTCCTCAGTAGTTTTGGGATTCGCGTGTGGACACCCGTCCCGCCTTATCCGATACCCTAGTTCTCCCGCCTTTGTCCGTAGCTTTGGGGATTTGCGCGTGGACACCCGTCCCGACTTATCCGATACCCTAGTTCTCCCGCCTTTGCCGTAGCTTTAGGGATTCGCGCGTGGACACCCGTCCCGCCTTATCCATTACCCTAGTCCTCCTGCATTGTCGTAGCTTTGAGATCGGGTTGTGGACACCCGTCCCACCTGATCCGTAACCCTAGTTTTCCCGCCTCTCCCGTAGTTTTGGCATCGCCCGAAGATACGGTCCGTCAGGACGTGACCAGGGAATAGGGCTCATCTGCGATTTCCTTGACACTAAGAAGAATCTTCGGTGGAGACCCCCTTCAACAATACCCGTTAGCTTGTGGAACGGGACCCCCTCTAGTCCGATGTTTCGGTGATTTACAAATTTCTTGTAAAGGACTCTTGGATCCGACTGTACTATCATCTTGACTGACGTGGATACATTTAAAGGTAAATTTCTTACTGATAAAGATAGCTACGCCACTGGCATGGCCCAACCGATCAGCCCTAAACAACACGTACCCTTCACACATAAACAGGACATCTCTAGAACCATTGACAAACCAGGTTTCTGACACACAAATTACATCAACATGAGATCCAACAAATAATTCTAAATTCATCAATTTTTCTTACTAGGCTTTGGGCGTTTATGTGAACAATCCTAAGACCCTCTCTTTGTTTACATAGAATATTTAAGAGACTGCTCGCAATATTATTATTTGAAACGATCTGTATTAGGATAGACGTTTAAACAATAGGCACACTCTAATCCGAAATAAGATAGTATTATCAAAAACCTAACTAAACTTGAGTTACTCTTTAAAACTATTATGAGAATAAGTATGGGGTTATAAGAGAAATTAGTCGCGAAAATTATTATTATTCCCATTATTCAGGTGAGTACCCTCAGCGAGCGGAGAGTGGGAGGCAGAAACAGAGAGGGACCCAGCATCGTTGACTCACTCTCTCTCTCAGCGATATCAGCAAGCTCATCAAATTGCTGGAAGTAGACAACGTCATCTCTCCCAGTGCATTTTGCGCGCACGCATCACTTTCAGCTTTCTGTGCTTTAAGTTTCCCTTCGACAGTCCTTACTTTGGCTTTCAGGGAACGTAGCTCCTCCATATCCCGCTCCATTTTGTCGAGGCGCTCGGCCGTGATGACCTCTAGCTGCTGGTCTCGCGTTCCAAGGTCTTCCAAAGCACCAGATAGTTGGCCAAGCTTAGCGTAGAATTTTTGGTCAATTTCGTTGGATAACGCTTTCAATAGCCTTTCTTCAGTCTCCCGCGAAGTGGTGTTGATGTGCTCTGTCAGCTCAGCGAAGCGGGCGTTGATAAGCGCTGATAATCGGGCGTCTATTTGCATTAACAGTTGCGGCGATAGAGCATCTGAAGTGCGACCAGTTTTCCCGGATCTCAATTCCAGAGACGAATCAGTTCTTACTCGTTTCGCCTGTTGGTTTGACATGTCTGTGTCTAGTGCACTTGTGCGACAGTAATTTGCAAAGAAAAGTTTGTGTTGTTGTTGATACGGTTCTCTCAATTTTTTTAGATCAGCTGAGAGCGCAGACGAACCGACGAGTTCACGGGCGGCCAAACAGCTTTGATTTTGCAGTAATTGATTAATTATAATGTTTACTGCTCGTGTTGTAAGTTTTCAACAGCGGAGGACGTTGCAAGACACTTGTTAGGGAAACGCGTTGAAAGCAGAACAATTAATAAATATTTTATTCAATGAAAACGTTCAAATTTTCAGAGTTCCAAAAAACACGTCTGCTTGCCAGATTTATGTCAAAGTAAAATTTAAAATTTAATTTAAATTATATATAATTCGTCCCTTTCCATTATTCAATGGAATATTTTCTAGATTCTTGAAACCATCAATGAAATATGTCTTTCAAGTATCTTGTTATTGTTAATAACTGATTAAATTTTTAGGGTCGGGACGGTGCTCAATACTATCGCCTTTTGTGTACTTGAGCAATGTATCAAAGGGGAAAAGCCTAAGTTGTACCTATTCATGTACTTAAATTCGAATTCATTGATTAGTAGTAGCTCAGCTCCTTTTTCGACTATTGATAATACCCTGTTCTGAAAGTTAGGTTCCTTATCAAGAGTGATTCTAATACACTCTGTAGCATTCATATTTTATATATTTTCTTTTTATTTAATTATTTTTATTGTACATTAGATAAGATTATTGAAGAAAATAACAACTATATTCAATATATCAATATATGGCTTATTTATATTAGATGGATTGTGGTTTTTGTGTGTTTTTCTGTGAGCTTTTTTGTTAAACGCGTAATTTAATTTATAATTTATTTGCCATTTAGTTTGGCTCATGTAATTAAGAATTTGCCTTATTGGGCAGTAGGTATTGTGAAAATTTTTTTTTTTAACTTTGGAAAAACCTGCCTAGTTTTTGTGTGGTTTCTAAATGGGCAACTTTAATGTCGCTCAATTTTACATTAGTTTTTATATAATCTATAAAAAAATAAGCATCGCATTGCAATTAAAAAAAATATGCAATGCAGTGCAAGGTTAAAAAAAAAATATGCGCTCTATGAAGCGCTGTCGGCTCATTTCTCCTTGGTCTCGCTTGATTGGCAAGACGTGGCCGGTGCTGGCTGCACAGGCTGGACTTCCTCGATGGTTTTCTATGCTGTGGCACCAGTGCTGGCTGCACAGGTGTACTCGCAATGGGGCGAGCACAGTGGTCCTTCACAGTCGTTTGGGCACTTCTGTATTAATTTGGGTATTTCCTTCTTCTGTGGCGGAGGTAATTTGATATTAGTTTTAGCGAGACTTTTAATTGCAGGGTAGGTGGATGTGTGTGTGGCGGTGACCTGATTTTTTCTTTCACTTAATAAATTTTTTATATGTTTGGCATGTAATTTTACCGAATTGTTCCAATTTAATTTACTTCCGCTATTTAGTAGCTTCAGTAATTCAGCCCTTCTGGCTTTTGTTTTTTTTTTTACTACACCTCTGCCTTTAGCACACATCCCACTCTACTCACTGCGATCTTTATTTTTCCGTTATTCGCTGCTAATAATTTTTTTTTGTTTGAGGTCCTTTGATGTCCTCGATGTTCTCCAAGTTTACATCCTGTGTCCTGTCACGGTCGCCATATAATAGTCCCGCTCCACAAGTATATTTTATATCTGGAGCATCCGTGGTTGCCGCTCTAAGCTCGAAGGAGGTTCCCGGGGGGCCCTTTTACTTAGGAGCTAAAGAGGTCTACGTCTCGTAGCGGCGCTGCCAACAGCGGCAGCGGAGAGACGGCCTATATGACCGTATATCAAAGGTCAAAGAGTACGAACGCGTTTCTTTCGAGCGCCGCGTTGTTTTGATTTTTTTTCCCACCTGCAAAGACAACAAAGTCTCAGACCTGTACAACTTGGCCAGGCTATCGTTTACCCGCATTTACACATAGCCAATACACCGCATAGGCTGTTATTTCTGGAAAAACTGTTTTTTTGTCACCGGAATAATTAAAACACTCAATTTCGGCGAAGCGTGAGAAGGGGAGGTAAATAAGCGCGAAATCGTTTTCTTCATTCTTTTCTGAGTGAGAAACGTGTGCAAACTACAAACAACATCAGTGGTGACATACGTCAGCTGATTGGGACACCCATCGATACTGCCAATCACACTTCTGAATCTTTGAACAGTGCATCTAAAACTGTCAGAACTTGCAACTATAGGAAGTTACGTTAAGTTTTAAAAATGCCAACTTCGCAGACCAAGACAAAACGCTTGCGGGAAAACACAAACACTGATCTTAGTCGCATTTCGGATGTCCCTATGGATAAAATACTTGCTGTACTGAACCAACGTCTCCTGGAGCAGGCAGAAGCTATGGTATCCAACATGCGTGAAGCCGAAAAACGCATTGTAGACGGTGTTACTAAGCGCCTTGATGCTTCATGGGTGATTTTAAACAGCTGGTTGGTCGAATTGACACCCTGGAGAAGGATGTGGAGGACCTGCGATCGCAACGAGATGAGCTACGAAGTAACTTGGAGCGCATGGATCACGAGATGGCTCGGCTGCGTGAGCTGTAAGCGTTGACAAGAAGCAGGCTGTGCAGGACGTGGCCAAAACTGCTCTTGACCTACGCATTCATGAAGTTCCTTATGCTGAAGGCGAGAATGTAAAAACGCTCTACAACACCCTCTGCTATGCCTTAGGCCTAACGGCACTACCTAGGATCACAGAGATCTTCCGAGCTCGTAAATCACAGCGCAGTAATGTAGATCCTGTGATAATCCTGAAAATGGAAACAATACGGGATCGCACTCTCTGCTTTCACAACTCTCTCCTGTTTTTTTTATCTTTTTTTTTTATTAATAAGTTTGATTACAAATAAGAGGGGTTGGGATGTGGGTGGGGTATGGATTGGGTGAGGTGTCCAGTCCCGCGGAACCGCCGCTATACTTTACTTCACGGGACGGGAAGGAGGTCAATCATATAGTAACTGCAGTTCTGGCCCTTTCTCGGCGTCGGAGCTCCTTAATGATGATGGCGGTCGTATTTGTCGCCGTTTTCCATGCAGTCTCTCTCGATAACATACGATTTACCAGTGTGTCTGGCGAAAGCTCTTGGATGTCCTTTCTCTGCTGAAGAGTGGGCACCTGAAAAAGGAGTGCTCCGCGTCTTCTATTTCCCCGTCCTTGCAGTACTCGCAGAATGGGTCGTCCGCATGCCCGAACCGATTAAGGTATGCTTTAAAGCAACCAGTAGAAATCCACCTGGCCGTGTTTCCTGCGAGTCCATGAGTCTATACTTGGGATGAGCCTCCGAGTCCAGCGGCCCGTGCTGGCGCTATCCCACCTTCGTTGCCAGCTTTCGATGGTTTGGCATCGCTGTTACCATGCAACTGAGTTTCCGGTTTGTCTCTCGTCAGCTTGCAGGTCCAGTGGTATCATACCGGATAACACCAGTGCCGCTTCCTCTGACACTGTGCGGAAGCAACTGGACACCCTGAAAGCGCATTGCTTATAGCTGCGTCTACATTCTTTGCTGCACGACTCCAGCTTCATAGCTAGTGCCCATATGCTCGATCCGTAGAGTATCACTGAGGATACAACACTTGCTATAAGCTTCTTGCTTCGCTGTCTCGGCCCTGACGTGTTTGCCATCATTCTGCAGATAGTTCTTGCTGCTTTTTCTCCGACGTATTTGCAGGTGGGATTATAATGTCAGCCGATCATCGAGCATGATGCCCAGGTATTTTATGGACCTTCCAGAAAGGATTTCTGTGGATCCAACGGTGAAAGTAGCCTGCTCTACTTTTTTTCCTGCTGCTTACCAGGTCTGCCTCCGTCTTGTGTTCCGCCAGTTTAAGCCCGCTGCCTTGTAGCCACTGGCCTTCAGCAGCATTGCAGGAAGCCTTCACTTCGTCAAGCTCTTTCCTCACCGTAACCAAGGCAATGTCGTTCGCAAATCCGATGAGTGTACAGACCTCAGGGAGTGGGAGCCGCAGAATGTCATCGTACATCGCGTTCTATAGCGTCGGTCCGAGAACTGAACCTTGGGGGACCCCTCCAGTCACTGTGTGTCGGCGTTGCCCATCGTCAGTCTCGTAGATCAGCAATAGATCCGTGAAGTAGCTGCGTAGGATATCGTTCAGGTACTGTGATATCCCCCGCTTCGTGAGGGCCTCCAGGATGCGACTCCAATTGGCCGTGTTGAACGCGTTTTTGACGTCTAGCGTGCACACAAGACAGTAGCGTTTGTCCCCTCCTGCCCATCTGGTACCTGTGATGGTATCAGAATCGACTCTTACCACCGTGCTGATAGCGTCTACGGTGCTGCGCTTCTTCCTGAAGCCGTACTGCAACTCGGAGATCCCTCGTTTATCCGCCAGTTCGCTTTCCAGCCGGTTGCAGATTACACAGGTCGACAAAATGGACTTTATTAAAAGGTGCAGGCCTATTGACATTAAAATATGTTAATATAGACGTATATAAGCATATCTGCATACTTACTTTTCGCGTTTAACGGGTGGTATTTGTGCAATCGCGGTTTGAAAAATGTAGCAACATTTAATTTTTTGATTTAAGATATCTTCGACGGTTCGTGCTCAGCTGTAATAAAACCTATGCCAAAAAATTGCTTAGATGCCCTTCTACATAATTGCATTTAAGGTTCCATCATAATTTGATTCAATCAAAGCCTATGAGCCATTGAAGTAGCTCGCAAAGGTCAGGTCGATGATCGACTCCCCTCCTGCCTTGCTGTACGTTGGCTGGCTTCCGACGTTCAGTAAGCACACATTGAGAGCTGCAAAGGCATCCAGCAGGGATGTTCCTCGTGGCGTTGTGGGGCTGGAACCCCAATCTGCGGCCCAGGCACTGAAGTCTCCCGCAATGATCACTGGTGACATTCCACTCGCATCGCTGACCAGGTCGAAGATAATGTCCTCAAAAATTTCGGTAGCGTGGAGCGCGGTGGAATGTAGCAGCTGTAGAGAAAAGTCCCATTATATTTAGCCTTTGCGTATCCTGGCTTGGATAGTCGCTCGGTTAGCTGTCTGCTGTTTGGTGAGCAGCTCCAGATTGCTGCGCCGCCGTCATGGCTTTGTAGCCACACTCTGTCATGCTTTGATGTATATGGGTCACTGAGGATTGCCACATCTATGTTCTTCTCCAGGACTGTTTGCGCGAGCAGATCCTGCGCTGCTCTGCAGTGATTAAGGTTCAGCTGCAGTACCCTAACCATCTTTGAGCCGAAATAGTGCATTCTGGTATTCCGGACAGGGTCGGTTGAAGACCGAGTGACCCGTTTCTGGGGCCCCCTGCCGAGTGCATAGCAAGCACTTCGGAGGGTTGCTGCAGTTCCTGTTTTTGTGACCAGATGTCCGCACTTAAAGCACGTGTCCTTACAGATGGCGTGTTTTGTTCTGCAGTTTCTGGCGGTGTGTGCGTACCCTATTCACTTGAAGCATCTCGTTATTTCAGTTTCCGTCGGATTCTGCAGACTACCCATCAGATGCGCATTTTCCCAATTTTATGGAGGTGTTCTGCGAGGCTGGGCTTCAGCCTGATCACAGCGGATTGCGTTCCTCTCATTGCGCTTTTCATCGTGGGTGAAGCCTCTACTGGTATGTCCTAATCCAGAGAAGTGTATAGTTCTTCTAGGACCTCATCACCTGTAGTCGACTCGTCGATATCTAAAATCTCGATCGCAATGGTGTCTTGCATCGCCCTGACCTCAGCGCGCTGTCTATATGGCTTCTTGGACCTCCTGGGTTGCCGGGTGGGAGTGGTTTTGCATGCTTAGCAGGAGCTCCCCTTTTGCTGTCTTCCTGATACTTTGTGGTGTAGCAGTCTGAGTAGGTGGGGTGCATTTCCGTTTCCCTTATGAATGTTGATTGGGGCCTTCAGAATCCTTGCCTCTGCCGCCGGATTTTTCCCCACGAGTGGATTTCCACTTTTGCGGTTGCCACCTGAAGTAATTATATTATTTTTCGACATTCCTGTTGATGTGGGTTGCATTTTATACCTATTGCCAGGATACATTTCTGCCGACCACTATGGCACAGTCGCAGACCACGCAGCCGCCCACTGTGGGTCAGACGCTACGTGGATTTCTCGCAATTTTAGACCTATTGCCAGGTTCAGTTGCTGCCGGCAACCGCTCCTGCTCGGTCGCCATTGCTCCCATTTTGTGGTGTGCCGCCTTGGCGGTGGAGTTGGCTGGTAGTCAGTTCCATGACCTTTAACACCTTTTAGGTCCCCTGTGCTTACCATGTCGGTGTTTTCGCCTGCTTTCCGAGTCCTTCTGCCAAGGATTTGCAGCAACAGCCCGAAAATGTATGCTACAATATCTACGGAGTCATGAAGTGAAACGTGTAGCAGGAACCTTTGGTCAGTGTGCGCGACAGCGCCCCCAGCGGTCAGGTTCCTCAAGATATGTAGCGTTCACGGATTAGCGTTGTCCGTGTGTTACAACACTGGTTGTCAGCTGTTTAAGCGATCAGCTGGCGTTACTATCACATTGTCTTGCAAGCAAGTTGCACTCAAAAAGAAATTTAGTGGGACAGAAAGATATCAAAGAGAAAGTAGTAAAATTTTCTCTCAACCATGGCCCCAAGCCAAGCTCGGAGTAGGATCGAAGCCAGCGGGCGACCATGGATACTCGGCGTCGCCTTCACCGGGTGAGTCTCTAGGGTGCCTACCTCTTGCGAGGGGCCCCTTTTTTGTTCGTCCCATACTGCCACAACGCGGGATTTCGCGGGTTTTTTTGGGGAGCACCTACGCGGTGCATCCACTCTTCGACACTTCACACCCACCTCTCACAACTCTCTCCTGTGTTAAAATGCCTATCCCAATCCCGTTTCCCATCAAGGTGGAAGCAGCAAAACCTGGTTCTCATACCGAAACCGGGGAAGGCTAGAGTCGACCCGTCTACATACAGACCAATCTGTCTCCTAGACACTGCGGGGAAAGTGCTTGAAAGCATCATCAGTCAAAGATTAAGCGAGGCAATAGAGGCCGCCGGTGGACTGTCCGATAGCCAATATGGCTTTAGGAAAGCTCGCTCAAACCTGCATGCCCTGGAAACGGTAGACAAAATAGCCCGGAGTGCTATAACGGGTTAACGTTGGCTTGGAGGAACCAAAGAGTACTGTCTGGTGGCCACACTGGACATAAAAAACGCTTTCAACTCCGCATCGTGGATCAGGATAATCTCGGCCCTCGAGAGACTAGATTTTCCACCATAAATAAGGGCGATTGTCAGCGACTACCACAATAACAGATGGCCCACTAATCTACAGAGTCACGGGCGGAGTTCCGCAAGGGTCTGTTCTAGGCCCTCTACTATGGAACACTATGTATGATGGCATCCTACGACTGGACTTCCAACCAAGAGTAAGCATCGTAGGTTTCGCCGATGACGTCGCGGTTGTAGTGGTACAAAAAGACAAAGAGGACGTGGTGAGCATGACAAACGGGGCCATCCGTATGATAGGGGACTGGCTTAGATTGGCTGGCCTTAAACTGGCGGAACACATAACCGAGGCAGTGCTCATAAGCAGCAGAAAAACAATGGAGACTGTAGAAATCACAGCTGGAGAGTCGCTATAGCCTCGAAATGAGCCATTAAATACCTGGGTATCATGCTAGACACACGGCTAACCTACAAAGAGCACCTACAGGAGACACATAAGAAGGCCCGTGGCGTAACTGCTACATTATCACGCATGATGCTAAACCACAGAGGCCCAAAATCATCGAGTCGGAGACTGCTCTTCAATGTAGCAAAGTCTACCATCCTCTACGCAGCACCAATCTGGGCCCAAGAATGAAAAGAAAGCTACCTGAGTGGGATAAACCGAGACTATAGGCTGGGGGCACTATGAGTAAGTTCAGCCTTTCGAACGGTCTCCACAGAGGCCGTACTGCCTCGCAGCCTTGCGAAATTCAGAGCCAGAACCAAAGTCCTCGAAAGCTGGCAGCAGAGGTGGAACGCGGCCACAACTGGCCGCTGGACGCACCGTCTTATCCCAAGCATTGCGGAGTGGTTCAACCGAAAACATGGGGAGCTGACTTTCGAGCTAACGCAGGTGCTTAGCTGCCACGGCTGCTTTAAGGAGTACCTCTTCCGTTTCGGCAAAGAAGCAAGCCCCCTGTGCGACGATTGTGGAGTTCCGGAGAGTGCTGACCATGTGCGTCTGGTTTGGAGAAGCACGTCGGAAAGCGGAAGAGGTCCTGGAATGCCGGATCACGGCCGAAAACATGGTACCAGGCATGCTAGAAAGCCAGGCCAAATGGACTGCGGTTTGCCTACTGGCAACAGAAATTACGCGCGAGCTGAGGCATCTAGAACGCACACGCAACGGGCAGTCCTAAATCCTGGTCGTCCAAAAAGAGCAGCTGGCCTTGCGAAGCAATGCTTCATGGCAGTACCGCAAGCCCAGCAATTCCCACCCACCCCCTGTATATGTATATGTAAAAGTATTACCGTTGGAAAAAAAAAAAACTGTGGGTGTATGGACAATGTTCATTGGACATGTGCATAGAGTTATGTGGAACTATGGATATGTCACTATATAAAAAAATAAATTATAGTAATTTACTAAAAAATGCCTAAAGAAAAAAAAAGAGGTCAAAAGAACTTTCTAAATCTTAAAATAAAATAAAATAACCCCTGTACCCTGGGAAGAAAATGTTAATATTAAACAAGAAAGGAAGCTAGCTTCGGCCAGCCGAAGCTTATATACCCTTGCAGATCATTCCTATTCATTTACAAAAACTTTAAATTAAAATTAACTTTCGTATATGTTACAAAAATCCAAATTTTAGCTGCTTTCGTATTATTGTGGCTATAATTTTTTGATCCTTCCTATGGCAGCTATATAATAAAGCCGTCCGAATTTTGTTTAATTTAATACGAAATTTTGAAATGTTAAAGAAAAGCCATTTCCCAGAAAAGGAGAGAATGTAATAAAAGTCAACAAATATATAATTTTTATAATACCTCTATTTTAATGCTTACTCTATCGGTGCAGTTCCAGGGGTTCCAGATTCTGCATGCCTATTTCAAATTTTGTTTTTAAGTTGTCAAAAATCAAAACGCCTACTTCCTACAAAGTTACAATGAATTTGTAATGAACTTTCTAGGGCTGGGGTAGACTCAGTCTGCCCAGGATCCTCTACAGATTAATTTGTAGATAGAAGGACGAGGTGGGGTCACTGGCCTGTGCCGGCCGGGTGCTTATTTGGAGATATCACCAGCCAAATAAGTCCTCTGGCTTTCCGCTGGTTCCGTGGGTCCTTTTCGGATGCACTTGCTCTCGTGCCGACTAGAGTCAGGGTCGCGCGCTGTTTCCGGCGGGAAACTGTACGTTTATTTGCAGAATATGACCAGACAAATAAGTGGTCAGTTCCTGGCGCTGGTTCTGGCGGAAAAGGACAGGGCACTTATTCGGAGATATGACCAGTAAAATAAGTACACTGCCTTCCGCTGGCTCCGTGTGGCTCGAGTGGCAATCCCCGATTCCCAAATTAGAAGGCGACACGGGACGGGTAGTTTTCTGATTTCACTTTTTATTCTTGGGTCTTGGGTCTTTACCCGCACTGTAGGTTTTAGTTCTCTGGTCGGTTAACTTACGTCGCGAGTCCCTGATCTTGATCCGGGGCCGGTGTCCTGGCGGTGGTCTCGCTGGGTGCGGGAGCAATGCAACCGATGCCTTCGGGCGTAAAAAGCGTAAGCCCCGCGTTCCGCCAGATCCACGTGCCTCGTTCAAGATCGGTAGTAATGGCACTCCTCGTAAAAATATTCATACGAGTATTCTTAAGAATATTTTTTTATCGGCCTTCCTGGCACCAAAATACCAACTAGAAAACACTTAATACTAGATTTAACTATCGATATATTCCTCCTCACAAATTTTCTTATATTTTTTTAATTTATCCTATGGGAGCCTTAAGAGACAGTAGTCCGATCCGGCTCTCTCCGACATATGTACTACCTGCAACAGAAAGAAGTCTTTTGGGAAAGTTTCATCGGGATAGCTTAAAACTGAGAGACTAGTTCGCATAGAAACGGACAGACGGACATGGCTAGATGGACTCGGCTATTGGTGCTGATCAAGAATATATATACTTTATGTGATCGGAAACGCCTCCTTCACTGCGTTACAATCTTCTGACTGAAATTATAATACTTTTTGCAAGGGTATAAAAAGTGTTAGCAAATACGTACAGAAATCTAAATACGTATAAAAATAAAAAAGAACTTAAAGATGCAAGAAAACCAAAGTGCTCTGCAGATTGTAAAGGGCCTTTGGAGAATACTGAGTGTGAATATACATGTCACCATTGCACTCAGAATTCAAAGAAATAAATAAATAAAAATAAATGAAAAGTAACTCAATATCAAAGTACTGTACAGAAATAATTCCCAAAATCAGGGACCGAAAATAACAGTTATTTTATTATTTTTAATCAAAAAAATCATGCACTTCGGATCCCACTAAAAATTGGAGAAAAAAGTCACATTACCAATCTAATGCGGTCTATTCATATCCGCAATGACCTAAATTTTTGAAACTTTTTTGAAATTGGTCATAAAGTAACTGTTATTTCTAGGGACCGAAAATAACAGTTATTTCAAATTTTCCGGACTGAAAAAATCTTTCACTTAGAAAAGTGCTACAAAAAAATCAAGAACACCAATCAGTTCCAAATTGGTCAAGCTATGCAACTCTGCAATGATTTTGCAATGAATTGGTTAGAACTTTAAAAATTATTACCATGGTCATTAGTGGTTCCTCTAGGTCTGAAGAATTCGCGGTCTCATTATGTTGATGAATTCATGAATTGCTTTATTGGTTAGAACTTTAAAAATTGTTACCATGGTCATTAATGGTTCCTCTAGGTCTGAAGAATTCACAGTCTCATTATGTTGAAGAATTCATGTGTATAAGTACAAATTGCAACCTTTAAAAGCCAATTCCAATTGAGCAACAGATATTTATTATATGATGGACGTTGATGCACTACGAGCAGTACAAACAAGTGGCCCAACGATACCAAGCACGTGCTTGTTACGCGCGGGACCCTTTATCAATTTGGGCAAAAATGCGAGTTCGCGAGGAAAATACATGAGACAAATAGAGACGGGACATATAAAGATTATGAACTAAGATTGAAGCAAATGAGATAAAATTTTAGCTTTTAATACAGGGATAGATGTAGAAGTGCAAATTAAATGATAAAGATTGTTATAATTATTACATAAAACACGAAAGGGCTCATGCAGAGTAAAATTTGATGTACATCGAGGCAAATTAAGAGGGTAATAATTTCGTGTTAGTCTAACGGGAACATTAAAAGTTAAACGGTTTACCAATTCTACAGAATCAATATCACCTCTTATAAGATTTTGCATAAAAATAGTACCAAGCATTATTCTACGGTTTTCAAGTGTAGGTAAATTAAGCAATAGTAATCTACTTTGGTAGGAAGGTAGCCTTACGTTTTGATCCCAGTTCAAACTACGAAGAGCAAAAATAAGAAATTTGTTTTGTACCGACTCTATACGGTATTGTATTGGTATTGTGGGCTCCAAACCGAAGAACAATATTCCAATATAGGGCGGACAAGGGAGGTAAATAATAATTTGGTTATATAAGGGTCGTCAAATTCTTTTGACCAACGCTTTATAAACCCAAGAACACTCATAGCTTTGTTGACAGTCAATGTGTGTGTAATATTTTGTAGATCTTACTGTGTATAAGTGTAGGAATATTTGTTGGCTGGCTTATGCATATTAGCGATCGGCTGCGAAGTAATCTTATGTATACGTATATGGGACATTTGTAATGGAATGTATATACAGTGTGTTTTCGAAAAGAAGGATACAGTGAACACACCGTATGCTGAACCAATAGATAGTTATACCACAACACATCCACAAACCTCCAGAATGTTCGGTTGGCTTAGGAGCTCCTTACGAACGTGAGACTGATGGGAGCCTTAAGATATAGTGGTCCGATCCGGCTCAATCCGACATATGTACTACCTGCAATAGAAAAGATTTTTCGGAAAGTTTCACCGCGATAGCTTTAAAACTGAGAGACTAGTTCGCATAGAAACGGACAGACGGACCGACGGACATGGCTAGATAGACTCGGCTATTGGTGCTGATCAAGAATATGTCGTGGATCGATATCATTATTTTGAATTTAACGGAAATTATTTGAATTTGAATTTGAAATCATTTCAATAAACCGTTGCCTCAAAAGAGAGAGAGATAATTTTGTTATACAAAGAGAGCATCATTTGAACTTGATTCAGATGTGCATGGCGCCTGTAGTTGTTCTACTCTTAGTACAGTTGTAGCAAAGAATAGGACGAGAGAGGAGAAGGAGAGCGCGGAAGGGCTTGCGAGTCAGTCAGTTCGAGAAGGCGAAGAGCAGAACAACACAGGCGACTTGCAGTGCTCCAAACTTGATATGGCAGGAAAGGATGAGACTCCTTCATTACCGGCGCAAGCTCGGTCATCTCCGACATCAGAAGTGGGATCCGCTTCACCACGAGATTTCTCCGATGATCAATGGCGTGCCTTATTGGAAGCACAAAACAAAAATTTGCTGGATCTAATTAAATCTATGCAGACAAAAAAATGGCGACTCAACCCAGCAAAAAAGTGACGCTACCAAAGTTTTGCCCAGACGCTGCGAATGCTGACGCTGCTGCTTGGTGCAAAACCGTCGATATCATCATGGCAGAGAACACTCTGGAAGGTGGCGCCCTTGTTATGGCGCTAAGTAACTCTCTGGACGGAGGAGCATCTCAGTGGCTGTCGCAAATCTGCTATACGGGAATGAAGTGGCAAGAATTTCGAGAACTCTTCGTTCAACGTTACGAAGGTGTTGAGACACCGGCCGCCATTTTGCTAAACATGTTTAGCAGTGTCCCAAAGCCAAGCGAGTGCTTGTCTGTATATGCTAGCAGACAAGTAACGGCACTGCTAGCAAAGTGGAAGAAGATGAGCAATGAAGACATTGCGGTTTCGGTAGTGCTGGCGCACGCTGCGCAATTGGACAAACGGCTGCAACGTTTGCTATTTACAACAAACATAACAACACGAAGCGAACTGGAGCAACAACTGCGTGCCTATGCTTTTGGCAAGCGCAGTGATTCTCAAACACCAGACCACGCCAGTGGCTCAGACCGGAAGAAGCAGAGATCGCCGTGGCAATTGAAGTGTCACTTGTGTGGAAAACCTGGACATAAAATGGCAGACTGTCGAAGCAAGAGACCTGGAGGCGGGAGTGACGTAAAAAGCAACTCGATTCGCAGCAACATTGTACAGAGGAGGGACATGTCAGCCGTGACCTGTTATAAGTGTGGCCAGTTGGGCCCTATCGCAACCACATGTACAATGGCCTCATCATCGTCAAGCAAAGGCAACCCGTATGAGAAGAGAGTGGATGTGTGCACCACGTGAGCCCGTTCCATACTTTTTTGATTCCGGAGCAGAGTGCTCTCTAATAAAAGAGAAATTATCAGATAAGTTAGTCGGTAAGAAGATCAACAATACAGTGCTTATAAGTGGCATAGGCGAAGGCTCTGTTACATGCACAATGCAAATTCTAGCCACTGTAAAAATATGTAAACTTTCAATAGAAATTTTGTTTCATGTAGTGATGGATAAATTTTTAAAGTATGACGTGCTGATTGGTCGTGAAATTCTAGGCCAGGGACTTGGTGTAACTTGGTGTACAAAATTAACACGGTCAATACACTGTCCAATGCAATGTTGCTGAATTAAATCTCATGGATTCCATAAATGGTAATGTGAATCTCAGTCCGCAAGCCGAACTGGCAGAAATATTAAAGGTACACGCATCAGCATTCATAAAGGGTATTCCAAGCCGACGAGTTACCACAGGCGAACTAGAAATCCGTCTAATTGATACCAATAAAACGGTAATGAGGCGTCCATATAGGCTCAGCACGGAAGAAAAATTGCTAGTGAGGGATAAAATACAGGAACTGCTGGCATCCAAAGTCATACGACCAAGTTGCTCCCCTTTTGCGAGCCCAATGTTATTGGTTAAAAAGAAGGATGGAAGTGATCGTTTGTGTATTGATTTTAGGGAGTTGAATGCAAATACCATCTCAGATAAATACCCACTGCCTCTGATTGCAGATCAAATTGATAGATTGCGTGGCAGCAAGTATTTCACGAGTCTTGACATGGCCAGTGGCTTTTACCAGATACCCATACATCCAGACTCTATTGAACGCACTGCATTCGTCACGACAGATGGCCAATCCGAGTTCATAGCCATGCCGTTTGGTTTAAAATACGCATCATCAGTCTTTCAGCGAGCCATCATGAGAGCCTTGGGTGAAGTGGCTTATTCATATGCAATTGTTTACATCGACGATGTCCTTATTGTCGCTAACACAAAGGAGGAAGCTTTCTTTAGACTCAAGGAGGTATTGCAAAGACTATCAAGTGCTGGGTTTTCCTACAACATAAAAAAGTGTTCTTTCTTACAGTCTAGTGTAGAATATCTAGGATATAAAATTGAGATGGGTGAAATAAGACCAAACCCACGGGAAATTCAGTCATTGGCCGCATTGCCGCCCCCTCAGTCAGTTACGCAGCTCAGACAATTCATTGGCTTGTCATCCTATTTTCGACAATTCGTCCCACGATTTTCCGAATTAATGAAACCTAAATACGTACGAAAATTTGTAGATAATTGCATCACATGCAAACTTTCCAAATCAACTTCGGGAAAAGCGCAGATAGAACTCCATCCCATACCAAAAGTCAGTGTACCTTGGCATACAGTGCATATGGACATCAGTGGCAAGCTGAGTGGTAAGAATGACGTCAAAGAATATGTGATAGTGCAAATAGATGCCTTCACTAAATACGTTCATTTGCATCACTCCCTTGGCCTTGACACGAACAGCTGCATTGAGGCGTTAAAATCAACTATATGTAATACGACTCGCGCTACTTCATAAGTGATGCTCTGCTCGACGTTCACCTAACAACACACGCACATTTGCATCTGTAGACATACACCATCGTTGGAAGGCGCGGGTTGCTCAGAAGATCTGGATTACGCTACGCTGCTCCCAGTCAGCTACGCCACCTATATTCTTGATTGCGGAGCCGAGTCTCCATTGCCCCGTCGACAATACCATCTCTATCTTGGAAAACCGTTTTGGTGGACTACGTAACGCCACAACGGTAAGGTTACGTCATCAGTACCAACGCCGACAGAGCGCTCACGCCAATCGCTGAGTCTCCTTTGGTCTTATTCCGCCGTCACTGCAGTGCTTTCGGTTTTAACCTGCAAGTCCACTGTACACGCATACAGTCACCACGAGTGCCAATAGCAGTCACCGCGCAACGCATCAACCTGAAACTGGTTCATTCCGGAACCAGAGCGTTGCCAAAAAATTTATTACATAAGTTGCCAACATACGTTCATAACCACTCACCAGAAGCTCTAATTTATAATTACACACACTTTACAAGGGCGTATTGTAAGTGATCCACAACAACCATGTGTCCCACCCCGCTGGACGTATTAAAACAAAAGCGATCCAACATACGGAGGAGCATTTCCCGATTTGGAACATCAGTCGCCAAGACGGAAAAGGTTGAGAAGCCAAATGCCGCGCTGACGCCAGCCGAAATCACGTGTGGGCTAAATTTTTTTGGAGGCCTATTTCAAACAAATCATGGCTATCCAAACAAAAGTCGAGGCACTCGACTCATCCGAGGAACAGCTAAACTACCGGGCCGAGCTGGAGGATCTGTTCATCGCTACAAAGGTGACCATAAAGGATCAGCTAGGAGACGAAGTGCACAATTCTACGCTGCTCGCCCAAGACACGCTACTTAGGCCTGGACCAACATCGTCTCTTAAGCTGCCAACTCTTGCGCTCCCGACCTTTGCTGGCGAGTACTCGGAATACAGAAATTTCATTACTACGTTCCTGCAAGTTGTAGACCAGCAGGAAGCGTTATCGCCGATCGAGAAGTTTAATCAACTCATAAACTCATAAACAAAATCGATGTGCACAAACTGCCTTGGAAAGGCTCATCATCCATCAAATTGTCCATCTTCAAATAGGTGCAGAATATGTTCACGGCTGCATCACACTATGCTTCATCTCGATCCGTCAGGACAAGAATCAAGGAGTCCTAGGTGGTCAAGTCCGATTAACGCCACCTCAGCACCATGTCGCTGAGGCCGTCACTCACGCACACGTGGATACCCAACATGACCAAATCATTCTGGCCACAGCCATAATCCTAGTACAGGATGCTGTGGGCAACTACGTACCAGGACGTGCCCCACTGGACTCGTGCTCCCAAGATAACTTCATGTCCGAAGACTTCGCTCAACAACTTCGCTTGCCCCGAAGCAAGGGACACATCGACATTCGAAGCATCGGTGATTCTTTCACCCGCATCAAGCATCGCACTTCGACCGTTGTCAAGTCACGATTCGGAGAAGCAGAGTTACCCGTCGAATGTTGTATAACCTCGAGAATCGCCTATCAACCTGATGCAGAAATCGACATTTCATCATGGAACCTTCCAGCAAACGCTCCACTGGCTGATGAGAGATTTTATCAGTCTCGCCATATCGACCTACTTCTTGGCACGGAAACGTTCTTCACCGCTTTGTCAATTGGCCAGATCAAGTTGTGTCCCCATCTCCCCATGTTGCAAAAGACGATCTTTGGATGGATAGTATCAGGGCGCAGTGGCAATCAAGGCCATGCCGCCCAAGCCCATAGTTTCCTTTCATCAGAGGATTCAATAAACCTGAACTTGGAGCGCTTATGGAACGTCGTTGCATCGTTGGAACGTCGCTTAAACCGGAACGCGAATTTGCGAGCCGAATACATAAAATTCATGGAAGAATATGAGCGCTTGGGTCACATGGAATTAGTAACCAGCCCACTCCTCAACGAACCCCACTACTACATACCACACCACTGCGTGTTTAAGCTCAACAGCACGTCAACGAAACTAAGGGTAGTCTTTGACGCCTCGTGCCCAACAAGCACCTACAAGTCCCTAAACGACATCCTTCTAGTTGGACCCACGATTCAACCAGATTTGTTTACCCTCTTACTAAGGTTCCGGACTCATCGTTATGTAATAACTGCTGACGTCGTCAAGATGTACCGGCAGGTATTAATCGACCCAGGGCATCGTAAATTTCAGTACATCTTATGGAGAAGCCACATCGACCAGGAGATTCGCACATACCAGCTGAACACCGTTACTTATGGCACCGCATCAGCGCAGTATCTAGCAATTCGCAGCCTGTCTCACCTCGCCGATCAACACGCAAATTCACATCAAATTGGAGCTGAAGCCATAAAATCGTGTTTTTACGTGGATGACTTTCTAGGTGGAGCAGATACGCTAGATCAATTGAACCAGATTCAAACCGAAGTCATCGCTATCCTTACGGCCGTCAAGATGGAACTGGCAAAATGGCATTCGAACCATCAGGATTTCGTCAATGATACAACGGTCAAGGAGCTGAATTTCGACGACTACGCCACGACAAGCACATTAGGACCGAAGTGGGACCAACGAGAAGACGTCTTTAAATTCTCATTCAACTGCAGCACAGCTCCGGAAAGGATCACAAAGCGAACCATTCTCTCGGTGGCCTCATCCCTCTTCGATCCGCTGGGACTTGTTTCGCCAGTTATTATGGTGGCAAAAATACTTCTACAGGAAATTTGGCTTCTTAGACTGCATTGGGATGAATCAGTCCCAACGACACTTTAAAATGCGTGGCTATCGTTCGTGTCGTCGTTACTGCAGCACCATTCACATGAGCTACAACTTCACGGCTTTAACGATGCTTCAATAAGGGGGTATGGATGTTGCATTTACGCAAGAACAAGGCGTGCCGATGGCCACGTGGAAGTTCATTTAATCGTCTCAAAGTCGCGTGTGGCACCAACGAAGAAGAAGACGCTGCCGCAGCTCGAGCTCTGTGGAGCGCATCTTCTAGCACGACTCTAAAACCAGATAAAGGCAGCTTTTCTACAACACACGCCCGATACTTTTCTGTGGACAGATTCACAGCTGGTGCTGCATTGGATTCGACATCATTCTTTCTACGTTTGTCGGCTACCGGATATCCGATATCCAAGAATTCACACCAGACTGTCACTGGAGGTTCGTTCCGACACGTCCCAACCCAGCTGACATGATCTCCAGAGGATGCAACCTTTCAGAACTCACCAACTCAACATGGTTCCACGGACCTACATTTCTATCAAATCTGCCGACATTATGGCCGCCTAAGGTACATGGCAATCTGGACATGCATGTCGTATCTTCAGAAAAACGCAAATCAGCATTCCTTGCATCGACATCGCCTTCCAGAAATAGTGTCTTGAAAGCCCTCCACAACAAGGGATCACACAAGTCTGGCCTAAGACTGGTAGCATGGATGCTTCGAATTTGCGACTGATGTCGGAAGACATCAACTACGAGGTCACTTTCCCCACTGGAACTGCGAAGGGCCATGCTTTGCATCGCGTGGAACCTACAACAACGATATTTCATCAAGGAAATAACTGTTTTGCAAAAAGGCACACCGGTTCGTAGCCATCTTAAATTCTTATCGCCCTTCTTGCAGATCACAGATGGATTCAGCCTACTTCTCGTCGGAGGACGATTGGAACTCGCATCGATTCCAGACACTCACAAGCATCCCATTTTGCTTCCCGCTAAGGATGTTGCTGTCATCAACTACGTACGTCATCTACACCTGCGGAACTACCACGCTGGTCCAAAGGTCCTGGTGGGACTAATGAGGCTGGAGTTTTGGGTTGTGAATGCCCGAGATGTCGCTCGTCGTGTTGTACGCAACTGTGTCCACTGTGTGCGCTACAGGCCTAAGTTGCTGCAACAACTTATGGGCAACCTTCCAGTCGCGAGACTTACCCTGTCGAGACCATTTGCTCGGTGTGGGATAGACTTCTGCGGGCCGGTTCATACCTATCTACGCGTTCAAGGAAAGATGCCTGTTAAAAGCTACATCGCAATATTTGTGTGCCACGAAGGCGGCGCATATCGAAATCGTCGGAGAACTATCAACTGATTCGTTTTTGGGTGCTCTGAAGCGGATGATCGCCAGACGTGGGCTGCCTTCAGACATTTTTTGCGACAATGCGACGAATTTTGTAGGCGCGAGCAACAAGTTGCAAGACCTGAAGGACTTTTTCTTCAGCACCAAGAACCAGCAAGACATTACATTGTACTGTACAAATGAATTTGTAACGTTCCATTTTATACCTTCTAGGGCTCCACACTTTGCCGGCCTCTGGGAGGCTGCTGTTAAAAGCGGCAAGAATCTCTTGTACCGCACGCTCTAGGATGCCCGACTGACCTTCGAGGAGCTCTCAACTGTCGCTGCTGAGACTGAGGCGATACTAAACTCCCGCCCGCTCTCTCCACAATCATCGGATCCTAGCGATTTGGCCGTCTTAAGGCCTGGCCATTTCTTAACCATTTCTTAACCGGAGTATCTTCATGAGCTTCAGGCCAAATCAAACTGGACGACTGGATCTTCAAATATTGCAGTCAACGAACTGGTCCTAATCCACGAAGACCATGTTCTACCTCATCGATGGCTGTTAGGTCGCATCGAAGCAGCTATACCAGGTCAGGATAACCACGTCCGAGTTGCGGATGTCCGGACGTCAAAAGGAATTATAAGGTGACCGATTCAAAAATTGGACAGTTTACGAATTAATTTAAAGTAACTAGGTACTTTCAATGGGGCCGGAATGTTGGGAAGTGTATTGATCTAATTTGTTAACCTGACCTGCGCTCTCAGTGTTAAAGCTTAAGTTCACGCTCTCATGTAATTCACCACACTGACCACGAAGGCTATTATACGAAGTACGAATAAAGTATTCAATTTTGGTACTGCGACAAGACGGTTGTATTTGCTTCACTAACTTCACTATTCCCCCGACTCCCTACAGTCTCATGTGGGTCAGGAAAACGCTCCTGTTCCATCAAACAACGTCTAAAAAAAAAGAATAATGATGAATAACAAGAAAGAAAGCTAGTTTCGGCCAGCCGAAGCTTATATACCCTCTGATCGGTCCTATTTAAAATGTGGTTTTAAGTTGTCAAAAATCGAACGCCTACTTCCTACAAAGTTACTATGTGTAGACAGCCAATATACGTCCGTTTGGTTTGATGGTCGCAGCAAAAGTGATCTTTATTAAGCAGAACTCTGCACGCTTCGTCTGTTTCACAAGGGTTGGGTACATAGTGTGTGTGAGTGAGACAAGTATAGTGTTACTTAGAGTAACAGGGATGTTTATATGTACAATTAGTGTGACCTAACTTAAGGTATGTGTATGTATGTATAAACAGCTGCTTAGGAATATATATGTATGTATGTGTATGTGTGTGTGACTTATTGCTACAATTCGGCCATCCTGACCGGAGAGCTCCTGATCTCTTAATTATTTAGATTTTGTATCCATGGCCTCATATTTGCTAATGCCCAAACTCCCTTATACGGAAGCCTAGATTGTTGGAACCCTTCAACATCCTCCAAGACATATCTGTCATTACGCAAAACCTTAGTTACTTTATAAGGACCTTTAAATTTAGGTATTAGTTTTTTGGATACGCCTATGTGACAGTCGAAATTTTTTATCCTTTTAAGATCTGTACGTGTCTTATTATATTCTTGTATCTTTTTAATACTCTTACTGGCTTTCTCTCTAATTATTTCTAGGTTTCAACTTTCGTTATCTTTATTTAACTCATCTAATTTATCTTTTAAGCTATCTATAACTTTTTCCTTCTGAGACACTCCGAATAAAACGTGACTTGGGTGTTGATTGATTGACCTTTGCATCGAATTATTAAGTGCATGTTCAACTGTTTCTAAAACCGTATCCCAAAACAATCCTTTGTCTGGTTCAGTCAACTTAGCGATCATGGGGCCTATGCTTCTATTCACCCTTTCGACTTGCCCATTTGCCTGCGGTGATCCGGTTGCTATCTTTATGTGTTTCATATCATTCTCCTCTAAAAAGTCGTGAAATTCTTTAGATGTAAAGCATGTCCCTCGGTCTGAAATCACGCACCTTGGCCTACTATATGCCCTAAAATAGTTCATTAATGCTACTATTGCTTCCCTAGACTTTGTGGTTTTTGCCGGATAAAGTCTTACGAACTTTGTGAATGCATTTATGATTACTAAAACGTGTTTGTTAGCTCTACTCTTATCTACCGGACCATAGTGGTCTATGTGAATAACTTCGAAGGGAATGCTTACTTTGTGGATATTGTGTAAAAAACCTTCATCTTTTCCAGACTTATCAAAATAGGCGATACATTTCAAACAATTATTAATGTCTTGCTTGCATTTTTCACGAACCTTGGGGAACCAATAGCTTTTTTATTTGTTTATTTGTTTGTTTAAAGCAATGTACTGCTCAATGAACTTAAAATTATATACATAGTAATTAAAATGTAAACATCATATATTTTTAAAATGACAATATTAAAAGTAGGAGAAGTTATTAAGTTGATGATGAAAGGAACGCAATGACTTTTAGCGAGTTAGCCTTGGCAGAGCACTCATAGGATATTAGGTGGTAAAGTTCATTATAGTTATCACATAGGATTCGGAAGGGGTCGAAACGGGAGTAGTTTGACCTGCACATAGGAAGTGCTAATGGACGGAATCGTCGAGTAGCTCTACAAGGAACGTTCCAATTGAGGGTAGCTAACAGATCAATAATATCACACCATAACAGGTCCGACGATCCTTTAAGGTAGGTAGATCCAAGAGGCGCAACCTGTCACTATAAGAAGGCAAACGGCGTCCCTCCTCCCAGTTTAAGCCTCGTAGTGCAACAAGGAGAAATTGCTTTTGAACGGATTCTATCATATTTTGATAGTGCTCATATTGTGGAGACCAAACACTAGAGCAGTACTCAAGTGGAGGACGAATAAGAGAGACGTACAGGAGCTTAGTGGTGAAAGGGACCAGCGTTTGATGACGTGGCGATTAAAACAAATCTTATGGTCAAATAGGACACCAAGATCAACGACAGTATCAATACGTTCAAGTGCAAAGTGATCTATTGAGTATTTACAAATATATGGATTGGATCGATAAAATGACATGGATTTACATTTATCTGGATTAAGCAGTAGCTTGTTGACTAGGCACCAGGATTGAAGGTTATTTAAGTCAAGCTGGAGCTGCATGTAGGAACTAGGTGAGGTCAAATGCATACACAACTTGACATCATCCGCAAACATAAGCACTTTGGAGAACTCAATTACTTGAGGAAGATCATTTATAAATAAGCCAAATAGTAAAGGGCCAAGGTGACTGCCTTGTGGTACTCCCGAATTTACAGAAACAAATTTTGAATAAATGCTGTTGTACTGGACCTTTTGGGTAAGATTTATTAGATAAGAACGAAGCAATGTCAGTAGAGTTGGAGGAAATCCGAGGAGGAGGAGCTTGTGGATCAGCAGCTCATGGTTGACTGAATCAAAGGCTTTACTAAAGTCAGTAAAAGGTGCTTTGTGGATTTAAAGCCTAGACTTATAAAGGTCGTAAACTCAAGCAGGTTAGTTGTTGTAGACCGGCACTTTGTGAAACCATGCTGTTTAGAGGATATTATGGAGCGACACTGGTGCTGCAGTTGATCGCAAATAATTTTTTCAAAGAGCTTAGGAATAGCACTAAGTTTGGCTATACCGCGATAGTTGCTGATATCAGATTTACTACCTTTTACTAGCGGAATAAGATAGGATTCTTTCCAAATAGCTGGAAATGTGCCGATAGCAATTGACTTTTGAAAAAGCATAGTCAGTGGAACTGCAAGTGGGAAGGCGCAATGTTTGAGGACACAGCTTGGAACCATATCGGGACCCGCAGAGAATGATAATTTAATCGAGGATAGGCTACGCAGAACTTCATCTCCATCAATTAGAGGGCTGAAAATGGCATCAGTGTGGGGTAGCTGGTAGGAGTAGGTACAATTGATCCTGGGAATATTTGTGGAATAGGTGGATTGGAACGTGGGGCAGGATAGTGAATTTAAAAAATTAAAATTCTTAGTTTTCAAGTCAACCCGATCGCCCAAAGTTAATTCCGTAAGCCGCGCATTGTTACGTTACGACTCGCGCTACTTCATAAGTGATGCTCTGCTCGACGTTCACCTAACAACACACGCACATTTGCATCTGTAGACATACACCATCGTTGGAAGGCGCGGGTTGCTCAGAAGATCTGGATTACGCTACGCTGCTCCCAGTCAGCTACGCCACCTATATTCTTGATTGCGGAGCCGAGTCTCCATTGCCCCGTCGACAATACCATCTCTATCTTGGAAAACCGTTTTGGTGGACTACGTAACGCCACAACGGTAAGGTTACGTCATCAGTACCAACGCCGACAGAGCGCTCACGCCAATCGCTGAGTCTCCTTTGGTCTTATTCCGCCGTCACTGCAGTGCTTTCGGTTTTAACCTGCAAGTCCACTGTACACGCATACAGTCACCACGAGTGCCAATAGCAGTCACCGCGCAACGCATCAACCTGAAACTGGTTCATTCCGGAACCAGAGCGTTGCCAAAAAATTTATTACATAAGTTGCCAACATACGTTCATAACCACTCACCAGAAGCTCTAATTTATAATTACACACACTTTACAAGGGCGTATTGTAAGTGATCCACAACAACCATGTGTCCCACCCCGCTGGACGTATTAAAACAAAAGCGATCCAACATACGGAGGAGCATTTCCCGATTTGGAACATCAGTCGCCAAGACGGAAAAGGTTGAGAAGCCAAATGCCGCGCTTACGCCAGCCGAAATCACGTGTGGGCTAAATTTTTTTGGAGGCCTATTTCAAACAAATCATGGCTATCCAAACAAAAGTCGAGGCACTCGACTCATCCGAGGAACAGCTAAACTACCGGGCCGAGCTGGAGGATCTGTTCATCGCTACAAAGGTGACCATAAAGGATCAGCTAGGAGACGAAGTGCACAATTCTACGCTGCTCGCCCAAGACACGCTACTTAGGCCTGGACCAACATCGTCTCTTAAGCTGCCAACTCTTGCGCTCCCGACCTTTGCTGGCGAGTACTCGGAATACAGAAATTTCATTACTACGTTCCTGCAAGTTGTAGACCAGCAGGAAGCGTTATCGCCGATCGAGAAGTTTAATCAACTCATAAACTCATAAACAAAATCGATGTGCACAAACTGCCTTGGAAAGGCTCATCATCCATCAAATTGTCCATCTTCAAATAGGTGCAGAATATGTTCACGGCTGCATCACACTATGCTTCATCTCGATCCGTCAGGACAAGAATCAAGGAGTCCTAGGTGGTCAAGTCCGATTAACGCCACCTCAGCACCATGTCGCTGAGGCCGTCACTCACGCACACGTGGATACCCAACATGACCAAATCATTCTGGCCACAGCCATAATCCTAGTACAGGATGCTGTGGGCAACTACGTACCAGGACGTGCCCCACTGGACTCGTGCTCCCAAGATAACTTCATGTCCGAAGACTTCGCTCAACAACTTCGCTTGCCCCGAAGCAAGGGACACATCGACATTCGAAGCATCGGTGATTCTTTCACCCGCATCAAGCATCGCACTTCGACCGTTGTCAAGTCACGATTCGGAGAAGCAGAGTTACCCGTCGAATGTTGTATAACCTCGAGAATCGCCTATCAACCTGATGCAGAAATCGACATTTCATCATGGAACCTTCCAGCAAACGCTCCACTGGCTGATGAGAGATTTTATCAGTCTCGCCATATCGACCTACTTCTTGGCACGGAAACGTTCTTCACCGCTTTGTCAATTGGCCAGATCAAGTTGTGTCCCCATCTCCCCATGTTGCAAAAGACGATCTTTGGATGGATAGTATCAGGGCGCACTGGCAATCAAGGCCATGCCGCCCAAGCCCATAGTTTCCTTTCATCAGAGAATTCAATAAACCTGAACTTGGAGCGCTTATGGAACGTCGTTGCATTGTTGGAACGTCGCTTAAACCGGAACGCGAATTTGCGAGCCGAATACATAAAATTCATGGAAGAATATGAGCGCTTGGGTCACATGGAATTAGTAACCAGCCCACTCCTCAACGAACCCCACTACTACATACCACACCACTGCGTGTTTAAGCTCAACAGCACGTCAACGAAACTAAGGGTAGTCTTTGACGCCTCGTGCCCAACAAGCACCTACAAGTCCCTAAACGACATCCTTCTAGTTGGACCCACGATTCAACCAGATTTGTTTACCCTCTTACTAAGGTTCCGGACTCATCGTTATGTAATAACTGCTGACGTCGTCAAGATGTACCGGCAGGTATTAATCGACCCATCGTAAATTTCAGTACATCTTATGGAGAAGCCACATCGACCAGGAGATTCGCACATACCAGCTGAACACCGTTACTTATGGCACCGCATCAGCGCAGTATCTAGCAATTCGCATCCTGTCTCACCTCGCCGATCAACACGCAAATTCACATCAAATTGGAGCTGAAGCCATAAAATCGTGTTTTTACGTGGATGACTTTCTAGGTGGAGCAGATACGCTAGATCAATTGAACCAGATTCAAACCGAAGTCATCGCTATCCTTACGGCCGTCAAGATGGAACTGGCAAAATGGCATTCGAACCATCAGGATTTCGTCAATGATACAACGGTCAAGGAGCTGAATTTCGACGACTACGCCACGACAAGCACATTAGGACCGAAGTGGGACCAACGAGAAGACGTCTTTAAATTCTCATTCAACTGCAGCACAGCTCCGGAAAGGATCACAAAGCGAACCATTCTCTCGGTGGCCTCATCCCTCTTCGATCCGCTGGGACTTGTTTCGCCAGTTATTATGGTGGCAAAAATACTTCTACAGGAAATTTGGCTTCTTAGACTGCATTGGGATGAATCAGTCCCAACGACACTTTAAAATGCGTGGCTATCGTTCGTGTCGTCGTTACAGCATTTGGACTCCCTTCTCATCCCACGTTTCTGCCTGCAGCACCATTCACATGAGCTACAACTTCACGGCTTTAACGATGCTTCAATAAGGGGGTATGGATGTTGCATTTACGCAAGAACAAGGCGTGCCGATGGCCACGTGGAAGTTCATTTAATCGTCTCAAAGTCGCGTGTGGCACCAACGAAGAAGAAGACGCTGCCGCAGCTCGAGCTCTGTGGAGCGCATCTTCTAGCACGACTCTAAAACCAGATAAAGGCAGCTTTTCTACAACACACGCCCGATACTTTTCTGTGGACAGATTCACAGCTGGTGCTGCATTGGATTCGACATCATTCTTTCTACGTTTGTCGGCTACCGGATATCCGATATCCAAGAATTCACACCAGACTGTCACTGGAGGTTCGTTCCGACACGTCCCAACCCAGCTGACATGATCTCCAGAGGATGCAACCTTTCAGAACTCACCAACTCAACATGGTTCCACGGACCTACATTTCTATCAAATCTGCCGACATTATGGCCGCCTAAGGTACATGGCAATCTGGACATGCATGTCGTATCTTCAGAAAAACGCAAATCAGCATTCCTTGCATCGACATCGCCTTCCAGAAATAGTGTCTTGAAAGCCCTCCACAACAAGGGATCACACAAGTCTGGCCTAAGACTGGTAGCATGGATGCTTCGAATTTGCGACTGATGTCGGAAGACATCAACTACGAGGTCACTTTCCCCACTGGAACTGCGAAGGGCCATGCTTTGCATCGCGTGGAACCTACAACAACGATATTTCATCAAGGAAATAACTGTTTTGCAAAAAGGCACACCGGTTCGTAGCCATCTTAAATTCTTATCGCCCTTCTTGCAGATCACAGATGGATTCAGCCTACTTCTCGTCGGAGGACGATTGGAACTCGCATCGATTCCAGACACTCACAAGCATCCCATTTTGCTTCCCGCTAAGGATGTTGCTGTCATCAACTACGTACGTCATCTACACCTGCGGAACTACCATGCTGGTCCAAAGGTCCTGGTGGGACTAATGAGGCTGGAGTTTTGGGTTGTGAATGCCCGAGATGTCGCTCGTCGTGTTGTACGCAACTGTGTCCACTGTGTGCGCTACAGGCCTAAGTTGCTGCAACAACTTATGGGCAACCTTCCAGTCGCGAGACTTACCCTGTCGAGACCATTTGCTCGGTGTGGGATAGACTTCTGCGGGCCGGTTCATACCTATCTACGCGTTCAAGGAAAGATGCCTGTTAAAAGCTACATCGCAATATTTGTGTGCCACGAAGGCGGCGCATATCGAAATCGTCGGAGAACTATCAACTGATTCGTTTTTGGGTGCTCTGAAGCGGATGATCGCCAGACGTGGGCTGCCTTCAGACATTTTTTGCGACAATGCGACGAATTTTGTAGGCGCGAGCAACAAGTTGCAAGACCTGAAGGACTTTTTCTTCAGCACCAAGAACCAGCAAGACATTACATTGTACTGTACAAATGAATTTGTAACGTTCCATTTTATACCTCCTAGGGCTCCACACTTTGCCGGCCTCTGGGAGGCTGCTGTTAAAAGCGGCAAGAATCTCTTGTACCGCACGCTCTAGGATGCCCGACTGACCTTCGAGGAGCTCTCAACTGTCGCTGCTGAGACTGAGGCGATACTAAACTCCCGCCCGCTCTCTCCACAATCATCGGATCCTAGCGATTTGGCCGTCTTAAGGCCTGGCCATTTCTTAACCATTTCTTAACCGGAGTATCTTCATGAGCTTCAGGCCAAATCAAACTGGACGACTGGATCTTCAAATATTGCAGTCAACGAACTGGTCCTAATCCACGAAGACCATGTTCTACCTCATCGATGGCTGTTAGGTCGCATCGAAGCAGCTATACCAGGTCAGGATAACCACGTCCGAGTTGCGGATGTCCGGACGTCAAAAGGAATTATAAGGCGACCGATTCAAAAATTGGACAGTTTACGAATTAATTTAAAGTAACTAGGTACTTTCAATGGGGCCGGAATGTTGGGAAGTGTATTGATCTAATTTGTTAACCTGACCTGCGCTCTCAGTGTTAAAGCTTAAGTTCACGCTCTCATGTAATTCACCACACTGACCACGAAGGCTATTATACGAAGTACGAATAAAGTATTCAATTTTGGTACTGCGACAAGACGGTTGTATTTGCTTCACTAACTTCACTATTCCCCCGACTCCCTACAGTCTCATGTGGGTCAGGAAAACGCTCCTGTTCCATCAAACAACGTCTAAAAAAAAAGAATAATGATGAATAACAAGAAAGAAAGCTAGTTTCGGCCAGCCGAAGCTTATATACCCTCTGATCGGTCCTATTTAAAATGTGGTTTTAAGTTGTCAAAAATCGAACGCCTACTTCCTACAAAGTTACTATGTGTAGACAGCCAATATACGTCCGTTTGGTTTGATGGTCGCAGCAAAAGTGATCTTTATTAAGCAGAACTCTGCACGCTTCGTCTGTTTCACAAGGGTTGGGTACATAGTGTGTGTGAGTGAGACAAGTATAGTGTTACTTAGAGTAACAGGGATGTTTATATGTACAATTAGTGTGACCTAACTTAAGGTATGTGTATGTATGTATAAACAGCTGCTTAGGAATATATATGTATGTATGTGTATGTGTGTGTGACTTATTGCTACAATTCGGCCATCCTGACCGGAGAGCTCCTGATCTCTTAATTATTTAGATTTTGTATCCATGGCCTCATATTTGCTAATGCCCAAACTCCCTTATACGGAAGCCTAGATTGTTGGAAGCCTTCAACATCCTCCAAGACATATCTGTCATTACGCAAAACCTTAGTTACTTTATAAGGACCTTTAAATTTAGGTATTAGTTTTTTGGATACGCCTATGTGACAGTCGAAATTTTTTATCCTTTTAAGATCTGTACGTGTCTTATTATATTCTTGTATCTTTTTAATACTCTTACTGGCTTTCTCTCTAATTATTTCTAGGTTTCAACTTTCGTTATCTTTATTTAACTCATCTAATTTATCTTTTAAGCTATCTATAACTTTTTCCTTCTGAGACACTCCGAATAAAACGTGACTTGGGTGTTGATTGATTGACCTTTGCATCGAATTATTAAGTGCATGTTCAACTGTTTCTAAAACCGTATCCCAAAACAATCCTTTGTCTGGTTCAGTCAACTTAGCGATCATGGGGCCTATGCTTCTATTCACCCTTTCGACTTGCCCATTTGCCTGCGGTGATCCGGTTGCTATCTTTATGTGTTTCATATCATTCTCCTCTAAAAAGTCGTGAAATTCTTTAGATGTAAAGCATGTCCCTCGGTCTGAAATCACGCACCTTGGCCTACTATATGCCCTAAAATAGTTCATTAATGCTACTATTGCTTCCCTAGACTTTGTGGTTTTTGCCGGATAAAGTCTTACGAACTTTGTGAATGCATTTATGATTACTAAAACGTGTTTGTTAGCTCTACTCTTATCTACCGGACCATAGTGGTCTATGTGAATAACTTCGAAGGGAATGCTTACTTTGTGGATATTGTGTAAAAAACCTTCATCTTTTCCAGACTTATCAAAATAGGCGATACATTTCAAACAATTATTAATGTCTTGCTTGCATTTTTCACGAACCTTGGGGAACCAATAGCTTTTTTATTTGTTTATTTGTTTGTTTAAAGCAATGTACTGCTCAATGAACTTAAAATTATATACATAGTAATTAAAATGTAAACATCATATATTTTTAAAATGACAATATTAAAAGTAGGAGAAGTTATTAAGTTGATGATGAAAGGAACGCAATGACTTTTAGCGAGTTAGCCTTGGCAGAGCACTCATAGGATATTAGGTGGTAAAGTTCATTATAGTTATCACATAGGATTCGGAAGGGGTCGAAACGGGAGTAGTTTGACCTGCACATAGGAAGTGCTAATGGACGGAATCGTCGAGTAGCTCTACAAGGAACGTTCCAATTGAGGGTAGCTAACAGATCAATAATATCACACCATAACAGGTCCGACGATTCTTTAAGGTAGGTAGATCCAAGAGGCGCAACCTGTCACTATAAGAAGGCAAACGGCGTCCCTCCTCCCAGTTTAAGCCTCGTAGTGCAACAAGGAGAAATTGCTTTTGAACGGATTCTATCATATTTTGATAGTGCTCATATTGTGGAGACCAAACACTAGAGCAGTACTCAAGTGGAGGACGAATAAGAGAGACGTACAGGAGCTTAGTGGTGAAAGGGACCAGCGTTTGATGACGTGGCGATTAAAACAAATCTTATGGTCAAATAGGACACCAAGATCAACGACAGTATCAATACGTTCAAGTGCAAAGTGATCTATTGAGTATTTACAAATATATGGATTGGATCGATAAAATGACATGGATTTACATTTATCTGGATTAAGCAGTAGCTTGTTGACTAGGCACCAGGATTGAAGGTTATTTAAGTCAAGCTGGAGCTGCATGTAGGAACTAGGTGAGGTCAAATGCATACACAACTTGACATCATCCGCAAACATAAGCACTTTGGAGAACTCAATTACTTGAGGAAGATCATTTATAAATAAGCCAAATAGTAAAGGACCAAGGTGACTGCCTTGTGGTACTCCCGAATTTACAGAAACAAATTTTGAATAAATTCTGTTGTACTGGACCTTTTGGGTACGATTTGTTAGATAAGAACGAAGCAATGTCAGTAGAGTTGGAGGAAATCCGAGGAGGAGGAGCTTGTGGATCAGCAGCTCATGGTTGACTGAATCAAAGGCTTTACTAAAGTCAGTAAAAGGTGCTTTGTGGATTTAAAGCCTAGACTTATAAAGGTCGTAAACTCAAGCAGGTTAGTTGTTGTAGACCGGCACTTTGTGAAACCATGCTGTTTCACATCAAATTGGAGCTGAAGCCATAAAATCGTGTTTTTACGTGGATGACTTTCTAGGTGGAGCAGATACGCTAGATCAATTGAACCAGATTCAAACCGAAGTCATCGCTATCCTTACGGCCGTCAAGATGGAACTGGCAAAATGGCATTCGAACCATCAGGATTTCGTCAATGATACAACGGTCAAGGAGCTGAATTTCGACGACTACGCCACGACAAGCACATTAGGACCGAAGTGGGACCAACGAGAAGACGTCTTTAAATTCTCATTCAACTGCAGCACAGCTCCGGAAAGGATCACAAAGCGAACCATTCTCTCGGTGGCCTCATCCCTCTTCGATCCGCTGGGACTTGTTTCGCCAGTTATTATGGTGGCAAAAATACTTCTACAGGAAATTTGGCTTCTTAGACTGCATTGGGATGAATCAGTCCCAACGACACTTTAAAATGCGTGGCTATCGTTCGTGTCGTCGTTACAGCATTTGGACTCCCTTCTCATCCCACGTTTCTGCCTGCAGCACCATTCACATGAGCTACAACTTCACGGCTTTAACGATGCTTCAATAAGGGGGTATGGATGTTGCATTTACGCAAGAACAAGGCGTGCCGATGGCCACGTGGAAGTTCATTTAATCGTCTCAAAGTCGCGTGTGGCACCAACGAAGAAGAAGACGCTGCCGCAGCTCGAGCTCTGTGGAGCGCATCTTCTAGCACGACTCTAAAACCAGATAAAGGCAGCTTTTCTACAACACACGCCCGATACTTTTCTGTGGACAGATTCACAGCTGGTGCTGCATTGGATTCGACATCATTCTTTCTACGTTTGTCGGCTACCGGATATCCGATATCCAAGAATTCACACCAGACTGTCACTGGAGGTTCGTTCCGACACGTCCCAACCCAGCTGACATGATCTCCAGAGGATGCAACCTTTCAGAACTCACCAACTCAACATGGTTCCACGGACCTACATTTCTATCAAATCTGCCGACATTATGGCCGCCTAAGGTACATGGCAATCTGGACATGCATGTCGTATCTTCAGAAAAACGCAAATCAGCATTCCTTGCATCGACATCGCCTTCCAGAAATAGTGTCTTGAAAGCCCTCCACAACAAGGGATCACACAAGTCTGGCCTAAGACTGGTAGCATGGATGCTTCGAATTTGCGACTGATGTCGGAAGACATCAACTACGAGGTCACTTTCCCCACTGGAACTGCGAAGGGCCATGCTTTGCATCGCGTGGAACCTACAACAACGATATTTCATCAAGGAAATAACTGTTTTGCAAAAAGGCACACCGGTTCGTAGCCATCTTAAATTCTTATCGCCCTTCTTGCAGATCACAGATGGATTCAGCCTACTTCTCGTCGGAGGACGATTGGAACTCGCATCGATTCCAGACACTCACAAGCATCCCATTTTGCTTCCCGCTAAGGATGTTGCTGTCATCAACTACGTACGTCATCTACACCTGCGGAACTACCATGCTGGTCCAAAGGTCCTGGTGGGACTAATGAGGCTGGAGTTTTGGGTTGTGAATGCCCGAGATGTCGCTCGTCGTGTTGTACGCAACTGTGTCCACTGTGTGCGCTACAGGCCTAAGTTGCTGCAACAACTTATGGGCAACCTTCCAGTCGCGAGACTTACCCTGTCGAGACCATTTGCTCGGTGTGGGATAGACTTCTGCGGGCCGGTTCATACCTATCTACGCGTTCAAGGAAAGATGCCTGTTAAAAGCTACATCGCAATATTTGTGTGCCACGAAGGCGGCGCATATCGAAATCGTCGGAGAACTATCAACTGATTCGTTTTTGGGTGCTCTGAAGCGGATGATCGCCAGACGTGGGCTGCCTTCAGACATTTTTTGCGACAATGCGACGAATTTTGTAGGCGCGAGCAACAAGTTGCAAGACCTGAAGGACTTTTTCTTCAGCACCAAGAACCAGCAAGACATTACATTGTACTGTACAAATGAATTTGTAACGTTCCATTTTATACCTCCTAGGGCTCCACACTTTGCCGGCCTCTGGGAGGCTGCTGTTAAAAGCGGCAAGAATCTCTTGTACCGCACGCTCTAGGATGCCCGACTGACCTTCGAGGAGCTCTCAACTGTCGCTGCTGAGACTGAGGCGATACTAAACTCCCGCCCGCTCTCTCCACAATCATCGGATCCTAGCGATTTGGCCGTCTTAAGGCCTGGCCATTTCTTAACCATTTCTTAACCGGAGTATCTTCATGAGCTTCAGGCCAAATCAAACTGGACGACTGGATCTTCAAATATTGCAGTCAACGAACTGGTCCTAATCCACGAAGACCATGTTCTACCTCATCGATGGCTGTTAGGTCGCATCGAAGCAGCTATACCAGGTCAGGATAACCACGTCCGAGTTGCGGATGTCCGGACGTCAAAAGGAATTATAAGGCGACCGATTCAAAAATTGGACAGTTTACGAATTAATTTAAAGTAACTAGGTACTTTCAATGGGGCCGGAATGTTGGGAAGTGTATTGATCTAATTTGTTAACCTGACCTGCGCTCTCAGTGTTAAAGCTTAAGTTCACGCTCTCATGTAATTCACCACACTGACCACGAAGGCTATTATACGAAGTACGAATAAAGTATTCAATTTTGGTACTGCGACAAGACGGTTGTATTTGCTTCACTAACTTCACTATTCCCCCGACTCCCTACAGTCTCATGTGGGTCAGGAAAACGCTCCTGTTCCATCAAACAACGTCTAAAAAAAAAGAATAATGATGAATAACAAGAAAGAAAGCTAGTTTCGGCCAGCCGAAGCTTATATACCCTCTGATCGGTCCTATTTAAAATGTGGTTTTAAGTTGTCAAAAATCGAACGCCTACTTCCTACAAAGTTACTATGTGTAGACAGCCAATATACGTCCGTTTGGTTTGATGGTCGCAGCAAAAGTGATCTTTATTAAGCAGAACTCTGCACGCTTCGTCTGTTTCACAAGGGTTGGGTACATAGTGTGTGTGAGTGAGACAAGTATAGTGTTACTTAGAGTAACAGGGATGTTTATATGTACAATTAGTGTGACCTAACTTAAGGTATGTGTATGTATGTATAAACAGCTGCTTAGGAATATATATGTATGTATGTGTATGTGTGTGTGACTTATTGCTACAATTCGGCCATCCTGACCGGAGAGCTCCTGATCTCTTAATTATTTAGATTTTGTATCCATGGCCTCATATTTGCTAATGCCCAAACTCCCTTATACGGAAGCCTAGATTGTTGGAACCCTTCAACATCCTCCAAGACATATCTGTCATTACGCAAAACCTTAGTTACTTTATAAGGACCTTTAAATTTAGGTATTAGTTTTTTGGATACGCCTATGTGACAGTCGAAATTTTTTATCCTTTTAAGATCTGTACGTGTCTTATTATATTCTTGTATCTTTTTAATACTCTTACTGGCTTTCTCTCTAATTATTTCTAGGTTTCAACTTTCGTTATCTTTATTTAACTCATCTAATTTATCTTTTAAGCTATCTATAACTTTTTCCTTCTGAGACACTCCGAATAAAACGTGACTTGGGTGTTGATTGATTGACCTTTGCATCGAATTATTAAGTGCATGTTCAACTGTTTCTAAAACCGTATCCCAAAACAATCCTTTGTCTGGTTCAGTCAACTTAGCGATCATGGGGCCTATGCTTCTATTCACCCTTTCGACTTGCCCATTTGCCTGCGGTGATCCGGTTGCTATCTTTATGTGTTTCATATCATTCTCCTCTAAAAAGTCGTGAAATTCTTTAGATGTAAAGCATGTCCCTCGGTCTGAAATCACGCACCTTGGCCTACTATATGCCCTAAAATAGTTCATTAATGCTACTATTGCTTCCCTAGACTTTGTGGTTTTTGCCGGATAAAGTCTTACGAACTTTGTGAATGCATTTATGATTACTAAAACGTGTTTGTTAGCTCTACTCTTATCTACCGGACCATAGTGGTCTATGTGAATAACTTCGAAGGGAATGCTTACTTTGTGGATATTGTGTAAAAAACCTTCATCTTTTCCAGACTTATCAAAATAGGCGATACATTTCAAACAATTATTAATGTCTTGCTTGCATTTTTCACGAACCTTGGGGAACCAATAGCTTTTTTATTTGTTTATTTGTTTGTTTAAAGCAATGTACTGCTCAATGAACTTAAAATTATATACATAGTAATTAAAATGTAAACATCATATATTTTTAAAATGACAATATTAAAAGTAGGAGAAGTTATTAAGTTGATGATGAAAGGAACGCAATGACTTTTAGCGAGTTAGCCTTGGCAGAGCACTCATAGGATATTAGGTGGTAAAGTTCATTATAGTTATCACATAGGATTCGGAAGGGGTCGAAACGGGAGTAGTTTGACCTGCACATAGGAAGTGCTAATGGACGGAATCGTCGAGTAGCTCTACAAGGAACGTTCCAATTGAGGGTAGCTAACAGATCAATAATATCACACCATAACAGGTCCGACGATCCTTTAAGGTAGGTAGATCCAAGAGGCGCAACCTGTCACTATAAGAAGGCAAACGGCGTCCCTCCTCCCAGTTTAAGCCTCGTAGTGCAACAAGGAGAAATTGCTTTTGAACGGATTCTATCATATTTTGATAGTGCTCATATTGTGGAGACCAAACACTAGAGCAGTACTCAAGTGGAGGACGAATAAGAGAGACGTACAGGAGCTTAGTGGTGAAAGGGACCAGCGTTTGATGACGTGGCGATTAAAACAAATCTTATGGTCAAATAGGACACCAAGATCAACGACAGTATCAATACGTTCAAGTGCAAAGTGATCTATTGAGTATTTACAAATATATGGATTGGATCGATAAAATGACATGGATTTACATTTATCTGGATTAAGCAGTAGCTTGTTGACTAGGCACCAGGATTGAAGGTTATTTAAGTCAAGCTGGAGCTGCATGTAGGAACTAGGTGAGGTCAAATGCATACACAACTTGACATCATCCGCAAACATAAGCACTTTGGAGAACTCAATTACTTGAGGAAGATCATTTATAAATAAGCCAAATAGTAAAGGACCAAGGTGACTGCCTTGTGGTACTCCCGAATTTACAGAAACAAATTTTGAATAAATTCTGTTGTACTGGACCTTTTGGGTACGATTTGTTAGATAAGAACGAAGCAATGTCAGTAGAGTTGGAGGAAATCCGAGGAGGAGGAGCTTGTGGATCAGCAGCTCATGGTTGACTGAATCAAAGGCTTTACTAAAGTCAGTAAAAGGTGCTTTGTGGATTTAAAGCCTAGACTTATAAAGGTCGTAAACTCAAGCAGGTTAGTTGTTGTAGACCGGCACTTTGTGAAACCATGCTGTTTAGAGGATATTATGGAGCGACACTGGTGCTGCAGTTGATCGCAAATAATTTTTTCAAAGAGCTTAGGAATAGCACTAAGTTTGGCTATACCGCGATAGTTGCTGATATCAGATTTACTACCTTTTACTAGCGGAATAAGATAGGATTCTTTCCAAATAGCTGGAAATGTGCCGATAGCAATTGACTTTTGAAAAAGCATAGTCAGTGGAACTGCAAGTGGTAAGGCGCAATGTTTGAGGACACAGCTTGGAACCATATCGGGACCCGCAGAGAATGATAATTTAATCGAGGATAGGCTACGCAGAACTTCATCTCCATCAATTAGAGGGCTGAAAATGGCATCCGTGTGGGGCAGCTGGTAGGAGTAGCTACAATTGATCCTGGGAATATTTGTGGAATAGGTGGATTGGAAAAAATCCGCAAACAGGTTGCCAATATCTTGATCATTAGATGCAGATACATTATTTAATTGAAGTGATGGAGGAAATCTGTTGGCTTTGCGCTTTGAGTTGACGAAGGAGTAAAATAATTTTGTATTTGGAAAAATCAGAATGAAGTCCTGTTTTGGCATACTTCTTATAAAGTTTAGTTTTTATATTTTTTAAGTGAGCCAAGTGTTTGGAAGACCATGGAGGGCTGTTAGAGTTTCTAACAACTGTGAAAGGGACTAATTCATCAAATATGGAATAAAGGACTTTATAAAAAGTAGAAATATCCTCATCAAGATGCAGACTATCAAGACAAGACCAGTCCACTGAAGAAAGGGATCTCGACATTTGCAAATAGTTGACATGCCGAAAACAACGAGTCCGCAATGGGGCCTCGAAGGTATTAGGTACTCGAAAAATACCACTAATGGATAGTTGCAGTGTAGGATGATGATAGTCCTCAGGAGTGGTCAATGGAGTGGTACGTGTGACAATGGCATCGCAAAGGTCAGACACAAATATAAGATCTAAAAATCTTCCATTCGCGTTAGAAATTGAGTTAACTTGACCAAGAGATAAGTCAATAAGACCGTCGACAAAATCGTTTTGATCGCCAGGAATTAGGGCAATTAGATCGACACAAGGAGACCAGGATAGGTAAGGAATATTAAAGTCACCCAATATTATAAGATGGTCTGAATCAGAGGCATATGAGGAGATATTCTGGATAGCGGAGAGGTGTCGCATATAAATCAAATCCTCTGAGCCAGGAGGAATATAGGAGCAGGTTACAAATATGTTGCAGTTAGGAAGACATATTTTGACTGAAATGAATTCCATATCACCAACATCTGGAATAGATATAACTTGGGATGATATTTCAGACTTCACTGCGATTAGAACACCCCCACCTCGTTTAGAGGGACGGTCACGTCTATAGATAAAAAAATTATTGGTAAGTATTTCATTATCAGCTACCGTAGGATTTAGCCATGTCTCAGTAAAGGCAATAACGCTGAAATCGAAAGCAGCGCTATCTGCATGCAATCTAGACAGTTTACTGAGAAGGCCACGGACATTTTGATAATGTAATACAAAATCTAGTTTTTTGGAACTGACGGATTTGTATTTGTAGATGGTTCTTTTCAATCAAACTCGTGTACAATCGTATTAACTGGCCATAGTGCAGGATTTAAAGCACGCGGAAAATATGTATCAGGCAGTATTATTTTAAACGATGAAACTTTTCTTTTGTAACCAAATTAAATTTTGTAACAACAAAGTGTTCAGGAGAGGCTTGAAGCTCGTCGCTTAGGTGGCCTTTAATTTTGTCAACGGTAGTATCAGGCCTTAGACGAGAGACAAAAAGGGCTTTTTTTGGCAGAAGTGCCTGTGGCGCTACGGCTTCAAGGCGTCTACGGTTTGCGCCTGCTGGATGAACATCGTTAACCGCAGCCAGAAGTGGCCTGCGAATTCTTTTGGAGGGACCAGGTCCATCATGAAGGCCGGCATTAGCGCCGGTTAAGTTTAATGGTCGAACATCAGGAGTTGTGCAGCTTTTATGTACAACCGACGTTTCTTGGCCAGAGGATACTGGTACCGTTATAAAGGAGGATACCGGCGGTACCACTTTGGCAGAATGTGGTAAATTTTTTAAGGCACCAGGATCAGGCTCTGGATGAGAGCCTGGGGCCAGGTCTGGACAAATAGACTTAGGAGTTAAAAAATAAATAAATCTAAATCTAGTAGGAGACAGGGTGGATTCCATGGTAGGGCGCAATATAAAGGGACCCGGCAGCGGAGGCACCAGGTTATTCGAGGATACGCAGTTATTATCAATTTCACTGGCGTTAGCAGAAACTAATGAAACGGAGGAGCCAGGATCCCTCATGGATGAGGGTGGATAGGTAGGAGTAAGATGGTTCATTAAATGGCCAGTTTGAGGAGAAGAAATTTTTGTTGGTGTTTCCTTAATTATTTTTAGCCCTTTAAACTGGGACTCCACGGCTGTCAGCTTCTCGGGAAGGTGACCAAACATCTTTTTGATCTCCATGAAGCCAGTCCGTGTTTGATCTCCATGAAGCCAGTCCGTGTTTGCCGCATAAAGGCACGCATCTCGTCCGTAATCTCACGGCACGCGGAGCAGGTCCAAAGAAATCCAATTCTTTTGGAAATAAGATCTCCAATGCGACCATTTGCACCAGCACCTACCATTTTATCTATTCCTACGTGTCCTAACTGATCGTGGTAACTAAACAGAACATGGCTTTCCATTTCATTTGGCACATAAAATAAAAGAGCATCCCTATCCTTTTTCCTGTAGACTATTCCGTTGCGCATTTCGTAATCCTTAAAGTTTCTCTACTATACTTTTAATTATTTTATCTCTACTGTGACAAATAATTAAGTTTTCCTCAAACGAATTAGAATCAATCGTTAGTATGTGTGTGTTTCTACTAAGTGCATCGACATGTTGCATACGCTTACCAGCTCTATGTTCTAAAGTGTAGTCATAATCTTGAAGAAAAAGCGCCCACCGAGCTATTCTTGGGCATAGCTCCTTTTTATTTAACACGAGAGTAAAAGCACTACAATCCGTAACTATTTTGAACTATATTCCCTGAAGATATATCCTAAAACGTTGTAACTATGGTATTTCGCCTCCACGTTTGTCGTGCGTTTTGAAAAATAGAATACCGGGTGAAACTTATTGTCTTTCTTTTTCTGCATTAAAATTGAGCCAAAACCTAAGGCGCTAGCTTCACAGTGTAGCTTTGTCGGGTCTGTTGGATTGTACAACGCCAAAATAGGGGCTTCTAGAAGATTTATTTTTAAACTCTCAAAACACTCCAACTCAATCGCACCAAATTCGAACTTTTTATCCTTTCTCACAAGGTCATATAACGGTTTAGCTTTTGTTGAAAAAACTTTAACGAATCGTCTAAAATAGGAGCACAATCCAAGAAAACTTTGAACTTCATGCGTTTTTGTCGGAATAGGAAAAGCTTTTACAGCTTTCATGCCTTTTGAATCGGGTTTAATACCTTCTTCCGATATTATGTATCCTAAATATTTTATTTCACTTTGCAGGAACTCGCATTTGTCTAACCTAAGTTCAAACTTGTTATTTACCAATCGCTTAAATACCTCCGTTAATATTTCTATGTGACTCTCGCTATCTTTCGTTGCTATCAACATATCATCCATATAAATAAGTACCTTGTCATCTCTATCTAAATCAGCAAAAATTTTATTCACGAATCTTTGAACAACTGCAGGGGCGTTTCGTAAGCCAAACGGCATTCTAAGCCATTCATATTGACCCATGTGTGTTGTAAAGGCAGTATATTTAATAGATTCTTCGTGCATATGCACGTGAAAGAACCCATTTTTAAGATCTAACTTGGTCAAAATAACTTTTTCAGAAAGTTTATCAATAAGGTCGTCTATTAGGGGGTTGGGGTATTTATCTTTCAACTTGTTTTTGTTCAGTGTTCTATAATCTACGCACATTCTTAACTCTCCAGACTTCTTCTTAACTAGGACTATTGGTGACGCATACTCGGACTCGCTTACTCGTATAATACCGTTTTGAATGTAATCATCTAACAAATTCTGGACCTGACTTTTCTCTGCGTATGATAAACGCCTTGGAGGGTAATTGAACGGTTTAGTATTGTCAAAATTCAGTTTCATTTCCCATTTTACTAAAGGTATCTCCGGTCGTTTGGTTTCGTATAAAACTTTTCAAATATGTCTATCAATTTTTTCTTTAAATTAAATTCACACTTATCGCTTATGTTTAACTGACTGCTTTCGGTTGGATCAGGATATTCAATTGACATTATTTCTGACTCGAAATGATTGCTGGGCTGACATTTTAACTCTATCGTTTTGCAAGAATTACTTAATTTTCGTTTGCTTTCATTATGTTGCTCTTTACCTTCGAACTTTAAATTATCTTGGCTACACATATTTACCACTTTAATATTATCTTTAAACTCTTCCGTTTTATTTCTATCGATATTGTAATCTTTTTCAACTCCATTTAAAAACCGAACATTTTTTATAAATTTTACCGCGCGATTGTTCTTGTCATAACAACTAATATCCATACTCCCATTTAAACAATCATTTTCAATACCACTATTACCATTACAATCGTTTCCAGTCCAACCAATATTTGAGCGATCATTTTCAACACAACTATCAATGAGGCAATCATTTTCGAGACTACTATCGTTAGGACTATCATTTTCAAGACTACTATCGTTAGGACTATCACTTTCACAACCACTATTGACTATGATATTTTTCCATATATATCTAAAGGGCTGTGATTCAAGCCAAAGTAATTCGTAATAATGTTTTCACTAAACTTAATGCTGTTGCTTCTCAGAATACTTACAACGCACGATAACTTCGTAAAACTAATTGGACTCCCCGAATCGATTAGGCATTCTACAGACAAACATTGATTAGGTTCTGAACTAAGGAAAATTTTAAACGGTCTCAAATATTCGTTGTTGGTTATGTTCTTCTTTTCGGTGCAATGGGATACGAGGTTCTCCAGACTTCCGCATCCGTAGCAAGCTCCGTATGCGCGCTTAGGTTTGCGGCAGTCGGCCGCGAAGTGTCCAATGGAGTTGCAGTTGAAGCATCTTGAAGTGGGTCTGGGTTGGTTTCCAGGCGAAACTTTGGGGCGTCCAGATGCGAAGGATGGTTTCCTCAAAGAAACTTTGGAGAATGCCTGCAACAGCTGTGCAGACGAATTAAAGCACTGCATGTGTGCCTGTTGTGTAGACGAGTATCCGGTATTCCTTCAATAATACTGTCGATTAGCTCCTCGTCGTCCATCCGGATGTGTGCAGCCAGTAGTGTTTTATCGTTAAAATAAGTGGCGAAGTCTTCAGAGTGTTGCCACTTTGTCTTGCTCTCTTTTGACTGAAACGCTTCTGCAAGTTGAGTTAAAAGTTCCGGTGCTGGAAGGGACAGCAGACTCTCTGAAGAGTGTAACCAAATTTGTGCGCGATCTTTCAACTTTGACATGAAGTTACGTCATCACTCAACTTGTACATTTTGATAATTGCATTGAGCTGTGCGATCCAAGTAGTAACTGGTACATTGTTGTTGACAGCACCGTCGAAAACTGGAATCATTTCCTTGACCATGGTCAGTAAGGAATTGGTCTTGGAAAATTCTGTATCCGAACTGGCAACTTCTGTAACGATATTGCCCGAGTCCAGTGGGGCAACATTGTTTGGACTTGGTGTGGCAACGATGTTTTGGGGTTCTGGAAAAATGCTTGTTGAAGATGTGGTCACTCTAATAGACGGCTGACGGCGGGAAACTTCCAATTTGAGTAATTCATTTTCCTATTGGAACATTTCCAAGTGACGCTTCAGAGTTTCCAATTCCACCGAAACTTCTGGAACGTTCATGATGTTTGAGGCTTCCGCGTTGATTCGGGCATCCAGCGATGAGATGCCGGCACCATCTTGTTCAGCTACGGTGTCTGTAGATGTGTTTGGCCTTTCCTCGGATCCAACTTCAGCATCGGATAAATCCTTGGGATCCGGTACTGGGCAAACTCCACGGGCTTCGGGGTGCACTCAATTTAAACGCGCAGCGAGAGTTGCCTTGTTACCACTTTTCGGCAGCCCAAGCGTTTCCAACCAGCCCCGAAGTTCTGCTGCTGAGTAATCTTCTGCACCGATAATATTCATTCTTTTGCCACCAAATAACTGATTTCACTTGTATATTGTTAACTTTTGCTCGTAGGCAGAGTTTGATATGCGAAAAAAAATGTTCGCAGTGATCCCACTTCTGAAATTGTAGACAGCCAATATACGTCCGTTTGGTTTGATGGTCACAGCAAAAGTGATATTTATTAAGCAGAACTCTGCACGCTTCGTCTGTTTTACAAAGGTTGGGTACATAGTGTGTGTGAGTGAGACAAGCATAGTGTTACTTAGAGTAACAGGGATGTTTATATGTACAATTAGTGTGACCTAACTTAAGGTGTGTGTATGTATGTATAAACAGCTGCTTCAGTTCTGGAGTGGTGACACATGACAAATTCATTAGGCCAAACGAACGGTCGCTGCCGACGTCAGCAGAAAAGTCGGCGCAGCGTAGAAGACTGCGGACGAAATCTATCGTGCAAGAAAGGGAAGCCGATATTCATATATTGCTCTCTTTTTTTTCTGTCTTATAATCTGCCTGCACTCGGCGGTAGCAGAGACAAATTTCGGCCGGTCCGTCATTCTCTTTTGCGCTTAACCGTTATTTTCAGCTAGCGACCAAAATTTGGCTGCAATAATTTTCGTGACGCAGCGACATGTGTATGCCCTTACATTTTGTGAGCATTATTATATTTCGAAATAAACAAATTAATTTCCTGTTATAAACTTAAATTGTTTATTCATAAAATTTGAATTTACTTAAACAATACATTTACCTAATTCAATTTTTTATTTAACTTGATGTTATAAGTTCATTTTTTAGTTTAAAAATGGTCCATTAATATTTATTTAAATATTATAAAAATAACAGTTTTAAGAAATTGCGTTTTTACTAAACAAATACAAATTATTAAGTCGGATATATACCGCTTTAGAAAGGGTATAAGAGCATTGGCACGCGCCAACAGCGAAGATGAAACAAAAGAAATCGGGTAAAGGGGTAAGAAGAAGACTTGGTGCATCGCATTATTTTCAAAGGTTTTCTGAGAGAAGGAGTGTTTTGCGTGGTTAATTAAATATTTTGTGACAAGTGATATATACATAAATTAAAGTCAGGTAAGTGGTACCTTAAATGTAAGATATTGTGATAGACTTAAATTTAACTTGCACCAATTTTGAAAGTGATTGATAAAATGTGGTTTTTAAAATAAAACTCATAACAGTTACGGTCCTTGTTTAGGATATTAAAAATTATATTAGGCAGCTTAGTATGTTTTGTCTTAAAAGATTCGATATTGTTTTCAATTTAAATACCCGACGTAACTTTTAATTCAATATCCAGATATGTATTTTCGTCTTTACATTGTTTTTTCTATGTGGGTAAATATATCATAAAAAACGTCTGTCTATATACATATGTACCTACTTATTTTTTATTTACAGATCAAGAATGCCTGAAGCTGATTATTTCATTAGTCTGGTTACCGACTACAATCTGGACGGAAGCAGCGGCAAAAAATATTTAAAAGCACGCAAAGGGCTATATGCGGTGCTTAGTAACCAGTTATTGAAATATTAAATACAAATTGTAATACTTTTTTTTTAATTTTATCAGGAGCGTTGACCGGGTCAACTTGACCCACCATTCCGAAGACCCGGACAAGTACCTTAGAAAGGCCTTGGTTAATATTAAAAATAAATTAAAAATAAATATATCCTTCTCTCAGAAAACCTTCTTCTTACCCCTTTACCCGATTTCTTTTGTTTCATCTTCGCTGTTGGCGCGTGCCAATGCTCTTATACCCTTTCTGAAGCGGTATTTATCCGACTTAATAATTTGTATTTGTTTAGTAAAAACGCAATTTCTTAAAACTGTTACTGCTATAATATTTAAATAAATATTAATGGACCTTTTTTAAACTAAAAAATGAACTTATAACATCAAGTTAAATAAAAAATTGAATTGGGTAAATGTATTGTTTAAGTAAATTCAAATTTTATGAATAAACAATTTAAGTTTATAACAGGAAATTAATTTGTTTATTTCGAAATATAATAATGCTCACAAAATGTAAGGGCATACACATGTCGCTGCGTCACGAAAATTATTGCAGCCAAATTTTGGTCGCTAGCTGAAAATAACGGTTAAGCGCAAAAGAGAATGACGGACCGGCCGAAATTTGTCTCTGCTACCGCCGAGTGCAGGCAGATTATAAGACAGAAAAAGAGAGAGTACGATAGATTTCGTCCGCAGTCTTCTACGCTGCGCCGACTTTTCTGCTGACGTCGGCAGCGGCCGTTCGTTTGGCCTAATGAATTTGTCATGTGTCACCACTCCAGAACTGAAGGGTTATTGCTACATATGTATTTTCTTATATTTGTTATATTATTTCTATTAGAGCCTTAGGATATAGTGGTCCGATCCGGCTCGCTCCGACACCCTTTGAAGGGGTATAAAAATGTAATATGGAATGGGAGCAATTAATACTCAATATACGTGACATGAAAGACACCTTTAATAAGTCTTACAAATGTATAAGCCAAAATAGGCCAATACACTCATAAAAAAAAATCGAAGAATTTCCATTAAATCAAGGAAATTCTTTCTTGAATTTTTGCCAAAGGCGACCTCACCTTTGTTTTAGGAAATGTTTTTTTTTGAAAGGCACCTTTAAAACCAGAAAAAATATTTCTTGAAACAAGAAATTAAATTTCTTAAAACAAGAAAGGGTATTTTGGAAAGCCACCATTAAAAGAAGAAAAAATATTTCTTGAAACAAGAAAGGCGATTCTTGTTTCAAAGGTGGTTTCTTTCTTGTTTCAAGAAATTAAACTTCTTAAAACAAGAAATGGTTTTTTAAAAAGGCACCTTTCAAACAAGGAAAAATATTTCTTAAAACAAGAAAATAAATTCTTGCTTTAAAGGTGGATTCTTTCTTGTTAAAAAATGTAAAATTTCCTATCAAGAAATTTTATTTCTTGATTTAAGAAATAATATTTCTTGAAAGGAAGTTTTACATTAACTCTGAAATATAAAAAAATGTAACTTCGTTTTTTTTTTGATATTGCATATTTTATTTAATTACATTTGAAACACAACACTTAACATTTAAACATTTTTAATTATCAAATTTTTGCATATTAGCATATGATTTATTATTGGTGGTGTATTTAATTCACATAATTTAACTATTGTATACCCCATGGCCTTTTGAACTTTATATGACATAAGGTGATCACAAAACTCAGTATATATTCGCATTCCTTCATCTGGAAAAAAAAGAGTTATTGGGATATAAAATATTTATTTTTAGATACACAACATTTTTTGAAATTGAATGTTAATAATAGCCAAAATACAAACACGTTGGTCAAAAGACCGAGAGAGAGAGGCAAGGATAGAACAGATAGAACTCGAAGATGGGGGTTGAAAATCGAAGTTCAGAGAGAGAGAGACACGGGAGAGACACGTACGAGCGAAGGAAGACCGAATGTAAGCAGGCCAGTTTGAAGAAGTAGAAGAGAGAAACGTCGGTCAAAAGAGCGAGAGAGAGGAGCAAAAGATAGAAGGGTTGAAAATCGGCTTTCAGATCGGGTGAATCGCGTACCTGCATACATATTTACATGCCTAAGTATGTCAAACAAATACAACATATTTTTCTTTTTGATATACTTACCTTAGAAGGTTTTAAAATAAAATTACAGCTTCGCCAAACTATTTATTTGGCAGATGCAACGGCTCTCACTGCAGGTATTTTAGAGATTTCTCCGACATGTTTCACTCTGAAAAATAAATATAATGCAAGTAATAAGGTGAAGTTATTATAGAACTCTACAGCTACAAATAGATGTACAAATGTATGTATGTACGTAGCTTTTAGCTAAAAAACTAAGTTTGTGTAAAACTTGGTTAAGAGATTTCGAATTTTTCCTTTAATTAGATACATACATTTGTATGCGCGCTATACAAAAAATTATATATGTATGTACATACCTTTGAATACGTAGAAAATGTTTTGGCTGCGACGGCAAAACAAACATATGAGATTTTCATTTTTCTATTTTCAAGAAAAATTATTTCTTGAATTTTCTCCATCAAGAAAGGTTTTCTATATTTAAAGGCAAATTTTCTAATTACAAGAAATTTTTTTTCCATTTTCAAGGGTAAGCCGATTTAATGGCGAGATTTCTAAAATTGAGAAATAAATTTTTATGAGTGTACAAAAAGATACTATTAATAAACATGCAAAAATTATTGTAGACAAGAACTCTAGTATGAGTGGCATCTCCGTGGGAGAAGAAGAAAAGATGACCAAAAAAAATTCTAACCAAAACTAAGAAGGCTAGTGTGAGTGTCATTCCGTTCCTTACACCTCTGAGGCTGATCAAAGTAGCCTCTGCGAGGACCAGCGCCGGCAACGCCCGAGTACAAAGGGCACCGGACATCTGCAGCAGTTTACATACACCAACGCTGGAATAGTTCCGTACGCAACTATGTACCATAGGTTTAAAATAAGAAATTTTATTTAATTCAATTCTAAACTGGTTACAATTATTATTTTTTTGTGGAAGAACACTGACTGTTTAATGACAAGTCTCAAACTAAACTCGCTTCTTAACTTAAATTTCTTTGACGATCATACCTCGTTTTGATCGTTTTAAACCCCAATAAGTTTGTTAAAAATTCAACAAAAAATTTCAGTAATTAAGGGATTTGTTGAAAAGTTTCACAGAACTTAAGTCATGTAAAATCCGATTTTTTTTTATTGTTTGTTACTGACTAAAAATGATTACACTCGTCATTAAATACCTACACTTTTTGAAAATTTTCTCATTCGGCCCGGCCTAGCAAACTATTCCAGCCTATTTCTTTTTCACAGGCGACATTGGTCGATCGCATGATTTTTTGAAATAATTATTTTCTGAAGCAAAGTTTTATGCCCAACGCGTTTCTCTTACTAAATATTTTGTTGGTCTTCAATCTTCATGGTATTTAGCAAAAATTACAAACATTCCTTGTGGGGTGAATAAAGTGGAGGGTACTATCAAAGAGAATATAAACACTAAGAGTTGTAACGCACATACAACTTAATGTACGGTTGTCCGTGCTAGATTCTTTGATTGGCTTAGTTTCGTTTGCTCTGCTGCGAAATAGGCTCAATGTCGCATTTGACTGACGCTTCGTGACAAGGCCCTGTGGGCTAAGGGTGTAGTCGCTGCGAGTTGTCGGACCGGACCGGGTTCGACTCCGACTGAAACGAAACTGTATTTTTAAAATTTTTTTTTAACATTGCTTAAAAAATATGTAAAGTTAAAAAATTAAAATAAATACTTCCCAGGGGGCGGGTTTTTTTCTATTCTTAAACAAAGTGTAAAAGCAAAACGTCTTTTTTTTAAATGCTCTATGTGTGTTTTACATGTGACTTGTTTAAGTGCGTTTGTGTGTTTATCGGCATTTCTAAACGGCTCAACCGATCGTTTTCAAACTTGTCCCAAATTTTGTTGCATAAAAAACACGCCCCCTGGGAAAGTTTTTTTTATTTTGTAGCTTTAAATATTTTTTTAACGCCCAAAGTCGAATTTTTGAACTGAAAAACGCATTTTTGACTTTGGAATATCAAAAAAAATTCTGAAAAATAAAAAATTAAGAATCGGGCTTCCCATGGGGTGGGTTAGCAAAAGTTGAACTATTTTTGAAGTCGATGAGCTTTAAGCAGCACTTTTAGAAATGTTCAACTATTACATAAAACAAAACAAAAAATTGTTTTTGGAAGATAACGGTTTTTAAAGTTGGACTTTAGAAATGCATGTAAGCTTGCACTGGGAAGCGAGCAACAGTTGACAAAGTTTAGTCTTATCAATTGCATCGCGTGATTAGACTTTAGACAATTTTTAATCCAGTTTCAAAAACAAAAACAATTTTTTTTTACCAAATAATTTTTTTTTTTTTTCATATTTTTTTGTTTTTTGGGGGAAAAAAACTTATATTATTCTATCCAACCGGAACATACATCATTCGCAGGCATTCATTTTGATTTAGAATCTAAAATGAAATCTTGCCCATATTTTGCCCAAAGACCTTCTATTTAGAAATGAGTGAAATAAGCCGTGCTGAATTTTTAGAGGTTTGGTCAAAACACATAAAAACCGCTCAGCGAGACGCTCTTGTAAAGCACGCAGTGATGGTGTTTGGCAATAAAATTAATCACTCCAAATTGAAATTACACATGAGTAAACTGTCTTTTGAGTTTCAAAAGAGATTTAAGAAATCCAGAAGAGTTATAGCCAGGTTTCTTGGCTTCAGGTCACGTTAAAGGGCGAAGACTGTCGCATTGATGTCATTGGTTCCACCTCAAGTAAAAGAGGGAGGGCACAAAAAGGCCTTTCTAAGTGTTCTCCTAAAACACAAAAATGGAAAAGCCAAGAACTGTTGCCAACGATGGATGAGGATTAATTGCTATCAGCAGCTGGACAGGCTTTGCGGGCGGAAGGAAAACGGGATTCAACTAAATTGATTAATGAATTTTTAAATGCTTCCGCGTCAACAAAGCTACATTTTCTGCTAATGGCACTTTAAAACGCCTTTCAGAAGATCAAGCACTTGTCCTTGTGATAAATAGTAAATTGTCAATGCACCAATGCAATACCTTGAGGCAGCATACAAAAATTGTCTGTCCAAAATTGTATCCATGTTATGATCTCGTACACACAAATACTGATCTCATCCACAGGTTACTCATATCATCCGGTCCATTTATAGCAAGTTTGCGAGCACCACCAAAAACTAAAGACTTAGAGCTTTCACAAGATGTGTCCCAACTTTTATCAATAGATGGATACACTGACGACAGCTGTGACTTAAATTCGGAGACGGACTAGATTGGCAAAAAAAAATAGTACAATTTTTCTATGAAGTTTAACTTGTAACCATTAAAAAAAACAAGAGATAACGCTATAGTCGGGTACCCCGACTATCAGATACCCGTTACTCAGCTAAGGGAGTTCGAGGGAGATGGATATGTAAAACTTTGATCGGGCATAACTTTTTACGAATGGTCCGATTTGAACAATTTCTTCTACATTTCGATAGGTATTGATAATCACAATAAAACTGCATTTTTACTTTTCCAAAATCTTTAAAGGTGTCGGTGCCAGACACCTTTCAAAAAATGTTTTAGGGCGATTGAGGGCGTTAGAGGGGGCGTGGCACCTTTTTGAAATAAACTTGCGCTGCGTGGGAACTCCAAGAATATGCATGCAAAATGCCAATCCTCTAGCTTTTATAGTTTCCGAGATCTCAGCGTACATACGGACGGACAGACAGACGGACAGACGGGCATGGCTAGTTCGACTCGGCTAGTGATCCTGATCAAGAATATACATACTTTGTGGGGTCGGAAAAGCTTCCTTCTCCCTGTTACATACTTTTGCACGAATACAATATACCCTTTTACTCTACGAGTAACGGTTATAAATACAAAAATAATTAAAAGTTTAAAAATATTTCTTAAATATTTTTATTAGGGTTGTTAAAAAAAACAGTTTTTTTACGCCCCCTAAAGTGCCACGCCCATTTCAGTATGCCCAACTTAATCTTTGGGCTTACTAGAATATTCACTCCAAATTTAGAAATTTAAAAAATATGACTCCTACTGATTTAAGTCCCCCTAGATTGGCAAAATCTTACAATATGCAGTAGAGCTGCAAAACTATCGATAGTCGATTGTTTGACAGCATTTCAGTCGACTGTTTCGATATTATCGACTAGTCGCTGTTTGACATCAGATCAAAGCCCTTGAATGTATTTTGTTATGATTAGGTTGCTAAGAAATGTTAGTTTTTTATGGAAAATAAGGTTAGAAAAATTACCTTATATTCTTTGGACTAATATTGTTCGAAACTTCCCCAAATTTTACTTTATTGAAAAAAGTCGATAGCAGTCGACTGAAAATCGACTGAACAATCGCAAAGCAAGTGTAGTCGACTTTAGTCGATTTTTTGTCAGCTCTACTGTGAAGCCCTCTGGTGTTCTAAAGAACCTACAGTAAACACGGCGCGCAATTTAAACGAGCCGTTAGGCCGCTAGGGCCACATACTATTGTGCCCCTTTTACTATGAGAGGCCCCTCTCCCCTACTTTTGGTAAGAGTTTTAGTGACTTTTAAAAGTGCCCCAACTTACACCACTAAAAAAAATTTTTTTTTTGTTGGTTTTGAAGCTAAAATATTAACCTTTCGATCGGTACAGAATGCCTGAAGTTTTATAAGCAAAGGTTGAAATGGCAGTATACAAAAACAAAAGGTGTACCAACCTACAGACCTCTTCCCAGTTTAATTAAATGTTTGAACCATAAGTTTAAAATAAAAAAAAACCTTATTTAATTAAATTCTAAACTGGTTACAATTATTTATATTGTGGAAGAACACTGACTGTCTAATGACAAGTCTCAAACTGAACTCGCTTCTTAACTTAAACTTCTTTAACGATCATACCTCGGTTTTGAACTTTAGAGCTTTCTATGAGTGGAGTTAATTTTAATTGAGTGAGTTTTCTAATTGCCCTTTGAATTGTTGTTTGATAATGCACCGGCGACTCAATCCGATTGTTTAGTCTAGATATTTGGGGTTTCATTCTCATGGTAATTTTCCGTTGAGGGTCCGAAAGTGTGGGAACGAACTGATAATGTAACTTGATTCCTTCTGGATGTTTAGTCTTAAGTTTGGGTGCACTTGCAATTGGATATTGACTGGTTGGCTAAGGTTATCTGAAGGGTAGATTGTGGGATGTTGTATGTGTGTATGGGTGTATGGACATGTGCATAGAGTTATGTGGAACTATGGATATGTCACTCCCCCATTCTTTGAATTTGGCCTGTCCTCAGGCCTAGCAAACTATTCCAGCCTATTTCTTTTTCACAGGCGACATTGGTCGATCGCATGATTTTTTGAAATAATTATTTTCTGAAGCAAAGTTTTATGCCCAACGCGTTTCTCTTACTAAATATTTTGTTGGTCTTCAATCTTCATGGTATTTAGCAAAAATTACAAACATTCCTTGTGGGGTGAATAAAGTGGAGGGTACTATCAAAGAGAATATAAACACTAAGAGTTGTAACGCACATACAACTTAATGTACGGTTGTCCGTGCTAGATTCTTTGATTGGCTTAGTTTCGTTTGCTCTGCTGCGAAATAGGCTCAATGTCGCATTTGACTGACGCTTCGTTACAAGGCCCTGTGGGCTAAGGGTGTAGTCGCTGCGAGTTGTCGGACCGGACCGGGTTCGACTCCGACTGAAACGAAACTGTATTTTTAAAATTTTGTTTAACATTGCTTAAAAAATATTTAAAGTTAAAAAATTAAAATAAATACTTCCCAGGGGGCGGGTTTTTTTCTATTCTTAAACAAAGTGTAAAAGCAAAACGTCTTTTTTTTAAATGATCTATGTGTGTTTTACATGTGACTTGTTTAAGTGCGTTTGTGTGTTTATCGGCATTTCTAAACGGCTCAACCGATCGTTTTCAAACTTGTCCCAAATTTTGTTGCATAAAAAACACGCCCCCTGGGAAAGTTTTTTTTATTTTGTAGCTTTAAATATTTTTTTAACGCCCAAAGTCGAATTTTTGAACTGAAAAACGCATTTTTGACTTTGGAATATCAAAAAAAATTCTGAAAAATAAAAAATTAAGAATCGGGCTTCCCATGGGGTGGGTTAGCAAAAGTTGAACTATTTTTGAAGTCGATGAGCTTTAAGCAGCACTTTTAGAAATGTTCAACTATTACATAAAACAAAACAAAAAATTGTTTTTGGAAGATAACGGTTTTTAAAGTTGGACTTTAGAAATGCATGTAAGCTTGCACTGGGAAGCGAGCAACAGTTGACAAAGTTTAGTCTTATCAATTGCATCGCGTGATTAGACTTTAGACAATTTTTAATCCAGTTTCAAAAACAAAAACAATTTTTTTTTACCAAATAATTTTTTTTTTTTCATATTTTTTTGTTTTTTGGTGGAAAAAAACTTATATTATTCTATCGTATTCTATCCAACCGGAACATACATCATTCGCAGGCATTCATTTTGATTCAGAATCTAAAATAAAATCTTGCCCATATTTTGCCCAAAGACCTTCTATTTAGAAATGAGTGAAATAAGCCGTGCATAAAAACCGCTCAGCGAGACGCTCTTGTAAAGCACGCAGTGATGGTGTTTGGCAATAAAATTAATCACTCCAAATTGAAATTACACATGAGTAAACTGTCTTTTGAGTTTCAAAAGAGATTTAAGAAATCCAGAAGAGTTATAGCCAGGTTTCTTGGCTTCAGGTCACGTTAAAGGGCGAAGACTGTCGCTTTGATGTCATTGGTTCCACCTCAAGTAAAAGAGGGAGGGCACAAAAAGCCCTTTCTAAGTGTTCTCCTAAAACACAAAAATGGAAAAGCCAAGAATTGTTGCCAACGATGGATGAGGATTAATTGCTATCAGCAGCTGGACAGGCTTTGCGGGCGGAAGGAAAACGGGATTCAACTAAATTGATTAATGAATTTTTAAATGCTTCCGCGTCAACAAAGCTACATTTTCTGCAAATTGCACTTTAAAACGCCTTTCAGAAGATCAAGCACTTGTCCTTGTGATAAATAGTAAATTGTCAATGCACCAATGCAATACCTTGAGGCAGCATACAAAAATTGTCTGTCCAAAATTGTATCCATGTTATGATCTCGTACACACAAATACTGATCTCATCCACAGGTTACTGATATCATCCGGTCCATTTATAGCAAGTTTGCGAGCACCACCAAAAACTAAAGACTTAGAGCTTTCACAAGATGTGTCCCAACTTTTATCAATAGATGGATACACTGACGACAGCTGTGACTTAAATTCGGAGACGGACTAGATTGGCAAAAAAAAAATAGTACAATTTTTCTATGAAGTTTAACTTGTAACCATTAAAAAAAACAAGAGAGAACGCTATAGTCGGGTACCCCGACTATCAGATACCCGTTACTCAGCTAAGGGAATTCGAGGGAGATGGATATGTAAAACTTTGATCGGGCATAACTTTTTACGAATGGTCCGATTTGAACAATTTCTTCTACATTTCGATAGGTATTGATAATCACAATAAAACTGCATTTTTACTTTTCCAAAATCTTTAAAGGTATCGGCGCCAGACACCTTTCAAAAAATGTTTTAGGGCGATTGAGGGCGTTAGAGGGGGCGTGGCACCTTTTTGAAACAAACTTGCGCTGCGTGGGAACTCCAAGAATATGCCTGCAAAATGCCAATCCTCTAGCTTTTATAGTTTCCGAGATCTCAGCGTTCATACGGACGGACAGACAGACGGGCATGGCTAGTTCGACTCGGCTAGTGATCCTGATCAAGAATATACATACTTTGTGGGGTCGGAAAAGCTTCCTTCTCCCTGTTACATACTTTTGCACGAATACAATATACCCTTTTACTCTACGAGTAACGGTTATAAATACAAAAATAATTAAAAGTGTAAAAATATTTCTTAAATATTTTTATTAGGGTTGTTAAAAAAAACAGTTTTTTTACGCCCCCTAAAGTGCCCAACATAATCTTTGGGCTTACTAGAATATTCACTCCAAATTTAGAAATTTAAAAAATATGACTCCTACTGATTTAAGTCCCCCTAGATTGGCAAAATCTTACAATATGCAGTAGAGCTGCAAAACTATCGATAGTCGATTGTTTGACAGCATTTCAGTCGACTGTTTCGATATTATCGACTAGTCGCTGTTTGACATCAGATCAAAGAACTTGAATGTATTTTGTTATGATTAGGTTGCTAAGAAATGTTAGTTTTTTATGGAAAATAAGGTTAGAAAAATTACCTTATATTCTTTGGACTAATATTGTTCGAAACTTCCCCAAATTTTACTTTATTGAAAAAAGTCGATAGCAGTCGACTGAAAATCGACTGAACAATCGCAAAGCAAGTGTAGTCGACTTCAGTCGATTTTTTGTCAGCTCTACTGTGAAGCCCTCTGGTGTTCTAAAGAACCTACAGTAAACACGGCGCGCAATTTAAACGAGCCGTTAGGCCGCTAGGGCCACATACTATTGTGCCCCTTTTACTATGAGAGGCCCCTCTCCCCTACTTTTGGTAAGAGTTTTAGTGACTTTTAAAAGTGGCCCAACTTACACCACTAAAAAAAAATTTTTTTTTTTTTGGTTTTGAAGCTAAAATATTAGCCTTTCGATCGGTACAGAATGCCTGAAGTTTTATAAGCAAAGGTTGAAATGGCAGTATACAAAAACAAAAGGTGTACCAACCTACAGACCTCTTCCCAGTTTAATTAAATGTTTGAACCATAAGTTTAAAATAAAAAAAAACCTTATTTAATTAAATTCTAAACTGGTTACAATTATTTATATTGTGGAAGAACACTGACTGTCTAATGACAAGTCTCAAACTGAACTCGCTTCTTAACTTAAACTTCTTTAACGATCATACCTCGGTTTTGAACTTTAGAGCTTTCTATGAGTGGAGTTAATTTTAATTGAGTGAGTTTTCTAATTGCCCTTTGAATTGTTGTTTGATAATGCACCGGCGACTCAATCCGATTGTTTAGTCTAGATATTTGGGGATTCATTCTCATGGTAATTTTCCGTTGAGGGTCCGAAAGTGTGGGAACGAACTGATAATGTAACTTGATTCGTTCTGGATGTTTAGTCTTAAGTTTGGGTGCACTTGCAATTGGATATTGACTGGTTGGCTAAGGTTATCTGAAGGGTAGATTGTGGGATGTTGTATGTGTGTATGGGTGTATGGACATGTGCATAGAGTTATGTGGAACTATGGATATGTCACTCCCCCATTCTTTGAATTTGGCCTGTCCTCAGGTGGATAGTGTTGGGTATAACATTACATTTTCTTTTATGTTAATTTGATTTGGTAGATCGTTTACAATTTCTGTACTTTTTCGTGTTTCTTCCTTTGATTTTTCATATTTTACAATAAGTTTTCTTGGTATGCTCTTAAATTTATAAACTAAGTACAATTAAATGCTTAAAATAATGATTACAAATGTTGTTAAAGTGATTATTTGAAATACATTACAATATTTTGTGTGTGATTCTATTTTGTTTGAATATAAGATAATGGTACTAATTTTGCTACATTATTATTTACGTAAACGCTCTGTGTGTAATCTAAAATTGTTTTAGAAAGTGCGAATTCATCTAATTGTATTAAACAATTACGGATTTTAACGAGGTTACTTCCAACTATATTTCTTTATTAATGCAATTTTAATTTAATAATGTTTTAGGGATATTCCATGTCATTAAAATATTTGGTTCAACATAATTAATTAGGAAATTTTTATATGTTTTGGTGTACTTGCATTCAATGTTTTCTTGTTTAATTATTCCATTTATACATTCATTAAATAAAATTTTTTCTGTTTCCTTGTTAAATAAATTATCTTCATAAACGAAATATTTGTTAAATTTATTTTCTGATAAAATATAATTATTTTCATCGGTATAAGGAATAATTTAGAAAACGGGAAATTTAACTATTTCTGAAGGAATATGGGAAATAATCAAAATTTCATTTGTATCTGTTTTAAGCCAAGTGGAAGTTTTTATTTTCAACAATTTCTCATGGTTCACGTTTTTCAAATAATCATGTTTTGTTAATTTTGAATTGAATAAACCTAATCTTGACAGCTGCATCCCTAATTCAATGTCTTTTACATATTCTGTACAGTGTTGTAAATCCTTCCGTCTTCCTTTAATTTATTGATTACCTCAATTCCGTTATTTATGACATCGATAATCATGTTTAAATCAGTATTCTGAACACTAGTATCTACTAAATTATATATTTATTGTTCCATCTCATCTTTGTCGTCTTGATCCAATGTTCCGAATAAATATTTATAAACTGATCCTATCGGCTGCGCCAATCAAATGTTTGTACCATAGGATTAAAATAAAAAAACTTAATTTAATTTAATTGTTACCTGGTCTAATGACAAGTCTCAAACTGAACTCGCTCCGTAACTTAAACTTCTTTGACGAGCATACCTCGGTTTTGAGCTTTAGAGCTTTCTATGAGTGGAGTTAATTTTAATTGAGTGAGTTTTCTAATTGCCCTTTGGGTTGTTGATTGATAATGCACCGGCGACTCAATCCGATTGTTTAGTTTAGAACTTTGGGGATTCATTCGCATGGTAATTTTCCGTTGAGGGTCCGAAAGTGTGGGAACGAACTGATAATGTAACTTGATTCGTTCTGGATGTTTAGTCTAGAGCTTGGGTGCATTTGCAATTAGATATTGACTGGTATGAGTAGCCCAGCGGGAAAGTGAGAAGTTGGTTTTTAGCAGAGCTTGCAAGGTTCGGTCAACCTTTTCAAAGTGTTCAAGAAAATCCTGTCATTTACAAACACTTTGAGAACTGGGAGAGAGCTAACGCATTCAAAGGGTTTCTGATTAACAGCTGTTACGCTCAGAGCAAAACCCATTTTTTTAGGGTTCCTTCGGTTTCGCTTTCTACTGACTACTTTGCTCGGTCTGTTAGGGAAAACGGTCTTTTGTGAATGTATGCGTGCGTGTGTGTGACCTGTTCAGTAATGCTTCAGTCGTAACATTGCTTTTTGATTATTAAAATTTAAAAGGGTAATGGAAAATCCGTAATGTGTATTTTCTAAAGCTGAATCTGTAAGATGATCCCATTTACCATTAAATTCCAATATTATACATATTTTTATTATTTAAGATTCAAAAAATCCACTTTTGGCATATCTTTCTCATGTAGTAACTAATACTCAAATCCACGTAACATAACGTAAAGAAGCGAATCTTTTTAGCTGCAGGAAAAATTATAGCTTTTTAACAGGTTCAACCTCCTTTAGCAGTTTAAAATTTTGTTTATGTAGCTTTAAATCAATTCCTAACACAACATTACCTAGTTATATTCCCAATATTTCAAAAGATTTGAAAGAACGCGCGAATTTTATAGAAATAGGAATAATTTTGCGACATTTTTTCTATTAAGACTTATGGTAGTTAATTTGAACCGATCAGCCTTTTATAGCTCATTTGAAAGGTAATTCGTTTCTTTATGGCATTTCTTATTAAAGATAGTTCCTTACATAGTCAATAAATATGTATATTGAAGCAAACATAAATAACAGCTAACCTAAATTCAAAATAAAATTCAGTGTACATTTATATGTACAATGCAATTTTAGAATTATCTTGATTTCCTATATAAAATGTATGGACATATAACAGCAGGCCTATTCTTTTCCCTTTCTAAAGAAAACCCATTTTTCTGACTTTTATTTAACAGTAGTCTTTCAGAAACCCTTTTAGGTGACTGTTAAATTAAAAGGGTCTCACCGAGTGGTTACTGAATGACCGATTGATTTGTTCGGTTGAGCCGAACGGTCGGACCGAAACCGGCAAGCAAAACGAAAATAGTGTTCCTCTCAGAGAGAGATTTTGTGAGCAACATCTTTTTCGGTTTTGTCGAGAGTCGAACTGCCTTAGAAAAATGGGTTGACAGTTATTTGCAAGCTCTGGTTTTTAGTGTACTGGAAATCCTATTTTTTTTAGCAGGCAGTGGTGAGGTGATAGATAATTTCATAGCGCTAAATGGGGTGGGTTTTCTGAATAGCATCAATTTCAGGCCACTTATGCGCTGTGTGATTTCTGTGTCATCCCGATTATAATATTTTTTAACAAAAAAATCAGAAACTTATAATATTGTTCTCACATTTATATTTATTTGTTAATATTTTTAAAAAAGGGTAAAATAGATATTAATTGTTGTTATCTCATAAATGAAATTTAATAATAATTATTGTAACCATAATAATTATTGATGGTTTTCGTTTATTTTACTCAAACACAAAACTCAGATGTCACACGGCGTGAATAAGATTGTGTGCCAATTCGTGCCCAAAGCTACAAACTGGATTTCGTAAAATATTCATAAATATTCAAGAAATAATACACATAATAATAATTAAGATAATGAAATTAAAAACAAGACATTAATACAAATTTTTTTCCACACCAGCAGATCAATTACAACTTAGCATTGATAGAAACTAATATAAACAAGAGAGAACGCTATAGTCGGGTGGCCCGACTATCAGATACCCGTTACTCAGCTAAAGGAAGTGCGAGGGAGATGGATATATAAAACTTTGATTGAGTACAACTTTTTAACGAATGGTCCGATTTGAAAAATTTCTTCTACATTTCGATAGGTATTGACAATCACAATAAAACTGCATTTTTACTTTTCTAAAATATTTAATGGTGTGGGCGCCAGACACAGAAACAAACTCACATAAAATCGTTTAAGCGATTGTGGGCGTTAGAGGGGGCGTGGCCATCGGCTGAAACAAACTTGCGCTGCGTGGGAAGCCCAAGAATATGTGTGGGTAATCCCAACTTTCTAGCTTTTGTAGTCTCCGAGATCTCAGCGTTCATACAGACAGACAGACAGACAGACAGACAGACAGACATACGGACAGACGGACATGGCTATATCGACTCGGCTAGTGATCCTGATCAAGAATATATATACTTTATAGGGTCGGAAATGCTTCCTTCTAGGTGTTACATACTTTTGCATGAATACAATATACCCTTTTACTCTATGAGTAACGGGTATAAAAATTGTAGAGTAAAGCCACAGTCAGACGATAAAATTTATAAAGGATTGCCATTAACTTACATAGAAATCAATTATTGATTTTTAACATTTTTAAAAATTTTCTATGAAATAAAATAATTTGATCGTCAGATCGTGGTCTACGCTATTTTCTAAGTGTTGTTAAATAATGAAACTTCGTTTGGTAAAAATACCATATATACTATTAATATACGTAACCTTTAATGATTAAGGGCACTGAAAAATATTATTTAAACGAAATATTTAATATTCTAAGGTTATCTGAAGGGTAGATTGTGGGATGTTGCATGTGTGTATGGACATGTGCAAAGAGTTATGTGGAACTATGGATATGTCACTCCCCCATTCTTTGAATTTGGCCTGTCCTCAGGTGGATAGTGTTGGGTATAACATTACATTTTCTTCTATGTTAATTTGATTTGGTAGATCGTTTACAATTTCTGTACTTTTTCGTGTTTCTTCCTTTGATTTTTCATATTTTACAATAAGTTTTGGTATGCTCTTAAATTTATAAACTAAGTACAATAAAATGCTTAAAATAATGATAACAAATGTTGTTAAAGTGATTATTTGAAATACATTACAATATTTTGTGTGTGATTCTATTTTGTTTGAATATAAGATAATGGTACTAATTTTGCTACATTATTATTTACGTAAACGCTCTGTGTGTAATCTAAAATTGTGTTAGAAAGAGCGAATTCATCTAATTGTATTAAACAATTACGGATTTTAACGAGGTTACTTCCAACTATATTTCTTTATTAATGCAATTTTAATTTAATAATGTTTTAGGGATATTCCATGTCATTAAAATATTTGGTTCAACATAATTAATTTGGAAATTTTTATATAGTCATATATATTAACATAACGTATATATTAACATATTGTCATCCCTAGATATTAAGACAGCTGATTATTAAAAAGCTCTTGTTAAAGTAAGCCCATCTCTGGGAAGTTAGTCTTATAAGAAACACGACGAAGTGGAGTTGAATAAAACTTACTTAAAAGACACGCTTGTATTTTGCGCTAACGATTGCGTATATTTGGCAACCGAAGAAGGCTGCCAAATTTAACAAGGATTCCGGCAACGAGGCCTTTCCTGATTCCCGCAACACGAGATTGCGAACTTGTGGCCTTAGCATTGTTAAACCTTTCGCCACCTAAAAGACCAAAGTGGTTGGAAACGTAAACCCTAAAATTCCACGGTTTGCGAACTAGGTTGCAACAATCATCAATGGCTACATTACTGGCGACGAGGATTAAACAAAACATCAACAATTTATACAAGTTGCATGCAGCAAAACACTCACTGGAGAGCACATGGTTTCGTCATCTGCATCTGTATAGCATCGCATCATTGCCTACTGCACAACTGTACGTCATCGCAAAGCTCCATCAACGCCGACAGCCTATTATCTTGGCACCAAGCAGCACCATCGGTTAACCGTACAGTCAGACAGCGAGAACTCTTATCTCAAAAATTAACCGTTCATCGAAATACACCGCGCATTGCAGCCAGCCAGCTTCGAGAAGTCTACAAAATCGGTACTGAATTCTGAAGTCTTAGTGTATGCGTGTATTTTTTTTCCTATACGTAAGTTCTATATTAACCAATCAACTTAAATTGTAAACGTAAACAATGGACAACAATAGCATAGCAGCATTTAATTTAACGCTTAACTGCATTAAAGCAATTCAGGACTTTGATGGATCTGATAAAAACCAATTGCCAGATTTTCTAGCTCAGCTTGATTATATGAATGCAGCTCTTAACTCGTTCGACGAACCCCAAAAAAAGTTATTATTTACTTATATGAAAGGAAAATGCGTTGGATTAACTAGACCAATTCTTCATAGGTACGGTAATATAGAAACTCCCGCCAAACTTAAAGAGATATTAATTAAACATTTCGGTGAAAAGGAAAATAGCTATGATCTTATGGATATGTTAAAACTTTGCAGGGTAGAGTCAACAATAGAACAGTATTATGATAAAATCAATGAAGTTTGTAATAGGCTACACAATCGAATTCTTTTGGGCATGGATGACTCATATAGCACATCTGAGGTAAACAGAATTGCCTTACACGTTTTCAGAGACAATTTACCAGAACCTACAAAAACTATGATATTTACAAGAAACCCAAACTCCCTTGATGACGCTTATAAAATTATTGAGGAAGCCCGCCACCAAAGCTACACTGTGTACGGTCCTATAAGAAAATTCAGACATGTTAAACAATCACTTAGAACACAATTTAGTGACAACTGTCATAACTTTAACGACCATATCACAACTGACCCAGAGAGCCAGGCAATTTATAGGAGTAACCCAAAACCCCACAATAATAATTCATACAACGATAAAATCCATTCACCTAATCAAACTGCCCACAACCAGCAAGCAGTCCAGCCCTCCGAGGTTACACGAATGTCTACTAAAACGAGCTATTCTCGACCATCTGGTCAAAACAAAAATCCTAACGCTCCAATGGACATAGGTCAGTTTGACTCCGATCGTGGACAGATCGACTCTGACGTAGGTTCCTTAGAATATGATGAAAATTTTCTACTAGAAGGGCCAAATCACTTCCCATATAAAAATTGAAACTGAAATTAGGCCACTCCTTTTTATTATTGATACGGGAGCCGAATTTAGCGTTATTAATAATAACGTATGCCATCCTAAATGGAAAAAAACATTAACATCTCTGTCAAAGCCATGGGAAACCTAATTAATATACACAAATTATGCAGGTTTCCCGCTTTTAAGGAATTTAAGTCAAAAGACTATTTTTGCGAATTTTTGGAATATAACTTTCATGCGGAGTACGATGGCCTAATCGGGGGTAACATTTTGAACGACCTTAACGCCGTTATAGATTATCCAAAACAACAAATTATTCTCAACAATAATAAAATTGGACTTTTCATAAAGAAACCCAAAAAATCGCTTAGTCCCGAATCTAATCTGCTTCAAATCGATTCAAACGCCAAAAAAATTTTGGCGCCTATTATTGAAAAGTTTAAATCAGTTTTTTATATCGAAGGAGATAATTTAACATTTACAAACGCCATCAAGCATACCATACCAACAAAGAACGACATTCCAATCTACTCCAAAGCGTACAGGTATCCAGAAACACACAAATCGGAAGTGGATAGGCAAATTCAAGAAATGCTTGATCAAAATATTATAAGGCATTCTACTAGCCCTTACAATAGTCCGCTGTGGGTCGTGCAAAAGAAACTAGACGCCTCCAATAAGGAAAAATGGCGCCTCGTTATAGATTACAGAAAGTTAAATAGCCAAACAATCGAAGATCGTTATCCAATCCCCAACATGGATGAAATTTTTGATAAGCTAGGGGGCTGCAAGCTTTTTTCTATACTAGATCTTGCGAAGGGTTTTCACCAAATAGAGATGAGCCCAGATGATATCCATAAAACGGCATTTTCTACAGCTAGCGGTCACTATGAGTTTCTTCGCATGCCGTTCGGTTTGCGCAACGCCCCGTCAACTTTCCAGCGGCTCATGAATAACTTGCTCAACCCATACATTGGTCATATCTGTCTGGTCTATATGGACGACATTCTCATCTTTTCGAAAAGTGTAGAAAAGCATGTTGAAGACGTCACGACAATATTTAGTTGCCTAGCCAAAGCTAATCTCAAACTTCAAGTCGACAAATGTGAATTTGCCAAAACCGAAGTTCAGTTTCTAGGTCACGTCATAGACGAAAATGGGCTAAGACCTAGTGAAAAAAAAGTCGAGGCTATAGATAGAATACCGCTACCCACGAACCAAAAACAAATCCAGAGTTTTCTAGGCATGACAGGATTCTTGAGAAGATACATACGAGATTACTCAAAAATAGCCCAGAATCTTAACAAATATTAAAAAAAAAATATCAGGGTAAACGTTAATGACATCGAGTATAGGGAAGCCTTCGAAAAACTTAAAACCCTTATTAAAAGCGACCCTGTCGTAATCTATCCCGATTTTGCCAAGAGATTCACACTCGTCACAGACGCCAGTAATGTAGCATTGGGGGGAGTACTAATGCAGAGTGAGCGCGTTATTTGCTACGCAAGCCGCAAGCTAAAGGCTGCAGAGCTTAACTACAGCCCAATTGAAAAAGAGCTATTGGCAATAGTTTGGGCTATCAAACATTTTAAGTACTACCTTTATGGTCGTAGGTTTACAGTTAGAACTGATCATCGTCCCCTAGTTTGGCTACATAACCTTAAAGAACCTAACCTTAAGCTTCAAAGATGGAAAATTCAGCTTAACGAGTTCGATTTTGATATCGAGTTTATCAAAGGGAAGGAAAATGCGCTAGCAGACGGTTTGAGCAGAATAGTGCTGGGCGATCCTAAGGTGGGGGATTTTTTAAACGAAAGGGCGAGTTCCGAACCTATAAAAATTGAAGATAAAGACATATTTTTCCTTGAATATGGGAACTCCGAACAAGTGGTAGAATCGAACAAAGATGATGCAGATTACTCGGATGATTTATTAAAGCTTTTTTCAAGCGAGCTAGAAGATTTGGAAACCATTCACAGCGCTGATTCTGACGATTACAACTTTATAAAAATATCAGAAAAGGCTGTCAATGTTTTTAAAATACAAATAATCATATATGAGTCAGAGACAGAAATTCAAACTATAAAAATACTTTTCAAGAATAAAATAAGGCATTTGTTTAAAACCAACGGTAGTCACGAAAATTTATTAAAATTTATGCAAGAAACGCTGCCAGAGAAAGTCAAAGTGTTCAAGAAAATCCTGTCATTTACAAACACTTTGAGAACTGGGAGAGAGCTAACGCATTCAAAGGGTTTCTGATTAACAGCTGTTACGCTCAGAGCAAAACCCATTTTTTTAGGGTTCCTTCGGTTTCGCTTTCTACTGACTACTTTGCTCGGTCTGTTAGGGAAAACGGTCTTTTGTGAATGTATGCGAGTTATCTAGCCCGTGAAACGGTTCCATTTATGGAATTAATAAACCAATTTTTAAATTCAATCTCAGCTAAATTGCATTTGCCTTTGTTTAAGATTCTGCCTTCGCCTTTTTCATTAACTTCGAGGGCCGCGCTTGACCGTCCTGCTAAGATAAATAAACCTATCGTAAAGTAAACAACAGCTTCCGTTCGAAGCCAAACTCTCACGTTCAAAGCCAAAAGTATTGCGTTCCGATTTTCAATCAAAATTGCATCGGTCAGCATAATTTAATTTCACAACGAGATGCGACAGTTTCAGCATAAGCTTTTATTTTAAACAAAAATCAAAGTTCTAGAAGCTTAAAAAAGAAAAGCTTCTGGCCTAGGTTCGTTGGAGAAGATTTTAGAATTAAGAAGTCAGTCTTATTCGGATTGAAACCGCGATCGGTCATATCTTAGAATCAAAAGTAAAAGTGTCTTGATGTATTAGTGAGTTAGTGAATTAAGGTTTATTACCAATAAAGAAAAATTATAAAATAAAAAATTATATTTTTTTTAATCAACCACAACGATCAAATTTAATTGGCGCCCAACGTGGGGCTGTGTCCTTAAAAAGTTCCAAAAAATAAAAATTTAATGAAAAATAAAGTTAAATTAACAAACGGAACTCGCGCAGCCAAGAACTCAAATTTTTATTGGAAAAATTAAAACATCCAACACAAAACAGTGATCGTGTAAAATTTTTAATGGAAATCAATAAATGAAATAATTCATTAAGTTGATTAATTGGTAGATTGAAGATCTAATTCACAAACATCAAGAACACTATAAAAATAAAATAAATCCGAAACGACAAAAACAAATAAAAATACAGAACCAACAAAAAACAACAAACAAATAATCAGAACCAAAGAAAAATTGACAGGAAGGAAGGGCTGTAGGGCAATCCCTCGCCAACACTGGAAACAATTTTTTACTCCCTATCGACAACTAGAAGAACATCGAACAAAATTGAAAGAAGACCCCATCGGACAGTATCGTGAGGATAAATATAATTTTATTTTTAATAAAGGGTTTAAAAAGAAAATTAATTTAAGACAAGCAAAAAAAAAAAACCATTGAAAATCACAAAAAAAAAAAAAAAAAAAAACAATCTGGAAAATTTAATAGATAGTTTCGGTGAATTAAATTTAAAAATGGCAACCGGAGGTTCAGCACCAAACTTCTCTGCAGGTAGTATAGCCACAGCTGGCGGCCTAACAGTGGAATTAATTAATAGATTAATAAACGTTCAGTTGAATGAAGTAAGCAGGAAAATAGAAAGTTTAGAAGGGAGACTAGCCACAGATGCAAACACTGTGGAGGATTATAAAATACAAACAATCGACCCAACTATAAAGTGCGATACAACACTTGAAGTGGTAAAAACTTTACCAAAGTTCACCGGGGAACCAACACAATATGTATGTTGGAGGGAAGCTGCAGAAACTGTTATGAGTCTTTATAAAATTCAAAGTGAACAATACTTTATCGCTTTAACAATTTTACGAAATAAAATTATGGGAGCTGCCCATGATGCTCTTACCAATCATGGCACCGTTTTAAATTTTCAAGCTATCTTATCTAGATTGGATTTTGTATATAGCGATAAACGACCAATACATATTCTAGAGTCAGAACTAAGTATTCTCAGGCAGGGCCGAATGACAGTTACAGAATACTATAACGAAGTTAATAAAAAAATGACTTTACTAATAAACAAGACCATAATGACACACGGAAAGGACAGTGTAATTACCAAGGAAACCAACAAAACAATAAGGGGCAACGCTCTACGAATATTTATATACGGACTAAATGGATCTATATCAGAAACTCTTTTCTCATTAAATCCACCAGATTTGCCCAATGCTTTGGCAAAGGTCCAAGAATTGGAATCAAACAATTTCCGTGCTCAATTTGCAAACAGGTTTAATGGATTTAAAAATGAAAATAAATACCAGGGAAACAACTTACGATTTGATCAAGTACGACAAAATAATAATAATAATAATAAAACGGGCAATCATTGGGGTAATAACCAAGATTATAACTGGCAACAAAAGGGACATTTTTGGCAAAATAATAACCAAAATAACACCCAAAAGCAACAAGCTGTTGAGCCAATGGATGTTGACCATTCGATTCAACTCCAGAATAAAACTAATAACAATCGACAGCCGAATAATAATTGGCAGCCGAATAATAATTGGCAGGCAAATAATAATCAAGGAAGATATAATAATAATTATTATCAAAATAATAATCGTTCAAATTACTATCGCCCAAATGAAAATAAAGAGCAAACTCAAGCTCAAAAAAGAAAACCAGATGAAACTGTTAATCAGCCAGCAAATAAAGTAACTAGATTAAATAACATTAATGAAGATCATTTTTTAGACGAGACCCCTACAGGGGAATGCATTATTTAAATAGGGTAGACAGAATAACCAAGAAGCAGTTAAAGATTTTAATAGACCCAGGAGCCACTGCTTGTTATATAAAAAGGGGAATTTTTGAAAATAAAAATGAATTATCAATATATAAAAAAGTAACTACAGTTCATGGGTATTCAATTATTAAGTATTACCATATTATAAATATATTTGGAACACGACATTTATTTTATGAAATAGAAGGATAAGAATCTGATCTGCTAATTGGGTTCAATTTACTAAGGAAAATGGGAGCTATAATAAATATAGAAAAGGGAGTCTTGGAATATAAAGGGAAAACAGAAAAGTTAAAATATTATGATAATGAGGAAAAAAATGAAATAAGTTTAATTGAAGAAAAAAATAATGATCTTCCGTAAAAAAAATTTATTATTAAAAAATATTTTGATTATAAAAGTACTAAAGACACAGATTCATTATATGTGGAAAATAGTGAGAAAAGCTTGGGATTCGAAAATCTTGAGAACGCCGACGATGAAATTTCCGTCAAAAAAAAGTTAAATAGTTTTGGATCAACAAATCCTAAACGCGCCGACGATGAAAATTCCGTCAACAAAAAATTAAATAGTTTTGGATCAACAAATCCTGAACGCGCCGACGATGAAAATTTCGTCAAAACAAAAAATAAATAGATTAGGATCTAAAAATCCTGAACACCCCGACGTAGATTTTTCCGTCAACAAAAGAATAAAAAATATTGAAACTAATGAGCCAAAGCGAAATAAAATGAACAATATTAATATGACCAGTACAAATCGAGTAGAAGTATTGGAGAAGAAAATAATTGACATAATCGAGGAGGGACACTCAAAAATAAATTTACAAATCCCATTTCGTACCGATATCCGGAGTGAAATAAACACCGAAAACGACAGGGCAATTTATAGTAAACAATATCCTTATGCCTTATCAGTTTCAGATTTCGTTAATACGGAAATCAATAGAATGCTTAAGGAAAATATTATAAGACCTAGTAGAAGTCCTTATAATTCTCCAGTGTTAGTGGTACCCAAAAAAGGTCAAAATGAAGATGCCAGTCCCAAACATAGATTAGTATTAGATTACAAAAAACTAAACGAAAACACTATACCGGATAGATACCCGATGCAAGACCCGTTAATAATATTAGCTAATTTAGGAAAGGCTAAATACTTCTCAACAATTGATTTGGAATCTGGATTCCACCAAATTTTAATGAAAGATTCAGATATTGAAAAAACAGCATTTTCTATTAATAACGGAAAATTTGAATTTTTACGAATGCCTTTTGGGTTAGCTAACGCATCCCGAATTTTTCAAAGAGTCATGGATAATATTCTAAGAGAACAAGTAGGAAAAACTTGCCATGTTTATATGGACGATATAATTATTTTTTCAAACACTATTGAACAACACTATGCTGATTTAATTAAAATAATTAATATTTTACAAAGAGCAAATATGAAAATTTCTCTCGAAAAATCTAAATTCTTTAAATTAGAAACCACATTTCTAGGGTACATTGTTTCTCATAATGTAATTAAAACGGATCCCGAAAAAATTGCTACAATTACAAAATATCCGATTCCACGTAAGAGAACTCCGAAGTTTTCTAGGCTTAACAGGGTATTACAGGAAATTTGTCCGTATGCAAAAATTGCTAAACCATTAACAAAATATCTAGGAGGGGAAAATGGAAAGGTTTCTAAAAGAATGTCTACTAAAGTTTCAATACAGTTTGATGAATCAGCTGTACAAGCTTTCAACGAGCTAAAAGAGAATCTAATAGCACAAGTCGAATTAGTTCAGCCAGATTATAGTAAGAAATTCGTTTTAACTACAGACGCATCAGACGTAGCTATCGGGGCAGTACTAACACAGGATAATAAACCAATTACGTTTATTTCAAAAACATTAAATAAAACGGAACTACTTTATGGCACAAATAAAAAAGAATTGTTAGCTATAGTATGGGCTTTAAAAAATCTCCGGAATTATTTATATGGAGTAATTGGCATAGAAATACAAACGGATCATCAATCCTTATCGTTCACAATTTCGGATAAAAATCCAAACGTAGAGATGAAAAGATGGTATTCTTTCATTGAAAGTTTTACCCCAAAAATTATATACAAACCCGGAACAACAAATGTTGTAGCCGATGCATTATCACGAATACAAATAAATAATATTACAAACAGCGATATAGACGTTTCTGAATAGTCAAACTCAGACCAAACCACACAGCATTCAGCTGAAAGTAGTTTTGAAAATGTAATACAAGAGACCCGTAAACCGTTAAATCAATTTAAACAACAATTGTTATTAACAACGGGGAGGTATACAATACATGAGTCACTGGACATTTTTGACAAGACAAGACACATAATCGAATATGACACAGTTGAGAACTTAATAAGCATTTTAAGAGAGTATCTTCCACCTAACATAACAGTTGGAATTCATTGTAGCTTAGAAGATTTATATCATATTCAAGTTTCTTTAAGAAATAGTTTTACTAACAAATTTCTTAAAGAAACGCGATTATTTCTACGTCTTGTAGAAATAATCGCGTAAAAAGTGGAGCGCATTCATAGTACCCTTGTGGAACTTGCGCGATGCCTGAAATCAACAAGGGAATGACGGACACTATAGAGATCATTTTATTGGCCACCGCCAAATACAATAAGTCGATACACTCGGTTGTTAACAAACGACCAGCCGACATTGTGCACACACCCAGACGACCCGCAGATGGAAGTCCAAAATAAAATAATACAAGCCCAAAAAACTCTCAGGACTAGAGAAAATGCCTGCCGGCAAAACAGAGTATTCGAGGTCGGCGAAAAAGTCCACAAAGATAACCTTAAATAAGATTAATTTTTTACATCTTTAGCCACTTGGCAGCCTTTTACTCATTTTTTTTTTTGTTTAGTTAGAAAATGATCAAATAAGTATTTCTGGAAAAAAATACAAAATCAAGGTTCATTCCACAGGTGCGGACATATCATCCTACTATCCCTGTCTATGGTGTCGGCACACATCGTCTACTATTCACGAGCTTAATACATTCCCATCATTGATGGTGAAGTATTAGTATGGGAAGAATTTGCATACGCGACTCACACTGCAAACCTTTCGGAGTACACACGAATACTAGACGAAACAACAAACATGTGTGACAAGTTTCCCCAGTCGCACATGAGAAAGTGGCTGGAAGTAGATACCGCGCATATGCGAGACCTACTGGAATCGCTAGACGTGCACCATAGGGTCGCCAGGAGCTTAGATTTTTTGGGATCAATCTTAAAGGTAGTAGCAGGAACACCGGATGCCGGTGATATGGAGAAAACAAGATTTACGGAAATGCAGCTAATAAACGCAAACAACAGACAGGTGGAAATTAACACTAAAGTTTAAAGTAAAATCAATTAATTGCCCGCCACAGTAAATCAAATCCTCACGGTTACGAAAAATAAAGAAATTGACACAGGCCATTTATATGAAACCCTCCTTGCTAGAAATAGAATGCTAATGATGGAACTACAGAACCTTATGCTTGCAATTACATTAGCTAAAGTTAATATTGTCAGCCCAAACACCACGCAGACCTAAAGTCAATTTGGCTTCAGGAACCCACTAATACCCCCATAAGGGATCTTTTTTTTTTACCTAGGTAAGGTTAAAGCTATTGGGCAAAAATAAATACCTAGGTAAGGTAAAGGTACTTATATTTCCCAGTACCTAGGTAAAGGTAAACGGTAAAAATATTGTTTTTTTAATTTTTATAATTTTGTTGTTTTATTTATTTGTTATTACATTGGCGAATCAATTTAATTTAAAATAAGATTTGGTTTCAGTTTTCAGTCATCTTAAAAATATGTAACATTATCTTTTCATTTCAATCAATATTTAAATATTATATTTTTTTTAACATAACTAATGTTTCGAAAAACTCGCCCCCAGCCTGTTTCGTTTTGGTGTTAGAATTTGAACTCCACAACTAAACAATCTTTCAACTGGAGCTGAGCTGGGCAGAACTGTATTGTATTTTAGGAATACATCCAAAATGCATTTATATTTATGTAACGCTGTTAAATTTTTGTCGTTGTCACTTAGGTATGCCAAAACCTCTAATTCGAATTTGCAATTCTCCAGATCTTTTTCATCTCTTAACTTTACTTGAATACTGGAATTGTAAAATTCCTCAGAATCATTAGTGATAATACTTTCATTTATTAAATTTCCTCCGTGTTCTTTACATTCCTCAATAAGCCACCCTTTTAATAAATTTAACTTTTTTTATCACGCAATGGAACCCATTTAAGTTTAAATTTTGGGATTGTCATTGCTGACAATACAAATGGTTTTGACTCTTCAGCAGTCAAATTATTTATAAAATCAAATCTTTTATAAATACCCGCTTTTAGGGCATCTACAAGTGCTTCGCAAAACTCATTAAACTGTTCTAGTTTGTGAATGATCCCTTGTAATGTGGGCAACAAATATCCAAAATAACATCTATTTTCACCCTGTAATAGATCAATGGCTTTTGCAAAGATATCAGTAACGGAATTCATTTCCTCCAACAAATGTACTTCTGTTGCTGTAAAAAGTGGCTTTTTTAATGCGGAGCATATATTTTGATTTTTCACTTCTAAAATACGTTTAACGCTATCGTGAAACGAGTTCCACCTAGTAGCGCATGGAGCTATAAGCTTGAGGTGACAAATTTGTTCTACTTCATCTGCAGCAAGCGTTGATCTGCTCACATAGTTCCACAAAGACGTTGCTTTTGCAAGAGATGACTGATACAACCGTTTAAATTGGATGTCCTCATGAGCCTTCTCTGCATCTTTGGTTACTACTAAGTTTAGAGTGTGGGAGGCGCATCTAAAAGCCTTTGGGAGAACTATTTCACCGGCCTCACATACATCGATCTCTATAGCATCGACCTCTGAATCCTCTAAAAATTGTATACCTTAAATGCTTTGCTGAAGTTTGAAGCGTTGTCGGTAACAGTGCCGCATATTTGCGAATCTTTTAACCCATATTGAGAATGTATACCTGCCAATGTTTTTCCAATCAATTCATGTGTATGAGAAAAACGTACTCTTTTACATGCCAGAGCAACCGAATGCCTCTATAGATTCGAATCGATATAATGCCCGGTGACACCAAAAAAGCTTTTGTTGCTGGCGCTCCATATATCAGCTGTTGTGCAAACGAAAGGGATATCTTTAAGTATATTATTAATATCTAGTTGATATTCCACTATGCGTTTATCCGATGTTCGATAGTTTTAATAGTTTTCCGGCACGGTATATTAACAGGACGTCCACCAATTGCAGATTGAAGGTCCTTGAACGATTTTTTCTCGACGTGAGAAATTGGCAGCATCTCCGCCTCGATGTAGTCGCACACTTTCTGATTGATCTGAAAATATTTAAATAAACACACATTATTATTATTGAGTTTTTAAATTTTGTCATTAATTTAATTACCTGGGCTGAACTCAAGGAACCGAAAATCGATATTGAATTTTCCTTACAAGGTTCCATATTTGTCTTAGCTTTCTTAGCTTTCATGTTCTCGTAGTCCTCTAAAGTTGAAGAAATTTAATCCAATTACTTAAAAATTATTTTAATAATTTTGTGTATATATTTTTAAAACACGCGGCATGAATAATTGTATGCACGTATCACTACATTAATGTATTTATGAAACCCTCATGTACATACACTTGCCAGAAAAAGTATGCGTACAAATATTTTCCGCATATATTTTCGACTTACATACTTTGCAGAAAATACAGCTTTTTCTAATGCTATATGCGTTTGTACGCATACTTTTTTTGATGCAAAATCTGGCCATTACATTTACATTTTTGTTTATATTAGGAAAAGTATAAGTGCTAGAAATTAGTGAGTTACCTCAAATTAAGGCTTAATAAATGTACTAAATGCTCAAATCCAAATGAAATTTTTACGATTTTTTTAACACGTTTTGATGCACAAAATTATATAAAATAGCACTGGACTTTACCCTAATTCACATTTTAATTGTCAAATATGTACAATGTATGTATGTACATATCTTACACATAAAAAAAACGCATAGGCTTACCTTGAGGTGTTTGTGGAGATTTCCTGTGGATTTATCATCGAATTTTATTGTTTTATTTACACACAACACGCACTTGCCGTCTGGGTTAAAAAATTTGCCATTTAATATCACCTGCAACACTTTTTCAGTTATATTTTCTTTTTCGGCCATGTCTGTCGCGCAGAGTCAAATTGTTTTGTGCATATGTGAAAATTGCAATGCCATTATTAAAATTTCGAAACGAAACGTTCGTGTACAATGACGTGTAGATGTGGTGGATTTAGCTTATTTCAGTGTCGCAGTCAGATTTGCCTATTTTAAATCAGAGCATCGTTTAATACCTATATAAGTACCTTAATAATTCAAAAAGTATATACAAATCTGGAGCTAGGTAAGGTAAAAGGTACCCAATTATTTGTATACCTAGGTAAGGTAAAAGGTACGTCTAAATTGTACCTAGGTACGTACCTAAGTAAAAGTATCTAGGTATGTCCCAACACTGGTCGCCAGGAGCTACGTTCTGCCAAATATAATCAGGCAGCTCTTGCGCTAGAGAACTATATGCAGGTGTTTTGGCGCACTGCGAGACCCAACCAACCGACTTAGAACCCGTAACTCGAATCGATGAAGGAATAATCATTGTCAACGACCAAACAGCTAAAGACCGGGTAGACAATGGTACTGAGGTCTGGCTGCACGGTACTCACCTTGTCGCATTCGAAGATTGCGTCTCCATCAACGAAACCCTCTACGCAAATCATGACAAGATCCAAAGAAGAACTCAAGGAGTTGCAAGCTCACCATTGCTTAACATTACCATTAATCACGACGTATTGAGCCTCCTTTACCTTCATCGATTAAACGAACGTAATGTGGAGCTCATTCGAGAGTTCGACAAGAATATTGGGACCAATCTAAAATATCGCGCAATGCTCATAGTAGGAATTCTATGTTGTGCGATGATTGCCATTGTCATGATCTATCTCCATTTCTTCAAGGCAAGAAGATCTGCGGCACTGCTGAAGGAAGGCATCACCGAGATAGCGGCGGCTGAGGGCGGCCTTAATTCAAAGGGGGGAGAAGTTTACAAGTTAATATAAACCAGAAAAAGTCAATGGACCAGCCGCTGACTTTTGTTGTTATTTAGCTTCGGCCGAAACTGCTGATCCATCATTTAGCCCGGATCAGTCAGCAGTCAAATTATTTATAAAATCAAATCTTTTATAAATACCCGCTTTTAGGGCATCTACAAGTGCTTCGCAAAACTCATTAAACTGTTCTAGTTTGTGAATGATCCCTTGTAATGTGGGCAACAAATATCCAAAATAACATCTATTTTCACCCTGTAATAGATCAATGGCTTTTGCAAAGATATCAGTAACGGAATTCATTTCCTCCAACAAATGTACTTCTGTTGCTGTAAAAAGTGGCTTTTTTAATGCGGAGCATATATTTTGATTTTTCACTTCTAAAATACGTTTAACGCTATCGTGAAACGAGTTCCACCTAGTAGCGCATGGAGCTATAAGCTTGAGGTGACAAATTTGTTCTACTTCATCTGCAGCAAGCGTTGATCTGCTCACATAGTTCCACAAAGACGTTGCTTTTGCAAGAGATGACTGATACAACCGTTTAAATTGGATGTCCTCATGAGCCTTCTCTGCATCTTTGGTTACTACTAAGTTTAGAGTGTGGGAGGCGCATCTAAAAGCCTTTGGGAGAACTATTTCACCGGCCTCACATACATCGATCTCTATAGCATCGACCTCTGAATCCTCTAAAAATTGTATACCTTAAATGCTTTGCTGAAGTTTGAAGCGTTGTCGGTAACAGTGCCGCATATTTGCGAATCTTTTAACCCATATTGAGAATGTATACCTGCCAATGTTTTTCCAATCAATTCATGTGTATGAGAAAAACGTACTCTTTTACATGCCAGAGCAACCGAATGCCTCTATAGATTCGAATCGATATAATGCCCGGTGACACCAAAAAAGCTTTTGTTGCTGGCGCTCCATATATCAGCTGTTGTGCAAACGAAAGGGATATCTTTAAGTATATTATTAATATCTAGTTGATATTCCACTATGCGTTTATCCGATGTTCGATAGTTTTAATAGTTTTCCGGCACGGTATATTAACAGGACGTCCACCAATTGCAGATTGAAGGTCCTTGAACGATTTTTTCTCGACGTGAGAAATTGGCAGCATCTCCGCCTCGATGTAGTCGCACACTTTCTGATTGATCTGAAAATATTTAAATAAACACACATTATTATTATTGAGTTTTTAAATTTTGTCATTAATTTAATTACCTGGGCTGAACTCAAGGAACCGAAAATCGATATTGAATTTTCCTTACAAGGTTCCATATTTGTCTTAGCTTTCTTAGCTTTCATGTTCTCGTAGTCCTCTAAAGTTGAAGAAATTTAATCCAATTACTTAAAAATTATTTTAATAATTTTGTGTATATATTTTTAAAACACGCGGCATGAATAATTGTATGCACGTATCACTACATTAATGTATTTATGAAACCCTCATGTACATACACTTGCCAGAAAAAGTATGCGTACAAATATTTTCCGCATATATTTTCGACTTACATACTTTGCAGAAAATACAGCTTTTTCTAATGCTATATGCGTTTGTACGCATACTTTTTTTGATGCAAAATCTGGCCATTACATTTACATTTTTGTTTATATTAGGAAAAGTATAAGTGCTAGAAATTAGTGAGTTACCTCAAATTAAGGCTTAATAAATGTACTAAATGCTCAAATCCAAATGAAATTTTTACGATTTTTTTAACACGTTTTGATGCACAAAATTATATAAAATAGCACTGGACTTTACCCTAATTCACATTTTAATTGTCAAATATGTACAATGTATGTATGTACATATCTTACACATAAAAAAAACGCATAGGCTTACCTTGAGGTGTTTGTGGAGATTTCCTGTGGATTTATCATCGAATTTTATTGTTTTATTTACACACAACACGCACTTGCCGTCTGGGTTAAAAAATTTGCCATTTAATATCACCTGCAACACTTTTTCAGTTATATTTTCTTTTTCGGCCATGTCTGTCGCGCAGAGTCAAATTGTTTTGTGCATATGTGAAAATTGCAATGCCATTATTAAAATTTCGAAACGAAACGTTCGTGTACAATGACGTGTAGATGTGGTGGATTTAGCTTATTTCAGTGTCGCAGTCAGATTTGCCTATTTTAAATCAGAGCATCGTTTAATACCTATATAAGTACCTTAATAATTCAAAAAGTATATACAAATCTGGAGCTAGGTAAGGTAAAAGGTACCCAATTATTTGTATACCTAGGTAAGGTAAAAGGTACGTCTAAATTGTACCTAGGTACGTACCTAAGTAAAAGTATCTAGGTATGTCCCAACACTGGTCGCCAGGAGCTACGTTCTGCCAAATATAATCAGGCAGCTCTTGCGCTAGAGAACTATATGCAGGTGTTTTGGCGCACTGCGAGACCCAACCAACCGACTTAGAACCCGTAACTCGAATCGATGAAGGAATAATCATTGTCAACGACCAAACAGCTAAAGACCGGGTAGACAATGGTACTGAGGTCTGGCTGCACGGTACTCACCTTGTCGCATTCGAAGATTGCGTCTCCATCAACGAAACCCTCTACGCAAATCATGACAAGATCCAAAGAAGAACTCAAGGAGTTGCAAGCTCACCATTGCTTAACATTACCATTAATCACGACGTATTGAGCCTCCTTTACCTTCATCGATTAAACGAACGTAATGTGGAGCTCATTCGAGAGTTCGACAAGAATATTGGGACCAATCTAAAATATCGCGCAATGCTCATAGTAGGAATTCTATGTTGTGCGATGATTGCCATTGTCATGATCTATCTCCATTTCTTCAAGGCAAGAAGATCTGCGGCACTGCTGAAGGAAGGCATCACCGAGATAGCGGCGGCTGAGGGCGGCCTTAATTCAAAGGGGGGAGAAGTTTACAAGTTAATATAAACCAGAAAAAGTCAATGGACCAGCCGCTGACTTTTGTTGTTATTTAGCTTCGGCCGAAACTGCTGATCCATCATTTAGCCCGGATGCTCGTGCACAGACGGCAAGCACTGCATATTTGCGTGGCCGCTGTGAGTCTTTTGTTAGCTTTAAGGTTCTTTTCACTTCAGTTTACATCAAAGCCTTGAATAAAGAGCACCAGATCTGGTAATATTTAACTCCGGCTACCGCCGTTAAAGACCTTCTTATTTCACACTGACTGAGTCTCTAGTCCAGCAGGTAAAGAAGGGCAGTCACCCTTCCACCCTATTCTTCCTAATTCATCGACGGATGCCAACAGGCAACCGACCACCTTCACCAAGACGGCTGCGAGGGAACCTCTACGGAGTAAAATACTAATTTGTACATCAAAAATACACCCTTCTTACTTTATATGAGAAGTCCGCAACTTCTTAGGCGTTAAATGGCTGAGGACGGACATTAAAGTTGATTACAGGTATTATAGTCATTCTTATTAGGTTTCACCAATTTGGTTAAGCCGCGAGTTCTTCAGCCGAAGACTCTGCACTGTGCCATAAGCTAAGCTGTCGCTTGATCGTAGCACGATCGGGCTGTGTTTCGGCCACATTTCCTCCCCTTCACACATGGATCGCCCCGAGCCGCCCAATACTTATGTTGCGGCCGTCAGTCGAAAGTTATGTCATTGTTCTTGACCCCTCCTTCCATGTTTACCAGCTCCCCCTTTTAATGGGTTGCTACCAAGACATTATTAAGTTCGATTCACATTATAAATTTATGGTAAGAAGTTTTTGTGTATGTGTGCATGTTTTTGACAAAAATTTTATTGGTCTGGCTGATGTTATAAATATGAAGGTATCTCTTGTGAGAAAAACTAAATAAATATTTGAATCTCCTTCGAACTAGACACACGTACACAAAAAGGGTCGCCAAAAAATAGAAGAAAAATAGAAGAACTCACACAACGGGTGCACCAACCCAAGATGCACAAACTCTAGGAGGGCGGGTTGGAGAGATTGAAGCGCGGGTAGCAACACAAGCGAACGAGTCAATCGCAGCGGACCTGAGAGTCCATGGTGTGCCTTACCAAGATAATGAAAACTTAAAGTCATTATTTCACTCACTGCGTTTTAATCAGAAACTCACGCCGCCACCGAGGATTCGAGAGGCCTATCGCATATCACCGAAAAGGCCAAATCCGACCGTAGATCCGGTCATTATAATTCAATTGGAACACGTGCGCGATAAAGCCGCAAACCTGCGCTCGGCTGGTGCGTTTTAAAGGTGGACTCTTTCTTGTTAAAAATTTCCTTTCAAGAAATTTTATTTCTTGATTTAAGAAATAATATTTCTTGAAAGGAAGTTTTACATTAACCCTGAAATATAAAATAAAATGAAACTTCGTTTTTTTTTGATATTGCTTATTTTATTTAATTACATTTGAAACATTTAACACTTAACATTTAAACATTTTTAATTATAAATTTTTTGCATATTAGCATATGAATTATTATTGGTGGTTTATTTAAATCACATAATTTAACTATTAACTATTTAACTATTGTATACCCCATGGATTTTTGAACTTCATCTGGAAAAAAAAAGAGGTTTTGGGATATCAAATATTTATTTTTAGATACACAACATTTTTGAAATAATGTAATGCTAATAATAGCCCAAATACAAACACGTTGGTCAAAAGAAAGAGAGAGAGAGGCAAAGCAAATAGAACCCAAAGATGGGGGTTGAAAATCGAAGTTCAGAGAGAGAGAGAGAGAGAGACACGGGAGAGACACGTACATACATATATATTTACATACAGTCCTTTGAATGTAAGCAGGGCAGATCATGACAGTTTGAAGAAGTAGAAGAGAGAAACGTCGGTCAAGAGAGCGAGAGAGAGGAGCAAAAGATAGAAGTGTTGAAAATCAGCTTCCAGATCGGGTGAACCGCGTACCTGCATACATAATTACATGCCTAAGTATGTCAAAGAAATACAACATATTTTTCTTTTTAATATACTTACCTAAGAAGGTTTTTAAATAAAACCAAAGCTTCGCTAAACCAATTATTTTGTAGATGCAACTGCTCTCACTGCAGGTATTTTTGAGATTTCTCCGACATGTTTTGTTCTGAAAAATAAATATAATGCAAGTAATAAGGTGAAGTTATCATAGAACTCTACACCTAAAAATATATGTACAAATGTATGTATGTACGTAGCTTTTAGCTAAAAAAAACAATTCAACTAAGTTTGTGTAAGACTTGGTTAAGAGATTTCGAATTTTTCCTTTAATTAGATACATACATTTCTATGCGCGCTATACAAAAAATTATATATGTACATACCTTTGTACAATTGGAAAAGGCTTCACACTTTATCCGCTTGAAAATCACGTCCATCACATCTTTTTTCACAACTGACGCTCGGATGATCAGAGAAGTCGGTAGCCGGGTAGAAGTAGGGCCGAGTAGGCCCTTCGTTCTAATTCGTTTTTTTCTGTCGTCAACATTCTTATATTCAAGGGCCATTTCTTTCATATATTCAAAGGCGATTTCGCCATTAAATACGTAGAAAATGGTTTGGCTGCGACGGCACAAAAAAACATTTGAGATTTTAATTTTTTCTATTTTTAAGAAAAATTCTTTCTTGAATTTTTTCTATCAAGAAAGGTTTTCTATATTCAACGTCAAATTTTTCTAATTACAAGAAATTTTTTTTCCATCTTCAAGGGTAAGCCGATTTAATGGCGAGATTTCTAAAATTGATAAAATAAATTTTTATGAGTGTAGCTTAATAAAAATAATCCTGCCAAAAATCAATAACAAAATAACGTATGTGTTCAACACTGTATTTACGACTTCCTGTTTTCCTAATATCTGGAAAATGGCAAAAATTATTCCCGTCCCCAAAGCCAATGATGAATACACCCCTCTATCTATTTTGCCATTTCTTTCTAAGGTCTTTGAACAATTAATGGCACAACAGATTAATTTATTCTTAGGCCAAAATTCATTAATGTGCAATAACCAATCTGGTTTTCGAAAATTTAGAAGCTGTACAACTGCGATATTAGATATAACCGAAAACATCAGACAGAAACTCGACAGTAACCAGATTTTTAACATTTTTAACATTATTGGACTTCAGCAAAGCATTTGACACGGTTAACCACGAAATTCTATGTACTAGATTTACCCCGGATACCAAATCTGAGGATGTTATGGAATTCATACGTGAAAAATTCCCATCCGAGGACATTGAAGTTGAACAATTTCGATTTTCGTACGCCCGTAGGATATCTTCTTTTAAAATATTTGCTCCGCCTGATGTGTTTAATGTACTACTTTCTGAAAGCTTTTGGCTTAATGATGATTTGGTAATAAAAGAATTTGTTCCCAATAAACCGAGAACAAATAACAGGCCTCCCACTGTGCCTAATAATCGGCTTTCCACTGTGCCTAATAATAGGCCTTCCGCTGTGCCAAAAAACTAACAGGTTTATTTTTGGCTTATCAAAATGTTAGAGGACTAAATATGAAGCTACCAAAGCTTTATGCTGACTCCTCTGCATTTACTGAAGATATTTTGGCTTTTACGGAAACTTGGCTGAAACCAGAGATATCTGACTCTGAAGTTTTGTCAATGAACTTTAACACCTACAGGACCGATCGCTTCCCGCGTAGGGGGGGTGGTGTACTGATTGCCGTTACCTCTAGTTTAACATCGGAGAGACTTAACATTCATATCCCTAACGATATTGAATTTGTTAGTGTCAAAGTTTCCATTCAATCCTTATCTATTTTTGTAACCTGCTCTTATATTCCTCCTGGCTCTGATTTAATAATTTATGAGCACCATCTGTCTGCTATAAAATCTGTTCTATCCTTTCTTTCCAACAGAGACCTTTTGATTGTTTTGGGTGACTTTAATCTCCCTAATATCTCTTGGTCTCTTCCCACTGACTCACTTGTCGCTACTCCTTTATCCGCCCATGATTTTGTGGATGGCCTTTTAGAATTATCGTTACAGCAAGTAAGCTTTATACGAAATTCATTAAATAGACAATTAGATCTAGTATTTGTTTTAGATCCGCATGAAGTCACTGTAGCTAGAATTGACGCACTTGTTGTACCTGAAGACCGATATCATCCAACTTTGGAATTGACAATTGGCCTCCCCTGTACTGATACCCTTTCTCCTTTAGTTCCTCAAACTAAAAGGAGATTCTTTCGTAAATGTGACTATAATAAACTAAACTACATGATTTCGCAATATAATTGGACTGATTTGTACAATTGCATGGATATTGACAGTGCAATTGAACTTTTCTATAGCGTTTTAAACACTTTTTTTGACGAATGCGTTCCTGACAGTCTTCCTCCGAAGCTAAACAGGCCTCCTTGGTTTAACAATGCGCTTCAAAGACTTAAAAATCTTAAGTCCAACACTTATAAAAAGTATAAAAAAACGGGTAAGCCATCTGATTTTGCGAAATTTGTTGTGGCTCGTTCAGATTTTAATGTTCTCAACAGTCATTGCTATTCCATGTATTTAAATCGATGTAAATTCGAGTTTTCAAATGATCCAAAGCAGTTTTATAACTTCGTTAATGCCAAGCGTAAGTCTTCGGCATTGCCTTCATCGGTACGTTTAAACTCAAAAGAGGCATCGTCGGATTCTGAAATTGCGGATTTATTTGCCGAGTTTTTCCAAACTACTTATAGTTCGGCTGCTTGGTCAAACCCTATCTACCCTAACCCCTTAAATAGGGCTAATTGTATTTTTACCCCTGTAATTACCGAAAGTTCTCTTTTGAAGGATTTAGCAACAACAACGCCAACGTATTCTCCCGGTCCTGATGGACTCCCTGGGAGTGTGCTTAAGTTTTGTGCTTTAACCATTTGTAAACCGATTCTTAAACTTTTTCATTTGTCTATTTCATCATCAGTTTTTCCAACTATCTGGAAGGACTCTTTCATTATTCCACTCCACAAAAAGGGTGCGAAGGCGGATGCCCAGAATTATAGAGGCATTTCTAAATTGTCGGCAATTCCTAAAGCATTTGAATGTATTATTACTTCTCATTTGCAGCATTTATGTTCCTCGCTAATATCACCGTGTCAGCATGGTTTTGTTAAGCGAAGATCGACCACCACCAACCTTCTTGAACTGTCATCTATTGTAATAAATGGATATAAGAATAACATGCAGACTGACGTTATATATACAGATTTTAGTAAGGCCTTTGACTCTGTTAACCACTCTCTCCTTTTATTCAAATTAGATCAGCTTGGGTTTCCATGTAATCTATTAACTTGGATTTCAAGTTACTTGAATGGTAGGACTCAGAGGGTTATATTTAAGAGCGCTGTTTCTAAAATGATCAACGTGACATCTGGAGTTCCTCAAGGTAGTCATTTAGGTCCTTTGCTGTTTACTTTGTTTATTAACTATCTTCCCTCTATCGTAGCTCATTCTCGTGTACTAATGTACGCTGACGATGTTAAGCTTTGTTTATCATATAAAGATGTAGGGTCCGGTTTCAACTTACAGTCAGATATTGATTGTTTTCAGGGATGGTGTGAGTACAATCTTTTAAATCTGAACTGCCTTAAATGCAACGTTATGACTTTTTATAGGGGTACTCCTACGTTTATTAGTTATTCTCTTCAAAATACACCACTCGACCGTATATATTCAATTAACGATTTAGGTGTTCTTCTCGACCCAAAACTTAAATTTGATTGCCACATAATGGCCACTGTCAATAAAGCTATGAGTGTTTTTGGGTTTATAAAGCGTTGGTCAAAGGAATTTGATGACCCTTATACAACCAGATTATTATATACCTCCCTTGTCCGTCCTATTTTGGAATATTGTTCTTCAGTTTGGAGTCCACAATATCAAGTGCACATCGACCGTATTGAGTCGGTGCAAAAAAAATTTCTCCTTTTTTCCCTTCGTAGTTTGAAGGCTACCTTCCTACCAGAGTAGATTACTATTGCTTAATTTACCTACACTTGAAAACCGTAGAATAATGTTTGGTACTATTTTTATGCAAAATCTTATAAAAGGTGATATTGACTCCGTTGAACTGGTAAACCGTTTAACTTTTAATGTTCCCGTTAGACTAACACGATATTATTACCCTCTTAATTTGCCTCGATGTACATCAAATTTTACTCTGCATGAGCCCTTTCGTGTTCTATGTAAAAATTATAACAATCTTTATCATTTAATTTGCACTTCAACATCTATCCCCGTATTAAAAACTAAAATTTTATCTCATTTGCTTCAATCTTAGTTGTAGTATTTGTAGTATTTGTTTCATATATTTTCCTCGCGAACTCGCATTTTTGCCCTAATTGATAAAGGGTCCCGCGCGTAAAAAGCACGTGCTTGGTATCGTTGGGCCACTTGTTTGTACTGCTCGTAGTGCATCAACGTCCATCATTATTATTAAAAAAAAAAAACTTTTAAAATTCTTCAACTTTTCTTGACCCGTTGTTAAGATCATAACATCATGCTTAAGTGGTAGAATTCAAGCTGTTTTTACTGAAATTGGATATTCAGACCACTTTTATTAGGGCGCGGCGTGCCCCAAGGCTCTGTATTAGGTCCACTTTTGTTTTCAATGTATGTAAACGATTTACCGACTGTATTGTCTAACTGTAACGTCCACATGTATGCTGACGACGTTCCAATGTGTGTTAGCTTTCCTATAGGAAGAATAATAGACTGTGTAGATATATGTAACTTTGAATTGTCAAATGTTAGTAAGTGGGCAACAAGCAATCCCAGTCGGAAGTTTTGGAGTGGTCGGCGTTTCGGAATGCTTCCGGAACGCATCTTTGTCCACAGAAAAAATGCGATACAATGTTGGACAGCATCCAGAATGCATGCTAGATGCAACCCAAGTCATCACTCCCCTATAGCTTTTTTAGAAGGCAAAACGGGAGCGATCCGTGCAATCGTAGCTTCTCTTACGTCGCAGCCGAACCCTTGCCAAAACCCGAACGCTTGCCGATCGTTCGTTTTTTTTTTTCAATCGGTGCAATCATAGCTTCCATCGGAATGCATCCGGAATGCATCCATTGGCATGGAAAATATGAAATGATAATCTTAAACGGTGGTCTTGAAAAACAAATGAAAAGAACAAAAGAGACATTGCAAGAACGCGCGCGGTTTTTTCGTTTCTTATGCATTTCTTTTCACTTGCTTTTTGGAGTCTGATCAGTTAAGTGTAATTGATTTTTCGGTTAAACCATTTTAATCGTTTTATATGTTTATAGTTCTTGAAAAACAAACATTTGTGCTTTTCTGTGCCAAGTAAGTATAGTGCGGTGATAAGTGGAAATAAAAAATAAGAATTGTTCACAACATTATACTAACTAATTATTGTTTTTATTTTTTGCATGACCTCATGGACGCATTTTTGACAACGGAAGAACAAAAACATCAAAAACTGTAAGTATTAAATTTAATTGTAGTTTTTGTGTAACAAAAGTGCCGTTTTGTTTTTCATTTGTTTTCGTTTCTGTTAAGGTGGACCTAAGTCTTAACATTTGTGGAATTGAGGAAATAACCTCCACATTTGCTGCGTTGAACGAAGTAATGTTCGGTAAGTGTTAAACATTGTTGATGTTAATTTTGCAATTTCGTCTAACAAAATTTTAAAACTCTATATTTTGCAGAATCTCAAAAAAGGGATGGCTATAGGCACAAAGACTTCGTCAAAGACATTCGAATCGCCTTTACTCTGCAAAAAAACCGGGTCTATAAAGACGCAGAAGAAAGGCGACGCCGAGTAAAGACAAAGGACCGGACAAGGACAACGATTTGGACAACGATGTTAAGGATGATGGCGAAGAAGTAGGTTTATTTTAATTTTAATATGTTTGAAAAGAAATAAAAATTAATTAATAAATAGTGAAATAAATAAAAAACGTATTTTTAAATCGAGTAGAAATAATTTTTTTCAGAATCACTCTAAAAAATGCGATCCAGAACGCATCTTTTGGAACGCATCCAGAAGCATTCCAAAAAATGCGTTCTGGATCGCATCTTTTGGAAGGGAAAAATGGAAACCAATCCCGAAGGTTTCCGAAGTTTCCAGCCAAGCTCGATGCGTGAAAAGGGAGCGCTCCAGGAGTGCTCCAGGAGCGATGAATCGGATAGCACCCTTTTTGTCCCGCTTTGCTGTAAAAAGGAAGTTCGATTCGGCATGCATGCATCGGTGCTTCGGATGCTATCCATCATCCCTTCTGGATGCGTTCCACTTCCGACTGGGATGGTCTCTCGCTTAATCTGTCTAAATGTAAGTGTATCGGTATAAGTAAAAAATCTTCAAGCATCCGTAATCTCCCAAATTTATGTATTGGTTAATCTCCGATCAACTAAGTAGAACAGGTAGCTAATATTGGCATTAAAATGAATTCCAATTTGTCATGGAGCGCACATGTTGTTAAATCTGTGGGGAGATCATATGGCCAACTTAGGTAACTTTTTTTGTCGCAACAATTTTTACAAACATCCATAAGACTTATGATAGCAAAATCTTACCTCCTACCAACATTGTGCTACGGAATAGAGATTTTCGGTCATTGTGATAGTGCCCCGCAACACAAGTTAAACATTGCATTTAATAACATAGCTAGATACGTATTTAATATTAAACGAGGGGAACACATCACGTGCATTTGCCAATAGTATACATGGCTTTAATTTTAAATCCTGGAGTAATGCCAGAAATCTCATTTTTTTACATACAATTATAAAAACTAAAGAGCCCAGTTATTTATATGAAAAATTGAAATTTGGCACCTCGACAAGAACGCGAAATATTATTACAATAAAACATAAGCTAGCATCCTCGGATCTCCAATTTTTTATTCACACTATTCGTCTTAACATAATTGATAGCACAACGCAATATAGGGACAATTTATTTACATTTTTAAAATCGCAAAGTACAAATTAAAACTAAAATTAAAATAAAACAAGAGAAAACGCTGTAGACGAGTACTTCGACTATTAGATATCCGTTACTCAGCTAAAGGAAGTGGGAGAGAGATTAATATATGCACGCGTCAAAGCTACTAGCGCCATCTAGTGGCTGTTTCATTTTTTGCTCATAACTTTTTAATGGATTGTCCGAATTGAAAAATTTCTTCTACAATTCGATAGATATTGATAATAACAATAAAACTGCATTTTTACTTTTCCAAAATATTTAAAGGTGTGGGCGCCAGACAACTTTCAAAAAAGGGTGTAGGGCGATTGAGGGCGTTAGAGGGGGCGTGGCACCTTTTTGAAACAAACTTGCGCTGCGTAGGAACTCCAAGAATCTGCATGCAAAACGCCAATCCTCTAGCTTTTATAGTTTCCGAGATCTTAGCGTTCATACGGACGGACAGACGGACAGACGGACATGGCTAGTTCGACTCGGCTAGTGATCCTGATCAAGAATATATATACTTTACTAGCTATACCCGAAGCGACTTCGTTCGCTTAAAATTAGTTTGGAGTACGGTTGTCAGGACTTACTTATTTCCAGAAAATTGCCGGGTTTTTTTTAATATGATTACTTTAAAACTTCTGTGTAAACAACATTTTCAGAAGATCCTTAAGGATCGAGAATAAGGTTACTGGCAGTGCTAATGAGAAAAGCAATCTTCTCTAAGATCTAGTCCAGCCAGCTTCCAAGTCTGCCCCTGCGATTAATTTATAGTTATTGCAAATCAAACTTTTAGAGGGAATTGTAGCCTCTTAAACTGAAACGGCAGACCGGACGGTATTAATAGGATCCTGTTTTCCTCTTCGCGAATCCCGTAAATAAAGTTGCTTCGAATACATTCTTATTAAGACCTTTTATCTGCAATCGTGTCCCACTGCATAACTTTGGGGGACCTAAATTTCGCAATAACATTTCGGGTGCTCCAATCTTAAGAGACAGATTATGCTGCAAAATCCCTGCTCGATTCAAAGAATTTAAAAATTCAACAGTCGACCGATTTATAGAAGACATCTAAAAATTAGTTTAGCAATAATTTATTGGTACCGGTACGATTAAAGTAAAAATTCAAAGTTCCTGGTTTTAAAATGATCTCAAAAAAATGATCAAAATGTGTACTAAAAAGAGTTTTTTAAACCAAAATTGAAATCATAATTGTGAATTTAAACCCTCTACCCCCTTGCCACACCACGGTCAATCTTGTGCTTGTTTCTTTCTCTCTTTAGGCAAGCTCTCTCAGAGAGTTCATTGTGCGCTTGATCGTCCCCATTTTTTACACTTGTTACTGTCCAAACGCTCATTATCATTATATCCTTCTCACTTTCATAAAACGAATTGTGGCAAAGAAGAGCAAATGTATTTTTTAGTATAGCCTACTTCTAACTTGCGATCTCATCCTTGTCGAATCAATAAAAATTAAAAACATATAATAAATGAATGTAATCCATGTGAAAGTCGCGAATCTTTGTACTTGCTTTCAGTTAGCGCACAAATATAATTGTTTGTAAATTGGAATTTGTTTTTTCAAATTTTCAAGTTTTGAATGTAATGAAAACTTGTGTACAAACACGCAAAGATTGCCATCCCATGCAAAAGTAGCGAAGTAACTTTTTTTTCCAGGTTCCGCATATGAACGATAATTATTAGTTTTAAACTTTACAAATAACTTAGAAAGATTGAGCATTGGCTGAAAGGAAGGTAATCATTATATTTGTATTTAAACACATCATCTACTTTCAAATAGAAACACACATACACACAATACAAATCAAAACATATCCAAATATACATACCTACATGCAAACATATCTGAAGAAGTAACGTATTTGATTGCTTACAGATCAAACTTCCGTACTTGGCAAAAATTCGAATCGTTAGATTTGGCCTTTGCTTACAGAATTTGTAGTAAGTTTGTCTATTTTCTTCCGTGGCGGAAATTAAATAGGGCTCTACAAAATGCTACAAAATGAAAAATACTTTTTGAAAAATAAAACCTAAGTATTTGATCCACAGAACTGACTATTGATCGAAAATCATATTGATCGGAGCAGCAGCAACAAATTTTAAATTAAATTGCCCCTTTTCCCTCCCCTTTCCACATAGCACTTCCCCCTCCCACTCATCAGTTTACTTGGATGTTGCTCTCTCGGCCGTCGCTCTTTTGGCATCCGCTCTCTCGGCAGGCTCCCGCAAAATGCGACGCAATAACTTAGAAAATCTAAATAAATTCTTTAAAAATACTAAAAAAATGTTAAAAACTTGAAAAATTAAACTTAAGCATTTGGGCCATAGAATAACTAATGATCCAAAAATCATCATAATCGGAGCAGCGGTTTGGATTTTTTAAATCGAAAAGTTAACTTTAAATGTAGCCCCCAAATTATGGGGGATATCGAAATTTCATTTAGAAATCTTAATAGGACTTTTCAATACCTAAAATTCGGCATATTCCAAATTTCAAAATTCCAACCACTTTAGAAGTTAAGCAATCAAATAGACCAAATTTAGAGCTTCGAAATATTAATTTTGGAGCTGATTGGGGCCACTGGGGGGACATGTCGGATCTTAGTGGGCGTTTAGAACCCCAATGGAATACTGTGCAAAAATTTGGCTGCTCTAGCTCTTACGGTTTGGGCTGTAGTCGTATCCCCTTAAAAATCGGTCTTTCATTTTATAATCTTTAGAGATAGGGTCGGAAAAGCTTCCTTCTCCCTGTTACATACTTTTGCACGAATACAATATACCCTTTTACTCTACGAGTAACGGGTATAATAAAAAACTAATTAGAATTATAATTCTCAACTACAATGTAAAACGTCAGCTCTAATTGTTAATTGTATAAAATTGTATTAAATGTTAGATATAAGGGTAAAACTCTAATATAAGTAGGGACCTACATCCTTGTAACACCAGGAAATAAGAAAGAAATAAATTAAATTAAATACACGCCTAAAAACCGAAATTACTTTTATAATTTCTAGTGCTAGAAGGTACTTTGACAAAAAAACAAGCTATTTATCATTGCAATATATCATCAAATTATTATACCCGTTACTCGTAGAGTAAAAGGGTATATTGTATTCGTGCAAAAGTATGTAACAGGGAGAAGGAAGCTTTTCCGACCCTATAAAGTATATATATTCTTGATCAGGATCACTAGCCGAGTCGAACTAGCCATGTCCGTCTGTCCGTCTGTCCGTCCGTATGAACGCTGAGATCTCGGAAACTATAAAAGCTAGAGGATTGGCATTTTGCATGCATATTCTTGGAGTTCCTACGCAGCGCAAGTTTATTTCAAAATGGCGCCACGCCCCCTCTAACGCCCTCAATCGCCCTACACCATTTTTTGAAAGGTGTCTGGCGCCTACACCATTAAAGATTTTGGAAAACTAAAAATGCAGTTTTATTGTGACTATCAATACCTATCGAAATGTAGAAGAAATTTTTCAAATCGGACCATTCGTTAAAAAGTTATGCCCGATCAAAGATTTTATATATCTATCTCCCTCGCACTCCCTTAGCTGAGTAACGGGTATCTGATAGTCGGGGCACCCGACTATAGCGTTCTCTCTTGTTTTAATATGCATTTGTGAAGCTTGCGACAACGGTGATTTTTTGACCGTTTACAGCTGTTAACAGGGCTCTAACAGGGCTGTAATGCCCGTTTTTACCAACTTAAAAAATAGATATAAAATCGAACCGTTGCACAGTGATCGCTGACATAGGTCAAAAATCAAAAATTGATTTTGAGATATTCCAGCGAAAACCGGCTTTACGACACAATAGTTATACCCGTAACTCATAGAGTAAAAGGGTATATTGTATTCCTGCAAAAGTATGTAACAGCTAGAAGTATATATATTCTTGATCAGGATCACTAGCCGAGTCGATCTAGCCATTTCCGTCTGAGATCTCGGACACTTCAAAAGCTATAAAGTTGGGATTACCCACACATATTCTTGGGCTTTCTACGCAGCGCAAGTGTGTGTTTCTGTGTCTGGCGCCCACACCTTTAAATATTTGGGAAAATATTTGGCTGGCCGAAGCTAGCTTTATTTCTTGTTTATTTATTTAGTTTCTAACGGAATTTTCCAACAATGGAATGAAAAGAGAGAGGACGTGCTGGTAATACTATACATTAGCGGGCTCACCCCCGAAATTCGCGAAAAAATTATCCTCGATGGACCGCGATTTCTTAAGAATTTACGTGCAAAAAGAACTTGGCGGTCGGCCATGGTTCTCTTGTAATTGAATTTCAAAGTTCCCGGGTTTGCTATAAAAAACAAGGGTGCTAAGGCAGGTTGGACAGTCGCGCTTGTCCAAAACTACTCCGTGGTCTTGTAAAAAGCGGAAATGAGCTTTCTCATCCATACCGAGAAACTCTCCAAACGTTACAGAGCAAGACTGGCACGTCATGTTGAACAATATGAATCAATAAACAACAATTTTTGATAAAAATTTGAATATTAGGGAAACTTGAAAGACAACTCGATTTTTATAGCAAGTATGAGAAAAGCACCCTTGTTTTTTATAGCAAACCCAGGAACTTTGAAATTCAATTACAAGAGAACCATGGCTGACCGCCAAGTTCATTTTGCACGTAAATTCTTAAGAAATCGCGGTCCATCGAGGATAATTTTTTCGCGAATTTCGGGGGTGAGCCCGCTAATGTATAGTATTACCAAACGTGCGTCTTATTTAGTACGTAAATGTTGTGTATTACAATGTTTAGGTGAAGTTCCCCCGGATGCCCCCCAACGATGTTTATATTCTGTTATTAATTAATATTTCAAGACTTTACTTGTCCCAGTAAAAAATGCAACCTAACCTCATCTATTTTAGCAGGTCTATCTAGGAGGAAGCACTTTTTTCTTCTGAGTTTTTGTGTCTCGTTGTTGTAGCTTGTTTTTGCTGTTTCTCTTGTTGCATTCTGTTATGTGTTTTTTGATTGGAAAGCTTTCTGAAGAAGCCGCTGAAGCAAGAATTAAGGATAGTTAATAATTTCGACTGCAAATACAGATTTATTTAACGGATTGCTTTTAAGTTCTGATCCATTTATTAATGGACAAAAAACTTAGTTATAAAGCCTAGTACTCAGTTCGGCTTAGAGTTTCACTAGTCGAAAAATATAATTCAAAAAGAGACTGCAGCTCGCCACTCCATCGTCCGGCTAAGATGCTAATGCCGCACTTTTGGGCAGCCGCTGCTGGCGGCCCGCAACTACGTTGCTAACGCTGCGCCTCGTGACCGTGACCACTCAGCGCTTGCATGGGCCGGATCGGATTTCGCCGGCAGGGTTCCCGCTTACGCGTGCATTCGGTGCTGGCCCAAGATCGATGACCGTAGTTGGGTTAACTCCTCCCAGTTTTAAGTTAAGGCCGCCCTCGGTCTTTCTTCTTGTCATTTCGGCGACGGATAAGGAGGAAGAGGGCAAAGCATCCTAATAGTAGGGCAGTGGTAGCCCCACAGCTAAAGACGGAGCCATAGGTAATTTGGCCCCCAAGATCGCCGATTCGCTGCAGGTTGCGCTGACTTAACTCGTGCAGAAACAGTAGACTGAGGAGTTGGTGGTGCTCAGTAATGTTGATTCTAGCCATGGCTGGCACTGCCTGTGCTTTCCTCAGAACCCCATGATGATTGATGTATGGGATACCATTTAAACTTATTTGGTCGTCGAAGGTTACAAGGAATGCCGGCAATGTTTTGATGAGCACTGCCTCCTGTTATGTTTGCAGCAGCGTCGTTGATGATTAGCATGCATTCGTCCACCATAACCACGGGCTGGAGGTGGCTGGATTTTGTGTCGCAGTGAGCGAGAGCGCCGGTCATCAGCTATTGAGCGCATGTTGAACTGTCCAAAGTTTTGCAGAAAGTTGTTCCTACGGCTATGTCGCAGTTAGAGACGGCCAGAATTTGCTCCCTGCAGTCGGCTATACTGTTGTGTTGATCTAAATCTAATATTACGTTATTGTGCTGAACGGGATAAATCATTAATTTTTTGCAAACTACTTTCGGTTTTGGGAACTTAACTAGAAAATACAAAAGGTTATTATTTTGAAATATTTATTTATTTTATATACTTTAGACACCGCCAGCACATCAGCCACACTGACATTTGTAAGGTGTTCATTCGTTATCTCTTTCACATCGATGTTATCTAAAATAACCGGACTCATCAGATTTACTTTGGCTATAGTTATGGATGTTATTAAGTTTTCCAATTAAGTTATTACTGCTCTATTTTTTGAAAGAACTGTCTCGTACAGGGGGTCGGAGTCTATCTTATCTGACTTGCTAATAGAATTTACTTGCTGGGACAGAAGATTAAATTGGGTTTGAATCTTGCTATTGATGTCTATCTGATTATTTTCAGCCTGTATTAACTGCAATTGTCTGAATTTTATTTGTTCCCAGTCTTCAAAGTCTGGAGTCCCTGCTATTACCTTTAATGCGGATCCTAACATGTTAATACTACGACCCTGTCTATGGTGTATTTTAATTGTGTCTACTAGTGTACGAATTTTTTCGACGTCGGAGAGTTCTACTAGTTTCATATGTTTTCTTGGGAACTTTGTCGTTAATGATGATGTTTCGTCCACATAAGTCTCGTTAAATGTTATATTAGCTGTGTGTCTAAGGTATCCGTACTCGTCCCAGATAGTTACATCCCCGTCGGTCACCGGTATGTAATCAGCGTGTGAATAGTCACTAAGTCTTTGTTTACGTGGTCTAGGGTCTTTTCCTGAGCTTTCTGTATTTATTCTCTGATTTCTATTTTAAGTTCGTTGGGGGTTGAATGAATAATTTCGACAGGTTTTTTACCTGTTACGGAATGAATTGTTTTGTTATATTCTATGGTTGCTAATAGCACAATGTCGATGGTATCGTCAATTTTTCTGTCTATTTTAAGGCAACGAGCTATCTCGGCTAACGTACTATAAAAACGTTCTACCGTTCCGTTTGACGTGCTATGCAAGGGGGGAATTTGCAATACTAATTCCAAAGTTTCTTGTTAAGATTGATTTTATAGTCTCTGAATTAAGAGAGCGTTCGTTGTCGCAGTATAAGGTTTTTATTTTTGGAAACAGATTGACAAGTTGGAGTAAATGTGTTTTAAGTCTATAACTTCTCGCGAGCCTATGGGTTGAACGGAGGCAAACTTAGAGAACTTATCCACAGCGCTTAAAAAATATTTTCCATCTGTAGGAAAAATTTCTCCAACGTAGGTTGGTACGGGTGTTTTAGCAATAGTCTGTTTTTCGGGATGGCGATTTTGGCTTCACAACATCTCTTAGAAGATGTAGTAGAGAGTAATTGTCCCTGAATTGGATAATATGTCTCCTTTTATTTTGAAACAGAACATAGTTTTTGGTTGCTGGATGAACCGATTCTTCAATCACAATTTTGTTTGCAAAGCAATTTATCGGTCTGTCCGTTGTTTCAATTGTATATGTCAGGGACTATTCACCGTGAATAGTGAATAGTTTACATTTTGACGGGAAAGAGCATCCGCCTTTTGATTCTGTTTGCCAGGGGTATAAACGACGGTGGCATTGTGCTCGTCAACAAACGCCTTCCAACGTATTATTTTGTCGTTTGTGTTTTTTGGGGATACAGCTGATGTCAGGGGCTTGTGATTTGTGTAGATCGTCAAATTTTTTACCCCATATAAATAGTTTCTCAAACTCTTTAGTGCCCATACTATGGCTAAGAGTTCCTTTACATTTGCCGCCAGGTGCTCCTCGTCATTGCGAATTGCGCGCGAAATCATTGTAATAGGCCGTTTACCTTATGCAATGCAGTGAGGCAACTGTAGTTAGGTCAAAGGGTTTACTAAAATCGGGATACATGAGGGTTACTTCCTCCGATGCTAAATTATTTTTCAGTCGTTCAAAGGCCTCTTTTTGGGCTTGATTTAAATTTATCTCAATTTTTCTAGACTGATTTGCACATACTTTACCATTGTCGCCCTATAGAATATTTGTGAGCGGACGAGCGATGGTAGCAAAACCCTTTTATAAAACATCTATAATAACTAGCTAGCCCTAAAAAGGATCTAAGATTACAAAATGTTTTTGGGGGCAAAAAGTTTTTTATGGCTTGTACTTTTTCCGGGGAAGTTTTGATCCCCCCTCGCGATACTACAAATCCAAGATATTCCAAGCTTTCTTTAAGAAATTTGGATGTTTCCTGGGACAAGCGCATACCTGTGGTGCATAAACGACATAGGATATCATCAACATGTTTAATGTGATCCTCGTTTGTTTCGGAAAAAATGATCACGTCATCTATGTAAACGTAACAAATTTTCCCTATGACGTCCCTTAAAACGTCATCAATAGCCCTCTGAAAGATACTAGGGGCGTTTTTTTAGCACAAAAGCCAGTCTGCAGAACTCATACTTTTCATTGTTAACTGAAAAATCTGTTTTCTTTCTATATTTTTCCGCCAGCTCTATCTGGTGGAATCCCGATTTTAACGTTGTGAAGTATTGGGCTTTTCCTTAATTTGACAGTATTATCGATATGTTATGGATCGGGTACTTATCATTCTCGGTTTTTATACCCGTTACTCGTAGAGTAAAAGGGTATATTGTATTCGTGCAAAAGTATGTAACAGGGAGAAGGAAGCTTTTCCGACCCTATAAAGTATATATATTCTTGATCAGGATCACTAGCCGAGTCGAACTAGCCATGTCCGTCTGTCTGTCTGTCTGTCCGTCCGTATGAACGCTGAGATCTCGTAAACTATAAAAGCTACAGGATTGGCATTTTGCATGCAAGTTATCCAGCCCGTGAAACGGTTCCATTTATGGAATTAATAAACAAATTTTTAAATTCAATCTCAGCTAAATTGCCTTTGCCTTTGTTTAAGATTCTGCCTTCGCCTTTTTCATTAACTTCGAGGGCCGCGCTTGACCGTCCTGCTAAGATAAATAAACCTATCGTAAAGTAAACAACAGCTTCCGTTCGAAGCCAAACTCTCACGTTCAAAGCCAAAAGTATTGCGTTCCGATTTTCAATCAAAATTGCATCGGTCAGCATAATTTAATTTCACAACGAGATGCGACAGTTTCAGCATAAGCTTTTATTTTAAACAAAAATCAAAGTTCTAAAAGCTTAAAAAAGAAAAGCTTCTGGCCGAGGTTCGTTGGAGAAGATTTTAAAATTAAGAAGTCAGTCTTATTCGGATTGAAACCGCGATCGGTCATATCTTAGAATCAAAAGTAAAAGTGTCTTGATTTACTAGTGAGTTAGTGAATTAAGGTTTATTACCAATAAAGAAAAATTATAAAATAAAAAATTATATTTTTTTTAATCAACATAGCCCAACGTGGGGCTATGTCCTTAAAAAGTTCCAAAAAATAAAAATTTAATGAAAAATAAAGTTAAATTAACAAACGGAACTCGCGCAGCCAAGAACTCAAATTTTTATTGGAAAAATTAAAACATCCAACACAAAACAGTGATCGTGTAAAATTTTTAATGGAAATCAATAAATGAAATAATTCATTAAGTTGATTAATTGGTAGACTGAAGATCTAATTCACAAACATCAAGAACACTATAAAAATAAAATAAATCCGAAACGACAAAAACAAATAAAAATACAAAACCAACAAAAAACAACAAACAAATAATCAGAACCAAAGAAAAATTGACAGGAAGGAAGGGCTGTAGGGCAATCCCTCGCCAACACTGGAAACAATTTTTTACTCCATATCGACAACAAGAAGAACATCGAACAAAATTGAAAGAAGACCCCATCGGACGGTATCGTAAGGATAAAAATAATTTTATTTTTAATAAAGGGTTTAAAAAGAAAATTAATTTAAGACAAGCAAATTTTTATATAAAAAAAAAAAAAAAAAAAAAAATGAATTATCAATATATAAAAAAGTAACTACAGTTCATGGGTATTCAATTATTAAGTATTACCATATTATAAATATATTTGGAACACGACATTTATTTTATGAAATAGAAGGATAAGAATCTGATCTTCTAATTGGGTTCAATTTACTAAGGAAAATGGGAGCTATAATAAATATAGAAAAGGGAGTCTTGGAATATAAAGGGAAAACAGAAAAGTTAAAATATTATGATAATGAGGAAAAAAATGAAATAAGTTTAATTGAAGAAAAAAATAATGATCTTCCGTTTAAAAAATTTTTTATTAAAAAATATTTTGATTATAAAAGTACTAAAGACACAGATTCATTATATGTGGAAAATAGTGAGAAAAGCTTGGGATTCGAAAATCTTGAGAACGCCGACGATGAAATTTCCGTCAAAAAAAAGTTAAATAGTTTTGGATCAACAAATCCTAAACGCGCCGACGATACAAAATTCCGTCAACAAAACATTAAATAGTTTTGGATCAACAAATCCTGAACGCGCCGACGATGAAAATTTCGTCAAAACAAAAAATAAATAGATTAGGATCTAAAAATCCTGAACACCCCGACGTAGATTTTTCCGTCAACAAAAGAATAAAAAATATTGAAACTAATGAGCCAAAGCGAAATAAAATGAACAATATTAATATGACCAGTACAAATCGAGTAGAAGTATTGGAGAAGAAAATAATTGACATAATCGAGGAGGGACACTCAAAAATAAATTTACAAATCCCATTTCGTACCGATATCCGGAGTGAAATAAACACCGAAAACGACAGGGCAATTTATAGTAAACAATATCCTTATGCCTTATCAGTTTCAGATTTCGTTAATACGGAAATCAATAGAATGCTTAAGGAAAATAATTTAAGACCTAGTAGAAGTCCTTATAATTCTCCAGTGTTAGTGGTACCCAAAAAAGGTCAAAATGAAGATGGCAGTCCCAAACATAGATTAGTATTAGATTACAAAAAACTAAACGAAAACACTATACCGGATAGATACCCGATGCAAGACCCGTCAATAATATTAGCTAATTTAGGAAAGGCTAAATACTTCTCAACAATTGATTTGGAATCTGGATTCCACCAAATTTTAATGAAAGATTAAGATATTGAAAAAACAGCATTTTCTATTAATAACGGAAAATTTGAATTTTTACGAATGCCTTTTGGGTTAGCAAACGCACCCAGAATTTTTCAAAGAGTCATGGATGATATTCTAAGAGAACAAGTAGGAAAAACTTGCCATGTTTATATGGACGATATAATTATTTTTTCAAACACTATTGAACAACACTATGCTGATTTAATTAAAATAATTAATATTTTACAAAGAGCAAATATGAAAATTTCTCTCGAAAAATCTAAATTCTTTAAATTAGAAACCACATTTCTAGGGTACATTGTTTCTTATAATGTAATTAAAACGGATCCCGAAAAAATTGCTACAATTACCGAAGTTTTCTAGGCTTAACAGGGTATTACAGGAAATTTGTCCGTTTCATGCAAAAATTGCTAAGCCATTAACAAAATATCTAGGAGGGGAAAATGGAAAGGTTTCTAAAAGAATGTCTACTATAGTTTCAATACAGTTTGACGAATCAGCTGTACAAGCTTTCAACGAGCTAAAAGAGAATCTAATAGCACAAGTCAAATTAGTTCAGCCATATTATAGTAAGAAATTCGTTTTAACTACAGACGCATCAGACGTAGCTATCGGGGCAGTACTAACACAGGATAATAAACCAATTACGTTTATTTCAAAAACATTAAATAAAACGGAACTACTTTATGGCACAAATAAAAAAGAATTGTTAGCTATAGTATGGGCTTTAAAAAATCTCCGGAATTATTTATATGGAGTAATTGGCATAGAAATACAAACGGATCATCAATCCTTATCGTTCACAATTTCGGATAAAAATCCAAACGTAGAGATGAAAAGATGGTATTCTTTCATTGAAAGTTTTACCCCAAAAATTATATACAAACCCGGAACAACAAATGTTGTAGCCGATGCATTATCACGAATACAAATAAATAAATTAACAAACAGCGATATAGACGTTTCTGAATAGTCAAACTCAGACCAAGACACACAGCATTCAGCTGAAAGTAGTTTTGAAAATGTAATACAAGAGACCCGTAAACCGTTAAATCAATTTAAACAACAATTGTTATTAACAACGGGGCGGTATACAATACATGAGTCACTGGACATTTTTGACAAGACAAGACACATAATCGAATATGATACAGTTGAGAACTTAATAAGCATTTTAAGAGAGTATCTTCCACCTAACATAACAGTTGGAATTCATTGTAGTTTAGAAGATTTATATCATATTCAAGTTTCTTTAAGAAATAGTTTTACTAACAAATTTCTTTTTACGCGATTATTTCTACAAGACGTAGAAAACGCCGAAGATAGAGCTATAATAATAGAAGAAACACACAATCGAGCTCATAGGGGATTAGACGAAAATCATAAACAAATCAGTAGATTATATTATTGGCCCAATCTATTTGTAAAACTAAAAGAATATATAAAAAATTGTCAAATTTGCAATGAGAACAAATATAACAGACACCCGATTAAAATTCCAATTGGGGAAGCCCCAATCCCAACTAAAGAAGGCGAAAATTTACACATTGAAATATATTATGCGCAAAGTTTAACCTTTTTAACTTGTATTGACGCGTATTCTAAATTCCTAGTAGTTAAAGAAATTCAAAATAAATTAAATATCGAAAATAAAGTTATGGAACTACTTTAACATTTTCCCCAAGCCAAAGTAATTATGACCGATAACGAACCGAGCTTTACCTCCGCTCAATTTAAATCCTTTGCACAAAGATGCGGTGTAACTCTACATTACGCAGACCCGAGGCACAGTACCTCAAACGGACAAGTGGAAAGAGCACATTCGACATTAACAGAACTAGCTCGCTGCATAAAAGAACAATTTAATTTAACTGACTATTCCGAAATCGTAATAAGAGCCGCTCAGGAATATAATCAGAGTATTCATTCCACAACAAACCAAAAACCTGTTGACATTCTTTATAATAAAATTGAACACGATAATATTCCACAATTATTAAAAAATACTCAGGAGAAAATGTTAGAAACCAATAATGAAAACAGAAAAGAAAAAAGAAAAACAATATCACGTAGGACAAGTTGTTTATGAAAATAAATATGGAGAAAGAAATAAACTAAAACCAAGATATAAGAAGCAAATAGTTAAGGATAATATGCCTAATAAAATAATAATCAACAGTAGAAACAGAATTATTCACAAAGATAATATTAAGCATTAATAAATTCCTTTTTTTAAACTTACAGAAAATGTATTCTTCAATACATATTTTATCAATCATAATATTGGCCAGTTCAGAAATAATTGATTACTCGAACCATGAATTTTTTCTGTTCAAAGACAACAAGGATGTACTTACCTATGAATCTTACAACGATTTATTCCACGTAACTAATTTAAGTTTTTATAGGGAAATACTTGACATAGAATCAGATAATATAAAAAAGGATTCAAATAAAAGGTCACAATGGGAAATTAAGGACGACATAGAAGTAATCAAAGTAATCTTATCTCAGTTAATATCAGCTAGAACAAAAAGGGGAATAAATGAGTAAGGCACCGTGTGGAAATGGTTGGCTGGAACTCCGGATCAAGATGATTTCATAAAAGTACAAAATAAAATCAATGACTTAATTGAAAATAATAATAAACAGTCTATTATTAATTCCAAATTGTTCAAAGAAATAGAATCTCTCTCTGAAGATTTTAAAAAGGTTTTTATTGATCAAGATTTACCACTTAGGAAACATCGCTTACGATTAATAACATTTGACCTACAAAACTTAATTGATACTATCACTCTTGCAAAAATTGACGTTTTTAACACCAAAATTTTAAACAATGAAGATATAAAAGAAATATTAAAACACGAGCAAACGCCAGTAATTATCGCTGACTTAATGGATATCTCTGTGTTCAAAATTGCATTACACAAAGATCTTTTAATAATTTATATAAAATACCCAATAATAAAAAATAGATGCGAAATATATTACACTCGACTATGTTTTCTAAAATTTGTTTCTGCCTTAAAAAAAATCCTAAAATTATTCTAAGTATGGGGTTTGAAAGATAAAGAGTGTACCTTTTAAAAAACTTTAACATCGAATCAAACCATGCATCCGTTTGCCTCTGAGATCTCTGGAAAGTTGGCCAATTTCAGCATTTTTCGAACTTTGAGGTCCTTTTGCTAAGAATCCTTGCGACTGGGAACTTTTTGGAAAACGCAGTTTAACTTGGGAATTCTCAACGAATCCAAAAATATAGCATCCATCGAGGTAAATTTTTGATGCTGCATAGTGTTATTGCACATTAAGTTTAGAACAAACATGTTTTACCCGATTATTAAATGGTGAACAATCAATTTGTAAAAAAATAAGAGAAAAAAAATAAAAAAATAGACATTATCCAAGATGGTGCCATTTTAATAAATGGTAACAACATCGTCAACAATTCCGAATTAGGTGGTTCATTCTTAATAATATTTAATGGTACAACCACAATAAATAACGTTTCATATACCAATATAGACAACAAAATTGTTAACTATATTACTACAAACCACTTCAAAAATTACGAAATATCCGATTATATATTTTCAAATAACTCAGAACTCTCTTTAGATAATATAAATATTTTAAATCCATTCATTAAAATTAATAATACCAAAATATCTATATCCTTTATATTATTAATTTTAATCATTATATATTTGATTTCTCTACCTATTATTAAATACAGAAATATGTTTGTAACCAAAAAACAACGGCCAGAATCAGAAAAACCTAACGAAGATATATTTTTAACAGAATTAAAAGATCGTTTAAACGAAATCCATAATGACTTGGGACGGTCCATTTTAGAAGGGGGAGAGTTATCCAGCCCGTGAAACGGTTCCATTTATGGAATTAATAAACAAATTTTTAAATTCAATCTCAGCTAAATTGCCTTTGCCTTTGTTTAAGATTCTGCCTTCGCCTTTTTCATTAACTTCGAGGGCCGCGCTTGACCGTCCTGCTAAGATAAATAAACCTATCGTAAAGTAAACAACAGCTTCCGTTCGAAGCCAAACTCTCACGTTCAAAGCCAAAAGTATTGCGTTCCGATTTTCAATCAAAATTGCATCGGTCAGCATAATTTAATTTCACAACGAGATGCGACAGTTTCAGCATAAGCTTTTATTTTAAACAAAAATCAAAGTTCTAAAAGCTTAAAAAATAAAAGCTTCTGGCCGAGGTTCGTTGGAGAAGATTTTAAAATTAAGAAGTCAGTCTTATTCGGATTGAAACCGCGATCGGTCATATCTTAGAATCAAAAGTAAAAGTGTCTTGATGTATTAGTGAGTTAGTGAATTAAGGTTTATTACCAATAAAGAAATATTATAAAATAAAAAATTAAATTTTTTTAATCAACGACAACGATCAAATTTAATATGCGTGCGTGTGTGTGACCTGTTCAGTAATGCTTCAGTCGTAACATTGCTTTTTGATTATTAAAATTTAAAAGGGTAATGTGTAGTGGCCAGTTTGAATAAGAAGTACAAACACCTATGCTCTTAATGTTCTCTTTATAAATTGCATTGAGTGAAACTTCTGAAGTATAAGACATTTTATGGTTCACATGCAGAAAGCTTCGACTTGCAAGAGTGCATCGGGAAAAAAAACGCTCATATATGATAGATAAGCAATATTCGGGTAACATGCAGGTAGAAAATCGTATGATTCCTCCGTTATCGCCCCGGCTTGAGTAATTCGGTGTCGGCAGATCTGCACGAACTCTCGAAAGCTCGGTTGCGAGCCCAAACCTTCTTTAAGCGACTAAAGACAATCCATTACCGTCGATCGAGTCATTGTGAACGCAAGTGCGAATTCCAGTTGTCGAAAACCTATTACATAAAGCAACCTCGTGTCACCCGAATTCTATTATTAAATACTCCAACCCAAATAATCGTTTACCTCATCTTACCGGTTAAGAGTGATTAAAAATCAAAGGTAAAGAATAATAAATTCTTCGTGAGTGTAAATTAAGATGAAAACCGTTCGCAGATCTTTTCTACTCGGGAGTGGCCGGCTAAGGGCCGTGTACTCGCCTGGCCCCTTTGAGGGCCTGATACCTTTCGACGAGGGACTTTTAATTGGAAATAACTAAGTCCGGTTTTATTGGCTAGTGGAACCGCAGAGCCCAAGCACCCGAGGAGGCTTATTCCCTATGCCGGATCCAGGTCCGGATCAAAGGTCACAAGCTGCATGTGGTCATGATTGCATAAACCGACAGAGCAACTCCACCGACGAGAAGAAATAGTGCTCCAATGACCCCATAATTGTGACCTGTATCACTACCGATCATCTTCAGGGAACTCGGAGGACAATCGCGCTTCCTAAAAATCAGTTTTGGCCAACACGTCGCCGCCTCTCAAACTGTGCCAATGTGGCTACTGGAGCGGCTTTAAAATCGAAGTTGTATGCGCAAGGCAGTTGCTCCAAAACGGTTGCTGCTAGAGATGGACTACTGTCCGAGATCTTTTTCTTTTATAAAGAATATTTAGATTGTTAGCATTTACTTTAATTTTGAAGTTAAAATATAGTCTCGAGAATGGTACGTTGAATAAGGGTATGAAAACAAAATAATGAAGTATATTTCTAGTTAATATTAGGCCTTGTTTACTTATAAATCTTTTCGATTCCCCAAATATAGCACTCATCAATCACCGTCATCCTTGAGCTCAACGATCACGCTTGGAAAATTATATAAAAAGTAAAGAGTGAGTTTTCCGTAAGAATAATTAAATGAATTGAAACCCCAAATTATATATATACTTGCGCCCTATACTTAACTAAAAATACAAAAGCTGAAATCCTAATGTCCTAATTACATACTATTGTACGACTATTTTGTTCACATAAATTTCGATAATTTAGATTATAACTATTTTCTTTTCCTTATAAGTATAAAAATATATACTATAAACACAATATTAGAAAACTATGGGAATTGTAATGAATTATTTTGACATTTATTTGAATTATTAAAATGTATACTAAATATTTAAATGATCGCCTAATCTCTTTATTTACTCGTCCCGAGTAGAGCATGTGCAGGTCAGTGTTAGTATGAATTAAAACTAGAACTTTTATAAGGGTCATATTAATGTTCAATATGATAAAGGAAGGGAGGGTAAAGAAATGGGATAACTGACATCTAATTCCCAGCCTGAAGAACGAAACACTACTTGGCTATAGTTGGTAGCCTCACAACTTTTAATAGCCATAAACTCGCAGTAATACGTGTACCTAAAATATTATGCTAATGGGATCGGTTGACATATAGGAGAGTAGAAAGACCCCACGACAACCCGGCGAGCTAGTTTGAGCACAGCAAGAGGTACACTGCTCGAAATCCGGTCAATCGTCTGTGTCGTCCGAAATCAATAGCTTTTAGCTATTTCCCCTACAACATCTTCCTTTCTTTTGACACAGGGAAACCACCCACATTACATAATTGGCGCCCAGAACGTGTGGCCTTTGAAACCAATAGAAAAATTATGGTTTTAGAGACCACAAATAAAGCTCTTCCAATTCCACCCAAAAACAATAGTATTTTGCAAATAAGTCATGCTAAACTGAGTCTGTCCCTTTTAAGTTCTGGATGATATTAACGGAGATGCGGTGTTAATTCAAAGTTGGATTAACTGACCTTAATTAATTCAGAATATAAGTGGATACAAACTCAGTAAGGCTGACAAAGTAGACATAGATAGTTAGGTCAATTTTAGTTTGCGATTTTACGTCATCTATTCGGAATATCAGGATAGGGCGTCCAAACTATAAACCATATATCACCAAAGTTTGTGAAAGGTAAATTAATCAAGGCAGTTGGATATTTAATTTGCTAGATTCATTATTTGGAGATTAACCACTACGAAGTGTTTCGTTCTAAGCTAGTAGTTTTATATTTTACTGACTAAAACATGCTCAAAAGGGACGAATTTTTGTATTTGATTATAAAACAGACATTCTTGAGTTTAGAGGAAAGCTAGTTCCGAAGAAATAATTTCTATACGCAACAAATTTATCTATATATAAAATGCCGTTACAACGCACTCCAGAAGGTGGCGCAGTAGGCGGCGATGCGGGGGAACCTGCCCCCGAATTTTGCGGCATCTGTAAAGAGACATTAACTGCAACGCAGTTAAATTGTACCACACCATGTGGAAATCGCTTTCACGATAGCTGCATGCAGGAATTTTTGAAAACTAGCTGAATATGCACTATTTGCAAAATCGAATTTAATCCGGCTATGATCACCTTTGAGGAAAACACTCTAGCAGCTGAACTACCAGATAATATGGATTTAGCTCCAGCTCAACAAAATTTTGAATTTCCATCTTCTGAACAAAGACCCAGAGGTCGAGGAAGGGGACGAGGGGCTAAGTCGCGACAAAACCGTACAGATTTCGATAGCAGGACGATAAGAACCAGATCACAGACTCAAAACGGAAGAGGTAACTCAGTTGCAAGTACAGCACACTACTCTCAAGAAGGAGATGAGAGCGAGAATACTTCAAACGTTATTCAGGCTATTTTAAAAAGCCAGCAAAAAGACATGATGACAGAACTAAGTTCATTCGTAAAAAGAACTATAGAAGAGAGTCTTAGAGTACAATTAGGAAGACTTACATTAGGTACAGACTTAACTCCGACACAGACAACCGGATCCTCAAAGTGAAGTACAAAGGAATCAACCTTCACAAAGAAGTGCAGAAGGATTAGGAAATCAATTTAGTAGTGCATCTAACAGATCAGTGGCACCAGAGAAGGCTGCCAATATTCTGGCCAGTTGGCGTTTCAAATTCGATGGATCAAAAGACTCCATGTACGTGGACGAATTTCTGTACCGGTTGAGGTCTTTAACATCTTCCACTTTGAATAACGACTATGGGCTACTCTGCGATAACCTGCATCTGTTGTTCTCAGCCAAAGCCAGTGATTGGTTCTGGAACTTTCATCGGAAGAATCCGCTCTTTTCGTGGCAAACCTTTTCTGTAGCATTCAGACAAAGATTCGATGATACGAAAGATGACTTCGACTTGTGGGAGTTGATAAGGAGAAGGCGACAAAGAGAAGGTGAATCATTTGACGATTTCCAATAAGCCATTGAAGATCTAGTATCCCGTCTTTCCAGTGAAGTAGCAGAAGATAAAATAGTGGATATTTTAAAGCACTTAGATTCGAGCTTCTTCACCTAAAAATTAAAAACCGCTGCGAACTGCGTGAAGAAGTTAAGAAGCATGACAATTTTTGCAGAGAAACTAACAATGCCATACCTAGGAATAGGTACGGAAAACAACAGGTATCCGAGATCCTAACCGATACTGAAGAGGAAGAAGAATCCGTGGCACAGATAGTAAAAAGGGATTGGACAAAAGTGACTTGCTTTAACTGTGATCAGATCGGCCACGGTTATAAGGAGTGTTTGGCGGAAAAGCGTTTGCATTGCTACGGATGCGGTGCTAAAGATGTATACAAGCCTCGGTGTCCAAAATGCAATCCGTCGGGAAACCGGAAGCAGGATGCGCCGAACCAGCATCGATCAGCGCATCCGACAAAGTAGAGCCATTCAAAATGTTCGATATTAACGTCGCTAAAGTAGACCAAATTTCTAAACTACACTCTTATCCCTTAAAATTAGTCAGTCATGCCGCAACTCAAACTTTAGACGAACTATTAGATAAAAACGAAAAAGAACTATATAATAATCCATTACTCAATATACGGATCAAACCCAAACGATCTACATTAAGAAGTCGGGAGCTCTGGAAAAAAGTAAGAGCAGACCGGATCAGAATCATATCAGCAGTTATTTTGAGTTCAGATAACCGTTTGTACACTGACATTATAATAGAAGGTACAACTTTTAAAGCGCTTTTGGATTCGGGGGCAACTGTAAGTTGTTTAGGGGGAGCCGCAGCCAAAACCTTAGCCCATCATCAGAAAACCCGCAAATGTTCAGGGAAAATACGAACAGCTAGCAATGAGTCTTGTTCAGTTATCGCAAAACTTTTAGTCCCAATTAGGTTTCAAGATAAAGTTAAGGAAATATAATTTTTTTGATTCCAGAATTAAAACAAGACGTTTATTTAGGAGTTGACTTCTGGCAGAGTTTCGGTCTTTTAGCTAAATTACTTAATAAAGAAGAAACAGTAGGGGAGTTAGATACAGGAGATGATTCCTCCAGAAAAGAGGATACAAAAATGCATTTATTAACGGAAGATCAGAAAGTTGAACTTGGAGCAGTCATAAAAACATTTCCATCATTTGAACATGAAGGACTGGGTCGTACATCTCTTATTGAACACTCGATGATTATAAATACAGAGACTCCAGTTAAACAAAGGCATTGGCCAATCTCTCCGGCCAAAGAGAAATGGATGTTTGAGGAAGTGGAAAAGATGATAGCCTTAGATGTCATGGACCCTTCAAATAGTCCGTGGAGCAGTAATTGCGTATTGGTTAAAAAAGGAAATAAAAACAGGTTATGCTTAGACTTATAGATGGGATACTCAGTCGGCTGCCTCCAGCCAAATACATAACAGGGCTGGATATGAAGCATGCCTACTGGCAAATACCTCTAGCCTACTGGCAAATACCTCTAGCCGAGTCTTCTCGACCTTACACCGCGTTCACTATACCAAACAGGCCACTTTACCAGTATAAAGTTATGCCTTTTGGGCTAACGAATGCCGCTCAGACTTTATGTAGGCTTATGGATCAAGTGATACCCGCCCATCTGCGAACGCGTGTTTTCGTCTATTTAGACGATCTTTTAGTCCGATAATCCGATGATTTTGAATCTCATCTTATGTTGTTACGAGAAGTAGCGGTGCACTTACGGAAAGCTAATCTTACGATAAACGTAGCAAAGTCCAATTTCTGTATGCAGGAAATAAAGTATCTCGGGCTCATAATTGGATATGGCCAACTGAAAACCGATCCTGGCAAAATTAAAGCAATTAAGGATTTTCCAATACCGAGTTCAATAAAGCAGCTGAGGCGTTTTCTGGGTCTTGCCGGATGGTTTTGTCGTTTTGTCGATAATTATGCCACAGTCAGTTGTCCGCTTACCGAGCTTCTAAAGAAATCGAAACACTTTGCATGGAATTCTACAGCAGACGAAGCCTTTAACACCCTTAAATGATGTCTTACGTCCGCACCGATTTTATCCACCCCGAACTTTACGAAACCTTTTCTGCTGTTGTGCGCGCAAGTACTTTTGGATTGGGATGTGTGTTAGCGCAAAACAATGAGAAGAACGAGGAACTACCTGTAGCATTTATGTCCGAAAAGCTGTCGAAGGCTCAAAGAAGCTACTCTGTAATAAAAGGAATCCGTAAGTTTCGGGCGTACGTAGAGGGTCAGGATTTTGAAGTAGTTACTGATCACGCGTCTTTACAGTGGCTTATGAGTCAAAAGGAATTGTCTGGTCGTTTGGCTCGTTGGGCAATACAATTACAAGGGTTCTCCTTCCGAATAACGCATAGAAAAGGAACCCAAAACGTGGTAGCAGACGCGCTTTCGCGAAAAGATGAACCTGTAACATCCGAAATAGAAGAACAGGGACCAATAGTCGATCTTAATTCCGAGGAGTTCAAATCAGAGGAGTATGTTAACCTTATAGAAAATATTCGCACTAATCAGGCTAAGTTACCCGATTTAAAGATCGTAGATGGGATAATTTATAAAAGAACCGAACCAGTTAGGGGCAATGACATTGAAGACCAATTCGTTTGGAAATTATGGGTACCGGCTGGATTAACACTAGATGTTATTATCAGAGCCCATGACCCGCCTAACGCATCTCATAGTGGAGTAGGAAAAAATCAAAAGATATTTGTTTTGGCCGAAGATGGTAAAGCAGATACGGGAATACATAACAGGCTGCGATGTTTGTCGTCAAACCAAGCATCCTAATGTAGTCTTAAAACCACCTATGGGAAAGCCCATGATATCCGATCGACCTTTCCAGAAGCTTTACATGGATCTTCTAGGACCTTACCCAAGATCACGAAATGGAAACATTGGAATCCTTATAATAGTAGATCACTTTACAAGATTCCATTTCCTGCACCCGCTTCGGAAATTTACCTCAAACCGAATCTGTGAATTTTTGGAAAACCATCTGTTCTGTACTTTTGGTGTACCTGAAACTATATTGACCGATAATGGGTCCCAGTTTGTTTCTAACTATTTTAAAGCATTCACTACTCGTTTTGGAGTTAAGCAGGCTAATGCCAGCGAGCGGCTAAACCGATCAGTTTTGGCCGCAATACGGGCCTATATAAATCAGGATCACACCACTTGGGATGTTAAGTTACCAGAAATTAGTGCAGCATTAAGGTCCAGCGTACACCAAAGTACGGGATATTCCCCATATCTGTTAGCGTTTGGGCAAAATATGGTATTAAACGGGAAAGATTATGAGATACTACGTCGACTCCAATTACTTTCGGGGGATACTAGAATAGGATATCCAGATGCGCTTCAAACCATGCGGATAGCCGCACGTCAAAATGTTTCCGAGGCACATGATCGAAATGCAACCAGATACAATTTGCGTTATAGAGATATAAGTTTTAAGGAAGGTGATAAGGTATTAGCTCGAAATTTTTGCCAAAGCAGTGCAATCAAAAAGTTTAGTGCAAAATTGGCACCAGTCTTTGTACCAGCCATTGTTGAACGTAAGGTAGGATCGTCTTACTATCAATTATCAAATGAACAAGGTAAAAAGTTAGGCATTTTTCATCTAAAAGATATCCAAGTAAGAACAAAAAAAAAAAAAAAAAAAAACTGTCCTTCTTTCTGTTTTCTCATTGCCAGTTATAACTAGCACTCGCAAACTGTGTGTAGTGGCCAGTTTGAATAAGAAGTACAAATACCTATGCTCTTAATGTTCTCTTTATAAATTGCATTGAGTGAAACTTCTGAAGTATAAGACATTTTATGGTTCACATGCAGAAAGCTTCGACTTGCAAGAGTGCATCGGGAAAAAAAAAACGCTCATATATGATAGATAAGCAATATTCGGGTAACATGCAGGTAGAAAATCGTATGATTTCTCCGTTATCGCCCCGGCTTGAGTAATTCGGTGTCGGCAGATCTGCACGAACTCTCAAAAGCTCGGTTGCGAGCCCAAACCTTCTTTAAGCGACTAAAGACAATCCATTACCGTCGATCGAGTCATTGTGAACGCAAGTGCGAATTCAAGTTGTCGAAAACCTATTACATAAAGCAACCTCGTGTCACCCGAATTCTATTATTAAATACTCCAACCCAAATACTCGCTTACCTCATCTTACCGGTTAAGAGTGATTAAAAATCAAAGGTAAAGAATAATAAATTCTTCGTTAGTGTAAATTAAGATGAAAACCGTTCGTAGATCTTTTCTACTCGGGAGTTGCCGGCTAAGGGCCGTGTACTCGCCTGGCCCCTTTGAGGGCCTGATACCTTTCGACGAGGGACTTTTAATTGGAAATAACTAAGTCCGGTTTTATTGGCTAGTGGAACCGCAGAGCCCAAGCACTCGAGGAGGCTTATTCCCTATGCCGGATCCAGGTCCGGATCAAAGGTCACAAGCTGCATGTGGTCATGATTGCATAAACCGACAGAGCAACTCTACCGACGAGAAGAAATAGTGCTCCAATGACCCCATAATTGTGACCTGTATCACTACCGATCATCTTCAGGGAACTCGGAGGACAATCGCGCTTCCTAAAAATCAGTTTTGGCCAACACGTCGCCGCCTCTCAAACTGTGCCAATGTGGCTACTGGAGCGGCTTTAAAATCGAAGTTGTATGCGCAAGGCAGTTGCTCCAAAACGGTTGCTGCTAGAGATGGACTACTGTCCGAGATCTTTTTCTTTTATAAAGAATATTTAGATTGTTAGCATTTACTTTAATTTTGAACTTAAAATATAGTCTCGAGAATGGTACGTTGAATAAGGGTATGAAAACAAAATAATGAAGTATATTTCTAGTTAATATTAGGCCTTGTTTACTTATAAATCTTTTCGATTCCCCAAATATAGCACTCATCAATCACCGTCATCCTTGAGCTCAACGATCACGCTTGGAAAATTATATAAAAAGTAAAGAGTGAGTTTCAAAAAATCCACTTTTGGCATATCTTTCTCATGTAGTAACTAATAATCAAATCCACGTAACATAACGTAACATTTCCATTAAAGAAAGTCGTAAAAAGAAAGTCGCAAATCCTAGAGCTCCTCGGAATTTCGGCTTAAATCACAAGAAATACGCTTAATAAATCATCAAATTTCCAACAACAACCGCGTAAGCCTGCGCGTAACACCGATTCAGTGCACATAAAACAATTGAACTTCAAATAAACAAATTAAAATACATTTTCTAGAGGCAAAAAGTGCAGTGAAATAAATTACAACACTCACTCAAACGAACCACTTACAAACAGCATAGAAGAAATAACCGTAATACAGTCAAACGCAATAGAAACAGAATAAAACCACTCAGAAACAAACAAAAAATCACTCAACTCTCAATAAATAAACACATAACAAAATAAAAACCACAACATGTCGGCGAATAAGCGTCTGCGGGTTGCAACAAGCCCTGATCAGAGGGCGACCCGCTTGTCGGATGCAACATCCGCCAAGATGCTCCAGCTGATGGATGCCAGATTTGATGAGCAGAAGAAAATCTTGGGCAAGGAGTTTCGAGAGAGCGAGGCACGTTTCCTCAGCTCTCTCCAGGAGAAGTTCCAGGCGATGACCTAAGAAATCCACACTCTCACTCAACGTGTGAGCCAGCTGGAGAATGAGGTAAAGGTGGTAGCTGAGCTGAAGCAGCAGGTCCACGACTTGACCGGCAAATTGGCGGCACCAAACACTGCTGGAGGTTTGGTCGATCAGCTGAAGCAACAGGTTGGTGACTTGGATGCCAGACTGGCAGCCAAATGTGTAGCAGAGGAAGACGCAGCGGTCTCATGTACCTTGCGCTGGCATGGGGTACCGCAAGCGGAGGGAGAAAATCTCAAAACGCTTTTCAACCGGCTCTGTTTTTCACTCCATTTAACTCCGCCTCCACTGGTGAGATCCATCTACAGAGTGCGGCCCCGACAAACCGGCCAAACACTTGTAGACCCAATTATCCACATAAAGATGGAACACGTGCGCGAAAAAGCGACGTTACTACGAGCAAAAGGGGCATACCGGCGAACTACAAAAACACAACTGAGCTTACAGCTAATTGGTCTGGAGTCGCCAGCACTGATCTACATAAATGAGCAGCTGACAAAGCATAATTACGAGGTCTTCAAGAGAGCAATGCATCTCAAAAAGCACAAGCGCCTCACAGCTGTCTTTACTCGCCGTGGAGATGTCTTTGTAAAGATGATCGACGGAGTGGAAGCTCACAATGTGCGGAGCTTGCACGAGCTTTCTGAGCTGAGCAACAATTTGGGAGGCCCGTCGAGAAATAGTTCATTTCGAGATTAGTTTTAAACGCAGATCCATAGTTTTAGTATTTGTTAGATTAGAAATTATTGTAGGTCGCTTTGTTTACTTAATGTTATCCGTGATGTTTTATCAATTTAATTTTTCATACCTAGTGCGTGAGCAGCTAATAATTTTATTTAAATTTTGGAAATGGAAGACCTAAACGAAGTAAATAGCCATACCCTATTGCGCATACTGACAAAGCAGAGAGCTGGGCTTAAAGTTTGTCACATTAATGCTCAAAGTTTGCCGAGAAAAGTCGATGAGTTTAAATATTTATTTGTAAATTCTGGTCTAGATATTATATGTGTCTCTGAAACATGGCTTGGCGATAATGTTTGTGATGTTATAATTTCGTGTGATGGCTATAATGTTTACCGAGCGGACCGTGTCAGTCATGGAGGTGGGGTAGCAATCTATGTTAGTAAAAAATTAGTGTCCAAGTTTATATGTAAACATCCCGATAGCAGCCCAATAGAATACTTATTCCTTGAAATTAAAAATCAGTCCTCACAAAAAAAAATGCTGCTGGGTTGCATATACCGCCCACGTAGTAGCATTAACTATGACGATATTTTAAATAAGCTATAAGACATCTCTATAAATTATGAAGATATACTTTTAGCGGGTGATCTCAACAGCAACATATTTCGGGAAGAGCACCTTAAAATTAACATGGAATCACTAGGCTTGAATCTTGTAAACTCCACTTATCCGACTCATTTCAGCAGAACATGCAGCTCATTGTTAGATGTATTTTTTGTTAGTGATGTTGAAAAAATATGTTTGTATGACCAACTCATTGTGCCGTCGTTCTCAAAACATGACCTTATATACTTGACCTATAATTTTGACCTTCAGTATAATGACGAAAAATAGTATTTAGGGATTTTAATAATATAGACTATTACCTTCTTAATACCGAACTCGATAAATGCAATTGGAATGACATTTACTGTCTTCCAGATGTAGACGAACAACTCAGTTTGCTCCAACGTAATATTAGTTACCTGTACAATTGTTTCGTTCCAATCAAAAGTAAACCCATTAAACATTTTATTAAACCGTGGTTTAATAATGAAATTAAGTCAGCAATACAAAAGCGAAACTTTGCATATCAAAAGTGGAAAAGGTATAAGACTCCGCCACATTATGCCCAATTTAAATCATTGAGACACACAGTCACTAAACTTATTGACACCGCAAAGTCAAAATTCTATTTTCGAAAATTCAAAAACTCAACATCGTCTAGACAAACCTGGAAAGAAATCAAGTCACTAGGGATAGGAAAACAAAAATCAACGCCGGGACAGGATGTTAATGTTGAAGAGCTGAACCAACAACTCTCAAAATGCAATGTACCTGAAATCGACGATAGCAATTTGTACCTGAATTCAGTACCTGAAAATTTCTGTGATAATAGTTTTAGATTTGTTTGTGTTAATCAGTACGAAGTTCTTGTCAATATTCTTAAAATTAAATCAGACGCAATCGGACTAGACGAAATAAATCCTAAATTCATTAAATTAATACTTCCCAAAATTCTTACATACATAACTCACATTTTTAACACTGCATTTACAACATCCGCATTTCCTGACTGTTGGAAAATCGCAAAAATTATACCAATTATGAAAGCCAACAAGGAATATAGACCTATATCAATTCTACCGTTCTTATCGAAAGCCTTTGAGAACATTATGGCAGCCCAAATAAACGCATATATAGGTGATAATGCTCTACTTAACAACAACCAATCGGGATTCAGAATAAAACGTAGCTGCACCTCGGCAATCCTAAAAATTTCGGAGGATATACGTAAACATGCAGACAAATCCAACGTGACGCTTCTAGTACTTCTTGACTATAGTAAAGCTTTTGACTCTGTTAATCATGATGTTTTGTGTTCAAAATTGAAAACTCAGTTCAATTTTTCAACCACTTCTGTCAAACTTATGACCTCGTACCTAAAAAATCGCCGGCAGTCTGTAGTAATATCTAATGTTTCGTCTTCTCTTGTAGTCCTTAAACGTGGTGTGCCTCAAGGCTCAGTTCTTGGTCCTTTACTGTTTACTCTATATGTCAATGACCTTCCCTGTGTGTTGTCAAATAGTGATGTTCACATGTACGCCGATGATGTCCAGATGTATGTTAGCCGTCCCATTAGTAGAATTAACGAGTGTGTGAATATTTGTAATCGAGAGCTTGATAAAATTAGCAGCTGGGCCAAAGACAATGGCCTTGGTCTAAACCCAACAAAATCTAAATGTCTCGTAATTTATAAAAAGAAAGTAAATATTGCTGACCTGCAGCCATTGTTGATAAACAGCATGCCCATTAAATATGTTGAAAATGCTACAAACTTGGGTATCATATTCAATAATAAACTTAGTTGGAATGACCATATAAATAAAGCTATAGGGAAAACGTACGGTTTACTAAGATCTCTCTGTCCTGTTAAAAGTCTGTTACCCATAAATGTTCGTATGTTAATTGCCAAGACCTGTTTAATCCCAACACTTTTTTATGGAATAGAAATTTTTTCAAATTGCGATGCAGCCAGCCATCAAAAAATAAAAGTTGCATATAATAATATAGCAAGATTTATATTCAATCTACGTCGATTTGACCATGTGACAAACTATGCATATAGAATATTTGAACTTAATTTGACAGACTGGATGAAGCTGAGAGTTTTAATATATCTGCACAAAATAATTTACACGAGGGAACCAACCTATCTCTTTGAAGTATTAAGATTCACTTCCTCAAGAAGAGCAAATAACATAATTCAAGTAAGACACAGATCTCTACTTTCTGAAAGGCAGTTTTTTGTACACGCAATAAGGCTATGGAACCAGCTCCCGAACACTTTAAAAAATATTAGTAGCGCCACGCAGTTTAAGTAAAAACTAACATTACACCTACAAGATACTAGCCCAACATAATAACAAAAAAAAAAAAAAAAAAAAAAAAACTTAAATAAAAAAAACAAAGCGACCCTTTTCCTTAACCAATAATGTTTAAGCGTAATCTTAAGAATTCCATCTATCTGTACTTATGAGTAATTTGTCCTACGTGACTATCGCACTAATTATAAGTTATAAACTTGTAGCGTTAGGAAAGCATTTTAAAATAAACTAAATTAAAATAACGTAAAGAAGCGAATCTTTTTAGCTGCAGGAAAAATTATAGCTTTTTAACAGGTTCAACCTCCTTTAGCAGTTTAAAATTTTGTTTATGTAGCTTTAAATCAATTCCTAACACAACATTACCTAGTTATATTCCCAATATTTCAAAAGATTTGAAAAAACGCGCGAATTTTATAAGAATAGGAATAATTTTGCGACATTTTTTCTCTTAAGACTTATGGTAGTTAATTTGAACCGATCAGCCTTTTATAGCTCATTTGAAAGGTAATTCGTTTCTTTATGGCATTTCTTATTAAAGATAGTTCCTTACATAGTCAATAAATATGTATATTGAAGCAAACATAAATAACAGCTAACCTAAATTCAAAATAAAATTCAGTGTACATTTATATGTACAATGCAATTTTAGAATTATCTTGATTTCCTATATAAAATGTATGGACATATAACAGCAGGCCTATTCTTTTCCCTTTCTAAAGAAAACCCATTTTTCTGACTTTTATTTAACAGTAGTCTTTCAGAAACCCTTTTAGGTGACTGTTAAATTAAAAGGGTCTCACCGAGTGGTTACTGAATGACCGATTGATTTGTTCGGTTGAGCCGAACGGTCGGACCGAAACCGGCAAGCAAAACGAAAATAGGGTTCCTCTCAAAGAGAGATTTTGTGAGCAACATCTTTTTCGGTTTTGTCGAGAGTCGAACTGCCTTAGAAAAATGGGTTGACAGTTATTTGCAAGCTCTGGTTTTTAGTGTACTGGAAATCCTATTTTCTTTAGCAGGCAGTGGTGAGGTGATAGATAATTTCATAGCGCTAAATGGGGTGGGTTTTCTGAATAGCATAAATTTCAGGCCACTTATGCGCTGTGTGATTTCTGTGTCATCCCGATTATAATATTTTTTAACAAAAAAATCAGAAACTTATAATATTGTTCTCACATTTATATTTATTTGTTAATATTTTTAAAAAAGGGTAAAAAAGATATAATTTGTTGTTATCTAATAAATGAAATTTAATAATAATTATTGTAACCATAATAATTATTGATGGTTTTCGTTTATTTTACTCAAACACAAAACTCAGATGTCACACGGCGTGAATAAGATTGTGTGCCAATTTGTGCCCAAAGCTACAAACTGGATTTCGTAAAATATTCATAAATATTCAAGAAATAATACACATAATAATAATTAAGATAATAAAATTAAAAACAAGACATTAATACAATTTTTTTTCCACACCAGCAGATCAATTACAACTTAGCATTGATAGAAACTAATATAAACAAGAGAGAACGCTATAGTCGGGTGCCCCGACTATCAGATACCCGTTACTCAGCTAAAGGAAGTGCGAGGGAGATGGATATATAAAACTTTGATCGAGTACAACTTTTTAACGAATGGTCCGATTTGAACAATTTCTTCTACATTTCGATAGGTATTGACAATCACAATAAAACTGCATTTTTACTTTTCCAAAATATTTAATGGTGTGGGCGCCAGACACAGAAACAAACTCACATAAAATCGTTTAAGGCGATTGTGGGCGTTAGAGGGGGCGTGGCCATCGGCTGAAACAAACTTGCGCTGCGTGGGAAGCCCAAGAATATGTGTGGGTAATCCCAACTTTCTAGCTTTTGTAGTCTCCGAGATCTCAGCGTTCATACAGACAGACAGACAGACAGACAGACATACGGACAGACGGACAGACGGACATGGCTATATCGACTCGGCTAGTATTCCTGATCAAGAATATGTATACTTTATAGGGTCGGAAATGCTTCCTTCTAGGTGTTACATACTTTTGCACGAATACAATTTACCCTTTTACTCTACGAGTAACGGGTATAAAAATTGTAGAGCCACAGTCAGACGATCAAATTTATAAAGGATTGCCATTAACTTACATAGAAATCAATTATTGATTTTTAACATTTTTAAAAATTTTCTATGAAATAAAATAATTTGATCGTCAGATCGTGGTCTACGCCATTTTCTAAGTATTGTTAAATAATGAAACTTCGTTTGGTAAAAATACCTAATATACCTTTAATATACGTAACCTTTAATGATTAAGGTCACTGAAAAATATTATTTAAACGAAATATTTATTCGCGGGCAAAGTATGACCTTAAGATGCAACGAAATTATGACCAACTATTACACTAGTTTACAATTTTTAATTTTTTTTATATATAAACGCTGGGACCCATTTTTTTCGTTTACTATTGGGTCACTGATCACGATGAAAAAAAAAAAAAAATTTTCCAAAGAATCGTTTTGGAGATATTTGAAATAGCTAGATTTTTGACCACTTGTTTTATTCAATGTAACACCTCTCAAAAACCAATGATCCGAATTTTTAACTGGCACCCTTCGAAAGGAAATAGATGCACCTTTCCGAAAAGGTATGGCGCTTTGTGATCGGATCGAAATAGATGGATTTATAGCTTCTGAAAGTTCCAAAAAAGTTTCATTTTTGGCGTTTTTTTTTCATAGCTAGTTTTTATTAATTTTTTAATAATATTAATAAATATTTTTAAATTATTTTGAGTATACAGATCTAAAGGGCCGTTAGTCCCAAAAAGTTGAGGCCGAATATTTGCAAATCGGATGTACATTCTAGGAGATATGCATAGTTTAGTAAAATGACTCAAAGTCATCACAAGTCAGCAGTGGTACCAAAAATCTTTTTCAAGGGAAGTCGCCTGTTTTCGCGATTTCCAATTTCGAGAAACGATCAAAATAGTGTCATGTAATGTACGTACACTTGATTCTAAGACATTTAATTTATTTTTTAAAAAAATCGAGAAGGAAAATTTTTGGATTTTTTCGACAATATGAAATGACCAATAGGCATGGATGGTTTTTCGTTTCCCTTATGCAATAAAACAGCTTTCACGCTATACTTGCTTCCGTCAATAAATAGACGCCAGTCAGCAGGATTGTGATTTTCTCCAAGTGCTGCAAATAACGCTGTGACGTTATTGCAGAAACAAAAATCCTTTGTATTTGTCAAAAAAATCCAAAAATTTTCCTAAATATTTGATACATTAAAGTCCACGGAACATTCACAAAACAACAAGAAGTACAATTCATTGTATAGAGTACACAAAACGCGAAAAGGATCGTGCGCTGCAAAATTCGTTCTGCAAATGTCCAGAGCAATAGGCCGAAAGTTGCGGGTTGCTCTTATGGGGATCGAGAACCGTATTTGGCCGAGTAGGTAGCTAGAACTCACGAATCCAGTGATTAGCTTATGAAGGAAGGTGGCAGGTCCGACGATCCTTTAGCAAGGGCAGGTTCAGAAGACGCAGTCTATCGACGTAAGATGGCAGGTGACGTTGTGGTTCCCAGTTTAACCCACGTAAAGCAAACAAAAGGAAGTATGCACATATATTGAATACCCACTGTACCGAAAGTAGTTAAAGGGTACGCACTGTAACACTTTGTTGCAGTGTTTACATATTTCAAAGTCCCAATCATAAACCCAAAGTGGCTGAAATATGAACCGATCGCTATGGCTTAGCCCGCACACAGAAAGTGCTAGCGTCGGCATAATTGCAACGAACGGACAGCATATGCATACCCCTCGCGCCTTTACTTGAGAGCGCATAGCAACGTATATAAGTACATTCCTTTATACATAAGTATATAGGTACATAGCCGTCTCTCTGCCGCCGCCTGCGAGCAGCGCTGCTACGAGACTTAGCCATAATCAGACTTAAAGAATATTGTAAAAGAATAGAGATACTTCGATCTTTGGAGCGGCACCATTGCTGCTCCGACTAAAGCAAATAAAACTGATTGGAACTACAGGATAATTGTATTTCACTTTAGGATCTCTCGCTTAGTGGGTCGCCTGGACATATTAATTATCTCATGATGTGATTTTGTAAATTGAAGATTATAGTTGAATGTGTCGTGTGTTTTTGTGTCACCCCCGTGTATTTTGAAACCAGAGATGGAAGAAATGTAAGGCGTAAAGGAGGTTTACATCTCCGTACAAAATTAAGGGATCTCTCCAGAAATAATGCCATGGCCGATCATTTACCCTCTGATCAGCAGTTTTATGTCGGGTATCTACAACAAAAACTATGAGAAGAAAAAATCAAATATGGCAAATGCAGGCGCAACAGTTCTGGTCCCAAGAAGTCTCAATCAGGCTGGCTGAAATAAATGTAATATTTTGATAATGTTAAACAACTAAGTTTATACAACCATTTAATGAACACCGCACACCATTTACCACTGGTGAAGATTAAAACCATTTTAAGTGACACTGAAATGCAGAATTTGTGTTGAAAATAGCATCTGGAGGTGAAGATTAAATACAATAAAACTGCATTTTTACTTTTCCAAAATATTTAAAGGTGTGGGCGGCAGACACTTTTTAAACTCGTTTATTGTGGGCGTTAGGCGGTTGTGGGCGTTAGAGGGGGCGTGGCCCCCGGCTGAAACAAACTTGCGCTGCGTAGGAAGCCAAAGAATATGTGTGGGTAATCCCAATTCTCTAGCTTTTGTAGTTTCTGAGATCTCAGCGTTCATACGGACGGACAGACGGACAGACGGACATGACTAGATCGACTCGGCTAGTGACCCTGATCAAGAATATATATACTTTATAGGATCGGAAACGCTTCCTTCTACCTGTTACATACTTTTGCACCAATACAATTTACCCTTTTACTCTACGAGTAACGGGTATACAAATACAATTTGCCCTATTTAAGGGATTAGGGTAGATTGATTTTGACCATAAAGAGGAGCTGTAAGTGGCTTGGAAAAAGTCGGCAATAAATCAGCAATTTTAGAATCAGTCGATGCCTCCATTGAGTTAAAACGAACCGATGAAGGCAAAGCCGGTGACTTACGTTTAGCGTTAACAAAGTTATAAAACTGTTTCGGATCATTTGATAATTCAAAATTACAACGATTTAAATACATAGAATAGCAATGACTGTTAAGAACATTAAAATCAGATCGAGCCACCACATATTTCGAAAAATCGGATGGCTTACCCGATTTTTTATACTTTTTATAAGTGTTTGTTTTAAGATTTTTAAGTCTTTGAAGCGCATTTAATTTAATTTAATTTATTTTAGTTTTATCCTGGTGCTACAGGCAAGGTGAAGCCTTTCATTATGGCACCAGTCACTATAGGTATAACATTTAACATTAATCATTTTGTCTTACAAACTAACATTAAAAATTTTAAAAGTGAACAAGCATAAGAAATTAAAGCTAAAATTAAAGTTAAAAGTTAAAATTAGAGTGTGCCAAGAAGGTGAGAAAATAATTTAGTTTTGAATTGGGTTTCATTTTTAATGTTTTTTAGATTATTTGGAAGATCATTCCAGTAGCGAACAGTTTGAATAAAGAAGTGGTTTTTCTGCCGATCCTAGTTTTAAACGTTTGGAGATAATATTATTGGTTCTAGCAGAGACTGACATTTGCAAGAGTTCAGTTAGGTACCTTGGTTCCTTCCTGGATATCAGCTTATGTAAAAATAAGAGAGTTCTAAACTTAACCCAGGACTCAAAACTTAGCTCGAAAATCTTTGAGGAGCAAGCTGTTACATGCGCTGTGCGATCCAAGTTAAAAATATATCCCGCTATTGAGTTAAACGCAACTTTCAGCTTTCGCAAACTTGCTGCGTCAGAGGATGCAAAAATTTCAAGTCCGTAAAAGCTACTAACATTCTGATGTTCTGAGGTATAAGATTCCGGGTTATAGAAAGCTGCCTGAGTATAGCATAGGTTTTCCCAGTGGCCTTAGTAATATGGTCACCCCATGTCAGCGTTGAGTTAAATTCTATGCCAAGATTTGTGGCCCTTTCAACATAATTAATAGCTACATTGTTAACATTGACTTTTGGAAGCAAAATTGGGTAAATAGGTCTTTTGTATATAAATAAGCATTTTGTTTTACTGGGATTTAGATGCAGTCCGTTCGCCTCCGCCCAATTACTTATTTTTTGGATTTCATTGTTGCTAATTCTAATACATTCATTAATTTGGACTAAGGGACGACTTACATAAAGCTGGACATCATCTGCATACAGGTGTACATCACAGTCAGACAAACATTTGGGAAGGTCATTTATGTATAAGGAGAAGAGCAATGGGCCTAAGACTGACCCTTGTGGAACCCCCTGTGCAAGGGGCAAGAGATCAGATCTGAGATTTCCAGAGACAACAGCCTGCAATCTGTTTGTAAGGTAGGTTTGGAGAAGTTTTATTGCACATGGAGAAAAATTATACAGCGTTCGCAGTTTAGTACACAGAATCACATAGTCAATAGAGTCAAAAGCTTTGCTAAAGTCAAGAAGGGTTAATAGTGTCACTTTACTTTCGTCAATCTGCTGGCGTATGTCTTCAGAAATTTTCAAGATGGCAGTAGTACAGCTTCTATTCTTTTTGAACCCAGATTGCTTGTTGCTGAGGATACAGTTATTCTCCAGTAGTAACTGAATTTGCTGGGCAACCAGGCGTTCAAATGACTTGGACAGAAATGGGAGTATTGAGATGGGTCGAAATTCATTTTTAGTTTTAGGAATCGGGAGTATCTTAGCCCTTTTCCACACTTCGGGGAACGTAGAAGTGGTGAATATGGTATTAAAGATGTGGGAGATGTGATAAATTAACTTTGGTACCAATATTTTTACGAATTTGGGGCTAATGTTGTCCAGACCTTCTGCATTGGATTTTACACTTAGTAAACATTTAAGAACATCACTTGGACGGACACACATAAAGCTAAAGATATTATCACAGATAGTTGTCGAGTTCAGGTACATATTTTGAGGAGGACTAGAAAAATTGACGCGAGCAAACTTTTCATTGAGAGCATCCACATCTAGGTCTGACTTAGCAGCCTGAGTTTGTTTGCCTATCCCCATACCTCTAAGCTCCTTCCAAACCTGACCAGACGTAGATGCATTTCCAAATTTATGGTTATAAAACCTACGTTTGGACATTGCTATTTTTCTCGTGACATCAGTTCTGATCTGTTTAAAAATATTGTACAAATGGTCAGTTCGATATCGTTTCCAGCGCTTATAGGCTGCGTCCCGCAATCGAATTAGTCCCTTTATTTCCAAGGTAAACCAAGGCTGGTCTTTAGTTCTAACTGGGACACACTTCTCAAATAGTTGCCTAACATTGGAGTTTAAAAGTAATAGTTGGTCTTCTGCAGATGTCAAGTTGTAAATAAGGATCCAGTCATAATTGTCAAATTCAGCCTGCAACTAATTACTAATTACAACTAATTAATTCCCTTTAACTAATTACAGATGGCATGTTGTCAGCGATAAAATCATACGTCATAAATATCAGGTCATGTTTAGAGAAAACAGGAACACATATTTGGTCATATAAAAGAACTTTTGACAAATCACTAACAAAGAATACATCTAACAATGAGCTATTAGTATTTGTAAAATAAGTAGGTGCGAGACTGTTGACCAATTTCAATCCAATTGAATTAAAGTCATAGTGAACAAGATTTTCGGTTATCATATTGCTGTTGAGATCTCCTGTTATAATAACATTTTGATACCCAACGGATAGGACTGCCAGCGTTCTCATAAGGTCTCCAACATGGGTTTTGCGGTGGGGTCTGTATATGCAGCAGATGAGAGCTTTATTCTTACATTTTCGATCAGTAATCTCAATGAAAGCTGATTCTACTGTACTATCATCTTGACTGACATGGATACATTTAAAGGTAAATTTCTTACTGATATAAATGGCTACGCCACCGGCATGGCCCACCCGATCAGCCCTAAACAACACGTAACCTTCACACATAAAAGGGACATCACTAGAACCATTGACAAACCAGGTTTCTGACACACAAATTACATCAACATGAGATCCAACGAATAATTCTTATTATTAATCCGATTATCCGGATGTGTACCCACAGCGAGCAGTGAGTGGGAGGCAGATACAGAGAGAGACCCAGCAGCATTGACTCTCTCTCTCTCAGTGATATCGGCAAGCTCATCAAATTGCTGGAAGTAGATAACGTCATCTCTCCCTGTGCATTTCGCGTGCACAATCCCACGTCGAGTAAACACCGCAGAGAAAACTTTGAGCTTTTTAAGGCGCATACCTTCTTTAAAGATAACGAAATTATCTTTCGAGAGTTGCTCATTAACATAGAGCACAGCCGGTGAATCAAAACCTAGCAGGTGTATGCTCAGTTTTTGGTTGTTAGCTCGCCGGTATGCACCAAGTGTTCGTAGAAGTGCCGCTTTTTCCCTCGTCGTCTCCAGCCTGACAATTACAGGAGGATCGACAAGTGTATTCTGGGATTTACGGGCCCTGAAAATATCGCGGACTCTCGGTGCCGAAATAAGGTTCGTCGCAAAACATAGTTTGTTGAATAGGGTCCGGAGTTTTTCCCCATCTACATACGGAATGCCATGCATACGTACCGCGCAGGCATCACTTTCAGCACTATGTGCATTAAGTTTCCCTTCGACAGTCCCTACTTTGGCTTTCAGGGAACGTAACTCCTCCATATCCCGCTCCAGTTTGTCCAGGCGCTCGGCCGTAACGACCTCTAGTTGCTGGACTCGCGTTCCAAAGTTTTCCACAGCACGAGATAGTTGGCAAAGTTTAGCGTCAAATTTTTGGTCGATTTCGCTTGATAACGCTTTCAATAGCCTTTCTTCGGTCTCCCGCGAAGTGGCGTTTATGTGCTCTGTCAGCTCAGCGAAGCGGGCGTTGATAAGCGCTGATAATCGGGCGTCTCTTTGCTCTAACAGTTGCGGCGATAGAGCATCTGAAGTGCGACCAGTTTTCCCGGATCTCAATACCAGAGACGAGTCAGTTCTAACCCGTTTCGCCTGTTGGTTTGACATGTCTGTGTCAGTGAAGTTGTGCAACAGTAATTTGCAAAGAAAAAGTTTGTGTTGTTGTTGATACGTTTCTCTCAATTTCTTTAGATCAGCTGAGAGCGCAGACGAACCGACGAGTTCACGGACGGCCAAACAACTTTGATTTTGCAGAAATTGATTAAATATAGTGTTTACTGCTCGTGTTGTGAGTTTTCAACAGCGGAGGACTTTGTGAAACACTTATTAGGAAAACGCGCCGAAAGAAAAACAATGAATAATTCTTTATTCAACGAGAAACGTTTGAATTCTCGGAGCTCCAAAGAAACACGTCTGCTGGCCAGAGATGCGTTTGATTATTTGTAAACCAGGGGGGCCTGTTCGGCCTTGGAGGAAGCCTATCAGGAACGCTATAGAAAAGTTCGGTGGCATTTTCGATGTCCATACAGTTATAAAGATCTGTCCAATTATATTGCGAAATCATTAAGTTTAGTTTATTATAGTCACATTTACGAAAGCATCTCATTTTTTATTTATTTCTTTATTCGCCAACAGTAAAAACCTTAACTGGCTACTAACTAATACTAAATTAAATATTAAGTGAGGCAAAATAATTATATAAGTTTTTCTTGATTAAATCTCTGGGGGAGCATGGGTCCAACCGCATGTGAGATGGCAACTTATTATAAAAATGCAGGGCTCTACACAACGGCTCATTGTGGGCATAATTGGCTCTATAAGCCGGTACAAAAAATGGTTCAAACGTTCTTAACGATCTACCAGGCACCGATAACCCTATACTGCCCAGCAGTGCAGGGCAGTCGATTTCAGAGGTCAGCAAGTCACATATGAAAACTAATGAACTGGTAGTTCTCCGATCTTCAAGGGAAGAAAGGTGAACAAGCCGACATTTGGCAGAATAAGACGGGACCGGGTCATTGAAATTTAAAGACAGAAGGGCAAAACGTAGAAACTGTTTCTGTACACGCTCAAGCCGGTTTATGTGAATAGTACCCGTCGGGTTCCAGATGAACGAGGCATATTCCAGTTTTGACCTAATGAAGGCTGAATATAAGCTTAGCTTCGTGTAGGGATCTTTAAATTGCGCGGCATTTCTTTTTACAAAACCATACATAGCGTAGGCCTTAGGAATAATATAGTTAATATGTTCAATGAACATAAATTTTATGTCAAACATAACTCCTAGGTCCAGGGATTCATTTCTCAGGAACAGAATATGGGAGTCAATGGAATACGAGAAAAGGATATTAATTATTCGTTTACTGTACCTAACGAAGAAACATTTTGACAAATTCAGAGGCAAATTATTACGAGAACACCAATTTCCCACTCATTCTAGGTCATTTTGAAGAAGGTCACTATCGGAGATAGAATTCACAGCTCTAAATATTTTAAGATCGTCAGCGAACAACAGGAATTCCGAGTTATTTATGCAATAGCTAATATCATTTATGAAGACAATGAACAGCAACGGACCCAAAGCACTTCCCTGAGGAAGGCCAGAAGTTGCCACATATGGGTTAGAGTAAACAGCATTGCATTCAACTCTGTAAATCCGATCATCTAGATATGATTTGAACCAGCTAAGTAATAGTGAGTGAAATCCCATTTTCTGCAGTTTAGCTAATAAATCATTATGGGAGACTTTATCAAATGCTTTAGCGAAATCGGTGTAGACCACATCAACTTGATGATAACTGAGAAACGAGTGGGTGCAAAAATTATTGAACGTAGCTAAGTTTGTGGTAGTCGACCGTCGAGGCATAAAACCATGTTGGTTAGGACGGATGATCCGACCAACAAGAAAGGTTAGCTGCTTGGCTACAATTCGTTCGAACATTTTTGAGACATTGCTGAGCTTTGCAATTGGCCTATAATTTAAAACAATATTTTTTGAACCCGACTTGAATATAGGAGTAACAGTGGCCAGTTTCCATCTATGCGTAAAAACACCAGTGAAAAGAGATAAATTAAAGATGATTTTAAGGGGCTCACAAAGAACACCTATACAATTTTTCAAAATAAATGGAGAAAGGCCATCACAATCTAATTTTGCTGACTCATTAAAGCTTTTAGCCGCCAGATGGCAATCAGAGTCGGTGACATCTAAGCAACCAATATTTAACATAGTAGGAATGGCATTGAGGGAATCATCGTCATTCCACATCGAGCCAAGCTAAAAGTTAGATGCAAAGAACTTAGCAAATAGATTAGCGACCCCAATATCCGAGGAGGCTGAATGATCTTCAAATGACATATGGGAAAGTAGGAAGATGTTCGTTTAGAGTTAATAAAGTGCCAGAATGATTTAGGATTGGTGGTTAATTTACGCTCTATATCAGCAATATATTGGTTGTATAAGAATTTATTGAGGAACTCAAACTCACGCTTATGCTGTTTGTAACGGTCAAAGTCACCAGCATCACCGCTTTCTAAGTAGCGCTTATAGAATTTATTTCTAAGGTTTTTATATTTCTTTAGACCTTGCGTGTACCATGGCAGCCTGTAACAACTTTGAACCCTAGTTTTAGCATATCTGCCCACAATAGTAGAGAGAAAAGATAAAAAAACTTCATAGCTTGTATTCACGTCTGCATGCGAGAGGACCTCCGCCCATCTAATATTAGAAATATCGTTACGGATAGAATCTAAACTGCTAGAATTAATATAAGTAAAAGGCAAGCGAGAATTAATTGGGCGAAAAATATAACAAGTAATAGAGATTAACAAAGGCTTGTGATGAGCATCACACGCGGCAAGTGGATTATCGCTGCAACATAAATTAATGCTTAAATCAGGATGTACAAAAATTAAGTCTAGAAGCTTATTTAAATTATTAAATACATGGTTAATCTGGACTAATGCCATACTAAGAAGCTCATCAATGACTAAGATTTCGTAGGGAAGATGCAAGTTACTGGGAACCATTGCTGAGGACTCTGAATCATGAGCCCACACAAGCAAAGATAGGTTGAAGTCGCCCAAAACACATATGTACTGGCCCTCCTCCAGCTCCTGGTGTAGGTGGGCAATGTTATCAACGTGCGCTTTATATAGATCAAAACTGCTGCTAGGGGGTATATATGAGACTGTCAGGAAAATTGTTTCTGTAGGACCAGAGAGAGATACACAGATTTGATCGAGAAGAGAATCCTCATTCTGGAGACGAATAGCAGTGCAACGAAGTTCACGCCGCACAGCAATTAAAACGCCGCCACCTCATGAGCATCTTGTTTTAACGGCATCACGATCCTTACGGAATACATGGTAAAGATTCGTATCGAAGAATTCATTATCAAAGAAATCCATGTTGAGCCAGGTTTCAACAAAAATGATGACGTCGTAATCACATTGAGACGTTGACAAGAAAAGGGAATGAGCTTTTGTACGCATACCACCGACATTTTTAAAATAAATATTGAAAGTTATATTATTTGTGCATGTACGGTCATCCCTGGTCATGCTATCAATACTTGGTCCAGCGTCATGGCCCGAATCCGTAAGAGGGCTAAACTGGGAACCACAACGTCACCTGCCATCTTACGTCGATAGACTGCGGCTTCTGAACCTGCCCTCGCTAAAGGATCGTCGGACCTGCCACCTTCCTTCATAAGCTAATCACTGGACTCGTGAGTTCTAGCTACCTACTCGGCCAAATACGGTTCTCGATCCCCATAAGAGCAACCCGCAACTTTCGGCCTATTGCTCTGGACATTTGCAGAACGAATTTTGCAGCGCACGATGCTTTTCGCGTTTTGTGTACTCTATACAATGAATTGTACTTCTTGTTGTTTTGTGAATGTTCCGTGGACTTTAATGTATCAAATATTTAAGTCACCTATCCCTGCCTCCGCCCACATGATGTGAGTCGGAGCATATCTATAAAAAAACTCCTAAATTCGGGCGGTGGTGGGAGTTACGTTTTTATATTGGCAGAAATTTGCCAATTTTTTTGAAATAAATAAATAAATAATATTCCTACATCTCCCTCCTTTTGAAAAATAACGTAATATAATGAAGTTATTTTTATAATAAAAAGTTCTAATTAATTTCTAAAAAAATTTATATATATTTATACCCGTTACTCGTAGAGTAAAAGGGTATATTGTATTCGTGCAAAAGTATGTAACAGGGAGAAGGAAGCTTTTCCGACCCTATAAAGTATATATATTCTTGATCAGGATCACTAGCCGAGTCGAACTAGCCATGTCCGTCTGTCCGTCTGTCCGTCCGTATGAACGCTGAGATCTCGGAAACTATAAAAGCTAGAGGATTGGCATTTTGCATGCATATTCTTGGAGTTCCTACGCAGCGCAAGTTTATTTCAAAATGGTGCCACGCCCCCTCTAACGCCCTCAATCGCCCTACACCATTTTTTGAAAGGTGTCTGGCGCCCACACCATTAAAGATTTTGGAAAACTAAAAATGCAGTTTTATTGTGACTATCAATACCTATCGAAATGTAGAAGAAATTTTTCAAATCGGACCATTCGTTAAAAAGTTATGAATGATTTTATATATCTATCTCCCTCGCACTCCCTTAGCTGACTAACGGGTATCTGATAGTCGGGGCACCCGACGTTCTCTCTTGTTTTTTTTGTTATGTTATTACAATTAAAGAAAATGAAATTATTAAAAGAATATGTGTATTTATTTATCTATGTATGTGTGTATTTGTATGGCCATACTAAGTGCAATTTATGAAATAAAGATTTTTAATCTATCCTTATGAACTGTTTGTTTCTTATGTTTGTTATTTGTTATTACTATGTTATCTCTATCTCCTATTTCCGTTACTATATACGGACCTGTATATTTAGGATCTAACTTATGACCTGTCTCGTTTTTTAATAAAATATGGTCTCACACTGATATATCTATATCCCTTACTTTATGATCGTATAGTAGTTTATTTCTATTCTTATTTGCTTCTAACATAACTCTAGCTCTGTTATAGGCTACTTCTAATCTATACTTACTTTCCTTAGCATAGTCATCTATATTATATACTGCTTCTACACTATCTATGCCATTAAAATGTTTCGGTAAATTACTTGTTTTACCGAATACTAGCTCATATGGACAATAAGTATGTGCCATAGAGGGGGTCGTGTTGAAACAAAAGACAAAATATTGAAGCCATACGTCCCAATCAGTTTTATCAGCCGATATGTAAGATCGTATGTACTCATTGAAAGTTCTATGACTTCTTTCTATTGTTCCAACTGTCTGGTGGTGGTGTGCTGTGGATGTAATGTTTTCAATATTTAAATATTTTCACAAATCGTCTATAATTGAATTCTTATATTCTGTTCCCATTTCCGTAATGAACGTCTTGAAGTATGATCAAAGATATTTTCCCAAGGTGCCACTTTGAGTTTGTTACATGGGCATATTAGTGCCCTAGTCCTGAAAGGACTTGGGCCGAAGGAAAGACATCCGATGTTCAGGTACCAATTTTGCCGGCATAAGCTCGCCGGATGGGGTGGGTTCTTGGTAAGCCTTTCTCCTCTCCAACATAACGAGAATAAATATTAAAGATGCCTGAAAAATAGTAGGAGTCGTAAAGTCCGTCGGTCATCAGTCTACATTGCCCCACAAGCTAAGCTTTTGCTTGATCGTAATACGATCGGGCAATGTTTCGGCCACATTCCCTCCCCTTCACACAATTGTGTGCCAAATGGATCGTCGCGGGCCACGCAATACGATCCCCTATTGTCAAGGTGGTTCGTCAAAAGTTATGTCATTATTCTTCACCTACTCCACTTATCGCGTCAGCAACCCCCGTTTGAAAACTTAGCACTTCATGTTTAAGTTCGTTTTCACATTACAATTTTATTGAATAAAATATTGGCTAGTGCCATTTATGAGTAATATTATGGTTAGGAATACATTATGAATTTAATTTTTAATTGACCAACAAAATTTGTTAGCGGAGAGTATCGAATTTATCACCCGTACAGGGTGCACACGTCAGCAAATTGCTGACTATTCACGACTACAAACGTCGCTCTGAGGGCACTTGTGATTGTTCATACAAACACAAGGCTGATACTCGCCGCTGAAAAGTCAATGTTTATTATATTATAAAAAGTAAGACAAAAGCTTACTGATTAATTATAAAAATATTATAATGCCTTGATGAGGCCTAAGTTGGAGGATTTACGTTAGATAATTATAAACAAAAGGCACGGATATATATATATATATATATAGTGAATAAAGGAACCGTGTTCCGACAAACTTACCCCTTTCAGTCCTGGGCGATGAGATCTCGACGCACTGGATCCTGGGCTTTTTGAAGAAATTAGGAACATATATATATATACGTGCAAACACTATCGTTAAAATACGCACAAAAAAAAATCTTGTTCTTAAGCACAATCACTTATTGTATATATAAGTTAAAAGAATGAATTTTATTTTAATATAAAAAAACAAACTTTTCTTTATTGAGTTGTGTTAAGAACTAACTTTACTTAAGCTAAACAATTATTAATGAACCATTGCTGAGGACTCTGAATCATGAGCCCACACAAGCAAAGATAGGTTGAAGTCGCCCAAAACACATATGTACTGGCCCTCCTCCAGCTCCTGGTGTAGGTGGGCAATGTTATCAACGTGCGCTTTATATAGATCAAAACTGCTGCTAGGGGGTATATATGAGACTGTCAGGAAAATTGTTTCTGTAGGACCAGAGAGAGATACACAGATTTGATCGAGAAGAGAATCCTCATTCTGGAGACGAATAGCAGTGCAACGAAGTTCACGCCGCACAGCAATTAAAACGCCGCCACCTCATGAGCATCTTGTTTTAACGGCATCACGATCCTTACGGAATACATGGTAAAGATTCGTATCGAAGAATTCATTATCAAAGAAATCCATGTTGAGCCAGGTTTCAACAAAAATGATGACGTCGTAATCACATTGAGACGTTGACAAGAAAAGGGAATGAGCTTTTGTACGCATACCACCGACATTTTTAAAATAAATATTGAAAGTTATATTATTTGTGCATGTACGGTCATCCCTGGTCATGCTATCAATACTTGGTCCAGCGTCATGGCCCGAATCCGTAAGAGGGCTAAACTGGGAACCACAACGTCACCTGCCATCTTACGTCGATAGACTGCGGCTTCTGAACCTGCCCTCGCTAAAGGATCGTCGGACCTGCCACCTTCCTTCATAAGCTAATCACTGGACTCGTGAGTTCTAGCTACCTACTCGGCCAAATACGGTTCTCGATCCCCATAAGAGCAACCCGCAACTTTCGGCCTATTGCTCTGGACATTTGCAGAACGAATTTTGCAGCGCACGATGCTTTTCGCGTTTTGTGTACTCTATACAATGAATTGTACTTCTTGTTGTTTTGTGAATGTTCCGTGGACTTTAATGTATCAAATATTTAAGTCACCTATCCCTGCCTCCGCCCACATGATGTGAGTCGGAGCATATCTATAAAAAAACTCCTAAATTCGGGCGGTGGTGGGAGTTACGTTTTTATATTGGCAGAAATTTGCCAATTTTTTTGAAATAAATAAATAAATAATATTCCTACATCTCCCTCCTTTTGAAAAATAACGTAATATAATGAAGTTATTTTTATAATAAAAAGTTCTAATTAATTTCTAAAAAAATTTATATATATTTATACCCGTTACTCGTAGAGTAAAAGGGTATATTGTATTCGTGCAAAAGTATGTAACAGGGAGAAGGAAGCTTTTCCGACCCTATAAAGTATATATATTCTTGATCAGGATCACTAGCCGAGTCGAACTAGCCATGTCCGTCTGTCCGTCTGTCCGTCCGTATGAACGCTGAGATCTCGGAAACTATAAAAGCTAGAGGATTGGCATTTTGCATGCATATTCTTGGAGTTCCTACGCAGCGCAAGTTTATTTCAAAATGGTGCCACGCCCCCTCTAACGCCCTCAATCGCCCTACACCATTTTTTGAAAGGTGTCTGGCGCCCACACCATTAAAGATTTTGGAAAACTAAAAATGCAGTTTTATTGTGACTATCAATACCTATCGAAATGTAGAAGAAATTTTTCAAATCGGACCATTCGTTAAAAAGTTATGAATGATCAAAGATTTTATATATCTATCTCCCTCGCACTCCCTTAGCTGACTAACGGGTATCTGATAGTCGGGGCACCCGACGTTCTCTCTTGTTTTTTTTGTTATGTTATTACAATTAAAGAAAATGAAATTATTAAAAGAATATGTGTATTTATTTATCTATGTATGTGTGTATTTGTATGGCCATACTAAGTGCAATTTATGAAATAAAGATTTTTAATCTATCCTTATGAACTGTTTGTTTCTTATGTTTGTTATTTGTTATTACTATGTTATCTCTATCTCCTATTTCCGTTACTATATACGGACCTGTATATTTAGGATCTAACTTATGACCTGTCTCGTTTTTTAATAAAATATGGTCTCACACTGATATATCTATATCCCTTACTTTATGATCGTATAGTAGTTTATTTCTATTCTTATTTGCTTCTAACATAACTCTAGCTCTGTTATAGGCTACTTCTAATCTATACTTACTTTCCTTAGCATAGTCATCTATATTATATACTGCTTCTACACTATCTATGCCATTAAAATGTTTCGGTAAATTACTTGTTTTACCGAATACTAGCTCATATGGACAATAAGTATGTGCCATAGAGGGGGTCGTGTTGAAACAAAAGACAAAATATTGAAGCCATACGTCCCAATCAGTTTTATCAGCCGATATGTAAGATCGTATGTACTCATTGAAAGTTCTATGACTTCTTTCTATTGTTCCAACTGTCTGGTGGTGGTGTGCTGTGGATGTAATGTTTTCAATATTTAAATATTTTCACAAATCGTCTATAATTGAATTCTTATATTCTGTTCCCATTTCCGTAATGAACGTCTTGAAGTATGATCAAAGATATTTTCCCAAGGTGCCACTTTGAGTTTGTTACATGGGCATATTAGTGCCCTAGTCCTGAAAGGACTTGGGCCGAAGGAAAGACATCCGATGTTCAGGTACCAATTTTGCCGGCATAAGCTCGCCGGATGGGGTGGGTTCTTGGTAAGCCTTTCTCCTCTCCAACATAACGAGAATAAATATTAAAGATGCCTGAAAAATAGTAGGAGTCGTAAAGTCCGTCGGTCATCAGTCTACATTGCCCCACAAGCTAAGCTTTTGCTTGATCGTAATACGATCGGGCAATGTTTCGGCCACATTCCCTCCCCTTCACACAATTGTGTGCCAAATGGATCGTCGCGGGCCACGCAATACGATCCCCTATTGTCAAGGTGGTTCGTCAAAAGTTATGTCATTATTCTTCACCTACTCCACTTATCGCGTCAGCAACCCCCGTTTGAAAACTTAGCACTTCATGTTTAAGTTCGTTTTCACATTACAATTTTATTGAATAAAATATTGGCTAGTGCCATTTATGAGTAATATTATGGTTAGGAATACATTATGAATTTAATTTTTAATTGACCAACAAAATTTGTTAGCGGAGAGTATCGAATTTATCACCCGTACAGGGTGCACACGTCAGCAAATTGCTGACTATTCACGACTACAAACGTCGCTCTGAGGGCACTTGTGATTGTTCATACAAACACAAGGCTGATACTCGCCGCTGAAAAGTCAATGTTTATTATATTATAAAAAGTAAGACAAAAGCTTACTGATTAATTATAAAAATATTATAATGCCTTGATGAGGCCTAAGTTGGAGGATTTACGTTAGATAATTATAAACAAAAGGCACGGATATATATATATATATATATAGTGAATAAAGGAACCGTGTTCCGACAAACTTACCCCTTTCAGTCCTGGGCGATGAGATCTCGACGCACTGGATCCTGGGCTTTTTGAAGAAATTAGGAACATATATATATATACGTGCAAACACTATCGTTAAAATACGCACAAAAAAAAATCTTGTTCTTAAGCACAATCACTTATTGTATATATAAGTTAAAAGAATGAATTTTATTTTAATATAAAAAAACAAACTTTTCTTTATTGAGTTGTGTTAAGAACTAACTTTACTTAAGCTAAACAATTATTAATTACAACTACGCGTCGATCCATCGCTGCCACCGTCTCTGTCGCTGCTGCTGCTTCTGTTAACGTTCCTTATTCTGATTGGCTGTTACTTTTTGTCGCTGTCGCTGGTCTGCAACCAATGCCCTCGATAAAGTTCATCCGGGCTTAGCCACGTGCGCTGAGCTTGCACCTTTTGGTCAGCGATCGTGGGAATGCAGAATAGCATATTCCCAAAGTTGATCGAACCCAGCCAAGTGCATACAACAAGAACAATATTAAATGCATTGGCAGGAAATGCGGAATGGCATATTCCCAAAGTTGATCGAACCCAGCCAAGTGCATACAACAAGAACAATACGTAATGCAATTGGCCAATAATCATCTTACTTATGTAATGTTGGGTGTTAACTCTTCCCTCCTTAAACGCGACTGTCCTCGGTCGCAACGTAGTAGAGTATAGGTCCAGAATGCGGGGGTTTTTCTTGCGTTTCTGGCACGGAAGCTGCTGTAGTCTCCGTAGCTTTACGTCTTCTTAGGAGTTCGGTGATCGATCCTATTATTAGTAGAAGTAGGATGATGGCGAATCCGTAGCTAACGGTAGATTCCATAGTGGTTTTGCTTCTTAATTTTTCCAGCGCTTTTGTGTTGTTAATGTTGAGTTCCTTGACCATTTGTAGTGAGAGAACTTCCTCTAACTTCGTCTTTTCTCCCATTAGTTGGAATATTGGAGGTTCTGGTTCGACTATGTTGATTTCTCTCGACTTGTAAGTTGTTTCGCCAATAGTTACTGTTGAATTACGATATTGTATTATGAAGGAGCCTTGTAGTTGCAGGAGTTTTTCGTCTAGCGAGACTAGCCCATTGAAGTCGTTTAGCAGTATGGTGCCTGGCAGTATTTCCTCGAAATCCGGTATGTGTTGATTGTTGATCGTCTTACATTCGGGTTCTCGAAGGTTCAGGAGAGCGTTTACGCAAGTGTCATTGCTTAAATCTAATAAATTTTCTGAATTACAAATGGTCTTATCATTATGGGATTCGCAAGGTTTTTTAATTGCAAATAATTGCCTCTTACATTCTAACAAATTTTCGTATTTTATATCGTTGATTATTTGTGCTTTTTTTATTGCTTTGATTTTTAAAGTTCTACAATTATCTGTTTTAATGGTTGGGAGACTGATAATATAAATGAGGTCGTTGCCATTTGTGGCTAATTTAACTTTAGCAAATTCTAGTAATTCTTCTATGTTAAAAAATAAGTCATTTTCTTTTTTAAATATATTTTCTACCACTGTGGTTTCTATGCTTGTGAATACAAAAGAGTTTATTGTGTTAGATTTTGCCCATGTAATTGCGTATATAATGTTGGTTATTTCTTCTTTTAATAATTGAATTTTATACTTTAAAATATTTGCTTTTTGATTAACTATTTCTTCCGAGCTCTGGGTAACTTTTATTATTGCATTTGTAACATTAGTTAGTTGATTAATCTTTTGATTAATTAATCTGTTAATTATAACTTGTTTATTGTTGTTTTCTAATTGCTCATTTATCTTATTTTCCAAGATCTCGTAGTCGTGATGGTCTGGAGATCCCGCCAGCCATTTCCATGCTGTACCTATTGCTTCTATTGCCCTTTTTTGTCTTTTTTGATTTTGGAGAATGCGTAAGTCGGTATGAATCTGTTTTAATTCGTAGGAAAGGTAGGGATGTAATGGATGAGATGCGGTGAGTAGATGAGATGATTCTTCTAACTTCGCCAGAGTTTCTTCATAGCTGGTTAAGTTGAAGATGTGGATGATTTTAAATGTCCCGTCTTGCTTAGCTGCTAGTCCGGTTTCAAGTGAGATGATTTGTGAGTTGGAGTAATCTAGGACTGTGGTTATGCCCAGGCACGTTGGTAAAAATAGTCTGAAAAATTATGTTCTAATATTATTCTTATGTATGATTTTTCCCGTTTGAGTTTTAATAGTGGTTGTTTTGTTTTCTGCTACTTTCTCGGCTTTATATCTAGGTGTCAGTTTAGTTCCTAACCTTTTGTCTATTTTTACGTGTATTGTGTCGCCTGGTCTAAAAAGTTTTGGTTGCATTTTGCCCTGATTGTGATATTCGAGGTCGGCAGCTTGTTTTTTCTGGATTTTTAGTTTAATTTCTTCTCGTTTTTTTTCTATGTCTTCTGCTGAACTTGATATTGTTCTTCTAAAAAATATATTTATGGGGCTATCTTTAATTACAGAATGTATTGATTTGTTATATTCCTGAACGGCTTTAAAAATTAAGTTCTCGAATGTTATGCTCCCGTTGTCTTTTTTAAGACACCGCATGATTTCGGTTAACGTTGAATGGAACCTCTCTATTTGTCCGTTGCTTGTTGATGCATACGGAGCAGTCGTGTGTACTGATATTTTGAGTTCGTCCTCTAACATAAACTTGATTGCTGCTGAGCCTAATGAGCGTTCGTTGTCCATTATTATCAGTTTTGGCATACCGAAGGCAATTAACATTTCCCTCAGCGGGTTTTTAATGTCTTCAGATGCTCTTGACTCTAAAATTTTTACTTGAGCATATTTTGAAAATTTGTCGATTCCTGTTAAAACTCTATGTTTTTCTGTAATATAAATATCAATGTGAACTATTTCTCCTGGGTAATTAGGAATAGGGGTCGGTTGTATTTCTCCTTTTGGGGGGTGTCTATCGTATTTTGATTCTTTACAAGTTTGGCAGGCTTGAACTACTGCTTGAATTTTCTTCATTGCTTGTGGAAAAAAATAATTTTTTAGGATTTGTATTTTATTTTCTTTTGCATCCCTATGGGCTCTTTTATGTTCGAGTGTAATTATTTCGTTTTGTTGAGATTCTGAAGTTACGTCGTCTATTTCGTTTTGAGTAAACCTTACTTTATATGATTTGAAGAACGTGGGGTAAATGTTTTGAATTTTTCCCATTACTTCTTCAGATGTAATGATTCCGTTTATGAGTTTAGGATCAAGTCTGGTAGTTAAAATTGCAATAAGTTTTTCTTCTGTGTAAGATTTTTGTTTAATTATATGTCTGTGGTACGTTGGAAATGGTATTTCAAAACTATAGGAATCTGTGTCAGCAGTCAGTAAATATATCTGGTTTTTAAATACGTTAATTGGGGCTTCTACCGAAAATATGAGGTTGTGTGACGAGCTGTCGTCGCTATGGACTGATGCTGAGGAGCTGATTGAATTTACTTCAGCGGGGGCTCGGGATAAAGCATCTGCCACTACATTAGCTACTCCGGGCTTGTACCTGATCTCGTGGTTATATTCGCCAACGAGGTCTCTCCAGCGTTTTAGCTTAGCGTTGTGGTTATTTACGCTATTTGAGAAACTCAGGGGCTGGTGGTCCGTGTATATTACCACCTTCGAATACCCGTAAAGATAATGTCTTAAACTTTGCAGAGCCCAAACGATAGCGAGCATCTCTCGTTCGTTGGTTGCGTAGTTTTCTTCGGTTTTTGACAGAGTGCGCGAAATAAATGTTATTGGCCTATGGTTTTGTTCCAATACTGCGCCTATTGCGTAGCTTGAGGCATCGGTAGTCAGCTGGAATTCTTTTCCGAAATCTGGGTATGCAAGGGTTACGTCTCTGGAGACGAGGGTATTTTTAAGTTTCTCGAATGCGGTAATCGCATCCCTGCTCAGGTTGATAGCAGTTTTGCTTGACTTGGTCTTGGATATACGGCCTTCCTCACCTCTTAGGAGAATGGTTAAAGGTTTTGCTATTTTTGCATAATCTTTTATAAACCGCCTGTAATAACCTGTCATGCCTAGGAAAGAACGGAGCTCTTTTAATGTTTTCGGGACTGGAAATTTTGTAATTGCTTTTATTTTATCTATGTTAGTTTTAACTCCGTTTTCTGATATTGTGTACCCCAAAAAATCTACTTCGTTTTTGAAAAAATGACATTTCTCTATTTGAACTCTCATGTTTGCGTTTTGTAGTGTTGAAAATACCTTTTCAAGATTTTGACCGTGGTCTACTTCATTTTTGCTAAAGACTATGATGTCGTCTACGTATACATAGCAAATTTTCCCTATGTATTCTCTCAGTATGTCATCTAAAGCTCTTTGAAAAATTGATGGAGAATTTTTTAGGCCGAACGGAAGTCTCGTAAATTCGTATTTTCCGCCGTTTACAGCGAATGCTGTTTTTTCTATGTCCGTGTCTTTCAATGGTATTTGGTGAAAGCCACTCTTGAGATCTTATACCGAGAAATACTTGTTGTCGCCAAGTTGTGCAATAATTTCGCCAATTTCGGGGATCGGGTACCGATCTGAGATAGTAACTTCATTAAGTTTCCTATAGTCGATTACTAATCTGTACTTTTTTTCTTCTGACTGACCGGACTTTTTCGGAACTACCCATACTGGTGCATTATATGGTGATCTTGAGGGTCTTATAATGCCATCTCTTAGCATCTCATTTATTTGTTTTTCTACTTCCTGTTTTAATGATATTGGATATGGGTAGTGTTTTCCGTAAACTGGGGAATCTGACGAAGTTCTGATCTCGCCTACAACTTTAGTTGTGTATGCTAACTTTGTATCGGGATCTGCAAAGAGGGTCTTGTGACTTTGTACGAGGGTATTTATAATTGATTTTTGAGACTCGGACATGTGGCTAACTTGCGGTCCAATTGTATTTACTGCTTGTGTTGCTAATTGGTGAATTTTAATTTTGCGTTTATTTCCAAGTATTAAAGTATCGTTTTTCACATCTATAATTGCTCCTAGTCTTTTCATTGTGTCGTTGCCCAATATACCGTGGAAGGTTTTTAGGGTCTCTAGTAAAAAAATTTCATGGGAGTATCCGAAATGTTAGGGAGTTTAAGTATTGCGTGTTGTGTAATTTTAGTAGTGCCTTCAACTGAGCTAACGGAAAAATGTTCCTCATTTGGTTTTGGTACTAATTGATTTTGAATATAATTTTGGTTTGAGCCCGTATCTATTAAAAATTTTAGGATTTTTCCGTTCCCCGTGGTTACTCTAAAGTAAGGCAATGAGGAACGATTTATTCTAAAAAATAGAGCTCTGACATATCTATGTATTCCTGCTGTTCGGTATCATTTTGCCATACGTATTCTTCCTGAAGCTCATTTATATTGTTTTCCTCTACTAACTGATAATATTCCTGCTCTGAGTTTGGTGTACCTTCTTCTAGATTTGGCTGCGCAGTATTTTCTATTTCTGGTTGAATGTGGAATTGTCTTGGCATTTTATTGGTATTTGGGACGTTGGCAGTGCTGAGAGGTCTTTTCCCGACGAAGTCATTATTTGCCGGCTTGTTCATATAATTTATATGACGCGGGCGAACTGACTGATCGACATCCATAGGTACCGGTTTCGGTTGGGGTCGTGGGGGAGGTTTTGGTGTGTTGTAAGATGCTATTGCACTGGCTTGGTTTGAATAGGGTTGTTTGTAAGATTTAAATTGATTAGCCTGAGTAATTGGATTTGCTCCAGTTACGGGTACCCACTGTATTTGGTTTGGGTTATGGTACAGCTGTGGATGAAAGCTTTGTTTGACGGCTACCGCCCTGTATGGCTGTTGGGGCTTGGGTGGTAATATAGGTGCCCTTGCTAAATATGGAGTTTTTGGCGTCTGACTGTTCCTAGTGTTTTGATTCTCAAGTAAACTACACAAATGTAAAGCGTGTCCCAAATCGTGTGGCTCTTTAATAGCCAGCAGTTGTGCCAAATTTCCGTTAAGGCCTCTGACGAAAGTGTCCAAAGCTTTTTCTCTGTACATAGCTGTTAGAGATTGCACAGTTTCTTGTGAGGCATCTAAGTTAGCGATCTGGTTTAAAATCAATGACAGCTGTTGATACACTGCCTGGTAATAATCGACTATACTATTGCTACCTTGATTAAGAGCATAAAGCTGATATTCCAAAGTCTTTAGGTCTCGTTTGTCTGCAAAATGCGCTGTTAGGCATTTTGATATGGCCGTCCAATCTAAGGGTGTATTATATGATTCTAAGACTGCGTCTGCTTGTCCAATAATTTTGTTTCGGATTGCCAACAGGATTCCGTAGTATTTAGGCGAGCCGATTCTGACTTCGTAAATTTTCAACACCCTTTCTACACTTTTTTTCCATGAAGAATATTCGCTTTTATTTCCTGAGAAATCCCTAAGTGTCCGTACAATGTCTGGTAGTTTGTCTAAGTCGCTAAGATTGTGCGATAATTCTCTCTTTATTGTTTGATCTGTATACTTGGAAAAATCCTTGTTGGGATTAAGAATTTCTTTTACTAGATTACTAAGATTTGCCTCTAGGACAAGTTTAATTTTTTCCTCAATATCTTTCTCGGTCATGATTCGCGGATTTACTTGTACGTTGCCTACTGACGAGGGTGCGGCAAGATTCGCGAGTCTGTCTGCTAGATCTTGTTCGGGCATTTGAGATATATGAGCACTAAAGAATTGAGATTAGATTTTAATTTTAATTGCTCAGAATTCGGAAGTTCTTTTCCTAAAGAATTATGGGTTTGATTGTAGTGTGGATTTTTCAATTGTTTTGCAAGGATTTTTTTTCCTATAATTTGTATCTTTCTTAATTTCTATTTGTGTAATATTTGTTTCTCTTAGAATTTTTCCTTTTGGGTTTCGATAGATTTTCTTAAAATTATTCTTACAGTAATATCATATTTCGGCGTGCTCTCGTGAAGACAGGATTGGCAGATTCCGGTTTATCCTGCGCTGTAGCGATCTCTCCTCAGTGCGGGTTTACTGTCCTTTTCTAGGAGTGACGGTATAGCGGCGTTATTATTAACGGCACTTTTTCACTTCCGGGTCTCGGATTTTTCTTCTCACTTCACACGGATTAGGTTGAGGCTTTGAACGAAACGTCAGAGTTTTTTCTGTACTTCGCGAGACGCGGAACTTGTTGCCTTTCGCGATTTTTAATCAGGTCCCTGTTCGGGCGCCAGTTAAAAGAATGAATTTTATTTTAATATAAAAAAACAAACTTTTCTTTATTGAGTTGTGTTAAGAACTAACTTTACTTAAGCTAAACAATTATTAATTACAACTACGCGTCGATCCATCGCTGCCACCGTCTCTGTCGCTGCTGCTGCTTCTGTTAACGTTCCTTATTCTGATTGGCTGTTACTTTTTGTCGCTGTCGCTGGTCTGCAACCAATGCCCTCGATAAAGTTCATCCGGGCTTAGCCACGTGCGCTGAGCTTGCACCTTTTGGTCAGCGATCGTGGGAATGCAGAATAGCATATTCCCAAAGTTGATCGAACCCAGCCAAGTGCATACAACAAGAACAATATTAAATGCATTGGCAGGAAATGCGGAATGGCATATTCCCAAAGTTGATCGAACCCAGCCAAGTGCATACAACAAGAACAATACGTAATGCAATTGGCCAATAATCGTCTTACTTATGTAATGTTGGGTGTTAACTTATATATATATGTATGTATGTTTGTTTATGCATGTATGTATGTAGATCCCACGGCGGCACACGTCAGTTCCTACAGTAGGGTCTCAGGCAGCGGCGTCTCCAATGTCACTGCACTTGTAATTGTTGTCTTCTTTTGCACTAGCATCCATAAATGCCTGAGTTCACAAAATGTTTATGTTTTCTTCGCTTCACTTTTGTTTGCAATTATAGTATTTATTGTTTTTGCTTTTGCACTGTTTATTGTTTTGGATTTGGGCTTCTTTTGCACATTCACTTTGATTAAACTCGGCATATCGCCTGCTCGAGGGCATGTTTCTGGTCCCGGCGTCCTTGTACAGATCGCTTGTACATCTTGACCACTTTCAGGATGACCACGAAAACAAATATACCGATGACGATCTTAAGGTTTTGATTTACGTCCTGTATGTCGTCCTTGTGGTCTATAATTTTCACCGTGTTGATCACATTGGCCGTGCTGTGGTCCACCTTCGAATGGGTTCTATCCATGCTGTAATCCTTGCTAGTTAATAACTCCGCAAATAGATGCTAGTCCTTCGAAGCTAGGATGTGGCAAGACTTTGCTCAGTGAAATCGTGGGCGGAAAGATTTCTCCCAGGATATGTTTGCTGGCATCTATTGACTCCTTTCAAGGGGAGTTGGAGTTCATCTAAGGCAAACAGGAATATCTTCAGGATTCCTGGTCTTGGCTGTAGTCATTGGTGGCTTCGGCAATATAGTGCTTACACTATAGTGCTGCGAGATCAGAGTAAACTCTGTCTGACTTCTCTATCCGGCTACGGTCTTTTATACCAGTATAGAGCTTTTTCTCGACCCTCGTGATAAGTTGGGTTATTTAGGTGTTCCCACCTATGATTTCCCCTATCGGTAGTGTCAATGCCCGACTGATGCACTTTGCCAGCTACTGGTGTAAGGTTACGGTCGTTATTCTGACTATATGCCATTCAAAAGATCGTCAAATTGCACATTCCTTTGCTTGTTTTCGGTGAGTCAACGTTTCGATCGCCCCCCTCCCTTGGCCTTGAGATTCGATGTTGTTTTTCTACGTGCATCTTTCTCCATAAAATAAATTGAAGGAGAGGACGTACGTAATAGGCTCGAAGTGATCGATACGGACACGCATGGAATGACTTCGCAAAAAGGAATTTTCGTACTTCCAACGAATTAGTGCTTGTTTTGTTTTTCTTTCTCATTATTTATGCGCCCTTAAACGTGTGGCTTCGACCCACTCCTGTACCAAGAGTCTCATGTTCATCCGACTGCTTTAACCGGGCTATTATCAATTTACACAACAAGAATAATTAATTGGCAATCAAAATAGGATTATACGGATAATTATGTAGGTAGGTTTTTCGATGGGGACGATTGTGTATAGGGGTTATCTGAAAAAAAAACTTTCCGTCACTGGACAGAAACATACATACATATACATACATCCCTAAAAGAAAACAAAAATTACAACAAAAAAATAATACCTGGAAAAAGAAAATATGTGCTGTAGTCAGCAAAGACAGGAAAACACAAAAATATATCGTATTTCCGTGTACGAGCATGGGTGCTGCGGCCAGCCAACATTACCCACCTCTGCGATTGGATTACCATCGCGGTGTCGCTCGAGGTTTTGCTTATTGCACTTTTCCCCCCAGAGATGACAAATATTTGTATTATTTATTTATTATTATCTTGTTTTTTTTTTTTTTTTTTTTTTATTTATAAAATTATTAGCAGGTCCCTTCTGGCCTGCAAAGCTCGCTCTGGACTGGTCCTGGCCAACTTTATTATGGCCTTGTGCAAGCCTGCGATCAACTCCAGCTCCTTGTTTTGTTGTTTGTTCAAGGATATCCGGGCTTGCTCAAGGTCCTCCTGCAGTCCTTGTAGTAGACCTTTGAGGAGCTCCTCGTAGTCCAGACGTTGCCGGATAAGGCGATTACAACGGGAAATCCGTCTCTTATTTCGCCGGTCCGGCTCTTCTTTCCTGAATTCCTGGACTTCCGTCCACAGCTGCTGGATGCAGTGGAAGTCTCTACGCATGCTGTCATGCGCCTCCTTTATTTTGTTGGAGACCACCGTCACGCGGTGGTCCCATTTTTCGATAGAACCTCGTAAGGCTTGCACCTTACGAGCGGTCTCGGTAATTCCTTGTTGCTGCTCTAGAGTGGTCTTCATCATGCTGAATGACAGCAGTCTCCTTGCCGAGGTTTATATAGCGGACCCGCTCTCCCGGATTCCATGTTCCCTAGTCCAATTCCGACGTTCCGAGCTTTTCCCTCTCTTGAAATGGGACTGATCCTCGAATTCCAACCAGAGGGAGTTCAAGCGAAATAGAGGTTTTTGGCATGGAATATGCCAACACTCTTCCCACCGACATTTCCCAGCTCGTATAACGCCTTGCCCTTGCCCTGAAGTACAACACAGCGAACCCGATTCGGGCCAAGCTTGGCATTGTATCCCTCCGCTTTGTTACTCTGCCGGTAGTTTTTTCGATAGACAACTTGTCCAACGGAAAATTCCACCGGTTTGCTGCGGGTGTTATAGGCCTTTTCTGCCCGTTCATGGGTCTTGTTTAGTCCCTGGCTCACTTTCTGTCGGATAAGATCCATTTTATCCGGTAGGCTTATCTCTGGGTCTCCAGTCTGGATTCCACCCAGTTTCCTTAAGATAGGGTATGCAGTACCGTGTGTCACCATTTGTGTCCCAAACATGGCATAGTAGGGTTCCATGCCTATCGATTCGTGTCGGCCACTCCTAAGGGTACATTCTATTCGGCTTAGCTGGGTATCCCAATTTCGCTGATCCGATGCAATTGTTGCCCGCAAAATTTGAAGCACCGATCGGTTTACCCTCTCCGCTGCATTCGCTTGCGGGGAATAGAGCCCCGTTCTCACGTGTCGAATACCGTAGCGGTTCATCAGCTCGGCAAACATTTGAGACACAAATTGTTTTCCATTATCAGAGTGTATGTATTCGGGTACTCCGTACTGATGGAAAATTCGGGTCTCGAGGAATTTGACCACTTCTGATGCCACGGCATGTCTCATAGGCTGCAGCCAGACAAATTTGGAGAAGTGATCGAGGCATACAAAAATCACCGAGTTCCCAGTTTTGGTTCTCGGATACGGCCCCATAAAGTCGATAAACAACCTTTGACCGGCCCGTTTCGTGACCCTTTGTTCTCCCATGGGTGGTCGAATATTTTTATTGGTGGTCTTGCTGATCTTACAGACTTCGCACTCTTTCACTACCTTTTGCACATCTACTGCCATCCCTGGCCAGTAGTAAAACTGTCTCAGTTTGGCTAGGGATTTGTGCAAACCCCCATGCCCTGCGGTCATGGCATGATGTGCTCTCCAGACTAATTCAGATCGCAGCTCGACGGGTACCCAGAGCTTCCATGCTCTGGTTTCATCGACGGCATCCCCCAAGCTGAACCCTATCCGCTTGTATACAAAGCCGTCCGTTGTTTGTACGTCTGGGATTTTCCCCTCATTCTGGTTTACTGCGTGCACCAATTTTACATATTCCGGGGATTGGAACGCTGGTGAGTCTAAGTCTATCTGGACATCCTGTTCCTCTGCTTTCTCTTTCTGTAGCTCGTCCATATACACTCGTTAGAGGGCATCGGGTACGACGTTAAGTGCTCCTTTACGATGTTCGATGGTAAAGTCGAACGCTTGCAGCTTCAGACTCCATCGTGCTAATCTGCCGGATAAATCCTTTTGACTCATCAGCCATTTTAGACTAGCATGATCGGTGATCACTTTGAACGGCATGCCTTCTACGTAAGCGCGGAATTTGGTGATGCTGAGAAGGGCGGCATAGCATTCTAGCTCTGTTATGCTATAATACCGCTGTGCCTTGTTCAGTTTGGCTGACATGTAGGCGATCGGATGTTCGCCGCCTGAGTCATCAGTCTGAAACAAAACTCCTCCCACTCCAGTTGTTGATGCATCGCACTGAATGGTGAAGGGCTTTTTAAAGTCAGGGGTGACAAGTACAGGTGCTGATGCCATGTTAGCTTTTAGTTCTTCAAACGCCTTAATTGCCTCTTCGGACAATTCAAATTTCTTAACGCGGTCTTTCTTCAAACAATCATGAAGAGGTGCCGCTGTTTGAGCATAGTTTTGAATAAACCTCCTGTACCAGCCAGTCATCCCCAAAAACCTCCGCATCTGTTTGGGAGAGCTTGGTTGAGGAAATTCTTGGATCGACTGGATTTTTGAATCGTCAGTTCGTATGCATCCCCCTCCTACTACATAGCCTAGATATCTGGCCTGGCAATAGCAAAACTTACTTTTGTCGACATTTTTTGCCAGTTTTGCGCGCTGCAGGTAGTCACTGACCTGCTTCAACATATCTAGGTGTTTTTCAAAAGTAGGTGAACAAACCAGTAGGTCATCGAGGTACACGAATACATTCTCGCGAAGCGACGCCGGTATTACTTTACATTAGTCGGCACATTCTTTGTGCTGCATTGCACAGGCCGAACGGCATGACTGTAAACTGATATAGTGGTCTGCCGGGTACTGTAAATGCGGTTTTCTCTCTACTTTTTGTTTCCAGGGGTATTTGCCAAAAAGCGTCTTTTCAATCGATTGCGGAAATATAGTATGTTTCCTGTAAACGACTTAACAGACCTTCGATGTGTGGCAACGGGTATGCATCTTTGATTGTCCGGGAATTGACTTTACGTGCGTCGAGGCAAAGGCGATTTTTCTGGCCTTTCTGTACTAGAGTCACTGGTGAACTCCAGCTGCTGTTACTCTCTTCGATCACACCTAGGCCAATCCTGCGATCTAGCTTGGCATACACCAGCTTTTGCTTGGCTGGGGAAATCGGATAATGCCGCTGCTTGATCGGCAGGTCTTCGTCGGTTACTTCTATTATATGTTGCTCCAAGCTGGTCTTTCCTAAACCTTTATCCAGACATGATGGGTATGTCTCAATTACTCGTCTCAGCCTACTGTGTTGTTCTGGAGATAGCTGATGAGGCATGTAAGCGGTTTCGGGCTTAGGAGGGTCGTTCATATCCAAGTCTCCGGTCATTAAGTCGTACTCCGGTGGTGCTTCGATGGCTGCAAACTCGGTTCCGACCTTACCAAGGAATGTTAGCCCAAACGTATCCCAGAAGTTAATTCCGAAATAAAAACGTTGTGTCAGACCTGGTACTATCAAAAATTCCAGGTCCTTGGTCTCTCCTTCCCATTCCACGGGTAGGGTTATGGCTCCGACTACTCGGGTTTCGCCGCCACTAGCGGTGCGCACACATTCTTCGTTGAGCTTTCTTATGGGCCGTGTCCGGTTCCTTAGGAAGTCTTCCGCTCCTCTGCCAAAACAATTCGCACTAGCGCCTGTATCCAGCAACGCTAGTATTTCTTCTCCGTCAACTTTGGTTTTGGCAAAGAAACGGTTATCGTTTTGTATGCTCACTACCGTGTCTACTACTTTCTGCTTGAGCTTGCGATATTCTGCTCGGGCATCATATAGTCTCTGCATCTTCCGTGTGTCTCGTGTCGTGTTGTCCGTATCTTCTGAGCCTTGGAAGATACGCTGTCTTGCCAGTTCATACTCCCTCTCTCGTTGTTCTAGGCTCTTATGGGGAGAGATCTGTCTGGGAATGGTTGTCTCTACGGGAATGTGACTGACTTGATCCGCCCGGCTGTCCCGGTCTGGCCTGACGGACTCCGCGGAAAAGCCGCTGGGTTAGCGTCTGCATCGCCTTCGATCCTCTCACACAATCGGCAGGTGGCGTCATGGAATCTCGTAAGGCAGGGATCTTCTTTTGGATGTTTTCTTTAGAAGTCCGCTGCTTTGCCGCATTTATAGCAGACTAATTCGTGGAGTGGTCCTCGGCATCCCTGCCCGTTTTCTAGCCCCGATCGGTTGTCTCTTCGCTTCCGGTTAAATTCTTCTACAGTCACAGCGTCCGGAAAATCTTGTGGTGTTTGATAATCCTCGAGTTCACTGACCGGCCTGCTTCGCGCGGCCCTGCCGTTACTCCTCAACCAGCGGTCCACTCTAAGTCCTTCCTTTTTCAGATCCGCTAGCGACCTAATCGGGGATGTCAGCAACAAGCTTCCCATCTGGGCATTTAGATTGTCCTTGATAAGCTCCACAAATGTCTCTTCTTCTAGCTTGTTCTGCAATCGGAAATGCAAGTTATGCATATCAGATACATAGTCGCTAAAAGATTCGTTTTGCCCTTGTCGCCGCTCCATCAACTCCTTGATCTTCATCAAGTCACTCCCGAAGGAGGAAAAAGCGCGTTTCATTTCCCTGGTTAACGAGTAGTAGTCAAACTCGTAGTCCTCGGCTCGATCTTCCATCAGCTGCCAATACCACTTGCTGGCAACTCCTACCAACAAGCTATGGAATTCTCGGAACACTTGTCGCTGGTCTATCCCATAAAGTTCTTGCAACCGTTCGACGCGGAACAAGAAACTTTCGACCGTCATACTGCGGCTGTTTCCATCAAACTTCAGATTCAATTTGTCTAGTCGGACTCCTTTCGACGCCTGGAATCCGGGGCTTCGGTCGTACTCTGGGTGTCGTAGATAACTTGTGTCCGGGCCGTTATTTCGGAATTAGTGGTGTTGGGATGTGTCGGGGCGCCGGGGGTCTCGAAGCCGGTGCCTCTGGCTGTTGAGAGGCTCCTGCGATAGTGGTTCGAGAGGCGGCGTCTCTTGGTAACTCAAGAAACTGTCAGATGGGTTTGCCGGAAACCGAGGTGGTGGTGGTAATACTGGCTGCTCCACCCTCATGGATTGTGAGGATCGCAGTTCCACTACTTGCGCCTTTAACGCTTCTATCTGCGCTTGCATGGCTACCTGTGTCTCATTATTTTGTTTTATCACCGAACGCATTATCTGCTCTCTTCTCTCGGCAGCTTCTAAACTGCTTGTCGGGTTGGGATCATACTGTGGGAGCATACTTGCGCGTCCCTTTGGCTGACCCAGAGGAATATTTTCTCCCCCTACAGCTCCTTCGGTTTCGTCTAATTGATCCATGTTGTCTTCAATGGATCTACTTTCTTCTTGCTCTTCCGATTCGCGGAAGTTACTTAGGTTGTCTCTGTCGAGAGAACTGGTTCTCCGTGGCGTGGCGTCAGCACTTGCACTCCTGTGTGCTTGACTTGCTCCCCGTGTTGCCGATCGGGTAATTCTCCCCGTTGCGGGTTGGAAAAGCACTTTCTTCTTTGCCCCCTTCATTTGGGCCAAAGATTCCTTTCCCTTGTCTCAAAAATATATTTTCACTTGCGAGTTCACTTGTGTCCTTCACACTTTACACTTGACTATTTTCCACTAAACGTTCACACACGCGCGATCAGCCACGTACGCTGACTAAGGGTTGCGAATATAACTCAAAGGTAATGGGGGGTGCTGTTTTGCGATTACTAAGTATCTCTTTGGTGAAGAATCCGTCCGATATTTAAGCCCCACAAACAAGAAAAACAAATATCCCTAACTAGAGGTTTTAGCAGCTTCTACACAACTGGGTTCCACTGAACTAACAGCTCTTCTTCCCTTCTAGTCAGCTTTAACGTTCACAACGGGAACTAGCTGCGCCTAGAAGAAAAGTCTGTCCGAAATCCCCCTCCCGCCAGTCGTCGGAAATCAGGATATTTGACCGATCATTCTCGGGCTCCACAACCTGCTGCTATCTGACCGATCATTCTCGGGATCCACAGCAGTTTTCCTATTTCTCTGGACTCGAGCCTATCAAACGACCGGACTTAGCCTAGTACGTCGTGTAGCGTCGGCCAGAGAAACTAAAATACGTTCCCTGCCCAGATATGTCAAAAGATGCTGTAAAGACTCGAGCCTATCAAACGACCAGACTCTTGGCCCAGTACGTCGTGTAGCGTCGGCTTTACGTTTCCTGTCAGTTCCCCCACCCACCTTTTCTGTCCTGGATCGACAATCGTACAATAGATCCGCACCGCAATGGCTAAATGCGTTACCGTAACGTCTGCGCTTCTGCTCTTTCTGGACTCGAGCCTATCAAACGACCGGGCTTCCCCTAGTACGTCGTGTAGCGTCGGCCTAAAAGCACATCTAAATTGTATTTACGTTAATTTCCAAAAATAGAAAGGTCAGTCGGCATATAGTTATGTAGTATTATAAAAGAAAACTTCATATCTCCAAATGGAAATTGTTGGTAATTTTTCTTATGAAAGAAACAAAGGATATCTATGATTTTAAAAATATAATGGCAATTCCTAAAGTCATACCTCTATTCTGAGACAAAGTTCTGACCGAGTGGCCGCTCAATTCTGACTGTCGCAGAAGTTGGGGACTTTTGAACTCAATTTTTAAAAATAAAAACAAATTAATAAGCACGTGCTAATCTACTTAAAACCCTTGTCCTTAAGGAATATGAAATAGTCCTTTCGTTGGGCGCCAATTCTGTTACGTTGGCATATTAGTGCCCTAGTCCTGAAAGGACTTGGGCCGAAGGAAAGACATCCGATGTTCAGGCACCAATTTTGCCGGCATAAGCTCGCCGGATGGGGTGGGTTCTTGGTAAGCCTTTCTCCTCTCCAACATAACGAGAATAAATATTAAAGATGCCTGAAAAATAGTAAGAGTCGTAAAGTCCGTCGGTCATCAGTCTACATTGCCCCACAAGCTAAGCTTTTGCTTGATCGTAATACGATCGGGCAATGTTTCGGCCACATTCCCTCCCCTTCACACAATTGTGTGCCAAATGGATCGTCGCGGGCCACGCAATACGATCCCCTATTGTCAAGGTGGTTCGTCAAAAGTTATGTCATTATTCTTCACCTACTCCACTTATCGCGTCAGCAACCCCCGTTTGAAAACTTAGCACTTCATGTTTAAGTTCGTTTTCACATTACAATTTTATTGAATAAAATATTGGCTAGTGCCATTTATGAGTAATATTATGGTTAGGAATACATTATGATTTTAATTTTTAATTGACCAACAAAATTTGTTAGCGGAGAGTATCGAATTTATCACCCGTACAGGGTGCACACGTCAGCAAATTGCTGACTATTCACGACTACAAACGTCGCTCTGAGGGCACTTGTGATTGTTCATACAAACACAAGGCTGATACTCGCCGCTGAAAAGTCAATGTTTATTATATTATAAAAAGTAAGACAAAAGCTTACTGATTAATTATAAAAATATTATAATGCCTTGATGAGGCCTAAGTTGGAGGATTTACGTTAGATAATTATAAACAAAAGGCACGGATATATATATATATAATCTAATCTTGGACCTTATTTTTGCGTCTGAGTTCGCCAATGCCTACGTTTCTAGAATTGACCCGCTCGTTAGTCCTGAAGACAATTATCACCCTACACTTGAGGTCATTCTGGAAGCCTCGGCTCCTCTATTACCTGGTCTTTCGCTGCTTTCGAAAGGCCAACTTTACTTATATGAATCTTTATTTATCCGAAGTAGATTGGTCTTTTATGGACTTAAACGTAGAACCTCTTAACATTGTTAAACAGTTCTACGGCATTCTCGGCACGGTTTTCGATATGTATGTGCCTTCATTCCCCTCACCTGATGTTTCTTATAAGCCTCCTTGGTTTTCTCGTAGACTCTCTTACTTAAAAAACTGCAAGTCCAGACTTTTTAAGAAAATTAAGAGGACAGGGATGCAAGTAGACTATTCGAGATACCTTACTGCGCGATCTGAATTCATAACTCACAATTCCCAATGCTACAAAAATTACCTTGATCGTTGCAGAACTGAGTTTCATGATAACCCCAAACAGTTCTATGCATTTGTTAACTCCAAACGCAAGTCTCAACAATTTCCATGCTGCCTTCATCTGGATTCCGTTTCTGCTTTTAATGATGCCGATATTGCCAATTTATTTGCAAATTTTTTCCAGTCCACGTATTCATCCACAAGCTACGATAATACCTCAGCGTATCCCTTTTCACTTCCGCACTCTAATGGTATGTTTATGCCTATAATAAGCGTAGATGATGTTTTTCAAAATCTGCAAAGAATCAAGTCATCCTTCTCTTCTGGTCCCGATCTTGTACCAAGCTGCGTTTTAAAATATTGTGCTAGCGCATTGTGTGGGCCACTGTCAAAACTATTTCAGTTATCCCTGCAGCACTCCTTTTTTCCAGAAGTTTGGAAGGAATCTTTTATAATTCCGCTTCATAAAAAGGGAAGTAAATCGAACATTAATAACTACCGAGGGATTGCAAAACTTAGTGCGATTCCCAAATTTTTCGAACAATTAATTACTGCTCAGCTTCAGCACCAGTGTAGTTCAATAATGTCCTCAACACAGCACGGCTTTATGAAACGTAGATCAACGTCAACCAACCTTCTAGAGTTTACTACAGTTATTAGGAATGCGTTTAAAACTAACACCCAAACTGATGTAATTTTTACAGATTTCAGTAAGGCTTTCGATTCGGTGAACCATCAGTTACTGTTAAAAAAACTTACGCTTCTGGGATTCCCGATCTCGTTGACGAAGTGGATTTCTTCATACTTATTAAACCGGACGCAGAGAGTATTATTTAAAAATTCTATCTCAAACCTTGTCCATGTGACTTCTGGTGTTCCTCAAGGGAGTCACCTTGGACCACTTCTGTTTGGAATCTTTATAAATGACTTGCCTCAAGTAATTCTCTCTTCCCACGTGATGATGTACGCCGATGACGTAAAACTTTGCATGCCCTTAACAAACGTTGATTCTCACGTACTCCTGCAAGCGGACTTGTGCAATCTGCAATCATGGTGCCTCCAGAACCTGCTGTTCTTAAATAATTCTAAATGTAGCTTCATGTCTTTTTATCGGAAGAGGCTTTTCCTCTTTAATTATTCCATCGGGATGAACGATCTTGAACGCATTAATTCCGTAACAGATCTTGGAGTTTTATTTAGCCACAACCTAAACTTTACCAATCACATCGGCATCATTGTTAGTAAAGCAAAAGGGGTTTTTGCGTTTGTAAAGCGCTGGTCTAAAGAATTTGAGGATCCCTACACCACAAAGCACCTTTACATTTCTCTTGTGCGACCTATTCTTGAATACTGCTCGTGCGTATGGTCACCTCAGTATGCTAAATATCAGGACCTCATCGAATCGGTACAGAAACAGTTCCTTTTGTTTGCTTTACGTGGGTTAAACTGGGATCCACAACGTCACCTGCCATCCTACGTCGATAGACTGCGTCTTCTGAACCTGCCCTCGCTAATGGATCGTCGGACCTGCCACGGAGTGATGTTCCTCCACAAGTTGATCACTGGACTTATAAATTCTAGCTTCTTACTTGGCCAAATACGGTTTTCGATCCCCGTAAGAGCATCCCGCTACTTTCGGCCTATTGCTCTTGAAATTTGCAAATCGAATTTCGAAGCGCACGATCCTTTTCGAGTTTTGTGTACTCAATATAATGAATTGTATTTTTTGTTGTTTGTTGAATGTTCCGTGGACTTTAATGTAAGAAATATTTTTAATCACCTATCCTTGCCTCTGCCCACTTGATGTGAGTCGGAGCATATCATTAAAAAAATCTCCTTTACTCGGGCGGAGGTAGGAGTTAGGTTTATATTGGCAGATATTTGCTAATTTAAAAAAAAAAAAAAAAAAAAAAAAAAAATATATAGTGAATAAAGGAACCGTGTTCCGACAAACTTACCCCTTTCAGTCCTGGGCGATGAGATCTCGACGCACTGGATCCTGGGCTTTTTGAAGAAATTAGGAACATATATATATATACGTGCAAACACTATCGTTAAAATACGCACAAAAAAAAATCTTGTTCTTAAGCACAATCACTTATTGTATATATATATAATTAAAAGTTTGAACCATAAGTTTAAAAATAAAAAAAAAACTTTATTTAATTAATTATAAACTGGTTACAAATTTTATTTTATTGTGGAAGAACACTGACTGTCTTTTGACAAGTCTCAAACTGAACTCGCTTCTTAACTTAAACTTCTTTTACGATCATACCTCGGTTTTGAGCTTTAGAGCTTTCTATAAGTGGAGTTAATTTTAATTGAGTGAGTTTTCTGATTGCCCTTTGGATTGTTGATTGATAATGCACCGGCGACTCAATTCGATTGTTTAGTCTAGATATTTGAGGATTCAATCGCATGGTAATTTTCCATTGAGCGTCCGAAAGTGTGGGAACGAACTGATGATGTAACTTGATTCGTTCTGGATGTTTAGTCTAAAGTTTGGGTGCATTTGCAATTGGATATAGACTGGTTGGCTGAGGTTATCTGAAGGGTAGATTCTGGGATGGTGTATGTGTGTTTGGGCGTATGGACATGTGCATAGAGTTATGTGGAACTATGGATATGTCACTCCCCCATTCTTTGAATTTGGCCTGTCCTCAGGTCGATAGTGTTGGGTATAACATTACATTTTCATCTATGTTAATTTGATTTGGTAGATCGTTTACAATATCTGTACTTTTTCGTGTTTCTTCCTTTGGTTTTACATATTTTACAATGAGTTTTCTTGGTATGCTCTTAAATTTATAAACTAAGTACAATAAAATGCTTAAAATAATGATTACAAATGTTGTTAAAGTGATTATTTGAAATACATTACAATATTTTGTGTGTGATTCTATTTTGTTTGAATATAAGATAATGGTACTAATTTTGCTACATTATTATTTACGTAAACGCTCTGTGTATAATCTAACATTGTGTTCGAAAGTATGAATTCATCTAGTTGTATTGAACAATTAAGGATTTTAACGAGGTTACTTCCAACTATAGAAATTTCTTTATTAATGCAATTTTGATTTAATAATGTTTTAGGGATATTCCATGTCAATAAAATATTTGGTTCAACATAATTAATTTGGAAATTTTTATATGTTTTGGTGTACTTGCATTCAGTATTTTCTTGTTTGATTATTCCATTTATACATTCGTCAAATACTATTTTTTCTGTTTCCTTATCAAATACTTTATCTTCATATAGGAAATACTTGTCGAATATATTTTCTGTTAAAATGTTATTATTTTCGTCGGGATAAGGAATAATTTCGAAAACGGGAGATTTCACTATCTCTGAAGGAATATGGGAAATGATTAAAATTTCATTTGTATCTGTTTTAAGCCAAGTGGAAGTTTTGATTTTCAACAATTTCTCAGGGTTCACGTTTTTCAAATAATCATGTTTTAATAGTTTTGGATTAAATAAACCTAATCTTGTCAGTTGCATCCCTAATTCAATATCTTCTACATATTCTGTAAAGTGTTGTAAATTAAATATTAAAACGCTAGCTTGTTGTTCCCTTTCTCCATCTTCTTTTAATTTATTGATAACCGAAATTCCATTATTTATGACATCGATAATCATGTTTAAATCAGTATTCTGAACACTAGTATCTACTAAATTATTAATTTTTTGTTCCATCTCATCTTTGTCGTCTTGATTCAATGTTCCGAATAAATACTTATAAACTTATCCTACAATATTAAATAACCCTCTCTTACTACGTTTTGCTAATGTAATTCCACTAATTTCTCTTTTAAGTTTCTCTACTAAATATCGAATATCGGATTACGTCATTAAATTCATTAGCTTCTTTCAAAAGACTCTCAAAAGTTTGTTCAGTTTTTGTTATGTTTATACTTAGGTAATGATATTCATAATTAGTTGGGATATCTATCGATCCGGTTTTAAATACAAGATATCCATTCTGGGACTTAATGGGATTTATTTCAATGCTCTGCCCAATTGTTAGTTGAATTATAGTTGCTAATATTATGGAGAAAATTATTGTTTTCATTGAGTTGTTGTTGAGTCCGTTCGTTTTCCTCCGTTTGCCTGGAATTATCATATTTGCTTTTATTAATTTTCTTCTTCTTCTTGAATTTTGATTTATAATGAATAATCTTTCTTCCCCTATTCGTTTCTTCAAAGTGTTTTTCATCTATTTTTTTCAAGGTTCCTGTTTTCTTGAATGGATTTGTAGTTTTAGATTTTACCAAAGGTGCTTGTCTATATTGTGTATCTATTTCATAGTCATGACGTTTTTCATTTAATTTTTCGATCCTATTGATTTTCTTTTCTTGTGTGTCATAATCAGGAGTACCTGCATACATAAATATGTCAGCTGGTATTTGATTTGTAGCATTATGTTTTGTTTTATGATTATAAATGTACAGAATTAATTCAAATTTAGTATATCTGTTTTCAATATCTGATTCACTTCCTATAATTCTCAACTTTTCATTAACCGTTTTATGAAATCTTTCTACGTCTGATATTCCGTTTTTACTTGTTGTTACTTGGATTTGGACTCCTTCTGAGTTCAACCAATTATGTAAAGCTACACACATAAATGCTGAATCTTTATCTGCTTTAATTTCTTGTGGTTTTCCCATCTCGTTAAATACTTTCATAATGGCTCTTTTAGCTTCTAACCAATCCCTACTTGTGACTTCTATTAGAGTAGCAAATTTTGAATATACGTCGATACATGATAAAAATTGTTGATTACCCACCATATAAAAATCCATAACATATTTTTCTCTTATATTTTGAATTTCTGGAGTAAGTTCAAAGGTCAATTTGGTATTTCTATGTTCCGTTTTAGCAATGTTGCAAGTTTCACATTCATTTATAATATTCTGAATTAATTTTTGATAATCGGGGAAATAATATTTTTCTCTAAACCATTTGGTAGTCTTTTCGATTCCTGGATGTAAAAGTTCTTTATGTCGTTTCAATATTTTTTCCTTAAAGTCCGCATATGTCAGTATGTCTTCAAGTCTTATCGTACATCTAACTAATTTCGTCAAGTGGTCTGCATTTATAATTTCCACATAAGCTTTTTGAAATATAAGAAAATCTGAATCGTTTTGGAAATATATTGCGCTCTTTTTAGTATATAAGTATTCTTTAATTAATTCTTTTGCTAAGATTTCTGTCATTTCTTTATAAATAATTTGAATTTTTAATTTGTGAAAATAATGTGTTACTGCGGTTTTATCTTCATCTCCTTTAATTAATTCGATTTGTCGGGAAAAATAAATAAATGGTCTCTCAGTTATGGAAATGTAGTTTTGGTTATCTTCTTGAGCACTGTGGTCTGTTGCGTTTGCACTACTAGCTGTTTCCTCTGGTATGTGTTCTTCAATATTATCCGTAAACATATTTTCTTCTATTTTGGTCCTGGATAATGCGTCAGCTACATAATTTTCTTTTCCTGGCAAATATTTGATCTGATAATCATATTCGTTTAATTTTATTTTCCATCGTTGCAGTTTCATATTTGGTTCTTTTATGTTATTTAGCCAAACTAAAGGTTTATGATCGCTTAATATTTCAAAAGACCTACCGAATAAATATGATCTAAAATATTTGGTAGCCCATACAATTGCTAAAAGTTCTTTTTCAATGGTAGCATAATTTATTTCATGTTCGTTAAGAGTTCTACTAGCATAACAGATTGGTTTATGATTTTGTGACAGTACGGCTCCTATAGCCATGTTACTTGCGTCCGTTGTCAAAGAAAATTTTTTACTGAAGTCGGGATAAATTAATATTGGGTCTGAGGTAATTAAAACTTTCATTTTTTCAAATGCTTCTATGTAGGGTTTGTCTCTAATATTAATTGTAGCTCCTTTCTTTAATTTAATTGTCATTGGTTTTACAATATGTGCAAAGTCCGGTATGAATTTTCGATAAAATCCTCACAATCCTAGAAATGATTTAATTTCTTTTGGAGTTTTTGGTATTGGAAAATTTATAATGGCACTTATCTTTTTTGGATTTGGTTTAATACCTGTAGTAGTAACTATGTGGCCTAAGAACTCTGTTTCCTTTTTCATGAATTCACATTTGTCTAGTTGTAGTTTTAAATTTGCGTCACGTAGTTTTTGAAATATAATATCATCTAGATAAACCAAACAATCTGTATAGATTAAATCTTCTAATAAATTGTTCATACATCTTTGAAAAGTAGCGGGGGCATTTTTTAGACCAAATGGCATGCGTGTGTATTCGTAATGACCGTGTTTAGTTGAGAATGCTGTTTTAGCTATTGATTCTTGTTCCATTTGAATTTGATAGAATCCCTTGGCTAGATCGATGGTAGTGAAATATTGGCATCTTCCCAATTCATCCAATATTTCACCCATTCTTGGTATTGGGAATTTGTCATTAATAGTGATCTCATTTAAATTTCTGTAATCAACTACTAATCTAAACTTCATTTTGCCTGATGCATCGCTCTTTTTTGGAACTATCCAAATAGGTGAACAATAGGGAGATTTTGATTTACGAATTATTCCCTGTTCAATCATTTCATTTACTTGTTTATTAACTTCTTCATCAAAGGATTGAGGATATTTGTATGGTTTCCTATATACTGGGTCTTCATGTTTTGTTTGTATTGAATGTTTAATAGTACTTGTAAAAGTCAAATTTTCACCTTCTTTGTACTGTATGTCATTATATTCAAATAAAACTTTCTTTAAATTTTCGTTTCTTCTTTATTTAGATGTTCTAATCTGTACTCATTACATTCTTTTTATTCATTATTAATGGCAAAATTAAATGATTGGTCCTTTGACAAGGGTGGATTAAGGCATTCTAATGCGGTCTTATCCTCTTCAATCTTTTTTTCAACTGGCGATGGACTAAGGCATTTTACTGCGGTCTTGTCCTTTACCATATCGTTTTCACCATATTTTATATAAAGTAGTATATCTCCTAACGTCACTGTTTCTTCTTCATAGTTTATTTTCGCTTTACTTTCTTTCAAATAGTCTCTACCTATCAAAACATCATAATTTTCAGAAAATTTATGTAAATAAAACTTTTGTTCAACTGGGCAGATTTTGCATGGATCCAGTGTTATACTTTTATTTAACTCCATTGATCCGTTTATTGTGTATACTTTTAAATTTTCATCTTGTTCTTCATTATTTCCAAAATTCTTCGTCATTAAATTGATAGATGACCCCGTATCTATCATGGCTCTAAGAAGTTTTCCTTTAATCATTACTCTGACATAGGGGCAACACTTTCTGTATCCGAGGCAGTTTGCTGAAAATTTACGTCCATTCTATTCTGCGAACTGTCACTCTCTCTTTGTCTTTTAACAGGTGTATTTGGGGAGTTATTCGAAGTTGATGCTTGGAAATTTAAGGGATTTTGGGCCCTACCTTGATCTAAATTTCTCCTAAACTCATTATAATTTCCCTGATTTTGAGTGGAAGTTTGATTTCTGTTTGGTGAACTTTGAGGATTTGTTGAATTGTTTGAATTATTATTATTTCTTGGATAATTATTATTGTTGTTTCTTGGATAGCTATAAGAATAGGAATTGTTTCTCTGATAATAATAGTTTTGATGTGTATTTCCCGAATTCCTTCGCCTAGGTTTATAGTTATCAAAAGGATCTGCATCCCAATGGCCTAGAACCATAGCTGCTTCCTTTAAGTTGGCAAGTGTGGTTATATCTTTCTTGGACAAGGAATTATACAATCTATCGGGAAGTTTCCTTTCGATACAATCCCTAATTGTTTTGTTTAAAGAGCTTGTATAAATTAGCCTGTCTGTTGGATCTGACTCTAACTCTAACTTATTGTGTACGATTGAAGATTTGGTTTTAAGTTCGTTTACGAACTTACTGATGCTTCCTTGGTAAGTGGTGTCACGAACATTTTGTATGATGTCCAAAAGTGTGGGAACGAACTGATGATGTAACTTGATTCGTTCTGGATGTTTAGTCTAAAGTTTGGGTGCATTTGCAATTGGATATAGACTGGTTGGCTGAGGTTATCTGAAGGGTAGATTCTGGGATGGTGTATGTGTGTGTGGGCGTATGGGCATGTGCATAGAGTTATGTGGAACTATGGATATTTTTTTTTTTTTTTTTTTTTTTTGTTAGTGGTGGTGAAAAGCATCGAAAGCCAACTCGGAGCTGAGCCAGCTTGCCGAAGTCTGGGACTCTAACCCAGTAAAAACTCCACCCCCTCCCCGCTTCCCCGGCGGTACTGCCGTTAGGTATTACTTCGCCGGGGGGGGAATGCCCTTAGGGCTCTCTAGGATTCTATCCTATTGGAATTTCGCAGTCTTTCTGCGATGCGCAGTTTTTTGAGTACTATTGTGGCCATGTTGCATACAGCAGACCAATTTTCTTCTGAGTCAAGCATAATATCCACCAGGTTACAAGCGGCTGGCGTCCTCCCAACCCTCATGCTTAGATCTCTTCGTTCATTTTCAAATCTCGGACATACGAAAAATACGTGTTCTGCGTCTTCGTTATCCGACTCGCAGAGTGGACAGTCCGGATAACGTTCATGCTTAAACCTATTTAGATAGTATTTAAAGCATCCATGTCCTGTCAACAGTTGCGTTAAGTAGTAGTCCACATGTCCATGCTTCATTCCCAGCCATCTCTGCAGTTCTGGGATAAGCTTATACGTCCAACGTCCGTTGCTACTTCGTTCCCATCGCTCTTGCCACTTCGCAATGGTAAGTTCTCTGCACCTTTTCCGTAGGGATTCAGCAGTTGCGATTCCTGTGCTGCCTGCTCGGATCTCAACTGATTCCAGTGCCAGCAGGTCGATCGGTATAATTCCCGATATTACCAACGCCGCATCATGGGATGCTGTGCGGAACGCACAGCATACCCGCAGGGCACACAGCCTCTGCACGGAGTCGGCTTCTTGCATATAACTTCCTGTTTCAGTGGCTCGGGCCCATATGGGAGCAGCGTACATCAGCGTCGATGTGACAACGCTAACCAGTAATCTCCGACCTGGTTGCCTCGGTCCCCGAGTATTTGCCATAATCCTCGAGATTGCGGCCGCGGTCCTACCTGCCTTGCCACTAGCGTACGCTAGATGATCTTTGAATGTTAGCCGGTGGTCAATCATGACACCCAAGTATTTTAGGCTTGGGCGAGATTTAATTGTGGCTTCTCCAATTTTGATAGTAGCAGTCTCTACTATCTTCCTGCTACTTATCAAGACAGCTTCTGTCTTGTGCGCTGCCAAGGTGAGTCCCTTGGCGTCGAGCCATGCGCTTGCTCGTTTCCCAGCTTCGTTGCAGATTCTCTCTGCATCTGGGAGTTTCTTTGCAGAAACTACTATGGCTACGTCATCGGCAAAGCCAATGAGTCGTGCCCCTTCGGGCATCGTGATCCGTAGGATCCCATCGTACATGGCATTCCATAACAATGGGCCTAGGACTGATCCTTGTGGGACTCCCCCGCTCACCCTGTGGGTCGATTGCCCGGCATCAGTTTCGTACAGGAGCAGGCGGCCTTCGAAGTAGCTCGCTATTACTCTCTGTATATACATTGGAACATTAAGGTTTCTCAATGCATTTAGTGTGTGGTCCCAGTTAGCGGAGTTGAATGCGTTTTTAACATCCAGCGTTGCCGCTATGCAGTACTGCTTAGTGCCGTACAACCACCTTTTCCCCTCGATCGCTTTATCTGCGATTTCACACAGTTTACCGACGGCGTCGATGGTAGATAGTCCCTTCCGAAAACCATACTGCATCTCTGAGAGGCCGTTGGTTTCGACAAGGGCACCTTCTAGCCGGGAGTGGATTATTCGTTCGAGAATTTTACCCACCGTATCTAGCATGCAGAGTGGCCTATATGAAGAAGGCTCCTCCGCCGGCTTGTCCCCCTTTGGTATGAGTACCAGCCGCTGTTGTTTCCAGCGACTAGGGAACACACCTTCTGCTAGGCATGCGTTATACATGTCAACGTACTCCTTTGTGTTTGCCTTTATGGCAATTTTAAGGACTTTATTTGGGATGCCGTCTGGTCCCGGTGCCTTGTCGTCCAGTATTGTCTTCAAAACCCGGAGGACTTCTTCGGCACTTGTGAGCTCTATGCTCGCAGTGTTCACGATCTGTGAGGTTCGCGCCATACTCTCTTGCTCTGGGAATAGTGTTTCCACTATCCTTTTTAGGGCGACTGGGCATGTCGGCGATGGCCTACTAAATACCCGAAGCCGTTTTGTGACGAGTTTATATGCGAAGCCCCATGGGTTGGAGTCTATTTCTTCGCTTATATTATTAAAGCACCTGCGTTTGCTTTCTTTAATGGTTTTTTCCAGGGCTCGTCTTTTTTCCCTGAAAACTATTTGAAGTGACTCAAATTCGGGCCTTCCTCTTGAGCGTTGGTATGCGCGTCTTGCCCTGTGGCAGTCTTTCCTGGCTTCCGCAATGGATTGGTTCCACCAGTATGCAGGTCTTCTTCCTGATGGGTTTTTTCCCTTTCTCTGCATAGATGCATCACAGGCTAGCTTGGTGTAGTCTGCGATGTGGTTTGCCCGTTCTTCAGCTGAGCCGCTAGTAGAGAGGTCCTCGAAAAACATCTGTACCATCTCCACGTCTAGCGTTTCTATTTTGTACCCTGACACGGTCTTAGGAACCCGTGGTGGGCCATTTCTGGACTTTATCGTGCAGATTATTGCTGCATGGTCACTTCCCATGTATGTGTCACTAACCTCCCAGCTGGAGCCCGAGGCCAATCCAGCGCTCACGAATGTGAGGTCAATGATGGAACTGGTGCCGGCTCTAAGAAAAGTCGGTTTTGTTCCAGAGTTCAGCAGCACTAGGTCAAGTGCGGCGAAGCTCTCAAGTAGCGCCTTTCCCCTCGCATTTGTTCGGGGAGAGCCCCAATCGGTAGCCCAGGCGTTAAAGTCCCCGGCTATTACGGCTGGGCGATTTTCCCGGGCATCTTCTGCAATCTCTTCGAGCACAGATATTGCCTGGGTAAGGCTATGGCTTGGCGGCAGATAACAGCTATAGAACGCTATACCATTCACATGGGCCCTAGCGAAGCAATTTCCGCTTTTTTTCCTGCTAATCTGAAGCTTTGGATTTCCGCAGCTCCATATTGCCGATTTTTTGCTATTATTTGCTAGCCATTCCCCGGAATTTTTATTCCTGTATTGCTCGCTTATGAGTGCAATGTCTACGTTTTCCTCGATGACATTTTGCTCCAGCAGCAATTGGGCAACCTCACAGTGGTTTAGGTTTATTTGAAGGAACTTCATTTACCCCTAAGCCCTTGCAAAGCCCTCCTGAAGTACGGGCATTTCCCACTCATTGTTGGGTGGTCGCAATCCTTCTCCTTCTTGCGTTTGCAGAGCATGCAGCAGGCCTTTGCCTTGCAGCCTCTGGCTTGGTGCTCCTTTGCGCCGCAGTTGTAGCAGCATTTTGAGCAGTCCTCTTGGATCCTGCAGTTCCCTGCTATATGGCCAAACTCCATACACTTAAAACACCTTTTGGGTGTTATCTTCGGGCGGATTCTACACGAAGTCCAACCCAGCCTAATTTTTCCCTTCTCTAAGAGCCGTCTCCCTATGTCGGGCATGACTCTAATTGTAGCGGTTTGCGTGCCACCGTATGCCGCCCTTAGACTCATCACCGCGGATTCTGGCAGCTCCACATCGAACTGTGATTTAACCGCACATAGAATGTCCGTTTTCTCGGTGATCTCGTCGATATCCTTTACCTCGACCAGCATTGTCTCAGTCAGCGCTCTGACGTCAACATTGCTGCCCAGGACCGCCTTCATTGTGGACTGAAGCTCCGCGGTTTTTGGGTCAGCTACCTTGTTTAGAAGGATTAGGAGTTCCCCCTTAGCTGTGCGCCTGACAGCCTGTACGGCTTGTCCTAGCTCTTTCAGCTGCGGTTCAGCCTTAACCTTTTTAAGGATATCCGCATAGGACCCTCCAGTGGAGGTTGCGATCACTATCGCGTCATTGCGAGGCGGTCGCATCCTTGGCTTCCTTGTCTTCTGTCTGACCTGTTGCCATTCCTCAGGCTTCTTCCCAGGTTTTTGGGGCTTGCTGGTGCTCTCTGTCCCAGCGTGTTTCCCCTTTCTAGCACTTTGGCTGGCATTGCTTGCCGGTGCCTCGTGCATCGCCTTTTTTGCCGGTACAGCTTGCGTTTTCCCAGTTTCTTGGCACCTGGGTCGCTTGCTAGTTCCGCTCGCGAGTACTTCTTCGCAGGTTTTTTTGGCTGTCTCCTTAGCCTTTTCCTGCTCCTCGATTATGCCCTGCACAGCCGACAGGACTTCCCTCTGGAGATAGTCGATTTCGTCGACAATATCCCTCATGGGGTTTGTGATGGAGCGCTTTCCGTCCATTAGCCTCTTCAGCTCCCTGGCCTTCGATCCCAGGCCGGACAGCTGTTTTAGCACATCCCCCTGCTCTTCCTCAGCAGCTTTTGGGGTGCTTTTTTCTCCTGCTGGGGGGGTGCCGGGCTGCTTGGCACTGCACTCCACCCTTTTTTCTGGCGATCTCGCCATCGCGTTGCTTTTTTTAAATGGGTCCGCTCCCATATTGGCCCAGTCAGGCAGACTGGACAACGGCGTATGAAAGCCGTCGGCATTTGGCGGCGGCGCCAGGCCCTTGTTTGCCGGCGTGCCTCCACTATCGTTTGGCACAACTCCTAGGCTGGCGCCAGGGTGTTGTGCCCCCGATCCCCTACCCGACATTTCCCCGCCTGGGGGATTCAGTGCGTGGGCACTGGTTTTCCGGGATGGTTGGACCTTTTTCCCACAGTATCCTGCTAATCTTCGATCGGACACAATTTAAAAAAAAATAATAAAGATAAAAAAGATAAAATTTAATATAAGGGCTAAATCTTATTACTAAAATATATTTATTATAATTTTTTTTTTTTAAAAGTACCGCCCAAAATTCAGACGAACCGCCCAATATTTCCCCACGTGCTACGGCACGCACTTATGTGCTTGGCCTGCACCCTGTTCGAAGCTCGCTGCTATGGCACCCGCAGCCCCTTTCGCACACTACGATCAGCTGATCGCGCAAGCGCTTTCCACCACTGTACGTGTGTTTGGCGAAAATAAAAAAGCGCGAGTGAAATTAACAACAACTAGACAAACAACGAGTGGAAATAATGAGGCAGAGACACCTCCCCTCCCTCACCAATGACCGGCCCCTGCCTGGTCGCCAAACCTGTTGGGGAAACGATTCCCAGCTGTCGCCTGAGGCCTCCCGGCCACCACAAGATGTCCAGGTGCGTCTTACGTAACTTCAAGCCGGATGGGCGGCTACGCTTGTTGATTTGTGCTGAAAACTAGATGGGTTAGTCGGAGCGATTTCAGAACGCGACCGCACTCTCTGCTTTCTCACACCACCTGTGGAACTATGGATATGTCACTATATATATGTATGTATGTTTGTTTATGCATGTATGTATGTAGATCCCACGGCGGCACACGTCAGTTCCTACAGTAGGGTCTCAGGCAGTGGCGTCTCCAATGTCACTGCACTTGTAATTGTTGTCTTCTTTTGCACTAGCATCCATAAATGCCTGAGTTCACAAAATGTTTATGTTTTCTTCGCTTCACTTTTGTTTGCAATTATAGTATTTATTGTTTTTGCTTTTGCACTGTTTATTGTTTTGGGTTTGGGCTTCTTTTGCACATTCACTTTGATTAAACTCGGCATATCGCCTGCTCGAGGGCATGTTTCTGGTCCCGGCGTCCTTGTACAGATCGCTTGTACATCTTGACCACTTTCAGGATGACCACGAAAACAAATATACCGATGACGATCTTAAGGTTTTGATTTACGTCCTGTATGTCGTCCTTGTGGTCTATAATTTTCACCGTGTTGATCACATTGGCCGTGCTGTGGTCCACCTTCGAATGGGTTCTACCCATGCTGTAATCCTTGCTAGTTAATAACTCCGCAAATAGATGCTAGTCCTTCGAAGCTAGGATGTGGCAAGACTTTGCTCAGTGAAATCGTGGGCGGAAAGATTTCTCCCAGGATATGTTTGCTGGCATCAAAACAAACTTCCTTCAATGATAGTTGAGGTTCATCAATGGCGAACAGGACTTCCTTTGAGGACGCTGATTTTTTTAGTCACTGTAACAAGGCTTCCTTTAGGATATGTTTGCTGGCTTCTATTGACTTCTCTTCAAGGGGAGTTGGAGTTCATCTAAGGCAAACAGGACTATCTTCAGGATTCCTGGTCTTGGCTGTAGTCATTGGCGGCTTCGGCAATATAGTGCTTACACTATAGTGCTGCGAGATCAGAGTAAACTCTGTCTAGCTTCTCTATCCGGCTACGGTCTTTTATACCAGTATAGAGCTTTTTCTCGACCCTCGTGATAAGTTGGGTTATTTAGGTGTTCCCACCTATGATTTCCCCTATCGGTAGTGTCAATGCCCGACTGATGCACTTTGCCAGCTACTGGTGTAAGGTTACGGTCGTTGTTCTGACTATATGCCATTCAAAAGATCGTCAAATTGCACATTCCTTTGCTTGTTTTCGGTGAGTCAACGTTTCGATCGCATCCCCTCCCTTGCCTTGAGATTCGAAGTTGTTTTTCTACGTGCATCTTTCTCCATCAAATAAATTGAAGGAGAGGGCGTACGTAACAAGTTGGCTGATGTTATGTATACCGGCTTGCAGTTCAAGCCTTTGGAAAAATTGATCTAAGTCAATAACTCCATTAGTATAGAAATCGCTAACATTATATCTGGCAGTAATTTTTCTGCCTTGTTTAAATAAACATAACGTATTTTTTATCTGCAAGGTCAATACTTTACGTACTTTATCATTGTTTATGACGTCGTATACGTTGGGCTTAGAAGCTTTATTTAAAGATTGCATAGGCAATTCTTGTTCTTGATTTTCCGCGCGGAATTTTTGTCTACTTTGATATCTAGTAGTGACTTTCAATATATTTCCAGTTATATTTTGTAGATTTTTGATGATTATCCTTGATAACGCATCGGCTACATAATTATCTTTTCCCATTAAGTATTCGACTGTAATGTCGTATTCTTCTAGTTCGAGCCTCATACGCGTCAGTTTAGAACTGGGATTGATCATTGAGAAAAGGTACGTTAAAGGTCTATGGTCTGTTTTTATTAAGAAATGTTTTCCATATATATATGGTCTGAAATGTAATCGCCCAATGAATTGCAGCTAAAACTTGCTCAGTAGTACATTTGTTACTTTCACCTTTTGTAAATGCTCTTGATGCGTATGCAATGGGAAGTTGGAGACCATTATGGTTTTGAGTTAAAACCGCTCCACATGTTTGCTTACTTGCATCTGTTATTATACAGAATTCTTTAGTGAAATCTGGATATTGTAGCAAGGTAGGTTCCATAAGTTTTCTTTTCAAGTATTGAAATGCATTTTCACACTCATCCGGCCATTTAAAAGGAACATTCTTTTACATAATCTTGTTATGTGCCGTGAATATTCGGCGAAATTTTGTATAAAACGTCTATAATAGTTACAGAATGGTACGAAACGCCTCGCACTGTCCGCGTCGTGCGGAACTGGGTAGTTCATAATGACATCGTATTTCTTGTCATCTGGAAGTATTCCTTTATCAGTGCATGCATAAAAAATGAACATTTTTCTGGATGTAACTTTAGGTTGTATTTCCTACATTTCTCAAAAACATCTGTTAAGTTCTTAAGCATATGTTTTTCGGAACAACCTATAACTATTAAGTCATCCATATAAAGGAATGCTTGAGAAGGTTCTAGACCAGAGAACGCAATAGTCATCATTCTCTGAAACGAATTAGGAGCTATTTTTAATCCGAATGGTAATAGCGTGAAGCGATATGAGCCGTTGCTCGTTGAAACAGACGTTATATATCTTGAACCTTTTTCTAGTTCAATTTGATGGAATCCTGACATTAAGTCAAGACATGAAAAGTATTTTGCTCGACCTAGTTGATCTAAAATATCATCCATTCTAGGTAATGGGAATTTATCAGATAGTAATTATACCCGTTACTCGTAGAGTTAAAGGGTATATTGTATTCGTGCAAAAGTATGTAACAGGGAGAAGGAAGCGTTTCCGACCCTATATATATAGTATATATAATCTTGATCAGGATCACAAGCCGAGTCGATATAGCCATGTCCGTCTGTCCGTCTGTCCGTCCGTATGAACGCTGAGATCTCGGAAACTATAAAAGCTAGAAATTTGGGATTAACAACACAAATTTTTGGGCTTCCTACGCAGCGCAAGTTTATTTCAGACGAGCGCCACGCCCCCTCTAACGCCCACAATCGCCTTAAACGATTTTATGTGTGTGTGTGTGTCTGTGTCTGGCGCGCAAACCTTTAAAGATTTTGGAAAAGTAAGTTAGCAGTTTTATTGTGTTTATCAATACCTATCAAAATGTAGAAGAAATTTTTCAAATCGGACCATCCATCTCCCTCGCACTTCCTTTAGCTGAGTAACGGGTATCTGATAGTCGGGGCACCCGACTATAGCATTCTCTCTTGTTTTTTATTAATCTGACGGTAGTCAATTACTAATCTCCATTTCCTACTTGCTTTTGTATTTCGTTCACCTGACTATGTGGGTTTCGATAGTTCTTTATATCATCATCTTTTAATCTCAGTTTCTGTTTATAAAAATTATTTGTGGTTATTGATTCGGTTTCTAATCCGAATATATCGGGTTTAGATGATTTGAATCCGAAATTTTTAAAATTAATCCTTCCCAAAATTCTTCCAGTAATAACGCACATTTTAAACTGCTCCATCACCACTTCTACGTTTCCCACATCCTGGAAAATAGCAAAAATAATACCAATTCCCAAATCAGCTACAGAGTATCGACCTATTGCTATCCTGCCTTTTTTGTCAAAAGTTCTTGAGAGGTTAATTGCTAACCAAATCGTGAGTTTTATGGATGCACACAATGTTTTTTCAGCAAAACAGTCCGGTTTCCGGAAGAACAGAAGTTGCACAACAGCTGTTATAAAAATCACTGAAGATATTAGATTACAAATGGATAGTGGCAAGATTACTTTATTGACGCTTTTAGATTTCAGTAAGGCTTTTGACACGGTAAACCACGAAATACTATTAACTAAACTAAGTCGTCTTTATATGTTTTCAACCTCTGCAACAAGATTAATGAAATCATACTTATCTCAAAGATCACAGCTAGTAGCTACACAAGCCTCTAAATCATCTATTCTGTCCGTAAAACGTGGTGTACCGCAGGGGTCCATTCTTGGTCCCCTTTTGTTCAGTCTATATGTTAATGATTTGCCAAATATTCTATCAAAATGTGACATGCATATGTATGCCGACGACGTCCAACTATATGTAAGCTGTCCTGTTAGCCAAATTAATGAATGTGTTCGTGTCTGTAACACTGAATTAGACAGGGTTTGTAAATGGGCAGAGCGCAATGGATTATCCTTGAACCCCCTCAAATCAAAATGCATAGTAATATTTAACCGATTTTTTAACACAGATCATCTGGAAAAACTTTGCTTGAATGGTCAACCAATAAACTATGTAGATCGAGCGAGCAATTTGGGGTTTACAATAAATTCCATTCTTTCCTGGAGTAATCATGTAAATTGTACGGTTGGGAAAATGTATGGGATACTTAGACAACTAAACGACACGAAAACCTTTTTACCAATAAATCTAAAAATGCTCGTTGCGAAAACCAAGCTGACACCATTACTATTTTATGGAGTCGAAGTCTTCGGAAATTGTGACGCTACTAGCCAGCATAAACTCCTTGTAGCTTTCAACAATGTAGCGAGATATATATTTAATCGCAGGCGCAGAGATCGAATCTCTGACGCAACTTTTAAAATTTTTGACATGCCGCTCAAAGCTTGGATCGAGTTCAAAACACTAATACTGCTGCACAAAATAATAACAACTGCCAAGCCAAAATATCTTTTTAGCAAGCTAAAATTCAGCGCTTCCAATAGAACAAATAACCTAATTTGTCAAGTCGTAAAACACTCCTATGCCGAGAAACACTTTTTTATCTGTGCTGTACGTTCTTGGAATAAACTACCACATCCAATAAAAACCATTGAATCTGCCACGCAATTCAAAGCAAAATTATACACACATTTTTCAAACTAGTAATTAATTTTAAAAAACTTTAGTCTTTAAGAAATCAATGTTTGTAATGTCATCATTTATTTATGTTCATGAATCTGACAAATTGGGCCTAGCGCTTTAATTTATAAGTATTTTTCTGTACTTGTAGCGTTAGGAAGAAATAAAACCAAAATTAAAAAAAAAAAAAAAAAAAAAAAAAATATACTGGGTGCATAATCTAGAAAGCTGTGACTTGAACTGTGGAGGGAAGTTTTCTATTGTCTGGATTTGTGTTGACTACATCGTAGTTCGAAAGTGATTCATATGTTTGGTTATCTGCACTGACTACTTGGTCGGTATTTGTTGTATTTATTAGTCTAATGAAGGTATTATTGGATGTTGCTATAGTATTTGCAACGTAAATACCAATGCTGAATTTCCTGATTTGGAATTAACACACTGTCTTCTTTTGAATTAAGTTCAATTTTCCGAATAACTTGGGATCTTGCTGGCAGAAGTATTGAATTATTGCCAGAACTATGAGCTAAAAGTACATTAATTGAAATCTTTAAATTATTGGGTCTAATTATAAGCCAATCTTCAGATGGCTTGAAGTCTAGTTGACAGTTGTATTTTTTAATAAAGTCGATGCCTAATATTCCATCGCATGGAATAGGGAAGTGTGAATTTACGATATGAAAATCGTGTGGAATTATGTATTTAGTTGTCTGTATCTCCATAGAACCTAAACCTTGGGATTTGGTTATTTCTTGACTTATGCCTTTTATGTCTATGATGTAATCATCTTGGATGTTTTGGAAGTTATCCGAAGTTTCTTTTAAAATGGAAATGTATGCACCTGTGTCTATTAAAAATATAAGTTATTTTCCAGTAGCTACATTGAAAAATGAAACGAATATACTTTGGCTGAGATTAATGGGGTGAACTCTGACTTCTTTTATTGTTGAGTATTTAAAGGGCTTTGGGAGTTTTCCGATGTGTTTTGGTTAGTATTTTGGGTAATTCTGACATTGCTTTGGTTATTGCTATTGTGGCCTCGGTTCGAGTTACCACCGCCTCTATAGTTTCCTCTATATTGGCCTCGTCCTCCATTGTTATTTTGGTAATTGTTGTTATAGTTATTGTTGTTGTAGTTATTGTGATTACCACGAGAATTACCTCTATAATTTCCACGTCCGCGATTTGAGCCGCGCTGTGGATAGTTCTTGAAATATAGGACGGTGTTTGACTGTCCAGTTGCTTCAGTGCAACTATTGACAAATTTGGAAACAGCATCCTTCATGGTACTAAAGGTGCCAGCTTGCATGATAAGTTTTACCTTATCGATTGTGCAATTTTTAGTCATTGCCTTGACTGCATGCTGCGTGGAATAACTTCTGGCTAGCTTAAAAGGTAAACCATCTGTTATATATGCACCTTCTAAGGCTTTCGTCATCTGCTCAATTTCTTGTGTATATTGGTTAGCAGTTTTATTGCGCTGCTGTAGGTTCATCAGCTTCGCTGATAATACTACTACAGTTTCCGTCCTTTGACGTTGCCTTTTAGTCTGGAAATCACTTCAGTAATTCTGTTTCATTACCGATTAGTTCCTGGCGACACCTTTTAGCTTTGTTTTAATTATGGAAACAGCTAATTCTTCGTGCTCGCCTTTTATTGATTCTATTATTTGTAAAGCATCAATGAAACTTGTTAAATTTTCAGCCTTACCATCAAAAAATATCAATATTTGATTGTGCCATTGTGATAGAGTTACTTATTTTGTTTTCTATTACACTCGAAGTATTTGAATCTGTTGAATTGTCAAGCTCAGTGTATACCGCCGGAATGGTAAGATTATTTAAGTCTTCATCTTCTATTTTGAGGTTTACTTCGGGAAGCTCTTCTGACTCCGATTCGTTCGTTTCTGTTGATTCCGGGCCAGGTGCAGTGTCAACTGCCATTGGAGTGTTTAGAACGGCTGGTACCGATATTTCTAAACTGAACTTTTGTTTAACAAATATGAAATTAGGTCGTAGTTGTATCAAAAGTTTCAATACATGTGACCAATGATCTTGATTTAATCTTTCCCTGTGATTATGAATTAGCATTCGCGCTTCATTAAAGCACTCTACTAATATTTCAACATGCTTCCTAACTGTGTGGTTTTTGATAGGTCTTTTCTGGGTTAGTGACTTGTATGATCTGTCAAAATTAGTTTTAATGTTTGATAATTCCCCGTACAATTTGTTCCATTCCATGCCTTTAGTTTAGCCATCCTTTTTTTTTTATTTCATTTTCTTAGATTTTAGGTGTTAACATTTATGTGTAATCACTGTTGTTTGTGCTGTTTTTTTTTATATTCTTATTTCTTTTTTTTTATTTATTTATTTTGCTTTTTATATTTTATCCAGGTCATTTCACCGGCTCATATACTTCTTTTTCAGACAATTACAATGCAGCTTGTAAATTTTGGAAAATAAATTGGCGCACATGATAACAACAATGATTATCAGAAGTATATGTACCCAATATAGATTGATGTTGCTAGATTCTACCTTGTTGATGACATTGGCATTTAAATTAACAAACTTCCCACCTAGTTTTTTGCATAGCTTTACGGGCTACACGTCTAAACGGGCAGAAAAAGTTCCGCTCAATTTTACAAAATATTATATTATATAAAAAAATATGCATCGTAGTGCAATCAAAAACGCAGTGCATGGGTAAAAAAAAATTTTGTTTCAAGCTTGGTTGGTTTCTCTTTCTTCCTTCTACGTCAGCTGGTCGTCACCGGTTTGGCTATGCTGACGCTCCATCGAAGGCGCAGGTGGCGGTCGTGCCTCCCACGCTTAATAACTGCTGCTGCTGCTGCTGTCCTGGGCCTATTGGCTCAGGCGGTACCGGCGCTGGTCTTCGCACTGGTCTTTGGCTTCATGCATGCGGAATTGCATGCCGCAGAGTTGAGAGGTCCGGGGCAGTCGGTCGGGCAGACTGGTAGTCGTTTCGGCAGTGGCTTGGGAATATTTGGTTTCGTTATTAGTTTTTGATTTATAACTTGTATTTGGTTTGCTGTGTGAGTTGTGACTTGTGGTACTCTATTTTGGCGGGTTTCCTTTAAAAATTCAAGCTCATTATAAAGTTTTTGCGCCGTCGTCCATGTGGGCGGTGTTGATTGAGCAAATAGCAGCCACTTTATGCGGGCTATTCTTTTGTTGATTTTATTTTTCTGACCTCCACGTTTTTATTTTGTATAATAACGATGTCGGGAGCAGACAAATCTTTACAGCCAAATTAAAATTAAAACGTAAACAATCGATTGTTATCTATTGCACTGTAAACTCCAGCTGCCAGCATTAACTGCTCTCTCACTCTCACTCTCTCACTCTCTCACTCTCTCGCTCTCTTGTCGTTGTTCTTTTTCTTCGTCGTTAACATTACTTTTGTCACTCTGGTTTGCTCGTTTGATCGAAAAGGAAATATACATTGTCGTTGTCGTTGTCGTTGTTGCCCCGCAATTTAAACTCAAATAAATATATATTATAACGATTAAATATACGAGTTTGTTATTTGAATAAATAAAGCTGCCAAAAAGCTGGCAGCGTCAACATTGTTGACCCCGACGTGATTGTGGTTTTGGAGTTTGTTGAAAAAATTGAAATTGGAAATAATTTTGGAGCCCAAGCTTAAAGTGTTGTGCAATAAAGTTTATAACAGCCAGTGGATTTACCAATAATTGGATCAAATTTGTTCACCAAACGGAGGCTCCGTTATTTTGCACGTCTTCTTTAACGCTGTTTTGGAACGGTTCAACTGCAAACACATACATACATACCAACATAGGAACAAACTTCAATCCGTTTATTGGCGCTTGCACATACAGTCTCCTGAAGAAGTTTTCGTTCAGATAACTTTAAAATCCATTTTTTCTGAATTTTGTTTAACAATTACAAAAAAAAAATGTCGAATTCTGAATTGCCTCTGCTGCCATCGGTTCCTGAGAAGATCGCCTTTCTGAAACGTAAAACTGATGTTTCTTTTGATCGACTGAAGGTCATCGGCAGTGAACTAGCTCCTGACAAAATTGGATCAATCAGTGTTATTGATTTAGATGTCCGCTTGCACCTAATTAATCAAATTAAAACCACTTATACCCGTAATCAAGACTTACTAGAGTCTCTTGATTTTAATCAAATTGGACAACCGGGTCGAGATGAATTTGATGAAATGGCGTTACTTCTTGAGTTACGCTTAAGAGGTCACATTCAAGAACGGAAAGGTGAACATCAAACGAACTCTACCATGTGCAACGATGATTCGTCAACCTTTAGAGTGTGTAATCGCTCTCGTGTTCCCGAACTAAAGTTGCCATCCTTTTCTGGAGGATATACTGAGTATGCAGATTTCATGTCGATGTTCTACACAATCATAGATAACGATCCCGAGTTAACCAACATCGAAAAGCTGCAACACTTGCGTTCCTGTCTACTTAGCCCAGCGCTGGATGCCATACAGTCGTTAGATATATCGTCAGCCAACTATCCAGTGGCTTTAGATCTGCTTAATAAACGGTATTCTAATAAACGTCTTGTTTTCCAGTCTCACGTAAAGGAGATACTTGGTCTCAAAAGGGTGGACTCTTCGGCAGCACATAAACTTCGGGAGTTTTCGGACAAAATCAACACACACATGCGGGCTTTGAATTCGTTGGGATCAGCTCAGGAAATTGCTGACTCCTTCATCATTTACATGCTCTTGCAAAAATTGGATTTTTCCACGCAAACTGGTTGGGAAGAGGCCACCTCCATGGACAAAATACCCTCGGCTAAGGAATTTTATGATTTTTTGGAGAATCGGTGCCGAAAAATGGAGAACCTTCAACATGCTATGGGGAATTATGCCTCAAACTCTCAGGTGGGAACAAACAGTAGAAGTAGCTCTATTAATAGTAGAAGATCATTTGTTGCCTACCAGAGTAACAATCTACCATGTGCATTTTGCAATGCGTCTGAGCACCCCATTCATCTATGTCCTAGGTTTGAACATTTATCTCCCTCCTTGCGACATGCTGAGATCAAAAAACTGTCTCTGTGCTTCAACTGCTTAAAACGTGGGCACCATACTCGAGCTTGTACAAGCGGAAATTGCCGCGTTTGTGGAAATAGGCACCACACATTACTGCACTTTTATACAAACTCTTCGCAGCTAGCAATTGAAACTAATTCTGCCATTATTTCTGAAGTTAACGCCTCCAGTTCCCAGCCAACTACATCTCTAGTCGTTCAAGGTCCACCTTCTGATTTTACGCTATTGGCCACTGCTGTTGTACTCGTAAAAAGCCGATCAGGTCTATTCATTCCATGCAGGGCATTACTTGATTCAGGCTCCCAGCTGCATCTTCTAACTTCTCGTTTCGCACAGCAGTTACAGTTAAAAAGGACTCGCTCAGCATCTCTGGTTTCGGGACTCGGTGAGACAAAGGTTTTAACTGAAGGATATACCGTCGATATTTGCTTAAAATCTCAGGCATCTGATTATTCGGCGTTCCTATCTGCACTCTTCACACCTACTATCACTGATAATCAACCAAGCATTGCCCTGAACATAAAGGACTGGAATATTCCGGCAAATATCCAATTAGCAGATCCCTTTTTCCACAAGCCTAAACGGATAGACTTACTAATTGGAGCTAGCATGTTTTATGAATTATTATGTGTTGGGCAGATTAAACTGATCCCTGGACTACCGCTTCTTCAGAAAACTCGCCTTGGTTGGGTCGTTTCTGGAGGAGGACAAAACCATTTTAACACAAAAACTTTGACTGCTTGTTGTGTTTCAAATGAAGCAGTTTCCATCCGAACAAAGGAGGAGCTTGAATGCGAAAGGCATTTTGCCAGCACGTTTGTGAGATTAACTACAGGTGAATACTCGGTTAATCTGCCATTTAGTTCCAAATCCATTAGCTTAGGCGAGTCATACGCGCAAGCGCATCGTAGATTTTTAAATCTGGAGCACAAACTACATCGTCAACCTCACCTTAAAGAGCAGTATTCATCATTCATTCATGAGTATTTGGATCTTAATCATATGTCTCTAGTTGACCCGGTGGATATACATCTGTGTCGGTACTTTCTCCCACATTACTGCGTTATTAAGGAGGACAGTTCAACAACCAAACTACGTGTGGTTTTTGACGGATCGGCTGTAGCTTCATCTGGTCAATCCCTTAATGATACGCTGTTGGCAGGCCCAGTTATTCAAGCAAAACTCTTTGACATTTTGATTAGATTTCGTTCATATACAGTTGCTCTTACTGGAGACATCTGCAAGATGTATCGGTGTGTCCGCATGAGTGCGCCTGATAGCTTCTACCAATGTATATTATGGAGAGACTCTCCTCATGAGGAATTGCGAGTTTACAAGCTAGATACAGTAACTTATGGAACAAAACCAGCGTCATTTTTGGCTATAAGGACCATGCACCAGCTGGCTCGGGATGAAGGCCCTAACTTTCCAATTGGATCCACTGCCTTGCTTGATGACTTCTATGTAGATGATTTTATTTCTGGTGGCAACTCATTTTCGGAGGTTATAAAGAAAATGCAACAGACTTCTAACATTCTTTCTCGTGGGAACTTCAAACTTCGCAAATGGTGTTCTAGTCATGCAGCCGTTTTAAATACTGTAGCTGAGGCTGATAAGGAGCAGTTTCTACAATTTGATGACGGAGGTGATATAACCAAGACACTGGGTCTTGCATGGGATCCATCTAGTGACAATTTATTATTTTCATTGTTATCGCTACCCCAAAGTACAAAACCCAGTAAGCGTTCCATCTTATCAACTGTGGCCCATTTCTACGACCCCCTTGGCCTTATCGGGCCTGTAATTGCAAAGTGCAAGATTTTTTTGCAGAATCTATGGAAGGCTAAGCTGACTTGGGATGAGAGTCTTCCTTTAAATTTGCAATCAACTTGGATGGATATCAGCAGCAGTTTCGGGAATGTTCGGCGGATTGCCTTTTCTAGACTAGTATTAGATCCAAAGGGTACCATAGAAGTTCATGGGTTTTGTGATTCCAGTATTGAGGCCTATGGAGCTTGCGTGTACATTGTCTCAAAGTCTGTTGAGGGAATTCGTCACTTGCTGTGTTCGAAGTCAAGAGTAGCCCCGTTAAAAACGATTACCGTCCCAAAGCTGGAATTGTCTGGAGCGTTATTGTTGTCTCAACTAATGAGTTCAGTTAAGCAGATTGGATGCTTTAATGGAAGGTACTTTTGTTGGAGTGATTCATCCGTGGTTTTGTCTTGGATTAAAGAGGAACCTTCAAAATTTAATGTATTTGTCGCCAACCGAGTGGCATCTATTCAGGAACTAACAAGCAACATGAAATGGCGGTATATTCCCACAGATCTCAATCCTGCTGACATCCTTTCTCGGGGAGCCACTACTGATCAGGTTCTGCAATCCAGACTTTGGTTTCATGGTCCAGCATTCCTTAGTCAAAGTGAAGATAATTGGCCTACCTCTTGTTTCCTCCAAAAACCATCTACTGAACCTCGAACCATCTACTGAACCAAAGCAATTCTGCTTTGGATTACACGACGAACTGCAAGTATATAAATTCATTTCCTGTCATGCAACGAGTTTTTGGATACGTCTCGAAATTTATTCGCCGTGTAAGGAACCATACGGCTCCTCACAAATTTAATAATTTAAAATAAGTAATTCAGTATTTAGATAAGTATTAGTATATAAGTCTAGTATTAATCGTAGGCTAAGATTAGGCACGAACCCCCACACACGATAGTCAAGCGGAACGCTCACCGCTAGCGAACCAAAGCTCACCTCACCCACACACACAAAGCGCGAGAACTCACCACGAAAACTGCCACGCGCCAACTTTATCCCTAGGAGTGAGTGAGAGGAGAATAGGATCGCGATACACACTGGAATTCGCACACTAGCGAAAATCTGGCACGCGCCAAGGGCCCGCTTAAGTGCGAACGAGAGGAAGATAGAATCTTGGAAGTTTTCAAGAAAACGACGCCAAACCAAGAAGCTGAAGGGAATAGAGGAGTGAGTGGTTTCCGAGCGGTCGAGTGACACGGATAATGGTGAAGAAAACCCCAGCGGTCGTTTTAACGCTGGCCTCGAGAAGTGATAAGCAGGAGCGACAGGACACATCGAGGAGCCCAGCCCACCACCGCAAGAAAACCCCAGCGGTCGTTTGACGCGGGACAGCAGGAGGCAGAAGCAGCAGGACGAGGACGTGGCGTAGATCTCCCGGCCCAGGACCAGCGGCGAGGAGACCTGCGCAGGAAAAATACACACACACACACCCGACGCGCGTGTGTAAAAGAATGGGTGAGTGAGACGCAAGACCCGCACCGAGTGGCCACGAAAACCCCACACTGGCCAGCAGCCACGTGTTTGCAAAGGTTTTCCCGATCTCGATGCGGTGTTGCACGGTTTGGGTAGGTTAGAGACGCCTCCCTTTCCTAGTATTCGGTGCTCAAGGGCTAGATATAGAGAGTCTGTAAATATGTAAAGAAAACTGGCCAATATTCTAAGCGGAGAGATTCAACTAAGAACATGAAGAAAAGGTCTTAAATAAAAACCCTAGTTGTTGGCTGGAAAACGGAGTATAAATTATTGCGTCTATTTCATTGCCCGGGGTCGGACAAGCCGACCGGAAAATAACCTCTTTCTAGACTGACCCCAGAATAAGGCTCGAATCCGGGGTTACTACTTGACGGCGCCCTGCCCCACCAGCGCTTGCTGGCGGTACAGTGGGACTCCGACAAGTTTGGTCAAAGGGGGCACGGGTGACCCCATCGGTGAATGCTGAGGGGAGTCAGGCGTGCCAGCTAGACTGTAATCCAGGCCGCGACCCACAAATAATGAACTAGTGCGATATAAGAGCGCCCGCCCCTCTAAAGAGATATGTTGCCCTCCTTTTTGTTTTCCCCATAAGCGTATCCGAAGAGTGATCCGCGGGGTCTGTATTACCCTCTTGTATACCAAATAAACATTTTTTTCCTCAGTCTTACTGATCGATTAAAGGGGGCGGACAACTTTACCTAGCGCCCGCCTACCAGTCATCTCCCATCCATGTCCCATCCTTTATAAATTTTCTGTAAAGGGGATCCTGGCCAGACTGAGCCGCATCCCAGCCGAAGAAAACTACTTTACAGCCGTCGTCGTCATTATGGGCTTTTCGTTTCGGATGTTAAACATGCGGACCCCGTGCCTTGCTTTCCAATTTGCGCTTGCAGTTTTGGCCCATTGGAGGGTTAAAGAGCGTAGCAAGGGTTGTCAGTAAATGCATTAAGTGTTTCCATGCTAAGCCAAAATTGATTGAACATGTCATGGGTAGACTCCCGAAGGAACGACTAACAGGATCCCGAGCATTTGAAGTTAGTGGAGTCGACTACTGCGGTCCATTTTACTACAAGTCCTCTGTTCGCAGCAGGCCTCCCGTAAAGTGCTACATCTCAGTTTTTATTTGCTTTACAACCAAGGCTGTGCATTTAGAGCTTGTTCAAGACCTAACAACTAGCTCGTTTCTTGGTGCACTAAAGCTATTCATTGCTACGCGAGGCAAGCCTAATCAAATTTGGAGTGATAACGCCACAAACTTTGTAGGCGCAAAAAATGAACTGCAGGAGCTAATTCGATTAGTTTTGAGCGACTCTCATTCTGCTGCTGTTAGCCAATTTTGTCTGGCTGAAAATATTGACTGGCGCTTCATTCCTCCTCGATCGCCCCACTTCGGAGGTTTGTGGGAGGCAGCAGTAAAATCGGCCAAGCATCATTTTTATCGCATCATTTTATCATTGACCTGGTCCTCGTCAAGGATGAGAATCTTCCTCCAATGCGTTGGCCGCTGGCCCGAGTGATCGGCCTTATACCAGGAAAGGATGGAGTATTTCGCGTAGCAGACCTAAGGACTTCTACCAGCAACAACATTCGAAGAGCAGTGAACAAGCTTTGCCTTCTGCCTGTAGATGATGCTGTTGAAAGGGACTCTTTCAACGGGGGAGTATGTCGGGAGCAGACAAATCTTTACAGCCAAATTAAAATTAAAACGTAAACAATCGATTGTTATCTATTGCACTGTAAACTCCAGCTGCCAGCATTAACTGCTCTCTCACTCTCACTCTCTCACTCTCTCGCTCTCTTGTCGTTGTTCTTTTTCTTCGTCGTTAACATTACTAACAACTGTGTTAGTGTTTTTTAATAAATCTCCCAACAAAAGGGTACATGGTTATAGTTATTTTAACATTTCTATTGGATTTGTTTAATCGCTTGTCTTTGTTAGTGTAAATTTCACGCTCTGAACTTGATAAAACTCTTGTAATCTCTTTTCCACTCTCCCGCTCTCAGTCTCTGAGAGCTTGCTGTACTTCTAATTTCTCTCTTTCTTGCTTGCTTGCTTGCTTTACATTTGTAACTGTTCGTGCGTATTGTTGTTGGTGCCCCACAAGCCACGCTCAGTCGATAGAAGATTTTTCTCTCGCGCTCTCTTGCATATAATTAATTCGCGATCTCGCGCTCTTATACTTTTCGTTGTTTTGTGTCTTTGCGGTTTTGGAATTTGATCCCAGTGCCAAATTTACTAGAGGTATTTTTTCAACATTTTATTCCTATTTATTTGAATAACCTTTTTTTCCTTTATAATGGCTCTTATCTGTACCAAAAAAGTTGTTCTCTTCCGATGTCAACTAAAGATTCTTTTATTATCTGCTGGATCTGCGAATCGGTCATGCACGTCAAATGTGCAGGATTTACTGGCAGAGTTAAAGACTTCATTGAAATGCATACCGGTCTCATGTGGGCATGTGAGTCCTGCAAGGATATGACAGTCGAGATGAGCAGCTTTATGAGGCAGACTCGAGACGGTCTATTGAACCTTTCACGAGTTTTTAAACAGCTCAATGACAGGTTCAATTCTGTTTGTGAACAATTTAATAATAAGAAATTATTATTAACCGAGTCGCCTAAACGCAAGAAAGCCAGCTCAGGGGCAGTTAATAAGACCGTGAAGCAGAACAAAATACTGCACACGGTAGCTGCAGCAATTCCTGTCAGCACTGGGTAACCGAGCCAACTGTGCCTATGGAAACAGCCAGTTCCGGAGGTGACCCTGTTTCTGGAAGTCAACCTGAGGCACAGAATTCGGTGCTGACTGTACCTATCGATACAGTAGGAACCGCTTCTGGGTCCCAGACGAGCGAGGTTCAGAGGGGTCGAAAGAGACTGTCGGTTGTTCCACAGAGGAAGCAACTATTCGTATCTAGATTTACCCCAGATACAACATCCGAGGATGTTTTGGAATTTATTCGTGAAAAATTCCCATCCGAGGACATTGCTGTTGAACAATTTCGTTTTTCTTACGCTCGTAGGATATCATCTTTTAAAATATTTGCTCCGCCTGATGTGTTTAAAGAACTTCTTTCTGAACTCTTTTGGCTTAATGATGATTTGGTTATAAAAGAATTTGTTCCAAATAAACCGAGAACAAATAACAAGCCTCCCATGGTGCCAAAAAACTGAAAAGTTTTTTTTTGGCTTACCAAAATGTTAGAGGACTTAACATGAAGCTACCCAAGCTTTATGCTGACTCCTCGGCATTTACGGACGATATCCTGGCATTTACGGAAACTTGGCTAAGACCAGAGATAACCGACTCTGAAGTTTTGTCAAACAGCTTTAATACCTACAGAACCGATCGCCTTTCCCGTAGGGGAGGGGGTGTTCTGATTGCCGTTACCTCTACCTTAAATTCGGAGAGAATTCACTCTCATGTCCCCAATGACATAGAATTTGTTAGTGTAAAACTTCCCTGGAATCCTTGTCTATTTTTGTTATATGTTCTTATATTCCACCTGGCTCTGACTTAATAGTTTATGAGCAACATCTATCTGCTATTAAATCTAGTCTATCCTCTCTTTCCAACAAAGACCTTTTAATTGTTTTGGGTGACTTTAATCTCCCTGATATTTCTTGGTCCCCTTCTACTGACTCACTTGTCGCTATTCCCTTATCCGCCCATGTTTTTGTCGATGGCCTTCCTGAATTATCGTTACAGCAAGATAGCTTTATACGAAATTCATTAAATAGACAGTTAGATCTTGTGTTTGTTTCAAAACCGTCTGAAGTCACGGTATCTAGAATTGACGCTCTTGTGGTACCAGAAGACCGATACCATCCAACAATGGAATTGACAATTTGCCTCCCTTACCTTGATACCCTCTCTCCTTTAGTTTCTCCAACAAGCTAGTCGTCAGCTAGCTTTCTTTGCGTTCGGACGTGCTTATAATTCTCGCTATGTTGCTTTACCGCTGTCCCGAGTGCAATACCGATGTTACACCGGCCCAGCTTCGCGCCTCGGATGCTATCCGCTGTTCTTCTTTGTGCCGGCGTGCTTATCATACCTCTTGCGTTGACCTCCCGGACGATGTGATAAAAATTCTATTAAATCCAAACATACTGTGGCAATGTGACAGCTGTGTGGTTGCGAATGATTCGCATTCTAAAATTGATGAACTTGATGCTAAATTGCAGGCCCTGGAATGCTTATATCAGGGCCTTAATAATAAATTTTTGGAGGCATTCCCACCTAAAAATGATGCATTGAATCAAAATCAAATTATAAATCTTAAGCCTCGTCAACCGAGGCCTGCCAACGTAACTGCAGCTCCCCAGTCATATGCGGCTGCTGCTGCTACGTCTTCCGCGGTCGTTGACCCATCTAGTCATGCTCTGGATATCGGGAGAGGAAATTTCATACAAGTTCGAAATAAGAAAAGAAGGAACAACAACAAGCCCAATAAGCATATTGTTGGAGTTGCCCCTAATGCCGAAGATCTTCACGTATTGCCAAGTAATAAATTCTAGCATGTCGGAAAGTTTGCCACAGCTACCGATCCTGCTGCTGTTTTAAAATATGTGTCCACCAAGCTTAATGTGGACGCTAATTCTTTCACTTGTGTAAAACTTGTAAAAAGAGATTTTGACGTTCAACTTTAAAGTTTGTAAATTTCAAGCTTGGTATCCCTGATCACCTTTATGATTCAGTCTTCAAGAATGATTTTTGGCCAAACTCAGTTAAGGTCAAAAGATTTATTCATAGAGAACGGGCCGTTATGGACGTGGATAAAATCGTATCCAATTTGCCGGAGCCTGCACAAACTTCAACGTCAATTCATCCATCAAAAAACCCCTAGTAATCGGCGCCACTGGCGTCGATACTTTTGCGGGACATTTTTTGCAAGCCTTGGTCACTGCTCTATCATCATCTTCCGCCTCTCTCCCGTCGCATCGTTAACAACAGTGCCGGAGCTGTTGTTGTCCGCTTTGTGCGACATTCGCCGTCCGCCAAGCCATAACATCGGCGCGCTCCTCGGAGTTGCGCTCTCATCATCTTCCGCCTCTCTCCCGTCGCATCGTCAACAACATCAGCCGGAGCTGTTGTTGTTGCTTTGTGCGACATTCGCCGTCCGCCAAGCTCTAACATCGGCGCGCTCCTCGGAGTTGCGCTCTCATCATCTTCCGCCTCTCTCCCGTCGCATCGTCAACAACATCAGCCGGAGCTGTTGTTGTCCGCTTTGTGCGACTTTCGCCATCCGCCAAGCTCTAACATCGGCGCGCTCCTTGGAGTTGCGCTCTAATTATCTTCCCCCTCTCTCCCGTCGCATCGTCAACAACATCAGCCGGAGCTGCTGTTGTCCGCTTTGTGCGACTTTCGCCATCCGCCAAGCTCTAACATCGGCGTGCTCCTCGGGGTTGCGCTCTCATCATCTTGCGCCTCTTTTTCATCATTTTTTTCCGGTGCTCTCTGGAGTTGCTCTCCCCATCAACAACTACAATGGGCTGTGGGCTGGAGGGGGCTCTCGCGCACTATTAACAGGAGCGGATTCACCTGCGTGCAGTCATATTCGGAATGCTAATAATGACCGCCCACGAAATATTTGGAGCGATGATCACCAGCCTGTTCGTATCCGCACAACTACTTTACGGAAGGTTCTTATTAATAATTCTAATACTTATAATAAGATCCCAGCAAGGCCTCTTACGGATTCGGGCCATGACGCTGGACCAAGTATTGATAGCATGACCAGGGATGACCGTACATGCACAAATAATATAACTTTCAATATTTATTTTCAAAATGTCGGTGGTATGCGTACAAAAGCGCATTCCCTTTTCTTGGCAACGTCTCAATGTGATCACGACGTCATCATTTTTGTTGAAACCTGGCTCAACAAGGATTTCTTTGATAATGTATTCTTCGATACGAATCTTTACCATGTATTCCGTAAGGATCGTGATGCCGTTAAAACAAGATGCTCCAGAGGTGGCGGCGTTTTAATTGCTGTGCGGCGTGAACTTCGTTGCACTGCTATTCGTCTCCAGAATGAGGATTCTCTTCTCGATCAAATCTGTGTATCTCTCTCTGGTCCTACAGAAACAATTTTCCTGACAGTCTCATATATACCCCCTAGCAGCAGTTTTGATCTATATAAAGCGCACGTTGATAACATTGCCCACCTACACCAGGAGCTGGAGGAGGGCCAGTACATATGTGTTTTGGGCGACTTCAACCTATCTTTGCTTGTGTGGGCTCATGATTCAGAGTCCTCAGCAATGGTTCCCAGTAACTTGAATCTTCCCTACGAAATCTTAGTCATTGATGAGCTTCTTAGTATGGCATTAGTCCAGATTAACCATGTATTTAATAATTTAAATAAGCTTCTAGACTTAATTTTTGTACATCCTGATTTAAGCATTAATTTATGTTGCAGCGATAATCCACTTGCCGCGTGTGATGCTCATCACAAGCCTTTGTTAATCTCTATTACTTGTTATATTTTTCGCCCAATTAATTCTCGCTTGCCTTTTACTTATATTAATTCTAGCAGTTTAGATTCTATCCCGTAACGATATTTCTAATATTAGATGGGCGGAGGTCCTCTCGCATGCAGACGTGAATACAAGCTATGAAGTTTTTTTATCTTTTCTCTCTACTATTGTGGGCAGATATGCTAAAACTAGGGTTCAAAGTTGTTACAGGCTGCCATGGTACACGCAAGGTCTAAAGAAATATAAAAACCTTAGAAATAAATTCTATAAGCGCTACTTAGAAAGCGGTGATGCTGGTGACTTTGACCGTTACAAACAGCATAAGCGTGAGTTTGAGTTCCTCAATAAATTCTTATACAACCAATATATTGCTGATATAGAGCGTAAATTAACCACCAATCCTAAATCATTCTGGCACTTTATTACCTCTAAACGAACATCTTCCTACTTTCCCATATGTCATTTGAAGATCATTCAGCCTCCTCGGATATTGGGGTCGCTAATCTATTTGCTAAGTTCTTTGCATCTAACTTTTAGCTTGGCTCGCTGTGGAATGACGATGATTCCCTCAATGCCATTCCTACTATGTTAAATATTGGTTGCTTAGATGTCACCGACTCTGATTGCCATCTGGCGGCTGAAAGCTTTAATGAGTCAGCAAAATTAGATTGTGATGGCCTTTCTCCATTTATTTTGAAAAATTGTATAGGTGTTCTTTGTGAGCCCCTTAAAATCATCTTTAATTTATCTCTTTTCACTGGTGTTTTTACGCATAGATGGAAACTGGCCACTGTTACTCCTATATTCAATTTGGGTTCAAAAAATATTGTTTTAAATTATAGGCCAATTGCAAAGCTCAGCAATGTCTCAAAAATGTTCGAACGAATTGTAGCCAAGCAGCTAACCTTTCTTGTTGGTCGGATCATCCGTCCTAACCAACATGGTTTTATGCCTCGACGGTCGACTACCACAAACTTAGCTACGTTCAATAATTTTTGCACCCACTCGTTTCTCAGTTATCATCAAGTTGATGTGGTCTAAAGCATTTGATAAAGTCTCCCATAATGCTTTATTAGCTAAACTGCAGAATATGGGATTTCACTCACTATTACTTAGCTGGTTCAAATCATATCTAGATGATCGGATTTACAGAGTTGAATGCAATGCTGTTTACTCTAACCCATATGTGGCAACTTCTGGCCTTCCTCAGGGAAGTGCTTTGGGTCCGTTGCTGTTCATTGTCTTCATAAATGATATTAGCTATTGCATAAATAACTCGGAATTCCTGTTGTTCGCTGACGATCTTAAAATATTTAGAGCTGTGAATTCTATCTCCGATAGTGACCTTCTTCAAAATGACCTGAGTGGGAAATTGGTGTTCTCGTAATAATTTGCCTCTGAATTTGTCAAAATGTTTCTTCGTTAGGTACAGTAAACGAATAATTAATATCCTTTTCTCGTATTCCATTGACTCCCATATTCTGTCCCTGAGAATTGAATCCCTGGACCTAGGAGTTATGTTTGACATAAAATTTATGTTCATTGAACATATTAACTATATTATTCCTAAGGCCTACGCTATGTATGGTTTTGTAAAAAGAAATGCCGCGCAATTTAAAGATCCCTACACGAAGCTAAGCTTATATTCAGCCTTCATTAGGTCAAAACTGGAATATGCCTCGTTCATCTGGAACCCGACGGGTACTATTCACATAAACCGGCTTGAGCGTGTACAGAAACAGTTTCTACGTTTTGCCCTTCTGTCTTTAAATTTCAATGACCCGGTCCCGTCTTATTCTGCCAAATGTCGGCTTGTTCACCTTTCTTCCCTTGAAGATCGGAGAACTACCAGTTCATTAGTTTTCATATGTGACTTGCTGACCTCTGAAATCGACTGCCCTGCACTGCTGGGCAGTATAGGGTTATCGGTGCCTGGTAGATCGTTAAGAACGTTTGAACCATTTTATGTACCGGCTTATAGAGCCAATTATGCCCACAATGAGCCGTTGTGTAGAGCCCTGCATTTTTATAATAAGTTGCCATCTCACATGCGGTTGGACCCATGCTCCCCCAGAGATTTAATCAAGAAAAACTTATATAATTATTTTGCCTCACTTAATATTTAATTTAGTATTAGTTAGTAGCCAGTTAAGGTTTTTACTGTTGGCGAATAAAGAAATAAATAAAAAATGAGATGCTTTCGTAAATGTGACTATAATAAACTAAACTTAATGATTTCGCAATATAATTGGACAGATCTTTATAACTGTATGGACATCGAAAATGCCACCGAACTTTTCTATAGCGTTCTAAACCCTTTTTTAATGAATGCGTTCCTGATAGGCTTCCTCCAAGGCCGAACAGGCCCCCCTGGTTTACAAATAATCAAACGCATCTCTGGCCAGCAGACGTGTTTCTTTGGAGCTCCGAGAATTCAAACGTTTCTCGTTGAATAAAGAATTATTCATTGTTTTTCTTTCGGCGCGTTTTCCTAATAAGTGTTTCACAAAGTCCTCCGCTATTGAAAACTCACAACACGAGCAGTAAACACTATATTTAATCAATTTCTGCAAAATCAAAGCTGTTTGGCCGTCCGTGAACTCGTCGGTTCGTCTGCGCTCTCAGCTGATCTAAAGAAATTGAGAGAAACGTATCAACAACAACACAAACTTTTTCTTTGCAAATTACTGTTGCACAACTTCACTGACACAGACATGTCAAACCAACAGGCGAAACGGGTTAGAACTGACTCGTCTCTGGTATTGAGATCCGGGAAAACTGGTCGCACTTCAGATGCTCTATCGCCGCAACTGTTAGAGCAAAGAGACGCCCGATTATCAGCGCTTATCAACGCCCGCTTCGCTGAGCTGACAGAGCACATAAACGCCACTTCGCGGGAGACCGAAGAAAGGCTATTGAAAGCGTTATCAAGCGAAATCGACCAAAAATTCGACGCTAAACTTTGCCAACTATCTCGTGCTGTGGATTTCTTTGGAACGCGAGTCCAGCAACTAGAGGTCGTTACGGCCGAGCGCCTGGACAAACTGGAGCGGGATATGGAGGAGTTACGTTCCCTGAAAGCCAAAGTAGGGACTGTCGAAGGGAAACTTAATGCACATAGTGCTGAAAGTGATGCCTGCGCGGTACGTATGCATGGCATTCCGTATGTAGATGGGGAAAAACTCCGGACCCTATTCAACAAACTATGTTTTGCGACGAACCTTATTTCGGCACCGAGAGTCCGCGATATTTTCAGGGCCCGTAAATCCCAGAATACACTTGTCTATCCTCCTGTAATTGTCAGGCTGGAGACGACGAGGGAAAAAGCGGCACTTCTACGAACACTTGGTGCATACCGGCGAGCTAACAACCAAAAACTGAGCATACACCTGCTAGGTTTTGATTCACCGGCTGTGCTCTATGTTAATGAGCAACTCTCGAAAGATAATTTCGTTATCTTTAAAGAAGCTATGCGCCTTAAAAAGCTCAAAGTTTTCTCTGCGGTGTTTACTCGACGTGGGATTGTGCACGCGAAATGCACAGGGAGAGATGACGTTATCTACTTCCAGCAATTTGATGAGCTTGCCGATATCACTGAGAGAGAGAGAGTCAATGCTGCTGGGTCTCTCTCTGTATCTGCCTCCCACTCACTGCTCGCTGTGGGTACACATCCGGATAATCGGATTAATAATAAGAATTATTCGTTGGATCTCATGTTGATGTAATTTGTGTGTCAGAAACCTGGTTTGTCAATGGTTCTAGTGATGTCCCTTTTATGTGTAAAGGTTACGTGTTGTTTAGGGCTGATCGGGTGGGCCATGCCATTTATATCAGTAAGAAATTTACCTTTAAATGTATCCATGTCAGTCAAGATGATAGTACAGTAGAATCAGCTTTCATTGAGATTACTGATCGAAAATGTAAGAATAAAGCTCTCATCTGCTGCATATACAGACCCCACCGCAAAACCCATGTTGGAGACCTTATGAGAACGCTGGCAGTCCTATCCGTTGGGTATCAAAATGTTATTATAACAGGAGATCTCAACAGCAATATGATAACCAAAAATCTTGTTCACTATGACTTTAATTCAATTGGATTGAAATTGGTCAACAGTCTCGCACCTACTTATTTTACAAATACTAATAGCTCATTGTTAGATGTATTCTTTGTTAGTGATTTGTCAAAAGTTCTTTTATATGACCAAATATGTGTTCCTGTTTTCTCTAAACATGACCTGATATTTATGACGTATGATTTTATCGCTGACAACAAGCCATCTGTAATTAGTTAAAGGTATTATAAGTCACTTAATTACGATAACTTGCAGGCTGAATTTGACAATTATGACTGGATCCTTATTTACAACTTGACATCTGCAGAAGACCAACTATTACTTTTAAACTCCAATGTTAGGCAACTATTTGAGAAGTGTGTAGAACTAAAATTCTAAAGCCAGCAGACCAGCCTTGGTTTACCTTGGAAATAAAGGGACTAATTCGATTGCGGGACGCAGCCTATAAGCGCTGGAAACGATATCGAACTGACCATTTGTACAATATTTTTAAACAGATCAGAACTGAGGTCACGAGAAAAATAGCAATGCCCAAACGTAGGTTTTATAACCATAAATTTGGAAATGCATATACGTCTGGTCAGGTTTGGAAGGAGCTTAGAGGCAAACAAACTCAGGCTGCTAAGTCAGACCTAGATTTTTCTAGTCCTCCTCAAAATATGTACCTGAACTCGACAACTATCTGTGATAATATCTTTAGCTTTATGTGTGTCCGTCCAAGTGATGTTCTTAAATGTTTACTAAGTGTAAAATCCAATGCAGAAGGTCTGGACAACATTAACCCCAAATTCGTAAAAATATTGGTACCAAAGTTAATTTATCACATCTCCCACATCTTTAATACCATATTCACCACTTCTACGTTCCCCGAAGTGTGGAAAAGGGCTAAGATACTCCCGATTCCTAAAACTAAAAATGAATTTCGACCCATCTCAATACTCCCATTTCTGTCCAAGTCATTTGAACGCCTGGTTGCCCAGCAAATTCAGTTACTACTGGAGAATAACTGTATCCTCAGCAACAAGCAATCTGGGTTCAAAAAGAATAGAAGCTGTACTACTGCCATCTTGAAAATTTCTGAAGACATACGCCAGCAGATTGACGAAAGTAAAGTGACACTATTAACCCTTCTTGACTTTAGCAAAGCTTTTGACTCTATTGACTATGTGATTCTGTGTACTAAACTGCGAACGCTGTATAATTTTTCTCCATGTGCAATAAAACTTCTCCAAACCTACCTTACAAACAGATTGCAGGCTGTTGTCTCGGGAAATCTCAGATCTGATCTCTTGCCCCTTGCACAGGGGGTTCCACAAGGGTCAGTCTTAGGCCCATTGCTCTTCTCCTTATACATAAATGACCTTCCCAAATGTTTGTCTGACTGTGATGTACACCTGTATGCAGATGATGTCCAGCTTTATGTAAGTCGTCCCTTAGTCCAAATTAATGAATGTATTAGAATTAGCAACAATGAAATCCAAAAAATAAGTAATTGGGCGGAGGCGAACGGACTGCATCTAAATCCCAGTAAAACAAAATGCTTATTCATATACAAAAGACCTATTAACCCAATTTTGCTTCCAAAAGTCAATGTTAACAATGTAGCTATTAATTATGTTGAAAGGGCCACAAATCTTGGCATAGAATTTAACTCAACGCTGACATGGGGTGACCATATTACTAAGGCCACTGGGAAAACCTATGCTATACTCAGGCAGCTTTCTATAACCCGGAATCTTATACCTCAGAACATCAGAATGTTAGTAGCTTTTACGGACTTGAAATTTTTGCATCCTCTGACGCAGCAAGTTTGCGAAAGCTGAAAGTTGCGTTTAACTCAATAGCGCGATATATTTTTAACTTGGATCGCACAGCGCATGTAACAGCTTGCTCCTCAAAGATTTTCGAGCTAAGTTTTGAGTCCTGGATTAAGTTTAGAACTCTCTTATTTTTACATAAGCTGATATCCAGGAAGGAACCAAGGAACCTAACTGAACTCTTGCAAATGTCAGTCTCTGCTAGAACCAATAATATTATCTCCAAACGTTTAAAACTAGGACCGGCAGAAAAACACTTCTTTATTCAAACTGTTCGCTACTGGAATGATCTTCCAAATAATCTAAAAAACATTAAAAATGAAACCCAATTCAAAACTAAATTATTTTCTCACCTTCTTGGCACACTCTAATTTTAACTTTTAACTTTAATTTTAGCTTTAATTTCTTATGCTTGTTCACTTTTAAAATTTTTTATGTTAGTTTGTAAGACAAAATGATTAATGTTAAATGTTATACCTATAGTGACTGGTGCCATAATTAAAAGGCTTCACCTTGCCTGTAGCACCAGGATAAAACTAAAATAAATTAAATTAAATTAAATGCGCTTTAAAGACTTAAAAATCTTAAAACAAACACTTATAAAAAGTATAAAAAATCGGGTAAGCCATCCGATTTTTCGAAATATGTGGTGGCTCGATCTGATTTTAATGTTCTTAACAGTCATTGCTATTCTATGTATTTAAATCGTTGTAATTTTGAATTTTCAAATGATCCGAAACAGTTTTATAACTTTGTTAACGCTAAACGTAAGTCACCGGCTTTGCCTTCATCGGTTCGTTTTAACTCAATGGAGGCATCGACTGATTCTAAAATTGCTGATTTATTGCCGACTTTTTCCAAACCACTTACAGCTCCTCTTTATGGTCAAAATCAATCTACCCTAATCCCTTAAATAGGGCAAATTGTATTTTTATACCCGTTATCCGTAGAGTAAAAGGGTATATTGTATTCGTGCAAAAGTATGTAACAGGTAGAAGGAAGCGTTTCCGATCCTATAAAGTATATATATTCTTGATCAGGGTCACTAGCCGAGTCGATCTAGCCATGTCCGTCTGTCCGTCCATATGAACGCTGAGATCTCAGAAACTACAAAAGCTAGAGAATTGAGATTACCCACACATATTCTTTGGCTTCCTACGCAGCGCAAGTTTGTTTCAGCCGGGGGCCACGCCCCCTCTAACGCCCACAACCGCCTAACGCCCACAATAAACGAGTTTAAAAAGTGTCTGCCGCCCACACCTTTAAATATTTTGGAAAAGTAAAAATGCAGTTTTATTGTATTTAATCTTCACCTCCAGATGCTATTTTCAACACAAATTCTGCATTTCAGTGTCACTTGAAATGGTTTTAATCTTCACCAGTGGTAAATGGTGTGCGGTGTTCATTACATGGTTGTATAAACTTGGTTTTTTAACATTATCAAAATATTACATTTATTTCAGCCAGGCCGATTGAGACTTCTTGGGACCAGAACTGTTGCGCCTGCATTTGCCATATTTGATTTTTTCTTCTCATAGTTTTTGTTGTAGATACCCGACATAAAACTGCTGATCAGAGGGTAAATGATCGGCCATGGCATTATTTCTGGAGAGATCCCTTAATTTTGTACGGAGATGTAAACCTCCTTTACGCCTTACATTTCTTCCATCTCTGGTTTCAAAATACACGGGGGTGACACAAAAACACACGACACATTCACCTATAATCTTCAATTTACAAAATCACATCATGAGATAATTAATATGTCCAGGCGACCCACTAAGCGAGAGATCCTAAAGTGAAATACAATTATCCTGTAGTTCCAATCAGTTTTATTTGCTTTAGTCGGAGCAGCAATGGTGCCGCTCCAAAGATCGAAGTATCTCTATTCTTTTACAATATTCTTTAAGTCTGATTATGGCTAAGTCTCGTAGCAGCGCTGCTCGCAGGCGGCGGCAGAGAGACGGCTATGTACCTATATACTTATGTATAAAGGAATGTACTTATATACGTTGCTATGCGCTCTCAAGTAAAGGCGCGAGGGGTATGCATATGCTGTCCGTTCGTTGCAATTATGCCGACGCTAGCACTTTCTGTGTGCGGGCTAAGCCATAGCGATCGGTTCATATTTCAGCCACTTTGGGTTGATGATTGGGACTTTGAAATATGTAAACACTGCAACAAAGTGTTACAGTGCGTACCCTTTAACTACTTTCGGTACAGTGGGTATTCAATATATGTGCATACTTCCTTTTGTTTGCTTTACGTGGGTTAAACTGGGAACCACAACGTCACCTGCCATCTTACGTCAATAGACTGCGTCTTCTGAACCTGCCCTCGCTAAAGGATCGTCGGACCTGCCACCTTCCTTCATAAGCTAATCACTGGACTCGTGAGTTCTAGCTACCTACTCGGCCAAATACGGTTCTCGATCCCTATAAGAGCAACCCGCAACTTTCGGCCTATTGCTCTGGACATTTGCAGAACGAATTTTGCATGGTCAAAATCAATCTACCCTAATCCCTTAAATAGGGCAAATTGTATTTTTATACCCGTTACTCGTAGAGTAAAAGGGTATATTGTATTCGTGCAAAAGTATGTAACAGGGAGAAGGAAGCGTTTCCGACCCTATATATATAGTATATATATTCTTGATCAGGATCACAACCCGAGTCGATATAGCCATGTCCGTCTGTCCGTCCGTATGAACGCTGAGATCTCGGAAACTATAAAATCTAGAAATTTGGGATTAACAACACAGATTCTTGGGCTTCCTACGCAGCGCAAGTTTATTTCAGACGAGCGCCACGCCCCCTTTAACGCCCACAATCGCCTTAAACGATTTTATGTGTGTGTGTGTGTCTGTGTCTGGCGCGCACACCTTTAAAGATTTTGGAAAAGTAAGTAAGCAGTTTTATTGTGTTTATCAATACCTATCAAAATGTATAATAAATTTTTCAAATCGGACCATCCATCTCCCTCGCACTTCCTTTAGCTGAGTAACGGGTATCTGATAGTCGGGGCACCCGACTATAGCATTCTCTCTTGTTTTTTATTAATCTGACGGTAGTCAATTACTAATCTCCATTTCCTACTTGCTTTTGTATTTCGTTCACCTGACTATGTGGGTTTCGATAGTTCTTTATATCATCATCTTTTAATCTCAGTTTCTGTTTATAAAAATTATTTGTGGTTATTGATTCGGTTTCCAATCCGAATATATCGGGTTTAGATGATTTGAATCCGAAATTTTTAAAATTAATCCTTCCCAAAATTCTTCCAGTAATAACGCACATTTTAAACTGCTCCATCACCACTTCTACGTTTCCCACATCCTGGAAAATAGCAAAAATAATACCAATTCCCAAATCAGCTACAGAGTATCGACCTATTGCTATCCTGCCTTTTTTGTCAAAAGTTCTTGAGAGGTTAATTGCTAACCAAATCGTGAGTTTTATGGATGCACACAATGTTTTTTCAGCAAAACAGTCCGGTTTCCGGAAGAACAGAAGTTGCACAACAGCTGTTATAAAAATCACTGAAGATATTAGATTACAAATGGATAGGGGCAAGATTACTTTATTGACGCTTTTAGATTTCAGTAAGGCTTTTGACACGGTAAACCACGAAATACTATTAACTAAACTAAGTCGTCTTTATATGTTTTCAACCTCTGCAACAAGATTAATGAAATCATACTTATCTCAAAGATCACAGCTAGTAGCTACACAAGCCTCTAAATCATCTATTCTGTCCGTAAAACGTGGTGTACCGCAGGGGTCCATTCTTGGTCCCCTTTTGTTCAGTCTATATGTTAATGATTTGCCAAATATTCTATCAAAATGTGACATGCATAAGTATGCCGAAGACGTCCAACTATATGTAAGCTGTCCTGTTAGCCAAATTAATGAATGTGTTCGTGTCTGTAACACTGAATTAGACAGGGTTTGTAAATGGGCAGAGCGCAATGGATTATCCTTGAACCCCCTCAAATCAAAATGCATAGTAATATTTAACCGATTTTTTAACACAGATCATCTGGAAAAACTTTGCTTGAATGGTCAACCAATAAACTATGTAGATCGAGCGAGCAATTTGGGGTTTACAATAAATTCCACTCTTTCCTGGAGTAATCATGTAAATTGTACGGTTGGGAAAATGTATGGGATACTTAGACAACTAAACGACACGAAAACCTTTTTACCAATAAATCTAAAAATGCTCGTTGCGAAAACCAAGCTGACACCATTACTATTTTATGGAGTCGAAGTCTTCGGAAATTGTGACGCTACTAGCCAGCATAAACTCCTTGTAGCTTTCAACAATGTAGCGAGATATATATTTAATCGCAGGCGCAGAGATCGAATCTCTGACGCAACTTTTAAAATTTTTGACATGCCGCTCAAAGCTTGGATCGAGTTCAAAACACTAATACTGCTGCACAAAATAATAACAACTGCCAAGCCAAAATATCTTTTTAGCAAGCTAAAATTCAGCGCTTCCAATAGAACAAATAACCTAATTTGTCAAGTCGTAAAACACTCCTATGCCGAGAAACACTTTTTTATCTGTGCTGTACGTTCTTGGAATAAACTACCACATCCAATAAAAACCATTGAATCTGCCACGCAATTCAAAGCAAAATTATACACACATTTTTCAAACTAGTAATTAATTTTAAAAAACTTTAGTCTTTAAGAAATCAATGTTTGTAATGTCATCATTTATTTATGTTCATGAATCTGACAAATTGTGACTAGCGCTTTAATTTATAAGTATTTTTCTGTACTTGTAGCGTTAGGAAGAAATAAAACCAAAATTAAAAAAAAAAAAAAAAAAAAAAAATATACTGGGTGCATAATCTAGAAAGCTGTGACTTGAACTGTGGAGGGAAGTTTTCTATTGTCTGGATTTGTGTTGACTACATCGTAGTTCGAAAGTGATTCATATGTTTGCTTATCTGCACTGACTACTTGGTCGGTATTTGTTGTATTTATTAGTCTAATGAAGGTATTATTGGATGTTGCTATAGTATTTGCAACGTAAATACCAATGCTGAATTTCCTGATTTGGAATTAACACACTGTCTTCTTTTGAATTAAGTTCAATTTTCCGAATAACTTGGGATCTTGCTGGCAGAAGTATTGAATTATTGCCAGAACTATGAGCTAAAAGTACATTAATTGGAATCTTTAAATTATTGGGTCTAATTATAAGCCAATCTTCAGATGGCTTGAAGTCTAGTTGACAGTTGTATTTTTTAATAAAGTCGATGCCTAATATTCCATCGCATGGAATAGGGAAGTGTGAATTTACGATATGAAAATCGTGTGGAATTATGTATTTAGTTGTCTGTATCTCCATAGAACCTAAACCTTGGGATTTGGTTATTTCTTGACTTATGCCTTTTATGTCTATGATGTAATCATCTTGGATGTTTTGGAAGTTATCCGAAGTTTCTTTTAAAATGGAAATGTATGCACCTGTGTCTATTAAAAATATAAGTTATTTTCCAGTAGCTACATTGAAAAATGAAACGAATATACTTTGGCTGAGATTAATGGGGTGAACTCTGACTTCTTTTATTGTTGAGTATTTAAAGGGCTTTGGGAGTTTTCCGATGTGTTTTGGTTAGTATTTTGGGTAATTCTGACATTGCTTTGGTTATTGCTATTGTGGCCTCGGTTCGAGTTACCACCGCCTCTATAGTTTCCTCTATATTGGCCTCGTCCTCCATTGTTATTTTGGTAATTGTTGTTATAGTTATTGTTGTTGTAGTTATTGTGATTACCACGAGAATTACCTCTATAATTTCCACGTCCGCGATTTGAGCCGCGCTGTGGATAGTTCTTGAAATATAGGACGGTGTTTGACTGTCCAGTTGCTTCAGTGCAACTATTGACAAATTTGGAAACAGCATCCTTCATGGTACTAAAGGTGCCAGCTTGCATGATAAGTTTTACCTTATCGATTGTGCAATTTTTAGTCATTGCCTTGACTGCATGCTGCGTGGAATAACTTCTGGCTAGCTTAAAAGGTAAACCATCTGTTATATATGCACCTTCTAAGGCTTTCGTCATCTGCTCAATTTCTTGTGTATATTGGTTAGCAGTTTTATTGCGCTGCTGTAGGTTCATCAGCTTCGCTGATAATACTACTACAGTTTCCGTCCTTTGACGTTGCCTTTTAGTCTGGAAATCACTTCAGTAATTCTGTTTCATTACCGATTAGTTCCTGGCGACACCTTTTAGCTTTGTTTTAATTATGGAAACAGCTAATTCTTCGTGCTCGCCTTTTATTGATTCTATTATTTGTAAAGCATCAATGAAACTTGTTAAATTTTCAGCCTTACCATCAAAAAATATCAATATTTGATTGTGCCATTGTGATAGAGTTACTTATTTTGTTTTCTATTACACTCGAAGTATCTGAATCTGTTGAATTGTCAAGCTCAGTGTATACCGCCGGAATGGTAAGATTATTTAAGTCTTCATCTTCTATTTTGAGGTTTACTTCGGGAAGCTCTTCTGACTCCGATTCGTTCGTTTCTGTTGATTCCGGGCCAGGTGCAGTGTCAACTGCCATTGGAGTGTTTAGAACGGCTGGTACCGATATTTCTAAACTGAACTTTTGTTTAACAAATATTAAATTAGGTCGTAGTTGTATCAAAAGTTTCGATACATGTGACCAATGATCTTGATTTAATCTTTCCCTGTGATTATGAATTAGCATTCGCGCTTCATTAAAGCACTCTACTAATATTTCAACATGCTTCCTAACTGTGTTGTTTTTGATAGGTCTATTCTGGGTTAGTGACTTGTATGATCTGTCAAAATTAGTTTTAATGTTTGATAATTCCCCGTACAATTTGTTCCATTCCATGCCTTTAGTTTAGCCATACTTTGTAAGAAGAATATATTGAAATATTTTTATATATTTTTTTTTTTTATTTCATTTTCTTAGATTTTAGGTGTTAACATTTATGTGTAATCACTGTTGTTTGTGCTGTTTTTTTTTTTATATTCTTATTTCTTTTCTTTTTTTTTATTTATTTATTTTGCTTTTTATATTTTATCCAGGTCATTTCACCGGCTCATATACTTCTTTTTCAGACAATTACAATGCAGCTTGTAAATTTTGGAAAATAAATTGGCGCACATGATAACAACAATGATTATCAGAAGTATATGTACCCAATATAGATTGATGTTGCTAGATTCTACCTTGTTGATGACATTGGCAGCGGAATCCACTGTTTTTATGTCCAAAGTCATTTTGGTGGGTTTTGCATATACTTTTATCTTATGTGTAAAAAGAGTTGTATTAAAATTATTATGATCTTCTCTTGAAAATTTACTTATCGCATTACTGCGCATTTAAATTAACAAACTTCCCACCTAGTTTTTTGCATAGCTTTACGGGCTACACGTCTAATCGGGCAGAAAAAGTTCCGCTCAATTTTACAAAATATTATATTATATAAAAAAATATGCATCGTAGTGCAATCAAAAACGCAGTGCATGGGTAAAAAAAAATTTTGTTTCAAGCTTGGTTGGTTTCTCTTTCTTCCTTCTACGTCAGCTGGTCGTCGCCGGTTTGGCTATGCTGACGCTCCATCGAAGGCGCAGGTGGCGGTCGTGCCTCCCACGCTTAATAACTGCTGCTGCTGCTGCTGTCCTGGGCCTATTGGCTCAGGCGGTACCGGCGCTGGTCTTCGCACTGGTCTTTGGCTTCATGCATGCGGAATTGCATGCCGCAGAGTTGAGAGGTCCGGGGCAGTCGGTCGGGCAGACTGGTAGTCGTTTCGGCAGTGGCTTGGGAATATTTGGTTTCGTTATTAGTTTTTGATTTATAACTTGTATTTGGTTTGCTGTGTGAGTTGTGACTTGTGGTACTCTATTTTGGAGGGTTTCCTTTAAAAATTCAAGCTCATTATAAAGTTTTTGCGCCGTCGTCCATGCGGGCGGTGTTGATTGAGCAAATAGCAGCCACTTTATGCGGGCTATTCTTTTGTTGATTTTATTTTTCTGACCTCCACGTACCATCACGCACACTCTACTCACTCAGACGTGTTTTTATTTTGTATAATAACGATTTAGCGTCGCTTGTGAACGGTTGTGTTTACCTTTGTGCTCTAAGTTTTTTGAGTTTTTCAGTGTTTTTTTGCGAGTGTCTTGCGTTTGTTTATAAACAAAGCTTAGCCTAACAACTGTGTTAGTGTTTTTAAATAAATCTCCCAACAAAAGGGTACATGGTTATAGTTATTTTAACATTTCTATTGGATTTGTTTAATCGCTTGTCTTTGTTAGTGTAAATTTCACGCTCTGAACTTGATAAAACTCTTGTAATCTCTTTCCCACTCTCCCGCTCTCAGTCTCTGAGAGCTTGCTGTACTTCTAATTTCTCTCTTTCTTGCTTGCTTGCTTGCTTTACATTTGTAACTGTTCGTGCGTATTGTTGTTGGTGCCCCACAAGCCACGCTCAGTCGATAGAAGATTTTTCTCTCGCGCTCTCTTGCATATAATTAATTCGCGATCTCGCGCTCTTATACTTTTCGTTGTTTTGTGTCTTTGCGGTTTTGGAATTTGATCCCAGTGCCAAATTTACTAGAGGTATTTTTTCAACATTTTATTCCTATTTATTTGAATAACCTTTTTTTCCTTTATAATGGCTCTTATCTGTACCAAAAAAAGTTGTTCTCTTCCGATGTCAACTAAAGATTCTTTTATTATCTGCTGGATCTGCGAATCGGTCATGCACGTCAAATGTGCAGGATTTACTGGCAGAGTTAAAGACTTCATTGAAATGCATACCGGTCTCATGTGGGCATGTGAGTCCTGCAAGGATATGACAGTCGAGATGAGCAGCTTTATGAGGCAGACTCGAGACGGTCTATTGAACCTTTCACGAGTTTTTAAACAGCTCAATGACAGGTTCAATTCTGTTTGTGAACAATTTAATAATAAGAAATTATTATTAACCGAGTCGCCTAAACGCAAGAAAGCCAGCTCAGGGGCAGTTAATAAGACCGTGAAGCAGAACAAAATACTGCACACGGTAGCTGCAGCAATTCCTGTCAGCACTGGGTAACCGAGCCAACTGTGCCTATGGAAACAGCCAGTTCCGGAGGTGACCCTGTTTCTGGAAGTCAACCTGAGGCACAGAATTCGGTGCTGACTGTACCTATCGATACAGTAGGAACCGCTTCTGGGTCCCAGACGAGCGAGGTTCAGAGGGGTCGAAAGAGACTGTCGGTTGTTCCACAGCGGAAGCAACTATTCGTATCTAGATTTACCCCAGATACAACATCCGAGGATGTTTTGGAATTTATTCGTGAAAAATTCCCATCCGAGGACATTGCTGTTGAACAATTTCGTTTTTCTTACGCTCGTAGGATATCATCTTTTAAAATATTTGCTCTGCCTGATGTGTTTAAAGAACTTCTTTCTGAAAGCTTTTGGCTTAATGATGATTTGGTTATAAAAGAATTTGTTCCAAATAAACCGAGAACAAATAACAAGCCTCCCATGGTGCCAAAAAACTGAAAAGTTTTTTTTTGGCTTACCAAAATGTTAGAGGACTTAACATGAAGCTACCCAAGCTTTATGCTGACTCCTCGGCATTTACGGACGATATCCTGGCATTTACGGAAACTTGGCTAAGACCAGAGATAACCGACTCTGAAGTTTTGTCAAACAGCTTTAATACCTACAGAACCGATCGCCTTTCCCGCAGGGGAGGGGGTGTTCTGATCGCCGTTACCTCTACCTTAAATTCGGAGAGAATTCACTCTCATGTCCCCAATGACATAGAATTTGTTAGTGTAAAAGTTTCCCTGGAATCCTTGTCTATTTTTGTTACATGTTCTTATATTCCACCTGGCTCTGACTTAATAGTTTATGAGCAACATCTATCTGCTATTAAATCTAGTCTATCCTCTCTTTCCAACAGAGACCTTTTAATTGTTTTGGGTGACTTTAATCTCCCTGATATTTCTTGGTCCCCTTCTACTGACTCACTTGTCGCTATTCCCTTATCCGCCCATGTTTTTGTCGATGGCCTTCCTGAATTATCGTTACAGCAAGATAGCTTTATACGAAATTCATTAAATAGACAGTTAGATCTTGTGATTGTTTCAAAATCGTCTGAAGTCACGGTATCTAGAATTGACGCTCTTGTGGTACCAGAAGACCGATACCATCCAACAATGGAATTGACAATTTGCCTCTCTTACCTTGATACCCTCTCTCCTTTAGTTTCTCCAACTAGCTAGTCGTCAGCTAGCTTTCTTTGCGTTCGGACGTGCTTATAATTCTCGCTATGTTGCTTTACCGCTGTCCCGAGTGCAATACCGATGTTACACCGGCCCAGCTTCGCGCCTCGGATGCTATCCGCTGTTCTTCTTTGTGCCGGCGTGCTTATCATACCTCTTGCGTTGACCTCCCGGACGATGTGATAAAAATTCTATTAAATCCAAACATACTGTGGCAATGTGACAGCTGTGTGGTTGCGAATGATTCGCATTCTAAAATTGATGAACTTGATGCTAAATTGCAGGCCCTGGAATGCTTATATCAGGGCCTTAATAATAAATTTTTGGAGGCATTCCCACCTAAAAATGATGCATTGAATCAAAATCAAATTATAAGTCTTAAGCCTCGTCAACCGAGGCCTGCCAACGTAACTGCAGCTCCCCAGTCATATGCGGCTGCTGCTGCTACGTCTTCCGCGGTCGTTGACCCATCTAGTCATGCTCTGGATATCGGGAGAGGAAATTTCATACAAGTTCGAAATAAGAAAAGAAGGAACAACAACAAGCCCAAGAAGCATATTGTTGGAGTGGCCCCTAATGCCGAAGATCTTCACGTATTGCCAAGTAATAAATTCTAGCATGTCGGAAAGTTTGCAACAGCTACCGATCCTGCTGCTGTTTTAAAATATGTGTCCACCAAGCTTAATGTGGACGCTAATTCTTTCACTTGTGTAAAACTTGTAAAAAGAGATTTTGACGTTCAACTTTAAAGTTTGTAAATTTCAAGCTTGGTATCCCTGATCACCTTTATGATTCAGTCTTCAAGAATGATTTTTGGCCAAACTCAGTTAAGGTCAAAAGATTTATTCATAGAGAACGGGCCGTTATGAACGTGGATAAAATCGTATCCAATTTGCCGGAGCCTGCACAAACTTCAACGTCAATTCATCCATCAAAAAACCCCTAGTAATCGGCGCCACTGGCGTCGATACTTTTGCGGGACATTTTTTGCAAGCCTTGGTCACTGCTCTCTCATCATCTTCCGCCTCTCTCCCGTCGCATCGTTAACAACATCAGCCGGAGCTGTTGTTGTCCGCTTTGTGCGACATTCGCCGTCCGCCAAGCTCTAACATCGGCGCGCTCCTCGGAGTTGCGCTCTCATCATCTTCCGCCTCTCTCCCGTCGCATCGTCAACAACATCAGCCGGAGCTGTTGTTGTCCGCATTGTGCGACATTCGCCGTCCGCCAAGCCATAACATCGGCGCGCTCCTCGGAGTTGCGCTCTCATCATCTTCCGCCTCTCTCCCGTCGGATCGTCAACAACATCAGCCGGAGCTGTTGTTGTTGCTTTGTGCGACATTCGCCGTCCGCCAAGCTCTAACATCGGCGCGCTCCTCGGAGTTGCGCTCTCATCATCTTCCGCCTCTCTCCCGTCGCATCGTCAACAACATCAGCCGGAGCTGTTGTTGTTGCTTTGTGCGACATTCGCCGTCCGCCAAGCTCTAACATCGGCGTGCTCCTCGGGGTTGCGCTCTCATCATCTTGCGCCTCTTTTTCATCATTTTTTTCCGGTGCTCTCTGGAGTTGCTCTCCCCATCAACAACTACAATGGGCTGTGGCAGCTGGAGGGGGCTCTCGCGCACTATTAACAGGAGCGGATTCACCTGCGTGCAGTCATATTCGGAATGCTAATAATGACCGCCCATGAAATATTTGGAGCGATGATCACCAGCCTGTTCGTATCCGCACAACTACTTTACGGAAGTTTCTTATTAATAATTCTAATACTTATGATAAGATCCCAGCAAGGCCTCTTACGGATTCGGGCCATGACGCTGGACCAAGTATTGATAGCATGACCAGGGATGACCGTACATGCACAAATAATATAACTTTCAATATTTATTTTAAAAATGTCGGTGGTATGCGTACAAAAGCTCATTCCCTTTTCTTGGCAACGTCTCAATGTGATTACGACGTCATCATTTTTGTTGAAACCTGGCTCAACATGGATTTCTTTGATAATGAAATCTTCGATACGAATCTTTACCATGTATTCCGTAAGGATCGTGATGCCGTTAAAACAAGATGCTCCAGAGGTGGCGGCGTTTTAATTGGGCGTTTTGGGCGACTTCAACCTATCTTTGCTTGTGTGGGCTCATGATTCAGAGTCCTCAGCAATGGTTCCCAGTAACTTGCATCTTCCCTACGAAATCTTAGTCATTGATGAGCTTCTTAGTATGGCATTAGTCCAGATTAACCATGTATTTAATAATTTAAATAAGTTTCTAGACTTAATTTTTGTACATCCTGATTTAAGCATTAATTTATGTTGCAGCGATAATCCACTTGCCGCGTGTGATGCTCATCACAAGCCTTTGTTAATCTCTATTACTTGTTATATTTTTCGCCTTTTACTTATATTAATTCTAGCAGTTTAGATTCTATCCGTAACGATATTTATAATATTAGATGGGCGGAGGTCCTCTCGCATGCAGACGTGAATACAAGCTATGAAGTTTTTTTATCTTTTCTCTCTACTATTGTGGGCAGATATGCTAAAACTAGGGTTCAAAGTTGTTACAGGCTGCCATGGTACACGCAAGGTCTAAAGAAATATAAAAACCTTAGAAATAAATTCTATAAGCGCTACTTAGAAAGCGGTGATGCTGGTGACTTTGACCGTTACAAACAGCATAAGCGTGAGTTTGAGTTCCTCAATAAATTCTTATACAACCAATATATTGCTGATATAGAGCGTAAATTAACCACCAATCCTAAATCATTCTGGCACTTTATTAACTCTAAACGAACATCTTCCTACTTTCCCATATGTCATTTGAAGATCATTCAGCCTCCTCGGATATTGCGGTCGCTAATCTATTTGCTAAGTTCTTTGCATCTAACTTTTAGCTTGGCTCGCTGTGGAATGACGATGATTCCCTCAATGCCATTCCTACTATGTTAAATATTGGTTGCTTAGATGTCACCGACTCTGATTGCCATCTGGCGGCTGAAAGCTTTAATGAGTCAGCAAAATTAGATTGTGATGGCCTTTCTCCATTTATTTTGAAAAATTGTATAGGTGTTCTTTGTGAGCCCCTTAAAATCATCTTTAATTTATCTCTTTTCACTGGTGTTTTTACGCATAGATGGAAACTGGCCACTGTTACTCCTACATTCAAGTCGGGTTCAAAAAATATTGTTTTAAATTATAGGCCAATTGCAAAGCTCAGCAATGTCTCAAAAATGTTCGAACGAATTGTAGCCAAGCAGCTAACCTTTCTTGTTGGTCGGATCATCCGTCCTAACCAACATGGTTTTATGCCTCGACGATCGACTACCACAAACTTAGCTACGTTCAATAATTTTTGCACCCACTCGTTTCTCAGTTATCATCAAGTTGATGTGGTCTACACCGATTTCGCTAAAGCATTTGATAAAGTCTCCCATAATGCTTTATTAGCTAAACTGCAGAAAATGGGATTTCACTCACTATTACTTAGCTGGTTCAAATCATATCTAGATGATCGGATTTACAGAGTTGAATGCAATGCTGTTTACTCTAACCCATATGTGGCAACTTCTGGCCTTCCTCAGGGAAGTGCTTTGGGTCCGTTGCTGTTCATTGTCTTCATAAATGATATTAGCTATTGCATAAATAACTCGGAATTCCTGTTGTTCGCTGACGATCTTAAAATATTTAGAGCTGTGAATTCTATCTCCGATAGTGACCTTCTTCAAAATGACCTAGAATGAGTGGGAAATTGGTGTTCTCGTAATAATTTGCCTCTGAATTTGTCAAAATGTGTCTTCGTTAGGTACAGTAAACGAATAATTAATATCCTTTTCTCGTATTTCATTGACTCCCATATTCTGTCCCTGAGAAATGAATCCCTGGAACTAGGAGTTATGTTTGACATAAAATTTATGTTCATTGAACATATAACTATATTATTCCTAAGGCCTACGCTATGTATGGTTTTGTAAAAAGAAATGCCGCGCAATTTAAAGATCCCTACACGAAGCTAAGCTTATATTCAGCCTTCATTAGGTCAAAACTGGAATATGCCTCGTTCATCTGGAACCCGACGGGTACTATTCACATAAACCGGCTTGAGCGTGTACAGAAACAGTTTCTACGTTTTGCCCTTCTGTCTTTAAATTTCAATGACCCGGTCCCGTCTTATTCTGCCAAATGTCGGCTTGTTCACCTATCTTCCCTTGAAGATCGGAGAACTACCAGTTCATTAGTTTTCATATGTGACTTGCTGACCTCTGGAATCGACTGTTCTGCACTGCTGGGCAGTATAGGGTTATCGGTGCCTGGTAGATCGTTAAGAACGTTTGAACCATTTTTTGTACCGGCTTATAGAGCCAATTATGCCCACAATGAGCCGTTGTGTAGAGCCCTGCATTTTTATAATAAGTTGCCATCTCACATGCGGTTGGACCCATGCTCCCCCAGAGATTTAATCAAGAAAAACTTATATAATTATTTTGCCTCACTTAATATTTAATTTAGTATTAGTTAGTAGCCAGTTAAGGTTTTTACTGTTGGCGAATAAAGAAATAAATAAAAAATGAGATGCTTTCGTAAATGTGACTATAATAAACTAAACTTAATGATTTCGCAATATAATTGGACAGATCTTTATAACTGTATAGACATCGAAAATGCCACCGAACTTTTCTATAGCGTTCTAAACCCTTTTTTAATGAATGCGTTCCTAATAGGCTTCCTCCAAGGCCGAACAGGCCCCCCTGGTTTACAAATAATCAAACGCATCTCTGGCCAGCAGACGTATTTCTTTGGAGCTCCGAGAATTCAAACGTTTCTCGTTGAATAAAGAATTATTCATTGTTTTTCTTTCGGCGCGTTTTCCTAATAAGTGTTTCACAAAGTCCTCCGCTATTGAAAACTCACAACACGAGCAGTAAACACTATATTTAATCAATTTCTGCAAAATCAAAGCTGTTTGGCCGTCCGTGAACTCGTCGGTTCGTCTGCGCTCTCAGCTGATCTAAAGAAATTGAGAGAAACGTATCAACAACAACACAAACTTTTTCTTTGCAAATTACTGTTGCACAACTTCACTGACACAGACATGTCAAACCAACAGGCGAAACGGGTTAGAACTGACTCGTCTCTGGTATTGAGATCCGGGAAAACTGGTCGCACTTCAGATGCTCTATCGCCGCAACTGTTAGAGCAAAGAGACGCCCGATTATCAGCGCTTATCAACGCCCGCCTCGCTGAGCTGACAGAGCACATAAACGCCACTTCGCGGGAGACCGAAGAAAGGCTATTGAAAGCGTTATCAAGCGAAATCGACCAAAAATTCGACGCTAAACTTTGCCAACTATCTCGTGCTGTGGAAAACTTTGGAACGCGAGTCCAGCAACTAGAGGTCGTTACGGCCGAGCGCCTGGACAAACTGGAGCGGGATATGGAGGAGTTACGTTCCCTGAAAGCCAAAGTAGGGACTGTCGAAGGGAAACTTAATGCACATAGTGCTGAAAGTGATGCCTGCGCGGTACGTATGCATGGCATTCCGTATGTAGATGGGGAAAAACTCCGGACCCTATTCAACAAACTATGTTTTGCGACGAACCTTATTTCGGCACCGAGAGTCCGCGATATTTTCAGGGCCCGTAAATCCCAGAATACACTTGTCGATCCTCCTGTAATTGTCAGGCTGGAGACGACGAGGGAAAAAGCGGCACTTCTACGAACACTTGGTGCATACCGGCGAGCTAACAACCAAAAACTGAGCATACACCTGCTAGGTTTTGATTCACCGGCTGTGCTCTATGTTAATGAGCAACTCTCGAAAGATAATTTCGTTATCTTTAAAGCTCAAAGTTTTCTCTGCGGTGTTTACTCGACGTGGGATTGTGCACGCGAAATGCACAGGGAGAGATGACGTTATCTACTTCCAGCAATTTGATGAGCTTGCCGATATCACTGAGAGAGAGAGAGTCAATGCTGCTGGGTCTCTCTCTGTATCTGCCTCCCACTCACTGCTCGCTGTGGGTACACATCCGGATAATCGGATTAATAATAAGAATTATTCGTTGGATCTCATGTTGATGTAATTTGTGTGTCAGAAACCTGGTTGGTCAATGGTTCTAGTGATGTCCCTTTTATGTGTGAAGGTTACGTGTTGTTTAGGGCTGATCGGGTGGGCCATGCCGGTGGCGTAGCCATTTATATCAGTAAGAAATTTACCTTTAAATGTATCCATGTCAGTCAAGATGATAGTACAGTAGAATCAGCTTTCATTGAGATTACTGATCGAAAATGTAAGAATAAAGCTCTCATCTGCTGCATATACAGACCCCACCGCAAAACCCATGTTGGAGACCTTATGAGAACGCTGGCAGTCCTATCCGTTGGGTATCAAAATGTTATTATAACAGGAGATCTCAACAGCAATATGATAACCGAAAATCTTGTTCACTATGACTTTAATTCAATTGGATTGAAATTGGTCAACAGTCTCGCACCTACTTATTTTACAAATACTAATAGCTCATTGTTAGATGTATTCTTTGTTAGTGATTTGTCAAAAGTTCTTTTATATGACCAAATATGTGTTCCTGTTTTCTCTAAACATGACCTGATATTTATGACATGCCATCTGTAATTAGTTAAAGGGATTATAAGTCACTTAATTACGATAACTTGCAGGCTGAATTTGACAATTATGACTGGATCCTTATTTACAACTTGACATCTGCAGAAGACCAACTATTACTTTTAAACTCCAATGTTAGGCAACTATTTGAGAAGTGTGTCCCAGTTAGAATTAAAATTCTAAAGCCAGCAGACCAGCCTTGGTTTACCTTGGAAATAAAGGGACTAATTCGATTGCGGGACGCAGCCTATAAGCGCTGGAAACGATATCGAACTGACCATTTGTACAATATTTTTAAACAGATCAGAACTGATGTCACGAGAAAAATAGCAATGTCCAAACGTAGGTTTTATAACCATAAATTTGGAAATGCATATACGTCTGGTCAGGTTTGGAAGGAGCTTAGAGGTATGGGGATAGGCAAACAAACTCAGGCTGCTAAGTCAGACCTAGATGTGGATGCTCTCAATGAAAAGTTTGCTCGCGTCAATTTTTCTAGTCCTCCTCAAAATATGTACATGAACTCGACAACTATCTGTGATAATATCTTTAGCTTTATGTGTGTCCGTCCAAGTGATGTTCTTAAATGTTTACTAAGTGTAAAATCCAATGCAGAAGGTCTGGACAACATTAGCCCCAAATTCGTAAAAATATTGGTACCAAAGTTAATTTATCACATCTCCCACATCTTTAATACCATATTCACCACTTCTACGTTCCCCGAAGTGTGGAAAAGGGCTAAGATACTCCCGATTCCTAAAACTAAAAATGAATTTCGACCCATCTCAATACTCCCATTTCTGTCCAAGTCATTTGAACGCCTGGTTGCCCAGCAAATTCAGTTACTACTGGAGAATAACTGTATCCTCAGCAACAAGCAATCTGGGTTCAAAAAGAATAGAAGCTGTACTACTGCCATCTTGAAAATTTCTGAAGACATACGCCAGCAGATTGACGAAAGTAAAGTGACACTATTAACCCTTCTTGACTTTAGCAAAGCTTTTGACTCTATTGACTATGTGATTCTGTGTACTAAACTGCGAACGCTGTATAATTTTTCTCCATGTGCAATAAAACTTCTCCAAACCTACCTTACAAACAGATTGCAGGCTGTTGTCTCGGGAAATCTCAGATCTGATCTCTTGCCCCTTGCACAGGGGGTTCCACAAGGGTCAGTCTTAGGCCCATTGCTCTTCTCCTTATACATAAATGACCTTCCCAAATGTTTGTCTGACTGTGATGTACACCTGTATGCAGATGATGTCCAGCTTTATGTAAGTCGTCCCTTAGTCCAAATTAATGAATGTATTAGAATTAGCAACAATGAAATCCAAAAAATAAGTAATTGGGCGGAGGCGAACGGACTGCATCTAAATCCCAGTAAAACAAAATGCTTATTCATATACAAAAGACCTATTAACCCAATTTTGCTTCCAAAAGTCAATGTTAACAATGTAGCTATTAATTATGTTGAAAGGGCCACAAATCTTGGCATAGAATTTAACTCAACGCTGACATGGGGTGACCATATTACTAAGGCCACTGGGAAAACCTATGCTATACTCAGGCAGCTTTCTATAACCCGGAATCTTATACCTCAGAACATCAGAATGTTAGTAGCTTTTACGGACTTGAAATTTTTGCATCCTCTGACGCAGCAAGTTTGCGAAAGCTGAAAGTTGCGTTTAACTCAATAGCGCGATATATTTTTAACTTGGATCGCACAGCGCATGTAACAGCTTGCTCCTCAAAGATTTTCGAGCTAAGTTTTGAGTCCTGGATTAAGTTTAGAACTCTCTTATTTTTACATAAGCTGATATCCAGGAAGGAACCAAGGAACCTAACTGAACTCTTGCAAATGTCAGTCTCTGCTAGAACCAATAATATTATCTCCAAACGTTTAAAACTAGGACCGGCAGAAAAACACTTCTTTATTCAAACTGTTCGCTACTGGAATGATCTTCCAAATAATCTATAAAACATTAAAAATGAAACCCAATTCAAAACTAAATTATTTTCTCACCTTCTTGGCACACTCTAATTTTAACTTTTAACTTTAATTTTAGATTTAATTTCTTATGCTTGTTCACTTTTAAAATTTTTAATGTTGGTTTGTAAGACAAAATGATTAATGTTAAATGTTATACCTATAGTGGCTGGTGCCATAATTAAAAGGCTTCACCTTGCCTGTAGCACCAGGATAAAACTAAAATAAATTAAATTAAATTAAATGCGCTTCAAAGACTTAAAAATCTTAAAACAAACACTTATAAAAAGTATAAAAAATCGGGTAAGCCATCCGATTTTTCGAAATATGTGGTGGCTCGATCTGATTTTAATGTTCTTAACAGTCATTGCTATTCTATGTATTTAAATCGTTGTAATTTTGAATTTTCAAATGATCCGAAACAGTTTTATAACTTTGTTAACGCTAAACGTAAGTCATCGGCTTTGCCTTCATCGGTTCGTTTTAACTCAATGGAGGCATCGACTGATTCTAAAATTGCTGATTTATTGCCGACTTTTTCCAAACCACTTACAGCTCCTCTTTATGGTCAAAATCAATCTACCCTAATCCCTTAAATAGGGCAAATTGTATTTTTATACCCGTTACTTTTACGTAGAGTAAAAGGGTATATTGTATTCGTGCAAAAGTATGTAACAGGTAGAAGGAAGCGTTTCCGATCCTATAAAGTATATATATTCTTGATCAGGGTCACTAGCCGAGTCGATCTAGCCATGTCCGTCTGTCCGTCCGTATGAACTCTGAGATCTCAGAAACTACAAAAGCTAGAGAATTGGGATTACCCACACATATTCTTTGGCTTCCTACGCAGCGCAAGTTTGTTTCAGCCGGGGGCCACGCCCCTTCTAACGCCCACAATCGCCTAACGCCCACAATAAACGAGATTAAAAAGTGTCTGCCGCCCACACCTTTAAATATTTTGGAAAAGTAAAAATGCAGTTTTATTGTATTTATCAATACCTATCGAAATGTAGAAGAAATTTTTCAAATCGGACCATTCGTTAAAAAGTTATGCCAGATTACAAATTTTATATCTCCATCTCCCTCGCACTCACTTTGGCTGAGTAACGGGTATCTGATAGTCGGGGTACCCGACTATAGCGTTCTCTCTTGTTTCCCCTATAATTACCGAAAGTTCTCTCTTAAGAGATTTAACAACAACAACTCCTACTTATTCTCCCGGTCCTGATGGACTTCCTGGATGTGTGCTTTAGTTTTGTGCACAAACCATTTGCAAACCTATTCTTAAACTTTTTTATTTGTCTATTTCATCATCAGTTTTTCCAACTGTCTGGAAGGACTCTTTTATTATTCCACTTCACAAAAAGGGTGCGATGGCGGATGCCCAGAATTATAGAGGTATTTCTAAATTGTCGGCAATTCCAAAAGCCTTTGAACGTATTATCACTTCTCATTTGCAACATTTATGTTCCTCGCTAATATCACCGTGTCAGCATGGTTTCGTTAAGCGAAGATCGACTACCACCAACCTACTTGAATTGTCATCTATTGTAATAAATGGATTTGACAATAAAATGCAGACCGACGTTATATATTCAGATTTTAGTAAAGCCTTTGACTCTTGTAACCACTCTCTTCTTTTATTCAAACTAGACTGGCTTGGGTTTCCATGTAATCTTTTAGCATGGATTTCAAGTTATTTGAATGGGAGGACTCAGAGGGTTATATTTAAGAACGCTGCTTCTAAAATGATCCACGTGACATCTGGAGTACCCCAGGGTAGTCATTTGGGCCCTTTGCTGTTTACTTCTTCCCTCTATCATAACAAATTCTCGTGTACTAATGTATGCTGATGATGTTAAGCTTTGTTTGACATACAACAATATAGAGTGTGGGTTCCGCTTACAATCAGACATTGATAATTTTCAAGTATGGTGTGAGTATAACCTCTTATGTAACGTAATGTCCTTCCATAGGGGTACTCCTACGTTTATAAGTTATTTGCTTCAAAACTTGCCACTTGACCGTATATATTCAGTAAATGATTTAGGCGTTCTTCTGGACCCGAAGCTTAAATTTGACTGCCACATAATGTTGACTGTCAACAAAGCTATGAGTGTTCTTGGGTTTATAAAGCGTTGGTCAAAAGAATTTGACGACCCTTATATAACCAAATTATTATTTACCTCCCTTGTCCGCCCTATATTGGAATATTGTTCTTCGGTTTGGAGCCCACAATACCAAGTGCACATTGACCGTATAGAGTCGGTACAAAAACAATTTCTTCTTTTTGCTCTTCGTAGTTTGAACTGGGATCAAAACGTAAGGCTACCTTCCTACCAAAGTAGATTATTATTGCTTAATTTACCGACACTTGCAAATCGTAGAAAAATGCTTGGTACTATTTTTATGCACAATCTTATAAGAGGTGATATTGACTCTGTAGAACTTGTAAGCCGCCTAAATTTTAATATTCCCGTTAGACTAACACGTAATTATTATCCTCTTAATTTGCCTCGATGTACATCAAATTTTAGTCTGCACGAGCCCTTTCGCTCTCTATGTAATAATTATAACAACCTTTATCATTTAATTTGCATTTCAATTTCTATCCCAGTATTAAAAACTAATATTTTAACTCATTTGCTTCACTCCTAATTGCTTTTTTATTTTCATTATGTGTCCCGTTTTTCTTTGTTTTATGTATTCTTCCTCGCGAACTCGCATTCTTGCCCAAATTGATAAAAGGGCCCCGCGCGTAACAAGCACGTGCTTGGTGTCGTTGGGCCACTTGTTTGTACTGCTCGTAGTGCATCAACGTCCATATATATATATATAAAAAATATCCTCCTTGTATTACTGCCACAATCCTCCCGATCCGCTGCTCCTTGTGACTCTAGTCACTGTCGCCATGAAATACAATTATTCTGTAGTTCCAATCAGTTTTATTTGCTTTTGTCGGAGCAGCAATGGTGCCGCTTCAACGATCGAAGTATCTCTATTCTTTTACAATATTCTTTAAGTCTGATTAAGGCTAAGTCTCATAGCTGCGCTGCTCGCAGGCGGCGGCAGAGAGACGGCTATGTACCTATATATTTATGTATAAAGGAATTTACTTATATACGTTGCTATGCGCTCTCAAGTGGAGGCGCGAGGGGTATGCATATGCTGTCCGTTCGTTTCAGTTATGCCGACGCTAGCACTTTCTGTGTGCGGGCTAAGCCATAGCGATCGGTTCATATTTCGGCCACTTTGGGTTTATGATTGGGACTTTGAAATATGTAAACACTGCAACAAAGTGTTACAGTGCGTACCCTTTAAGTACATTCGGTACAGTGGGTATTCAATATTCGATTTTTGATCCATTGGGTTTCCTCTCCAATATTCTTATAACTAACGAGATACTTTTGCAAGCTATATGGGATAGTGGTATTGGCTGCGACGAAAACACTCTGCAATTCTTTTTGAAAAATCCGAAACTTTGCAATCCCCAGAGCATTCGCTCCTCTTAAGCCTATGTCGATCCCAAGATTGGAATTACAGGGTGCTTTATTAGGTGCAAGAATGAGCAAGGCACTACAAGAAACATTAAATTTGAAAATAAATAAAATGTATTTGTGGACGGACTCTCAAATTATTTTGTACTGGCTAGCAGTCTAGCAGTAACAGATTTAAAACCTTCGTATCCCAGCGATTAGGAGCAATTCAAGAACTCACCAACGTCCGCAATTGGAGATATGTTCCGTCAAAAATTAATACCGCTGATGAAGCCACAAGGGTCGCAAAGGTAGATTTGGAAACAAACAATTTGTGGATAAAGGGCCCAGAATTCTTGAACACCAATATTAAAAAGTGCCCAAGGAAAAATTCAATCGGATTCATTTCAAGCCTAAATTCAAAGTCTACAAAGAGGAGAGTCAATAGGGAACTCAAGTCGTTTAAAATATTTGCCATTATATTTTACAGCCGACGGACTACTCAGATTAAAATTCGACAATTTTAATGACGTGGACTATTACACGAAAGCAAAGAATCCGATTCTTCTTAGTAACGAACACCCAATCACTGCACTGCTGATCTTGTTTTACCATAAACAAAATTGTCATATTTTTAATGAAACGGTCATTTCCAATCTTAGATTGAAATATTGGATAAATAGATGTAGAAATACAGTGAAAAAAACAATTCGAGAGTGCCAATTTTGTAAGAATAGACGTGCTAAGCTATACAGCTCTAATTGGACAGCTGCCTTAATGCAGAATTGAACCAACAGAAAGAGCTTTCCTAAAAGGTGGAATAGATTACTTCGGTCGCATCGAGGTACTGGTAAACAGAAGTCATCTTAAAAGGTATGGTGTAATTTTTACGTGTATGACCACTCGTGCAGTTCATTTAGAAATAGCAGAGGACTTGTTTTGTAATGCATTTATGCATGTGTTTCTTCAGTTTGGTTGGCGTCGTGGCTTACCAATAGAACTATACTCAGACAATGGCACCAATTTTAAACGAACAAGTAAGGATCTTAAAATAATAATTGACAGTTGGTCAAACGACCCCCATTGTCGCTTCATATGGGAGGAGCCTGGGAGAGATTAATTCAATCTATTAAAAACAAGAAAGAACGCTATAGTCCGGTGCCCGACTATCAGATACCCGTTACTCAAAGGAGTGCGAGGGAGATGGATATATAAAGCTTTAATCGCGATTGTGGGCGTTAGAGGGGGCGTGGCCCTCGGCTGAAACAAACTTGCGTTTTCCGAGATCTCAGCGTTCATACGGACGGACAGTTGACGATTCTAGGGGACATGCCCCACCTTAGCCCAATTGCCATTTACAATGTAAAGTGCAATGGTTGCCTTTTTTATTCTTGGTTGTTTAGGACCCATTTGAGATGCTTTTCTTATACCAACCCCTGGTATCTGTCGTGTTCGCTATAAGAGAGATTACAATTGTTTACTATGGGTGGGTTGAGTGGTGGGATTTTGTATCTATTTGTAAAAAGGACTAGTTCCGTTTTTGAGGAATTTTCCACAGTCCGTTATTTATCGACCAGTCTGATAATATTTTTAGCTTTGCGGTCATAAAATCGCAGAGCGTTTGTGGATACTTACCATTAAAGATGATAGCGACATCGTCAGCGTCACCACTACTTTGCAGCCTCCCCCTTCTAGAATTCGCAGTAGTTTATTTACTGCGATATTCCACAGGTCTAGTCCGGATTGAGGCCCCTAGTGTGGCCGTAACCATTCTGCTTATCAGCAATTTATGGATCAGCCCCACCACTTGAGCATCCACCCCTAGCTCTGTGAGGGAATCTGTTATTGCTGTGGGAAGCACATTGCCCGTGGGTTTTTTGGGAGTTCCCGTCTCTGTTTTGTTTTTGTTTACTGTTTTGCTGTCCATAATTAGATCCCACGAGTTGCGGAGAAGGGGAAAGGTCCGCCCGGGCAGAGATCCGCGATGCCCGGGTAAGGCGATAGTTAGAACAGCATGTCGCCATATCCTTGATCCGGGCCGCCAGCCAGGCTGACTCTTGGCACGGTCCGAGTTACACCGCATTCCGTAGTGTGTAGGGTATTGGGTTTGTGTAGAGCAACTATTTAGATGCGGCTGAACAACTCGCATCGTCGGTACTGCTCCGATGCAGAAAACCCGCTGGTTGTCCGGGACTGATTATTTGCTGGGTCTTCCGTCCACGATTCCGTGATTGACTTCTACCACCAGCTTATTCACAGCTAACCTCCAGAACTAGAGGTCGTTCGCTATCCGCAACCTTGTTACGTGGGCATATTAGTGCCCTAGTCCTGAAAGGACTTGGTCCGAAGGAAAGACATCCGATGTTCAGGCACCAATTTTGCCGGCATAAGCTCGCCGGATGGGGTGGGTTCTTGGTAAGCCTTTCTCCTCTCCAACATAACGAGAATAAATATTAAAGATGCCTGAAAAATAGTAAGAGTAGTAAAGTCCGTCGGCCATCAGTCTACATTGCCCCACAAGCTAAGCTTTTGCTTGATCGTAATACGATCGGGCAATGTTTCGGCCACATTCCCTCCGCTTCACACAATCGTGTGCCAAATGGATCGTCGCGGGCCGCGCAATACGATCCCCTATTGTCAAGGTTGTCCGTCAAAAGTTATGTCATTTTTCTTCATCTACTCCACTTATCGCGTCAGCAACCCCCCTTCTGAAAACTTAGCAACTTATGATTTTAAATTCGTTTTCACATAATAATTTTATTGAATAAAATATTGGGTAGTGCCATTTATAAGTAATATTATTATTGGGGATACATAAGAATTTAATTGTAATTGACCAACAAAGTTTGTTAGCGGAGAGTATCGAATTTATCACCCGTACAAGGTGCACACGTCAACAAATTGCTGACTATTCACGACTACAAACGTCGCTCTGAGGGCTCTTGTGGTTGCTCATACAAACACAAGGCTGATACTCGCCGCTGAAAAGTCAAATTTTTAATTATGTTATAAAAGATTAACTTAGGTAAAGATATAGTTAACAATAGCTGGTAATGGTAATTAGTGTGTCTTTTCAATTATTGTATTATTTATCTAATTAGTTCATCAGATATATGACAAAGGTGCTAACCTCCCCAAGAAATTCATCAGAGAAGTATTTAGAATAAACAGTAGTCTTGGGTACCGTGGCACATACTATGGCTTTTTCTACTTTAGTACAATGTAAAAAAAGTTGGTTTTTAAACACAATCACTTATTGTATATATATATATAAAGATAGGTATGCATGTTTTATGCATGTATGTCGGTGTATCCCACGGCGGCACATGTCTTCTCTGCTGAGTTCAGTTGCGGGCAGCGGCGTCTCCGATGTCTTGCTCACTTCACTTTGTATCGTTGTTGTTGCACTTGCATTCATAAATGCTTGAGTTCACAATTTGTTTATCTTTTTGTTTTGATTCACGTTTGTCTGTAATTAAGGCATTTAATTGCCTTTATTCTTGTCACTTTGTTATAGTTTTTTGGGTCTTGTTCTGGCACTTTATCTTTCTTTAGACCTGGTGACATATCGCCTGTTCCAGGTCGTGTTTTTGGTCCCGACGTCCTTGTACAGATCGCTTGTACATCTTGACCAATTTAAGGATGACTAAGAAAACAAATATAGCGATGACGATCTTCAGATTATGGTTCATGTCCTGAATGTCGTCCTTGTGATCTATTACTTTGACGGTGTTGATCACATTGGCCGTACTGTGGTCTACTTTGGAACTGGTTCCACCCATGGTGAAGTCATTGATAATGATAATAACGCTTTTCCAGGACGAGGATACCGTAGGATTTCTTCCCAGGATATGTTCACTAGCTCCTATGGACTTCTTTCATGGAGAGTTGCTGTTCATCGACGGCGAGCAGGACTTCCTTCGAGGACGTTGATTTATTCAGCCACTGTAATAGGACTTCCTTCAGGATATGTTGTGGTTCATCAATGGCAAACAGGACTATCTTCAGGATTCCTGGTCTTGGCTGTAGGCATTGGTGGCTTCGGGAATATAGTGCTTACACTATAATGCTGTGAGATCAGAGTGAACTCTGTCTACCTTCTCTATCCGGCTACGGTCTTTTATACCAGTATGGAGCTTTTTCTCGACCCCCGTGATAGGTTGGGTTATTTAGGTGTTCCCACCTATGATTTCCCCTATCGGTAGTGTCAATGCCCGACTGATGCACTTTACTAGCTACTGGTGTAGGGTTACGGTCGTTGTTCTGACCGTATGCCATTCAAAAGAACGTCAAGTTGCACATTCCTTTGCTTGTTTTCGGTGAGTCAATGTGTCGATTGCCCCCGTCCCTTTGCCTTGAGATAAGTTGTGGTTTTTCTACGTGCATCTTTCTCCATCAAATAAATTGAAGGAGAGGGCGTACGTAACAACCTGCGACCCGCTCGGAGGCCCCAGCTAGGCGGCTTCAGAACCCTCTCACCACCTTTTCAGTCCGAGCGGCTAAAGGTTATTATCGTAAAAACGTATCCTGCCAAAGATAACACTGTTCGAATTGTAGGCGTTAAAATAAAAGGAAACATCTACAAACGACCCATTATTAAGTTAATTAAATTAGATGTTAAAAAAACTATGTAAAAGCTTAAGTATTGCCAACTGAATTATCACTATGGACGGCAGTCCACGTAGTGACGATGCGCACTAGGAGAGTGTGCAAAGGCGACTACAATATATACACTAAGAAATGAAAATCTGCTGTCATGTTCCGATCATAATGAGTGATACACCAATCGAAAGTTATCGCAAAAACTAACAGGATTGCATACCAAGATAAGAAAATCAATTGGCTTGGAAGAGAGAGCGGAGAAGTAAAAAAACAAAATTTTGAATTTTTGAGCTGTTGGGGCCGGTGGGGATAAATGCCTCCTCGCATTGTTTTAGTTGTGTTCCAATTGCAAATAAATTTTATCATATGATAAAATCCGATGCTCAGTTCAAATGTTATAGCCAAAACAAGATTTTCTTTTTCTTCCCAAAATGAATATTTAATTCTGTTTGTCATTTTGTGAGTTTGTGAGTTTGTCTGTTTGTCCCAAAACGTTGGTTTAAAGTCGTAGAAATTTTATATGGTGTTAAACAGCTCGATATAAGAAACATTAGTTCTACCACTTGTAGCAGACTCGTCTGTTATAGTTCCAAAGGCGCAAACACACGTATAATAATATATATAACAACAAGTATAACTCTAAGTTTATGAATAAGCCCAACGATCAATGTTATAATTGTGTATGTATACGCAAATGTTATAAGTATGTATGTATACGCAACTGTTATAATTATGTATGTATACGGAGAGCTAGATGAAATGCAACCCTGAAAACCAGAGACAACGGGTACTAAAGACAAACTGATTCTGCGGTTAAACACAATGAGCAATTCTGGACAAATTGAACAGGAGATTCAAAAAGAAATGCATAATTTCGTTGCTGCTTCGAAGCCGGTACAAACTGGCCAACAACAAGACCAACAATTATTGTCGGGATCGTATGACAAAGACGACAAGAAACCCAAGCTGAAAAACTAACGGATTCTTTCAACGAAGACGAAGAGAATGACAACCAGCAAGAGAACGAGCAGCTACATGTCGAAGTGCACAAGACAGAAAGCGATTTGCGCCAGTTAATGCAAAGCGTCTAACTACATTTGTTGACACCAAGGCGGACGCGCAACGCGAATATTCAAGGCCATGTAGAAGTAGTAGAAATGATGCAGAGCGGAAATAATCAGAGCCGAATGGACAATGAAAACGGACAAGGCGAAAATATCAACGGCGAGATGTCTTGGAGGATGGCGGTGGAAGCTTTAAGTGTTTACGACGGACAAACATGCGCTCGTAAATGGATCGCGCAAATGAGAAACATTTCCAATATTTATGGAATTACTGGAAATCAAATGCGAATGCTTTTCGTCAGCAAGGTCAAAGGTTATACGAAAACCCAAGCCGAGCCTTGCAGCAAATGTTCGGGGAAACTCATTCGAAACTAGAAAAACGACGCCAATTCGAATCTCGTGTCTGGCAAACTGATGAGAAGTTTGGGAAATACTTGGATGAAAAGCTGATGTTAGCTCAGGACGTCAGCTTGGATCAAGAAGAACTACTAGATCGAATTATCGAGGGCATACCAAACGGAAATTTGCGCAACCAAGCGCGAATTCAGTGTTTCCGGGATGTCGCACACATATAACGAGCTTTTGCAGAGGTGTACTTACCGAAGAAGCGAATGAACTTTTCGGAAAAAGAGACTGCGTCGGGGGATCAAGCTGCTGTCAACGAAATTCGATGCCACAACTGTAACGCTAGAGGCCATTTTGCTAGGAATTGTTTGAAGCCGAAGAGACAGCCCGGGTCGTGTTTTGCTTGTGGCGAAATGGGACACTGGGTAGGACAATGCCCACAGAACAAAAGCAACAAGAAAGCTGACAACGATTACGTAAGACATATTAAAATACATTTAGTAAATTTTCCTAATAATCCAATAATTGTAGAATGCCTCATAGATTCGGGCAGTCCGATTTCGTTGATTAAAGCTTGTTTGGTACCCAAGAACATTGAAGTATTTCCGGAGGACAAACGGTATTATGGTTTAAATAAAAGTTATTTGCAAACGCAAGGAAAAATATTATGTTACATTATCAAAAACTTGAATAAAGTATATTTTCATTTAATAATTGTGAACGAAGAATCTATGAGTCATGATGCTATTTTGGGGGGAGATTTCATGGAAGCGTGCAACATAAATTTAGACTTAAGTACTTTAAAAGTAATCGAAGCGAAAAAAGAAAAAAATATTTGTGAAGACGAAAATTGTTATGAAAATGATGAAAATTGTTATGAAAAAAAAGAAGATTGTTATGAAAAGGAAGTAAATAGTTATGAAGGTGAAAACCGTTATGAAAATTAAGAAAATTGTTATGAAAAGGAAGAAAATAGTTATGAAGGTGAAAATTGTTATGAAAATGATGAAAATTGTTGTGAAAAGGAAGAAAATAGTGATGAAGGGGAAAATTGTTATGAAAACGATACAAATCGTTATGAAGTAGAAAATTATTATAATAAAGAAGAACATCTTCATAAAGATGGAAACTGTTATGAAGAAAAAGAAGATTGTTATGAATAAGAAAAATATGGGTTTAAAAAGGATGAAGATTTTTATGAAAATGATAAAATGGCTACCAATGAAATAGAAAAAGAAGAAAAATTTAACAAAGTTGCGAGGGAATTATTAAATATAAATATATCCGTTTATTAAAATATTGGAGGATGAGTATATAAACAAACCAAGACCAGAAAATCCCGAAATAAAATGTGAAATTAAATTGACTTTAGATAATTCCAAAACGTTTAGTTGTTCCCCAAGACGATTATCTTATATGGAAAAGGAAAAGTTACAAGTATTGTTGGATGAATATTTGAAAGACAATATTATTAGACCGAGTGTTAGGTTTTGTTATTACGAGCAAAGGAATTCAGGCAAACAATAAAGGCATAGAAGCGGTGCAAAATTTTCCTGTCCCGGACAAGGTACATTTAGTTTAGGATTTTTCTTTGGCTATGCTCCTACTTCAGGAGATTTAAAAGAATTTTTCAACGATTGCTAAACCGATGTATGAGTTACTTAAGAAGGATAGAGAATTTGCGTTTGGAGAAAGGGAATTAGAATGTTTTAATAATCTGATGAACAAATTATAACACTAACATTAAACAAAGTCGAGTTGAACCCAAGGATAGCTAGATGGGCGTTGGAATTATTGGAATATGATTTTGTTTTAGAACACAGGCTAGGAAAGAGAATGCAGCATGTAGACGCGTTAAGCAGATGTACAAATATTTGGTTTCCAAAAATTAAGGAAAAAGTTGTAAGACATATAAGAAATTGCCTAAGATGTATTGCATATTTACCTAAGTCCGGAAAAAGTGAGGGATTTTTACATAGTATTCCGAAAGGAACGAAACCATTTGAGCTCGTACACATAGATCATTACGGACCAATTGATGCAGGAAGATCTCAGAAGCATTTGTTTGTTTTTATAGATGGGCTTACCAAATTTATAAGACTCCGACGAGGACAACAAAGACCAAGGAAGTTATAGAAGCTTTATCAGATTATTTTCGTGCTTATAGTAGTCTAGTATGCATTGTGTCAGACAGGGGTAGCTGTTTCACATCAGAAGAATTTGCGGAATTTTTAAATAAACTTTGTATAAAACATGTTAAAATTGCAACGGGATCTCCGCAAGCCAATGGCCAAGTAGAAAGGGTAAATCGGAGTTTGGGCCCAATGATAGCCAAGTTAACAGATTCTGGGAAAGGTATGCACTGGGATACAGTGATTGAAAATGTAGAATATTCACTCAACAATACCATGCAAAAAAGTATCAGTCAAATTCCAAGTAGGATGTTGTTTGCCATTGAACAAAAGGGAAAAGTTGTGGATGAGCTGAAACCAAAACTTGAGGAAATGGATAATGTAGAGGAGAGTAGAGATTTAAGTGAAATTCGAGAAAAAGCAGCTCAAAAGCAAAAAGAAGCACAGATGAAAAACGAGAAACATTATAATGGAAAAAAGAAAGAAGTTGCTGAGTACAAAGTAGGTGACTATATAATGGTCAAAAATTTTGACAGCACGCCAGGACAATCAAAGAAGTTAATCCCAAAACATAAAGGGCCATATATGATAGACAAGATTTTGAGATATGATAGATTTTTAGTAAAAGATATTGAGGGATTCCAATTGACACGTAACCCGTATAAGGGCATATGGAGTGGCCAAAACATAAAACCTTGGATTAATAGAAATAAGATAAGTTAAAATAGTGTGTAAGAACATGATTGTAATTCGTAAGGATCAGGAGATCTTAGTTGTCAGAAAGGCCGAATTGTAGCAGGCTCGCCTGTTATAGTTCCAAAGGCACAAACACACGTATAATAATATATATAACAACAAGTATAACTCTAAGTTTATGTATAAGCCCAACGATCACTGTTATAATTGTGTATGTATACGCAAATGTTATAAGTATGTATGTATACGCAACTGTTATAATTATGTATGTATACGGAGAGCTAGATGAAATGCAACCCTGAAAACCAGAGAGCGGAGGTAGAGAACGAAGAGAGATTCATTCGTCGTTTTGCAAGCGTGAAGTGTGGACGCGAAATAAAGATCTTAAACCAACAAACAACAACAAGTACTATTTAATAATAGCATAACTCGGACCCTTACACACTTTTGGAAAAACTCGCTAATTTAGCGGGAAAACAGCTATAAATAGCTAAATTTCGTAAGCCCAAAATAGACACTTTTGCCAGCTCATAACAATTAATGCTGCCCAAGCATTAAATTTTGTATGTGCGTATCCAAACTGTATTTTAGGGTCATAAAATGATTTCAATTGTTTTAAGGAATTCCAAATAGAAAACTTTTGCTTTCCGACTTTTGGAAAAACCCGATGCTTTATCGGGAAAAAAGCTAAAAATAGCTAAAGCTACATCCAAAGCTACATCCATGTGCTATACCTCGTTTAAAAGTTATTTTGAAATACTTGAACGCCTTTTTAAGTTAATTCGTTTAAATACAATAGTTTAATTAGTTGAATCATTTAAATTTAAATGAATATATTAGCTCCTGTAAGAGCAAATGTAAACAAAAAAAAACTTCTGATATCAAATAAAAACACCTCTTAACGAGGTAAAAAATTAGTGACGATCGCACCTTCAACATACAAAAGTTCTGATATCAACATTTGTGACGAAAAATGATTACACTCGTCATTAAATACACTTTATAAAATGTTCTCATTCGGCACGCTGCAATAGAAAATGCCTGTGAAGAGTGAAGACGAAAAAGAGGAATAGTTTGCTAGGGCGGGCCAAATGAGAAAATTTTAGAAAGTGTTCTAATTATACCCGTTACTCGTAGTGTAAAAGGGTATATTGTATTCGTGCAAAAGTATGTAACAGTGAGATGGAAGCATTTCCGATCCTATAAAGTATATATAATCTTGATCAGGATCACTAGCTGAGTCGATATAGCCATGTCCGTCTGTATAAACGCTGAGTTCTCGGAAACTACAAAAGCTAGAAAGTTGGGATTACCCAAACATATTCTTGGGCTTCCTACGCAGCGCAAGTTTGTTTCAGCCGAGGGCCACGCCCTCTCTATCGCATTAAACGATTTTATGTGTGTGTGTGTCTGGCGCCCACACCTTTAAAGATTTTGGAAAGGTAAAAATAGTTCCTGATAGTCGGGGCACCCAACTATAGCGTTCTCTCTTGTTTAAAACTTTAGTCTATCAGATACCCGTTACTTATCTAGCCAACTGTAATTGCTAAATGTTATTATTTCAATTTAAGTTTCTTTATATTATATTTGTATGAATACCTTTGTCAAAAGAATACCAGATTTAATTTAAAATGTATTTCGAACCAAAAAGAAGTTGGTCACTCTCAGAAAAAAAGGGAAGCCAAGCCGGCTGCAGAAAATATAAAAAATAAAAAGAAAAGTTTATAAAGAGTTAAACCGCCTCGAATATTATTAAAGAAAGTGGTCCTTTGAGCCGGATCAATATTTCGACAGTAACACCTTGAAATGCAGTCCATAAAAACACTACGCGTTGTTGCGAGTCTGTGCCTTCTTCGACATAAGTGTGGGTGAGAATGCGACAAAAAACGAATGGGCGATGCTTCAGATCTGACAAAAAATATTGGTGATTCTGGAACATATACAAAATATCAAAATAACATTTAAATAAAGCTAGCAATTTTCAACAAAGAAGTCAAAATTATGGATATTAAACGCAATCTTACGAAATCAGAAAACAACCTTTCTTCCGTGAAAGAAGAGGAGTTGGCTCAAATGCGTGAATCCATAGAAATGCTGGAAAAAGAATTGGATCTTCTTTCCGCAGAAAAAGATGCACTGGTCAGTAAAAAAAATGTTCTAAAACCTAAATCTGTTCTTTCAGAGTATTTTGCTAAGAATTCTATTCGATCAGAGATTCAAAATCAGGAACAGCGCGGGCGAACATCGGATTGGATACGTCATCACCAGAGCCAATATCAACATCCCTTACACAACATTGAAGAAACTCAGTATTCAAACCGATCAACCACAACAATGATAACACAAGTGCTAGCACGTCAAAATTTTAGTGGACAGAACTTGGAGTTTGATGGGACATCTGCGGTTAAATGGAAACATTTTATTATCGAGTTTAAGGCAACTAGCCAACGTTGTGGGTCCAATTCTGTTACGTGGGCATATTAGTGCCCTAGTCCTGAAAGGACTTGGGCCGAAGGAAAGACATCCGATGTTCAGGCACCAATTTTGCCGGCATAAGCTCGCCGGATGGGGTGGGTTCTTGGTAAGCCTTTCTCCTCTCCAACATTTTTATACCCGTTACTCGTAGAGTAAAAGGGTATATTGTATTCGTGCAAAAGTATGTAACAGGGAGAAGGAAGCTTTTCCGACCCTATAAAGTATATATATTCTTGATCAGGATCACTAGCCGAGTCGAACTAGCCATGTCCGTCTGTCCGTCTGTCCGTCTGTCCGTCTGTCCGTCCGTATGAACGCTGAGATCTCGGAAACTATAAAAGCTAGAGGATTGGCATTTTGCATGCATATTCTTGGAGTTCCTACGCAGCGCAAGTTTATTTCTAAAAATGGTGCCACGCCCCCTCTAACGCCCTCAATCGCCCTACACCATTTTTTGAAAGGTGTCTGGCGCCCACACCATTAAAGATTTTGGAAAACTAAAAATGCAGTTTTATTGTGACTATCAATACCTATCGAAATGTAGAAGAAATTTTTTAAATCGGACCATTCGTTAAAAAGTTATGCCTGATCAAAGATTTTATATATCTATCTCCCTCGCACTCCCTTAGCTGAGTAACGGGTATCTGATAGTCGGGGCACCCGACTATAGCTTTCTCTCTTGTTTTTTTTTTTACGTATGCATTTTATTTATTGGATCTTCTCTGAATTGAGACTAACAATAAGTATATAAAATCTTAAATTAAAAAACTATCTAACAGTCATGATGACTGACGCGAGATTAAAGGGCTCTAATAACTATTGCTGAGCTGGAAGGTCATTTCGTTGCAATCGGGTCCGGTATGAGACCCTGGCTAGCCCCCTGGCGAGTTGGTTTGGATGAGAAGTTAGCTTGGTGAGGTAGGACGCTTTTTGTTTTGATATTTCGTCTTTTACGGGCAGAATGCCAAGATCTCTGTGGATGTTGTCGTTCCGAACATACCAAGGTGCCCCAGTGATAGTTCTCAAGATTTTTGATTGTGCTCGCTGGATAATGTCGATGTTGCTGCTGCTCGCGTTTCCCCACAACTGGGAGCCGTATGTCCAGACTGGCTTAAGCGTTGAATTGTAGAGCAGGACCTTGAAGTCCAGGCAGAGGGGGGAGCGAGCATTTAAGAGCCAGGAGGCCAATGGATTTTAGTTTTAGATGAATTTTCTTAGCTTCGATATGTTTCCTCCATGTAAGTCTCCTGTCTAGGTGAACGCCAAGGTACGTTACATCGTCAGCTTGTGGAAGTGGCGTGTTATTCAGAGTTAGCGGGGGACACGTTTGTCTGTTAAGAGTAAACGTTATGTGTTTACACTTTTGCGCATTTATTTTTATACGCCAGTCTGATAACCACCTCTCCACTACCACGAGGTGATCAGCTAGTAGTGCTGTTGCCTGAACTGGGCATTTGGACCGACTTATGATCGCGGTATCGTCTGCGAATGTGGAAGTAGTTAGCCGGACGTTCGTGGGAATATCTGCGGTGTAAAGGAGAAATAGAGTTGGACCAAGGGCGCTACCTTGGGGAACTCCAGCCTCTATAGTGTAATCGTCGGATGTTGTAGTGTTGCATCTCACGGCGAATTCTCTGTTGTAAAGGTACGATTCAAGTATCATATGAGTGTTTTCCGGCAGAATAGTTCTGATTTTGTGCAAAAGGCCATCAAGCCAGACTCGATCGAAAGCCTGTGCAACATCAAGGAATACCGCACTGCAGTATTCTCGATATTCGAACGCAGACCGTATTTCCGTTGTTAATCTGTTGACTTGCTCTATTGTTCCATGGCTTTCTCGAAAGCCAAATTGATGTGCCGGAATAACGTTGTGCTCTTTCAGATATGGGATTATGCGCGTCAAAAGGCATTTTTCGAGCAGTTTTGACAGACACGAGAGTAAACTTATTGGTCTGTAAGAAGCTGGTATTGTGTGATCTTTTCCTGGCTTTGGGATCATTATGATTACCGATTTTTTCCATTTTTTTGGAAAGTAGCCAAGTCGTGTAATCCCGTTAAAGAGTTTACAAATGACCTCAACTGCACAGTTTGGGAGTTCAATTAGCATTTTCGCAGTTATTAGATCACCGCCTGGGGCCTTTTTTGGTTTCAATTGCTCGCTGATGACTTTTGCAACTTCGTTTGGTTGAAACTGAATTGGGTCCGTCTCAGTTTCGATTCGAAGTGGCGGCGACGGTAGTGCGAATGAATTTGTTGCAGGGTTTGGCTGAAAGACATTTCGAAGGTGTAAAGCAAATGTACAAGCTCTGTCTTTGTCGCTTCTGGCCCAGCTGCCTGAAGAGTCTCTTATGGGGATTACTGTTTCGGACGGCGCACTTAGATTTGGGTGGGCCTTTCACAAGGGATGCTTGGTGCTGGTGGGTGAAAGTTTCTCAATGTACTGGCGTTGTGCTTCTACTTCTTCGTGCCTTAGGGCCCTGGTAAGTCTGCGACCAGCTTCCTTAAGACTTTGTTTCGAGGATGGCGATCTGCAGGTTTGCCAAGCACGCCTCAAACGTCTTTTCTCCAAAACAAGCTGTTCGATTTCCAAGTTAGTTTTGTGTTGGTGTGTGCTCCCATCCCTCCCTTGCGGTGTAGAGACTTTGGCTGCTGCGACGAGTACAGACTCCAGTGCATCGGCATAGCAGTCGATGTCCTCCTTGATGTTGAGCTGTGGAGTCAGTTCAATGTGGGAACTTACGTACTTTTTGAACTTCAGCCAGTTGGTTCGATGTGACGTCAGCCTCCAAGGGTGCTCGATTAATTCCGGGCTTTCAAGAAGAGTTTTTAGCACTGGTGAGTGGTCCGATGATAGATCCAAAAGCGATTTTGCAGATATTAGATTGCGAGAAATATTTTTTGTCACAGCAAAATCAATTAAGTCAGGTAGTTTTCTAGGATCTGTAGGCCAGTATGTAGGGCTGCCTGGCGAAACGTAGTCCAGTTTGTTGCATGTCTTGATGAGTGCATTATATAGCTGCCTTCCTTTGGGGGTCACAAGGCGGGATCCCCAGTGTGTGTGCTTGGCGTTGTAATCTCCTGCTGCTATGAATCGCTCTCCAAGTGAATTGTATAAGTCCATGAATTGGTCTTCGGAGACTGTAAAACGGGGGGGGGGGGCAGTAAACAGCGGCAATGGCAAGGTTGCAGTTGCCCAACTGTAATTTTATCGATGTAGCTTGCAAATAACTTTTTGCAAACCTTTGGTGAAAGTGGTGTTTGATGCGGTCTCTTATTAAGATGCCGGTTCCGCCATGTGCTTTACCATCTGGATGATCTGTGCTGTAGAACGTGTATCCCCGTATTTGAAAATTATATTTGCTGGTGAGATGCGTTTCTGCCAGCAACATAACGTCCTCTCCAACATAACGAGAATAAATATTAAAGATGCCTGAAAAATAGTAAGAGTTGTAAAGTCCGTCGGTCATCAGTCTACATTGCCCCACAAGCTAAGCTTTTGCTTGATCGTAACACGATCGGGCAATGTTTCGGCCACATTCCCTCCCCTTCACACAATCGTGCGCCAAATGGATCGTCGCGGGCCGCGCAATACGATCCCCTATTGTCAAGGTTGTCCGTCAAAAGTTATGTCATTATTCTTCACCTACTCCACTTATCGCGTCAGCAACCCCCCCGTCTGAAAACTTAGCACTTCATGTTTTTAAGTTCGTTTTCACATTAAAATTTTATAGCATAAAATATTGGCTAGTGCCATTTATGGGTAATATTATATTATTATTAACAAAATTTGTTAGCGGAGAGTATCGAATTAATCACCCGATAAAGGTGCACACATCAGCAAATTGCCGACTATTCACGACTACAAACGTCGCTCTGAGGGCTCTTGTGATTGTTCATACAAACAGAAGGCTGATACTTGCCGCTGAAAAGTCAAATCTAAATTATGTTATAAAAAGTACAACCAAAAAGTATACTGATCAATTTTAGCATATTATCACGCCTTGGAGAGGCCTAAAGAGGGAAATTTACTTCAGCTAATTAAAGACAAAAGGCACGGATATATTTATATATATAGTGGATAAAGGAACCGTGTTCCGACAAACTTACCCCTTTCAGTCCTGGGCGATGAGATCTCGACGCACTGGATCCTGGGCTTTTTGAAGAAATTAGAAACAAATATATATATACGTGCAAAACACTATCGTTAGAACACACATCAAAAAAAAATCTCGTTCTTAAACACAATTACTTATTGTATATATATATATATATGTAGGTATGTATGTTTATGCACGTATGGTCGGTGTATCCCACGGCGGCACACGTCTGGCTTGATGAGTTTCGGGCAGCGGCGTCTCCGATGTCTTGCTCACTTCACTTGATATTATTGCTGTTGCACTTGCATTCATAAATGCCTGAGTTCACAATCTGCTTTTCTTTTTGTTTTGCTTCACGTTTGTCGGTAATTATGGCATTTAATTGCCTTCATCATACCCGTTACTCGTAGAGTAAAAGGGTATATTGTATTCGTGCAAAAGTATGTAACAGGGAGAAGGAAGCTTTTCCGACCCTATAAAGTATATATATTCTTGATCAGGTTCACTAGCCGAGTCAAACTTGCCATGTCCGTCTGTCCGTCTGTCTATCTGTCTGTCTGTATGAACGCTGAGATCTCGGAAACTACAAAAGCTAGAAAGTTGGGATTACCCACACATATTCTTGGGCTTCCTACGCAGCGCAAGTTTGTTTCAGACGGTGGCCACGCCCCCTCTAACGCCCACAATCGCCCTAAACCATTTTTTGAAAGGTGTCTGGCGCCCACACCTTTAAATATTTTGGAAAAGTAAAAATGCAGTTTTATTGTGATTATCAATATCTATCGAATTGTGGAAAAAATTTTTCAAATCGGACAATCCATTAAAAAGTTATGAGCAAAAAATGAAACAGCCACTAGATGGCGCTAGTAGCGTTGTAGCGTGCATATCTAATAGTCGAAGTACTCGACTATAGCGTTCTCTCTGGTTTTTCTGTCACTTTGTTATGATTTTTGGGTAGGTTACTTGCACTTTATCTTCTTTTCTAGACCTGGCGGCATATCGCCTGTTCCAGGGCGTGCTTTTGGTCCCGGCGTCCTTGCACGGATCGCTTGTACATCTTGACCACTTTCAGGATGATTAAGAAAACAAACATAGCGATGACGATCTTCAGATTATGGTTCACGTCCTGAATGTCGTCCTTGTGATCGATTATTTTGACGGTGTTGATCACATTGGCCGTACTATGGTCCACTTTGGAATTAGTTCCTCCCATGATGAAGTCCTTGATAATAAAAATAATTCTTCTTTAGGACGAGGGTGTAGTAGGACTTCTTCCCAGGATATGTTTGTGGCTTCAATGGACTTCCTGCAAGGATATGTGTGCTCTTCATCGACGGCAAACAGGACTATCTTCAGGATTTCTGTTCTTGGCTGTAGTCATTGGCGGCTTCGGGAATGTAGTGCTCACACTATAGTGCCGTGAGATCAGAGTGAACTCTGTCTCCTGGTGGCATTGGACTCCGTGGGCAGATGCCCGAAGCCCATGGGGGAAATCGTCCTCCCTCGGAGCTAGTGGTTTCCGTCAGTATGAGACCAGACTAGATTCTGTCTGTCTTTTCTACCTGGCTACGGTGTTTTATACCAGTGTAGAGCATTTTCTAGCCTCCCGTGATATTTGGGTTATTTAGGTGTTCCCACCTATGATTTCCCCTATCTGTAGCGTCAACGCCCGACCGATGCACTTTGCCAGCTGCCGGTGTATGGTTACCAGTAGGTCGATCGCGGTCGTTGTTCTGACCGAAAAGATCGTCAAATTGCACATTCCTTTGCTTGTTTCGGTGAGTCAACGGGTCGATTGCCCCTCTCCCTTTGCCGTGAGATTCGCTGTTGTTTTCTACGTGCATCTTTCTCCATCATATAAAATGAAGAAGAGGGCGTACGTAACAGGCTCGAAGATATCGATGCGGAAACGCATGGAATGACTTCGCAAAAAGGAATCTTCGTACGACCATCGAATAAGTGCTTGCTTCTCCTTTTTTTTCTATTATTTTGGCGCCCTTAACCGTGTGGCTTCGACCCACGATGCAAAGACGAACAGTGGTTCCATTGCAGGCACCAGTAGGGCTCAGAAAGGGCCTCATCCCAAATTGGGGATGTCGGGGGACAGAAAAGCTGTAGCAACCACCTCTGCCCATGCGCATCTGCGCCAAAACCAGCAGTAGGTACAGCAAAGCCGATCGGGTCACCCGCTGGGGCAAAGAAATTTACATACGCAGAAAGGCGGACTGCCGCCCAAACCCTGCGCTCACACGCTAGGAGCAACGTTGCCACGCCTTCGCCCGAATGGCTAAAGAAGGTAGAGTGGGCAAGGACGGTGTTCCCCAACTATGGGCAGGAGAAGCCCCAACAGGAAGGTGCTCAGGCAAAGAGGCAACGCTCCATAGAGCTGCCCGGTCCGTCGGCGAAGAGATCGAAGATCCAGCCGTCGGTCTCTTTTGCCGAGATCACAAGAGATCGGGTCCTACTGGGACTTATTGACAGGGGAAATCCGGAGAACAGGATCCCTAAAAATAAATGGAAGGCGGTCGAGTCCCAGCTATCCCTAATATGCCTGCGTATGGTACGCGAAAACCCCGGTTCATCACCTTGCTGTATGGACGCGGGGTGGTACCAGGGCAGCGTAAAAGTGGTGGCCTGCGACAATCAGCGATCTGCCGACCTTTACAAACAGGCGACGGCAAAGCTCGGAGCGGTATACGAAGGGGCGAACATAGTCGCACTAGACTGGTGTGACGTCCCCAGTAGACCCCGAGCCAGAATTTGGCTCCCAGCAGCGATCAAAGCACCGGAGGACATCCTCTTCATGCTGCAGGAATGCAACCCACATTTCCCCACAAAAGACTGGAAAGTCGTTAAGGTGGAGGAGCATGCTGGTGATATAAACCAGGCGATTGTTGTGCTGAATAAGGAGTCGGTCGCTCCCATAGAGGCTGCTCGGGGAGTGCTAAACTACGGCTTCAGCGCAGTACATATTAAAATCTATAAGGGAGACTCTAGTTCCACGGGAGGCCCTGCCAGCAATCCAGCTGAGCAGGTGCTTGTGGAGGAAGTGGAGGCCCCTGGTGTGCCGGAGGACGGCTACTCAACCGACTCGTCGCTGAGCAGAGAGTTGCGTGCGATGGGACCGGCATTAGATGAAGCGGACCTGAGCGATTCGGAGGCCGACGTTACGGTGGTGGAGGTTGCAGCCGGGGATGTCGCTAAGACTCCTACAGATCAACTTACACCACAGTAAAGCAGCGTTCGCTGCCCTTTTGCTTTGCCTGGCCAAAGGCGAAGCCGACGTGGTCTTAGTCCAGGAGCCTTGGATAGCAGGAGGTAAGGTTGCTGGACTAGGAACGAAGGAATACAAGCTTATGCTTGACCCCAAAGAAGGTAAAATTCGAGCCTGCATTTTAGCCAAACGGCATCTTAGTACATTTCTGCTTCGCAATTACAGCAACGGATACAACACGGCAATAAGCCTGGAGCTGCGAAATGGCTCTATAAGGTTGCTATCGGCCTACTTGGCCTTTGAAAAGGTAGACCCTCCGGACGCGCTAGTCAGAGGACTGGTAAAAGAATGTGAAGAGCTCAAGAAAGGTTTGGTGATAGGATGCGATGCCAACGCCCACCATACTCAGTGGGGGTGCCCTATCAACAACGACAGAGGTGAGTCTTTATTTGATTTTATTCTAAATTCGAATTTATTTCTTTGTAATAGGGGCAATACCCCTACTTTTATAACTAAAACGTGCCAAACGATCATAGATCTAACCTTGGTATCAGATTCACTCATGAGCACAGTTACAAACTGGGCTGTCTCCGACGAGCACTCTTTCTCAGATCACAGGTTCATAGAGACAACATTGTCTCAGAGTCACCCGCGCCGGTCAGCTTCGCCAACCCCAGGCGGGCAAACTGGTACAAGTACAAAAAAATTCTGTCGAGTCTCCTCCCCATGGAGCCGCCAGAAAGCACCTTCTCCCCACAGGATCTAGATAGCATAGTAAATAAATTCACAGAAGCATGCAACGCGGCATTCAAAGCTGCATGCCCTTTAGGGAAACCAAGAGGGAAGAAAAAGCCTCCTTGGTGGACCCAGCAATTATCAATCCTCAGGACCAAATGCAGAAGCCTATTCAATAGAGCGAGAGCTACAAATGAGGAAATAAACTGGCAAAGCTACAAAAATGAGCTAGCCACATACAAAAAGGCCATCAGGAAGGAGAAGAGAACTGCATGGCAGACATTAAAAATACTTTCTAAGACAGCCGCATCCTTGGGCTATCTTCAAAAAGCTGATGGATCATGGTCAGACTCCAGTGAAGAGTCCCTAAACCTACTCCTGGACGCTCACTTCCCAGGGAGCCTAAAACCATGACATTCCCCAGGAAGAAACACGGGAGAAGGAATAAACTTAAATTTCCAACTATCAGATCGAAATATAAACTGGTCTATTCATAGTTTCAAACCATACAAATCGCCGGGACCGGACAACATAGCACCGGCACAGATTCTACAAGCAGGACAGCTAGCCATAAACTGGCTGAGAAAAATTTTCCAGACCATTTTTGCAGTAGGAGAACTACCAACGACGTGGCGGGAAACAAATGTTGTTTTCATCCCCAAGGCAGGGAAGGCCACCCACACTGCAGCGAAGGATTTCAGACCGATAAGTCTGACATCATTCCTGCTGAAGACTCTAGAAAGACTGATAGGTCTACACATAAGAGACACTATTGACCCGACGCAGATATCGGAGGCGCAACAGGCATACACTAAAGGTAAGTCGACCGAATCGGCCCTACTCTTGGTAGTAAGCAGCATAGAGAAATCACTCAGTTTCCAGGAATACACTTTGATCGCCTTCCTTGACATAGTAGGAGCCTTCAATAATGTGCTTCCCACAGCAATAACGGAATCCCTCACATAACTAGGGGTTGAGCCACCGCTGGTGGGGCTGATCCACAAATTGCTGATAAGCAGACTGGTCACGGCCACACTGGGGACCTCAACCCAGACTAGACTAGTGAACAGAGGCACTCCTCAAGGAGGTGTACTATCACCCCTCCTGTGGAACATCGCGGTAAATAAACTACTGCGGTTTCTCGAGGGAGGGGGCTGTAAAGTAGTGGCATACGCAGACGATGTTGCTATCATCTTTAATGGTAAGTATCCACAAACTCTATGCGATCTCATAACCGCAAAACTAAAAATACTATCGGAATGGACGACAAGGAACGGACTTGGGGTAAATCCCTCAAAGACGGAACTAGTCCTTATTACAAATGATTTCTGTAGAAGCTGCAGGGATGAGGAAGAAGAGGAAACGGTGGAGCACCTACTCTGTTCTTGCCCAGCTCTATGCAGGCTTAGACTGAAACATTTGGGATATCCCTTCATAAATGACCTGACCGAAATATCGGAGGTAAAACTTAAGAATTTAAGCTGTTTTATTAAATCCTCCGGATGGGGGACTTGCTGATTAACCAACATAAAGGCTGACCCATAATGGATAGGGGACCCAGAAAGAGAGATCATACGGTACCACAATGGACCCATAGAGGTCTAAGTGAGCCAGGCTGTAGTCTGGCAAATATATATATTTTTTTTATTATTTATTCATTCCTTTATTTATTTTACCTTTTTTTTTTTTTTGTACCTAGTTGTTACGTCCTGGTGTTCATGATCTTCACGTCACGCTTTGCGAGCTTGTCTGCTGCGCGGTTCATATGTCGGAGGAGCCGCTGCTCCTCCCGCTGCCGCCTATGGACATCAGCTCGAACTCTTGCCATTTGTCGATGTCACAGCGTCCGGAAAATCCTTTGGTGTTTGATAATCCTCGAGTTCACTGACTGGCCTGCTTCGCGCGGCCATGCCGTTACTCCTTAACCAGCGGTCCACTCTAAGCCCTTCCTTTTTCAGATCCGCTAGCGACCTAATCGGGGATGTCAGCAACAAGCTTCCCATCTGGGCATTTAGATTGTCCTTGATGAGCTCAACGAAGTTGTCCTCTTCTAGCTTGTTCGGCAACCGGAAATGCAAGTTATGCATATCGGATACATAGTCGCTAAAAGATTCGTTTTGTCCTGGTCGCCGTTCCATCAGCTCCTTGATCTTTATAAGGTCACTCCCGGATGAGGAAAAAGCGCGTTTCATTTCCGTCGTTATTGAGTAGTAATCGAAGTTGTAGTCGTCCGCTCGATCCTCCATCAACTGCCAATACCACTTGCTGGCGGCTCCTACCAGTAGACTATGGAATTCGCGAATCCGATAAAGTACATGTAGCCGTTCAACGCGGAACAAGAAACTCTCAACGGTCATACCGCGGCTGTTTCCGTCAAACTTTAAATTCCATTTGTCCAGCCGAACTCCTTTTGGTGCCTGATAGCCGGGGCTCTGGTCAAATTCGGGGCGTCGTGGATAACTCGTGTCCGGGCCGTTATTTCGGGATTGGTGGTGTTGGGATGTGTCGGGGCGCCGGTGATCTCGTAGCCGATGCCTCTGGCTGTTGAGAGTCTCCTGCGATAGCGGTTCGAGAGGCGGCGTCTCTTGGTAACACAAGAAACTGTCAGATGGCTGTGCCGGGTACCGCTGCGGTGGTGGTAATACGGTCTGCTCCACCCTCATGGATTGTGAGGCTCGTAGCTCCACTACTTGCGCCTTTAATGCTTCTATTTGCAAATCGGACAATCCATTAAAAAGTTATGAGCAAAAAATGAAACAGCCACTAGATGGCGTTAGTAGCGTTGTCGCGTGCATATATTAATCTCTCTCCCACTCCCTTTAGCTGAGTAACGGGTATCTAATAGTCGAAGTACTCGACTATAGCGTTCTCTCTGGTTTTTCTGTCACTTTGTTATGATTTTTGGGTAGGTTCCTTGCACTTTATCTTCTTTTCTAGACCTGGCGGCATATCACCTGTTCCAGGGCGTGCTTTTGGTCCCGGCGTCCTTGCACGGATCGCTTGTACATCTTGACCACTTTCAGGATGATTAAGAAAACAAACATAGCGATGACGATCTTCAGATTATGGTTCACGTCCTGAATGTCGTCCTTGTGATCGATTATTTTGACGGTGTTGATCACATTGGCCGTACTATGGTCCACTTTGGAATTAGTTCCTCCCATGATGAAGTCCTTGATAATAAAAATAATTCTTCTTTAGGACGAGGGTGTAGTAGGACTTCTTCCCAGGATATGTTTGTGGCTTCAATGGACTTCCTGCAAGGATATGAGTGCTCTTCATCGACGGCAAACAGGACTATCTTCAGGATTTCTGTTCTTGGCTGTAGTCATTGGCGGCTTCGGGAATGTAGTGCTCACACTATAGTGCCGTGAGATCAGAGTGAACTCTGTCTCCTGGTGGCATTGGACTCCGTGGGCAGATGCCCGAAGCCCATGGGGGAAATCGTCCTCCCTCGGAGCTAGTGGTTTCCGTCAGTATGAGACCAGACTAGATTCTGTCTGTCTTTTCTACCTGGCTACGGTGTTTTATACCAGTGTAGAGCTTTTTCTAGCCTCCCGTGATATTTGGGTTATTTAGGTGTTCCCACCTATGATTTCCCCTATCTGTAGCGTCAACGCCCGACCGATGCACTTTGCCAGCTGCCGGTGTATGGTTACCAGTAGGTCGATCGCGGTCGTTGTTCTGACCGAAAAGATCGTCAAATTGCACATTCCTTTGCTTGTTTCGGTGAGTCAACGGGTCGATTGCCCCTCTCCCTTTGCCGTGAGATTCGCTGTTGTTTTCTACGTGCATCTTTCTCCATCAAATAAAATGAAGAAGAGGGCGTACGTAACAGGCTCGAAGATATCGATGCGGAAACGCATGGAATGACTTCGCAAAAAGGAATCTTCGTACGACCATCGAATAAGTGCTTGCTTCTCCTTTTTTTTCTATTATTTTGGCGCCCTTAACCGTGTGGCTTCGACCCACGATGCAAAGACGAACAGTGGTTCCATTGCAGGCACCAGTAGGGCTCAGAAAGGGCCTCATCCCAAATTGGGGATGTCGGGGGACAGAAAAGCTGTCGCAACCACCTCTGCCCATGCGCATCTGCGCCAAAACCAGCAGTAGGTACAGCAAAGCCGATCGGGTCACCCGCTGGGGCAAAGAAATTTACATACGCAGAAAGGCGGACTGCCGCCCAAACCCTGCGCTCACACGCTAGGAGCAACGTTGCCACGCCTTCGCCCGAATGGCTAAAGAAGGTAGAGTGGGCAAGGACGGTGTTCCCCAACTATGGGCAGGAGAAGCCCCAACAGGAAGGTGCTCAGGCAAAGAGGCAACGCTCCATAGAGCTGCCCGGTCCGTCGGCGAAGAGATCGAAGATCCAGCCGTCGGTCTCTTTTGCCGAGATCACAAGAGATCGGGTCCTACTGGGACTTATTGACAGGGGAAATCCGGAGAACAGGATCCCTAAAAATAAATGGAAGGCGGTCGAGTCCCAGCTATCCCTAATATGCCTGCGTATGGTACGCGAAAACCCCGGTTCATCACCTTGCTGTATGGACGCGGGGTGGTACCAGGGCAGCGTAAAAGTGGTGGCCTGCGACAATCAGCGATCTGCCGACCTTTACAAACAGGCGACGGCAAAGCTCGGAGCGGTATACGAAGGGGCGAACATAGTCGCACTAGACTGGTGTGACGTCCCCAGTAGACCCCGAGCCAGAATTTGGCTCCCAGCAGCGATCAAAGCACCGGAGGACATCCTCTTCATGCTGCAGGAATGCAACCCACATTTCCCCACAAAAGACTGGAAAGTCGTTAAGGTGGAGGAGCATGCTGGTGATATAAACCAGGCGATTGTTGTGCTGAATAAGGAGTCGGTCGCTCCCATAGAGGCTGCTCGGGGAGTGCTAAACTACGGCTTCAGCGCAGTACATATTAAAATCTATAAGGGAGACTCTAGTTCCACGGGAGGCCCTGCCAGCAATCCAGCTGAGCAGGTGCTTGTGGAGGAAGTGGAGGCCCCTGGTGTGCCGGAGGACGGCTACTCAACCGACTCGTCGCTGAGCAGAGAGTTGCGTGCGATGGGACCGGCATTAGATGAAGCGGACCTGAGCGATTCGGAGGCCGACGTTACGGTGGTGGAGGTTGCAGCCGGGGATGTCGCTAAGACTCCTACAGATCAACTTACACCACAGTAAAGCAGCGTTCGCTGCCCTTTTGCTTTGCCTGGCCAAAGGCGAAGCCGACGTGGTCTTAGTCCAGGAGCCTTGGATAGCAGGAGGTAAGGTTGCTGGACTAGGAACGAAGGAATACAAGCTTATGCTTGACCCCAAAGAAGGTAAAATTCGAGCCTGCATTTTAGCCAAACGGCATCTTAGTACATTTCTGCTTCGCAATTACAGCAACGGATACAACACGGCAATAAGCCTGGAGCTGCGAAATGGCTCTATAAGGTTGCTATCGGCCTACTTGGCCTTTGAAAAGGTAGACCCTCCGGACGCGCTAGTCAGAGGACTGGTAAAAGAATGTGAAGAGCTCAAGAAAGGTTTGGTGATAGGATGCGATGCCAACGCCCACCATACTCAGTGGGGGTGCCCTATCAACAACGACAGAGGTGAGTCTTTATTTGATTTTATTCTAAATTCGAATTTATTTCTTTGTAATAGGGGCAATACCCCTACTTTTATAACTAAAACGTGCCAAACGATCATAGATCTAACCTTGGTATCAGATTCACTCATGAGCACAGTTACAAACTGGGCTGTCTCCGACGAGCACTCTTTCTCAGATCACAGGTTCATAGAGACAACATTGTCTCAGAGTCACCCGCGCCGGTCAGCTTCGCCAACCCCAGGCGGGCAAACTGGTACAAGTACAAAAAAATTCTGTCGAGTCTCCTCCCCATGGAGCCGCCAGAAAGCACCTTCTCCCCACAGGATCTAGATAGCATAGTAAATAAATTCACAGAAGCATGCAACGCGGCATTCAAAGCTGCATGCCCTTTAGGGAAACCAAGAGGGAAGAAAAAGCCTCCTTGGTGGACCCAGCAATTATCAATCCTCAGGACCAAATGCAGAAGCCTATTCAATAGAGCGAGAGCTACAAATGAGGAAATAAACTGGCAAAGCTACAAAAATGAGCTAGCCACATACAAAAAGGCCATCAGGAAGGAGAAGAGAACTGCATGGCAGACATTAAAAATACTTTCTAAGACAGCCGCATCCTTGGGCTATCTTCAAAAAGCTGATGGATCATGGTCAGACTCCAGTGAAGAGTCCCTAAACCTACTCCTGGACGCTCACTTCCCAGGGAGCCTAAAACCATGACATTCCCCAGGAAGAAACACGGGAGAAGGAATAAACTTAAATTTCCAACTATCAGATCGAAATATAAACTGGTCTATTCATAGTTTCAAACCATACAAATCGCCGGGACCGGACAACATAGCACCGGCACAGATTCTACAAGCAGGACAGCTAGCCATAAACTGGCTGAGAAAAATTTTCCAGACCATTTTTGCAGTAGGAGAACTACCAACGACGTGGCGGGAAACAAATGTTGTTTTCATCCCCAAGGCAGGGAAGGCCACCCACACTGCAGCGAAGGATTTCAGACCGATAAGTCTGACATCATTCCTGCTGAAGACTCTAGAAAGACTGATAGGTCTACACATAAGAGACACTATTGACCCGACGCAGATATCGGAGGCGCAACAGGCATACACTAAAGGTAAGTCGACCGAATCGGCCCTACTCTTGGTAGTAAGCAGCATAGAGAAATCACTCAGTTTCCAGGAATACACTTTGATCGCCTTCCTTGACATAGTAGGAGCCTTCAATAATGTGCTTCCCACAGCAATAACGGAATCCCTCACATAACTAGGGGTTGAGCCACCGCTGGTGGGGCTGATCCACAAATTGCTGATAAGCAGACTGGTCACGGCCACACTGGGGACCTCAACCCAGACTAGACTAGTGAACAGAGGCACTCCTCAAGGAGGTGTACTATCACCCCTCCTGTGGAACATCGCGGTAAATAAACTACTGCGGTTTCTCGAGGGAGGGGGCTGTAAAGTAGTGGCATACGCAGACGATGTTGCTATCATCTTTAATGGTAAGTATCCACAAACTCTATGCGATCTCATAACCGCAAAACTAAAAATACTATCGGAATGGACGACAAGGAACGGACTTGGGGTAAATCCCTCAAAGACGGAACTAGTCCTTATTACAAATAGATACAAAATTCCAAAACTTAACCCACCAACTCTAAATAACTGTAATCTCTCTTTTAGCGAGTACGCAAGATACTTGGGGTTAGTATTAGATAAGCGTCTTAAATGGGGTTTAAACAACCAAGATAGAACCAAGAAAGCGACCAATGCACTTTACTCTTGTAAAAAAGCAATCGGGCTAAGATGGGGTATGTCCCCAAATATTGTCAACTGGATATACACAGCGGTAGTCAAGCCAATCCTACTATACGGAGTGGCTTTGTGGTGGACCGCTTTGCACAAACATTGTATCTTGACTCCCCTTAACAAAGTGCAGCGCATGGCGGCTTTGTGCATAAGTGGAGCCCTTAGCACTACCCCGAACGAAGCGCTGAACGCGATCTTGAACCTCCCGAGCCTGGACTTAGCAGGCATGGAAAGGGCCAAATCGGCAGCCATTCGACTGAGGGATACGGGGCAATGGAAATCCCAGCTCTATGGTTACGCTAAGATTTTTCAGCATGATAATCTGATCCCGCCAAAAACGGATCTATGTAAAACCCGTGAATACAGTCGCACACCCTTCGAAGCTCTGATCCCAGGTAGGGACGAATGGGATCGGGGCCGACCGGGCTCAACAGACGCAATCTGCTTATATACAGACGGCTCCAAACTAGACGGACACGTAGGTGGAGGTACATACTCCGAACAATTAGAAATAAGGCATTCTTTCAGACTTCCTGACCACTGCAGTGTCTTCCAAGCGGAAGTGCATGCTATTATGGAAGCACTCGTAAAAAAAACACTGGAATTACTTCAATTAAGCCGCACGGAGTGTGGCATGCTAATTCGAGTTCTCACAGGCCATTGGCTCGTTGGTGCACACGCCGGCAGGCTGAAAGCCCAAAAAAATGATTTCTGTAGAAGTTGCAGGGATGAGGAAGAAGAGGAAACGGTGGAGCACCTACTCTGTTCTTGCCCAGCTCTATGCAGGCTTAGACTGAAACATTTGGGATATCCCTTCATTAATGACCTGACCGAAATATCGGAGGTAAAACTTAAGAATTTAAGCTGTTTTATTAAATCCTCCGGATGGGGGACTTGCTGATTAACCAACATAAAGGCTGACCCATAATGGATAGGGGACCCAGAAAGAGAGATCATACGGTACCACAATGGACCCATAGAGGTCTAAGTGAGCCAGGCTGTAGTCTGGCAAATATATATATTTTTTTTATTATTTATTCATTCCTTTATTTATTTTACCTTTTTTTTTTGTACCTAGTTGTTACGTCCTGGTGTTCATGATCTTCCTCTCCGGGTCACGCTTTGCGAGCTTGTCTGCTGCGCGGTTCATATGTCAGAGGAGCCGCTGCTCCTCCCGCTGCCGCCTATGGACATCAGCTCGAACTGTTGCCATTTGTCGATGTCACAGCGTCCGGAAAATCCTTTGGTGTTTTATAATCCTCGAGTTCACTGGCTGGCCTGCTTCGCGCGGCCCTGCCGTTACTCCTTAACCAGCGGTCCACTCTAAGCCCTTCCTTTTTCAGATCCGCTAGCGACCTAATCGGGGATGTCAGCAACAAGCTTCCCATCTGGGCATTTAGATTGTCCTTGATGAGCTCAACGAAGTTGTCCTCTTCTAGCTTGTTCGGCAACCGGAAATGCAAGTTATGCATATCGGATACATAGTCGCTAAAAGATTCGTTTTGTCCTGGTCGCCGTTCCATCAGCTCCTTGATCATTATAAGGTCACTCCCGGATGAGGAAAAAGCGCGTTTCATTTCCGTCGTTAGTGAGTAGTAATCGAAGTTGCAGTCGTCGAATTTTTCCTAATAACTTTACCCATAATAAAACAAAGGATATCTATGATTTTAAAAAGGAAACAATGTATAAAGTCACCCCCTATTCTGAGACAAGTTCCTGACTGATCAAATCTGACTGTCGCAGAAGTTTCGGACTTTAAATTTACAATAAAAAATAAAAATTTTAGTTAGCATTGTTATTAAACTACTTAACTCCCTTGTTCTAGATATAGTCAAGTCATTTCTGGCATTTAAAATTGGAAGCTATGCCATCCCTAGGTGCGCTGATCCAAATAGTATAGGTATTTAGATGCTTGATCCTAATTCCTTAAAGAATATGAAAGCCCCACGTTGGGCGCCAATTCTGTTACGTGGGCATATTAGTGCCCTAGTCCTGAAAGGACTTGGGCCGAAGGAAAGACATCCGATGTTCAGGCACCAATTTTGCCGGCATAAGCTAGCCGGATGGGGTGGGTTCTTGGTAAGCCTTTCTCCTCTCCTTCTCCATAACGAGAATAAATATTAAAGATGTCTGAAAAATAGTAAGAGTTGTAAAGTCCGTCGGTCATCAGTCTACATTGCCCCACAAGCTAAGCTTTTGCTTGATCGTAACACGATCGGGCAATGTTTCGGCCACATTCCCTCCCCTTCACACAATCGTGCGCCAAATGGATCGTCGCGGGCCGCGCAATACGATCCCCTATTGTCAAGGTTGTCCGTCAAAAGTTATGTCATTATTCTTCACCTACTCCACTTATCGCGTCAGCAACCCCCCCGTCTGAAAACTTAGCACTTCATGTTTTTAAGTTCGTTTTCACATTAAAATTTTATAGCATAAAATATTGGCTAGTGCCATTTATGGGTAATATTATATTATTATTAACAAAATTTGTTAGCGGAGAGTATCGAATTAATCACCCGATAAAGGTGCACACATCAGCAAATTGCCGACTATTCACGACTACAAACGTCGCTCTGAGGGCTCTTGTGATTGTTCATACAAACACAAGGCTGATACTCGCCGCTGAAAAGTCAAATCTAAATTATGTTATAAAAAGTACAACCAAAAAGTGTACTGTTCAATTTTAGCATATTATCACGCCTTGAAGAGGCCTAAAGAGGGAAATTTACTTCAGCTAATTAAAGACAAAAGGCACGGATATATATATATATATAGTGGATAAAGGAACCGTGTTCCGGCAAACTTACCCCTTTCAGTCCTGGGCGATGAGATCTCGACGCACTGGATCCTGGGCTTTTTGAAGAAATTAGAAACAAATATATATATACGTGCAAAACACTATCGTTAGAACACACATCAAAAAAAAATCTCGTTCTTAAACACAATTACTTATTGTAATTGGCGGTGGCGTTGGCGGTGGCGGTGGTGGCGTTGGCGGTGGTGGCGGTGTGGTTGCCGGTGGCGGCGGTGGCGGTGGTGGCGTTGGCGGTGGTGGCGTTGGCGGTGGTGGCGGTGTGGTTGTCGGTGGCGGTGGCGGCGGTGTGGTTGTCGGTGGCGGTGGTGGCGTTGGCGGCGGTGGCGGCGGCGGCGGCGGTGCTGGTGATGCCAGCGGTGGCGACGGCGGTGCCGGTGATGCCGGCGGTGGCGGCGGCTGTGGCTCCCACAGGCGGGCCTCCTCTTCCTCGGCCGCCTTGAGCATCCTCTGAATAGCGGCTTCGGTAGCCGCCCTCCGCCTCATTTGCCCCACGTTGGGCGCCAGATGTAACGAACCGTTTTTAACTGTTTGATCGCTACGTAAACGCCGCGACTAGCTCAGAGATATTGTGTGTTCGTCCCACCAAATTTGTATTACGTGACTGCCCGTGACCCAAGAAAATGCAGTGATATCCGATTGGGACAAATCGGAAAACTTTATTAAGTTTTCTTTTCGCAGGAATTGTGTTCTACGTCAGCTGGCTGTTGCGGCTTGCCTGGTCGGCGACTTGCCTTCCTCGGCTTACGATTCTCCTCGTGCGTTTCACGGCGGCGCTCCTCGACGGCGTCGCTGCTCTCGTATCTCTTCGTGCTCTCCACCGGCGTCTCACCCGTTCCACCCGGCACGTAGGACTCAAAAGTCTGCACAACCTTCCTTTCGGGTCCGACCAAAATGATCCTGGGACCACCTGTTTCGTCGTGTTCCCTGAGGTCGGTCTGGCTCTAGCCTGAGAAGCAAATGTCCCGACAGGTCAAATCCGAGGATTCGGCCTTATCGTCAGTCCACTGTAACTCCGACGCCTGGCACACACTCTTGATCCGTGCTTACCCTGCCGGTAGCTCGTCCTTCTCTCGACTCTGCTCCTGTCCAGCACTCGTTTCCACTCCAATCTCTGCTTCCTGCAGATCTCACCGTTGCAGTCTCAGCCTTGGCCTAGCGTCTTGACTCTGGTATCTTGATCTGGGCGTTGAGCACTCGGTTACACGGTACTCTCACGGTCACGCACTCGATTGAATCCTCGCACTTGAATCTTGGTATCTGGTTTTCTTTTCTCACTTGTACTTTCGCTCGCGTATCTCGGTTGACTGTCTCGAGCTGCGCCTGCGCCCTCCTTTTATAGGCTGCGGCGTGGTCCCGTTATTTCCCTTTTTGCACACGGCTCGCTAAGGTCCAATGTCCAAGGGTGTCCCGTTAGTCCCCTTTGCACACGGCACGCATCGGGTCCAAGGTCCAAGGGAGTCCCGTTAATTCACGGTGCCTCCTCTTTGCGCCGGTTCAAAGTCCACGGCTTTACCGTTCGACCTCATTGCCCTTTGGCGGCGTGGGTCCAAGGTCCAGCGCGGCACCGTTATTTCACGGTCTCTCCGCTTTGGCCGGGTCCAAGGTCCAGTATTTACCGGTGGACCTGGATGCCCTTGGAGTCTGCCGCATTCTCGCTGCCTTTGCTGTTGCTAGGGGCTCTCCTGCCTCGAGATTTGTGGGGAGTTTTACGACTCCTCACATCTCCCCCTTTCTTCGGAAATTTTTGAAGAAGGTGCTTTCTCCTCCCGACGCACTCCGTCGACGCCTCTCAGCTCCCTCGTTGTACTCCTCGTCCTCTCTGCTTCCTGGTTCCCTACTCCTGTTGTCGGCCATCAGTCCGGACGCAGCGGCGCAGTCTCAGCCGTGTCCTGTAGGCGTCTTGACGACCGCGTCTAACCCTCGCTGATGCCTTTCTCCTGCCGTTTGGCCACCGGTCGGATCGCAGCGATGCCAGCCTCAGCCGTGTCCAATAGGCATCTCGACCCCCGCGTATAGACCCTCCCGGCGCCGTCCTTCTCCTGCTCCTGACGATTCCTCCTCCTTGGTCGCTGATCCTCGCCTCCGGACGGAATTTTTGAATTTCCGCGCCACTCCAACGTCGAAATCCACCACTTCTCTCTCCGCAGTCTGGCAACTCCGCTTCATCTCACAATTGCGTTCATCGATCGTGGTGAGCGGCGTTGCCACTTCCATGTCTTCAATTCCATATGTTCCGTGTCCAGCGTTGCCATTTTCATTGTAGTTCGCAGTGTGACCCATAGTGTGGCCACTGTGAAAAATCTAGTATTTTTCCATGTCGTGTTCCCTATCGATCGCACTATCGATCGACCGCCGCTATAGCAGCGCCCCCATCCCTATTTTTCACTCCCGCGTGGCCGCTTTGCGATGGTAAGTGTTTTTTTTTTGTTGGTTTTCTCAGTTTTCCAGCCATCTAACCATTTCTTTTCCTCTTGCAGCTCCATGGCGATGAATGAATGCATGCCCCTGGATGCTCCGGGGTGCGAATCCTGGCCCCCGCGCGCCCTGGAAGACAACTTGCGGCTGCAAGTGCCCCCGTGTCCCGCGCCTGCGGCAGCCTCGCGTCGTATTCGCCGGCCCGCGCGCCTGGCTTTCGCGCCCCTCGATCCGCTCCTGGCATGGCTGTCGCAGAGGTCGCTAACCCCTTTTTTTGTTGCTGTGCTGCAGAGCTACTGCTTGTGTTGTTGTGGTTGTTGTTGGCGCTGGCTGCGCCTGCGCATATGCTGCCGCGCGTACCCTCCCCTGTCCCAGAACATATTTTCTCTTGGTTCTATCCCCGATCTGGGGCTCCTTTTTATTCGGCGCGGTACACCTTTACGACGCCGGTCGCGGACACCTTGATGCGGTACCGGACCCCGTCAGCGACGACCAACTTGGCCCATCGCTTCTGCCGCGCTCTCCCTTGCTGCCGTCGTGCCTCCGTTGCCAAGCTCGGTGGCCACTCCTCCTCCGCGATCGGCGTCCACGGCTCGCCGCCCGCAGAATGCTGCCGCTGCAGCTCCGGCCTCTCCGGTGGGGCACGAGCCTCGGGGCACGAGTATTGCCGCGCGATCTTCGGTGCCGGTGCGGGCCACTCCCACGCCGTCTTCTCCGGGCCCTCGTCCTCTCCGGCCGTCCTCTTCTTCTGCTCCTGTGCCGGCCATCTCCACGTCACGACCGCCTCGTGCCACGTCCTGCCCTCTGCCTCGACCACCCGTCGCTCCTCCGCGATCCGCCATGACTCCTGCTGCTCCTGCAGCGGTGGTGAGGGCGGTGTCGCCGGTGGTGGTGGCGGTGTGGTTGCCGGTGGCGGCGGTGGCGTTGGCGGTGGCGGTGGTGGCGTTGGCGGTGGTGGCGGTGTGGTTGCCGGTGGCGGCGGTGGCGGTGGTGGCGTTGGCGGTGGTGGCGTTGGCGGTGGTGGCGGTGTGGTTGTCGGTGGCGGTGGCGGCGGTGTGGTTGTCGGTGGCGGTGGTGGCGTTGGCGGCGGTGGCGGCGGCGGCGGCGGTGCTGGTGATGCCAGCGGTGGCGACGGCGGTGCCGGTGATGCCGGCGGTGGCGGCGGCTGTGGCTCCCACAGGCGGGCCTCCTCTTCCTCGGCCGCCTTGAGCATCCTCTGAATAGCGGCTTCGGTAGCCGCCCTCCGCCTCATTTGCCCCACGTTGGGCGCCAGATGTAACGAACCGTTTTTAACTGTTTGATCGCTACGTAAACGCCGCGACTAGCTCAGAGATATTGTGTGTTCGTCCCACCAAATTTGTATTACGTGACTGCCCGTGACCCAAGAAAATGCAGTGATATCCGATTGGGACATATATGTAGGTATGTATGTTTATGCACGTATGGTCGGTGTATCCCACGGCGGCACACGTCTGGCTTGATGAGTTTCGGGCAGCGGCGTCTCCGATGTCTTGCTCACTTCACTTGATATTATTGCTGTTGCACTTGCATTCATAAATGCCTGAGTTCACAATCTGTTTTTCTTTTTGTTTTGCTTCACGTTTGTCGGTAATTAAGGCATTTAATTGCCTTTTTTTTTCTGTCACTTTGTTATGATTTTTGGGTAGGTTTCTTGCACTTTATCTTCTTTTCTAGACCTGGCGGCATATCGCCTGTTCCAGGGCGTGCTTTTGGTCCCGGCGTCCTTGCACGGATCGCTTGTACATCTTGACCACTTTCAGGATGATTAAGAAAACAAACATAGCGATGACGATCTTCAGATTATGGTTCACGTCCTGAATGTCGTCCTTGTGATCGATTATTTTGACGGTGTTGATCACATTGGCCGTACTATGGTCCACTTTGGAATTAGTTCCTCCCATGATGAAGTCCTTGATAATAAAAATAATTCTTCTTTAGGACGAGGGTGTTGTAGGACTTCTTCCCAGGATATGTTTGTGGCTTCAATGGACTTCCTGCAAGGATATGTGTGCTCTTCATCGACGGCAAACAGGACTATCTTCAGGATTTCTGTTCTTGGCTGTAGTCATTGGCGGCTTCGGGAATGTAGTGCTCACACTATAGTGCCGTGAGATCAGAGTGAACTCTGTCTCCTGGTGGCATTGGACTCCGTGGGCAGATGCCCGAAGCCCATGGGGGAAATCGTCCTCCCTCGGAGCTAGTGGTTTCCGTCAGTATGAGACCAGACTAGATTCTGTCTGTCTTTTCTACCTGGCTACGGTGTTTTATACCAGTGTAGAGCTTTTTCTAGCCTCCCGTGATATTTGGGTTATTTAGGTGTTCCCACCTATGATTTCCCCTATCTGTAGCGTCAACGCCCGACCGATGCACTTTGCCAGCTGCCGGTGTATGGTTACCAGTAGGTCGATCGCGGTCGTTGTTCTGACCGAAAAGATCGTCAAATTGCACATTCCTTTGCTTGTTTCGGTGAGTCAACGGGTCTATTGCCCCTCTCCCTTTGCCGTGAGATTCGCTGTTGTTTTCTACGTGCATCTTTCTCCATCAAATAAAATGAAGAAGAGGGCGTACGTAACACAAAGTCGAGTTGAACCCAAGGATAGCTAGATGGGCGTTGGAATTATTGGAATATGATTTTGTTTTAGAACACAGGCTAGGAAAGAGAATGCAGCATGTAGACGCGTTAAGCAGATGTACAAATATTTGGTTTCCAAAAATTAAGGAAAAAGTTGTAAGACATATAGAAAATTGCCTAAGATGTATTGCATATTCACCTAAGTCCGGAAAAAGTGAGGGATTTTTACATAGTATTCCGAAAGGAACGAAACCATTTGAGCTCGAACACATAGATCATTACGGACCAATTGATGCAGGAAGATCTCAGAATCATTTGTTTGTTTTTATAGATGGGTTTACCAAATTTATAAGACTCAGACGAGGACAACAAAGACCAAGGAAGTTATAGTAGCTTTATCAGATTATTTTCGTGCTTATAGTAGTCTAGTATGCATTGTGTCAGACAGGGGTAGCTGTTTCACATCAAAAGAATTTGCGGAATTTTTAAATAAACTTTGTATAAAACACGTTAAAATTGCAACGGGATCTCCGCAAGCCAATGGCCAAGTAGAAAGGGTAAATCGGAGTTTGGGCCCAATGATAGCCAAGTTAACGGATTCTGGGAAAGGTATGCACTGGGATACAGTGATTGAAAATGTAGAATATTCACTCAACAATACCATGCAAAAAAGTATCAGTCAAATTCCAAGTAGGATGTTGTTTGCCATTGAACAAAAGGGAAAAGTTGTGGATGAGCTGAAACAAAAACTTGAGGAAATGGATAATGTAGAGGAGAGTAGAGATTTAAGTGAAATTCGAGAAAAAGCAGCTCAAAAGCAAAAAGAAGCACAGATGAAAAACGAGAAACATTATAATGGAAAAAAGAAAGAAGTTGCTGAGTACAAAGTAGGTGACTATATAATGGTCAAAGATTTTGACAGCACGCCAGGACAATCAAAGAAGTTAATCCCAAAACATAAATATATGTTAGACAATATATACAATATATGATAGACAAGATTTTGAGATATGATAGATTTTTAGTAAAAGATGTTGAGGGATTCCAATTGACACGTAACCCGTATAAGGGCATATGGAGTGGCCAAAACATAAAACCTTGGATTAATAGAAATAAGATAAGTTAAAATAGTGTGTAAGAACATGATTGTAATTCGTAAGGATCAGGAGATCTTAGTTGTCAGGAAGGCCGAATTGTAGCAGGCTCGCCTGTTATAGTTCCAAAGGCACAAACACACGTATAATAATATATATAACAACAAGTATAACTCTAAGTTTATGTATAAGCCCAACGATCACTGTTATAATTGTGTATGTATACGCAAATGTTATAAGTATGTATGTATACGCAACTGTTATAATTATGTATGTATACGGAGAGCTAGATGAAATGCAACCCTGAAAACCAGAGAGCGGAGGTAGAGAACGAAGAGAGATTCATTCGTCGTTTTGCAAGCGTGAAGTGTGGACGCGAAATAAAGATCTTAAACCAACAAACAACAACAAGTACTATTTAATAATAGCATAACTCGGACCCTTACACACTTTTGGAAAAACTCAAAAGCTCATATCAATTAATGCTGCCCAAGCATTAAATTTTGTATGTGCGTATCCAAACTGTATTTTAGGGTCATAAAATGATTTCAATTGTTTTAAGGAATTCCAAATAGAAAACTTTTGCTTTACGACTTTTGGAAAAACCCGATGCTTTAGCGGGAAAAAAGCTAAAAATAGCTAAATTTCGTTAGATCGTAAGTTCTACACTACCAAAGCTACATCCATGTGCTATACCTCGTTTAAAAGTTATTTTGAAATACTTGAACGCCTTTTTAAGTTAATTCGTTTAAATACAATAGTTTAATTAGTTGAATCATTTAAATTTAAATGAATATATTAGCTCCTGTGAGAGCAAATGTAAACAAAAAAAAACTTCTGATATCAAATAAAAACACCTCTTAACGAGGTAAAAAACTGGTGACGATCGCACCTTCAACATACAAAAGTTCTGATATCAACATTTGTGACGAAAAATGATTACACTCGTCATTAAATACACTTTATAAAATGTTCTCATTCGGCACGCTGCAATAGAAAATGCCTGTGAAGAGTGAAGACGAAAAAGAGGAATAGTTTGCTAGGGCGGGCCAAATGAGAAAATTTTAGAAAGTGTTCTAATTATACCCGTTACTCGTAGTGTAAAAGGGTATATTGTATTCGTGCAAAAGTATGTAACAGTGAGATGGAAGCATTTCCGATCCTATAAAGTATATATAATCTTGATCAGGATCACTAGCTGAGTCGATATAGCCATGTCCGTCTGTATAAACGCTGAGTTCGCGGAAACTACAAAAGCTAGAAAGTTGGGATTACCCAAACATATTCTTGGGCTTCCTACGCAGCGCAAGTTTGTTTCAGCCGAGGGCCACGCCCTCTCTATCGCCTTAAACGATTTTATGTGTGTGTGTGTCTGGCGCCCACACCTTTAAAGATTTTGGAAAGGTAAAAATAGTTCCTGATAGTCGGGGCACCCAACTATAGCGTTCTCTCTTGTTTAAAACTTTAGTCTATCAGATACCCGTTACTTATCTAGCCAACTGTAATTGCTAAATGTTATTATTTCAATTTAAGTTTCTTTATATTATATTTGTATGAATACCTTTGTCAAAAGAATACCAGATTTAATTTAAAATGTATTTCGAACCAAAAAGAAGTTGGTCACTCTCAGAAAGAAAGGGAAGCCAAGCCGGCTGCAGAAAATATAAAAAATAAAAAGAAAAGTTTATAAAGAGTTAAACCGCCTCGAATATTATTTAAGAATGTGGTCCTTTGAGCCGGATCAATATTTCGACACTAACACCTTGAAATGCAGTCCATAAAAACACTACGCGTTGTTGCGAGTCAGTGCCTTCTTCGACATAAGTGTGGGTGAGAATGCGACAAAAAACGAATGGGCGATGCTTCAGATCTGACAAAAAATATTGGTGATTCTGGAACATATACAAAATATCAAAATAACATTTAAATGAAGCAAGCAATTTTCAACAAAGAAGTCAAAATTATGGATATTAAACGCAATCTTACGAAATCAGAAAACAACCCTTCTTCCGTAAAAGAAGAGGAGTTGGCTCAAATGCGTGAATCCATAGAAATGCTGGAAAAAGAATTGGATCTTCTTTCCGCAGAAAAAGATGCACTGGTCAGTAAAAAAAATGTTCTAAAACCTAAATCTGTTCTTTCAGAGTATTTTGCTAAGAATTCTATTCGATCAGAGATTCAAAATCAGGAACAGCGCGGGCGAACATCGGATTGGATACGTCATCACCAGAGCCAAAATCAACATCCCTTACACAACATTGAAGAAACTCAGTATTCAAACCGATCAACCACAACAATGATAACACAAGTGCTAGCACGTCAAAATTTTAGTGGACAGAACTTGGAGTTTGATGGGACATCTGCGGTTAAATGGAAACATTTTATTATCGAGTTTAAGGCAACTAGCCAACGTTGTGGGTTTTCGAATGAAGAAAATGTTCATCGACTTTCAAAAGAACTGAAAGGTGCGGCAAGAGCAAAAGTAGAGCTACTGCTTAGCTCTGCTCAAGAACTTATTTCTTTGTAATAGGGGCAATACTGCTACTTTTATAACTAAAACGTGCCAAACGATCATAGATCTAACCTTGGTATCAGATTCACTCATGAGCCCAGTTACAAACTGGGCTGTCTCCGACGAGCACTCTTTCTCAGATCACAGGTTCATAGAGACAACATTGTCCCTAGAGTCACCCACGCCGGTCAGCTTCGCCAACCCCAGGCGGGCAAACTGGTACAAGTACAAAAAAATTCTGTCGAGTCTCCTCCCCATGGAGCCGCCAGAAAGCACCTTCTCCCCACAGGATCTAGATAGCATAGTAAATAAATTCACAGAAGCATGCATCGCGGCATTCAAAGCTGCATGCCCTTTAGGGAAACCAAGAGGAAAGAAAAAGCCTCCTTGGTGGACCCAGCAATTATCAATCCTCAGGACCAAATGCAGAAGCCTATTCAATAGAGCGAGAGCTACTAATGAGGACATAAACTGGCAAAGCTACAAAAAAGAACTAGCCACATACAAAAAGGCCATCAGGAAGGAGAAGAGAACTGCATGGCAGAACTTCTGCTCAGATATTGAATAAACAACTGATGCCGCAAGGCTCAGAAAAATACTTTCTAAGACAGCCGCATCCTTGGGCTATCTTCAAAAAGCTGATGGTCAGACTCCAGTGAAGAGTCCCTAAACCTACTCCTAGACGCTCACTTCCCAGGGAGCCTAAAACCAGGACATCCCCCAGGAAGAAACACTGGAGAAGGAATAAACTTAAATTTCCTACTATCAGACCGAAATATAAACTGGTCCATTCATAGTTTCAAACCATATAAATTGCCGGGACTGGACAATATAGCACCGGCACAGATTCAACAAGCAGGACAGCTAGCCATAAACTGGCTGAGAAAAATTTTCCAGACCATTTTTGCAGTAGGAGAACTACCAACGGCGTGGCGGGAAACAAAAGTTCTTTTCATCCCCAAGGCAGGGAAGGCCACCCACACTGCAGCGAAGGATTTCAGACCGATAAGTCTGACATCTTTCTTGCTAAAGACTCTGGAAAGACTGATAGGTCTACACATAAGAGACACTATTGACCCAACGCAGATATCAGGGGCGCAACACGCATACACTGAAGGTAAGTCGACCGAATCGGCGCTACACTTGGTAGTTAACAACATCGAGAAATCACTAAGTATCCAGGAATACATTTTGATCGCCTTTTTTGACATAGAAGGAGCCTTCAATAATGTGGTTCCCACAGCAATAACAGAATCCCTCTCAGAACTAGGGGCTGAGCCATCGTTGGTGGGGCTGATCCACAAATTGCTGATAAGCAGACTGGTCACTAGTGTGGCCTAGGGACCTCAACCCAGACTAGACTAGTGAGCAGAGGCACTCGCTAAGGTAAGGAGGTGTACTATCACCCCTCCTGTGGAACATCGCGGTAAATAAACTAGTACGGTTTCTTGAAGGAGGAGGCTGTAAAATAGTGGCATACGCAGACGATGTTGATATCATCTTTAATGGTAAGTACCCACAAACTCTGTGCGATCTTATGACCGCAAAACTAAAATTACTATCGGAATGGACGAAAAAAAAACGGACTTTGGGTAAATCCCTCAAAAACGGAACTAGTCCTTTTTACAAAAAGATACAAAATTCCGAAACTTAACCCACCAACTCTAAACAACTGTAATCCCTTTTTTAGCGAGTACGAAAGATACTTGGGGTTAGTATTAGATAAGCGTCTTAAGTGGGGTTTAAACAACCAAGAGAGTACCAAGGAAGCGACCATTGCACTTTACTCTTGTAAAAAAGCAATCGGGCTAAGATGGGGTATGTCCCCAAAAATCGTCAACTGGATACACAGCGGTAGTCAAGCCAATCCTACTATATGGGGTGTCTCTGTGGTGGTCCGCTCTGCACAAACAATGTATTTTGACTCCCCTTAACAAAGTGCAGCGCATGGCGGCTTTGTGCATTAGTGGAGCCCTTAAAACTACCCCAAACGAAGCGCAGAACGCGATCTTGAACCTCCCGAGCCTGGACTTAGCAGGCATGGAAAGGGCCAAATCGGCAGCCATTCGACTGAGGGATACGGGGCAATGGAAATCCCAGCTCTATGGTTACGCTAAGATTTTTCAGCATGATAATCTGATCCCGCCAAAAACGGATCTATGTAAAACCCGTGAATACAGTCGCACACCCTTCGAAGCTCTGAAGTGCATGCTATTATGGAAGCACTCGTCTGTTTAAGGGACATAAACACCCAGGACTGACATATAAACATATATAGTGATAGCCAAGCGGCTATTAAATCAATCTACTCGACTAACACTAACTCCCGAACAATAGCAGATTGTCGCAAATCTCTCCACAAGAGGGCTAGTCAGTTTACTGTCAGGCAAGGCACCACCATACCTCTCCTTCCAGGAAAGGAGAATGTTGGCATGCCTATGAATACGTGTAAGCTTATTATTAAAAACCAGTTCACCAAATTAGCCAACATACATTGGCAAAAGACACCACAGTGCCGAATCTCTCACCAGACCTGGCCTGCAATAAACAATATAAAAACACTGGAATTACTTAAATTAAGCCGCACGGAGTGTGGCATGCTAATTTGAGCTCTCAAAGGCCACTGGCTCGTTGTTGCACACGCCGGCAGGCTAAAAGCCCCAAAAAATGATTTCTGTAGAAGCTGCAGGGATGAGGAAGAAGAGGAAACGGTGGAACACCTACTCTGTTCTTGCCCAGCTCTATGCAGGCTTAAACTAAAACATTTCGGATATCCCTTCATAAATGACCTGACCGAAATATCGGAAATAAACCTTAAGAATTTAAGCTCTTTTATTAAATCCTTCAACTGGGGGACTTGCTGATCAACCAACCTTAAGGCTGACTCATAACGGATAGGGGACCCAGAAAGAGAGATCATACGGTACCACAATGGACCCATAGAAGTCTAAGTGAGCCAGGCTGTAGTCTGGCAGCCGTCCTAACCTAACCTAACCTAACCTAAGGAAGTAACATAACTCTTAGATTTTGAAGAAATCAATCAAATCATTCAAAACATTTGCACCGGGTTAGAATACACAGACAGGAAGCTAGTCGACACCCAAAGGCTTTTGGCAATGGCGATTGGAAAGCTATCAGAGCAATACCTCCGAAATTGGGGCACGTTTTTAAAAGAGGAAAATATATGTGCCTCATTTTGCACATTTCAAAATTTAGCCGATTAGTCGCAAAAACAATCTGAATAATAAACCATATTGCCTTTTTTAAAAAAATTACTGTAATCAACAATCAAGCGGCATCCACTGGACCGGAACAATTGGGAAAAACTACAACGAGCTCAACAACGGGTAAGCCCAAGACGATGTGTCCCATTTGCAGCGAGGAAAGACATGCTCTTACCAAATGCAATATATTTTTAAAATCAGAAGTAAAAACGTTGGGACATGGCCAACCTACACAAAGTTAGTTATTGTTGTTTGAAGTACCACAAAAGTTCTTGCAATGAAAGACAGCAGTGTAAAATCGAAAGCTGCGAGAAATTTCAGAACAAGTTACTTCAAAAACGGCCTTTTACAAATGTGGCACAAAACATAACAGGATGTGTTTAATAATCCAAAAGAGCAGCAACGCTCAAGATGATTGCTGTCACAGTCTACGGTCAAAGGGCTCCAAGGACATTGTTTCACTTTTAGATGAAGGCAGCACATCAACAATTATGGATATGGGCATTTCCAGGGTGACGGACGCGACATTTTTTCAACTTAAACTCTAAAAATAAGAGTGACGCAGTGTACATTTATTACTTTTTAATTTTTTGTTGGATAGCTTAGACGCTCTTGTATTTATGCTAAAAAAATTAAGATTATCTGTCCAGCCAGTTCTTAGAAATAAAATTAAATAAGTGAAATACGGACGCGACAAAAATAGAACTGCAATTTTGAAAACTTTCGAAAAACCATAAATTCTGCGAAACTAGAGGGCGAATTTTTTTGAATTTTTTTTCCAGTATACCTGCTGAGTAACCACGCACATCAAAGCAAGTTCGGTGGCAAAACATTCAGCGGTTTTTTTTCTAAAACTAGTGCAAGAATACGGACGCGACAATTACGGACGCGACATGTTGCTACTTAACAAAATATTGCAACTTTTTATTTTGTCAAAATGTTGCAGAGCTATTTTACGTGTTACTAAAGTCCCTACTTTAAAGTTTGGTTAAAATATTTTAGCGTTATCCACCTCTTTTTAATTGAAACATAGTTTTTATATAGCTCGTTCTATGAAAGCTATGTGACTAAGTGGTTAGAATTAAATTAAATTTTTCTAGTAAACGCAGAAATTTAATCAAAATACACCTGCTAAAGAATATATACCTATCTTTAAATAATAAGTTTATTTACGAATTATGTTGCACGTTTAGTATATTATATTAAATTTTGTTTTTTGTTGAAAAGGCTGTGACACCCACAAAAATGTCTAATTCTCTGTTACTGGATGCATAGTGTATTTTTCTTATTCCTGGAATCTGTGCAACATTTTTCCATTTTTCTTGTAGTGGTAGTGAAAATTCCTCCACTTCCTTGGCGCCAATGTAGATAAGGTTTATTCCGTGTAAATTTTCCTGAGCGCATTGAAAAAATTCAAAGGGACTTGATAATATTTTATTTTGGGACTTAGTTACTTGCCAAACTTTTCTTTTAATGACTGCTCCTACGCCATCCACTGCTCTTTTTTATAAATTTCGTATGCTTCCGACACGGTCAAAATCATGAAACGTTTTGCGAAAAATTTCCCATTAAGGTTTAAGGTATGCTTTCTGCCCGCAGCTTGAACACTAATGTCGTCTTTCAGGTAAAAGTCTCTAAGCATTGAAAATTTCTGAAAATCAGCAGACGTCTGAGCTCGATCTTCAATCCTGTTGCAACTTAAATACTTTTTCCCTACCGCTTCTAAAACAGCCTTCTTCTTTTCCATGTCGTTTGGCAACGATTTTTCCATTTTCTTTACTGCCTTTCCCAAGGACTGCTTACTCCTATACGCTGTATGAAAGTCGATTGCCATATTTTTTTTCTTCTCACGAAGTTTTCTTTGGCGGAGTTTATCCTTTTCCTTTTTTTTTAAGTGCAACTCAGGGTCCGTCTCCATCATTTTCTTTAGTTTCAGTCGGTATTCTCTCTTCCGGGATTTATCTTTTTCTTTGAATTTTTCCAAACGATCGGGATTTAAAGACAATTTCTCCCTGTACTTTCTCGCGCTAGCTCTATTTTTTTCTTTTTTTTCCATCTTAAAAATCTTAAAAGTATCTAAAAGAAGTGCTTTCTCTTCGATAGCAAAATTTGTTGTGAATAATACAAATATTATTATATAAAGTAAATGACAAGGAAAAGCAAGGCCATCGACGTTTTTCATAGCAGCAAATAAAACAATTAGCTACACAAAAATTATGATCAATTGTTTTTTGGAAATACAAAATATAAATTACGGACGCGACAGACTTTAAAATTTCTTTAAAAATATCAACGCGCTAATTTTTTTTTCAAAAAATTATAATTAATTTGTTCCAACTATCCTTGCTTTAGGCATAAGAGCTGGTTTATAGGTGTCGCAAATTGATCGAGTGAAAAGAAAAAATTTGGTTTTTTGATTACGGACGCGACATTAAAAATGTTAAAAAACAAACTTCAATTAAGACATATAATCCATTAATATTAAAGAAGTCTTAATTTTTTCCTGATAGCATTTGCCTTAAACTAATTTATAGTATTGGTTGCTTGATCTTTAGACTTCCACAGAAGGCGTAGCAATATTACAAAAACGCAACAAAATGTTGCTGAGATATACAGTATGTGTTGCTCGTGTTTGAAAGCCGCATATCTTCGTGTAAAAAATTAATTTGGAAGGAAATGTTATTGATTTACAAAATATAGATACCAATGCTATTTTTAAACCAAAAAAGAAAATTTTCCGCCAATATTTAATATTTGGGGTTTGGTTGACTTTTTCCTGGAAATGCCCATATGAGTTTGGCTCGAGAAGTCGAAAACAAACCATTCTTCTCTTGGAGGGAATTAATACCACCTAGAAGATGAATGGCTGATCAATGATTTAAAACTTCCATCGCAACAAGTTAATTACAACGAATTAAAATAACTCGTTCCCAAAAGTCCGGTAGATCTAAATATTCTGCAGGACAAGCAACCCATGCCTCTGATTGGTCAATGACATGCTAATTTGATCAGGTATTATCAACGGAGACGGGATTCGCCCGATGTTATCTAAAACCAAGCTGGGTTGGGTAACACATGGACCAGTCCAAATTGAATCAAAAGGAGCGAATTTTACTTGCTGCCAAATAAGCGATAAAAACATTCAGCAAATAATCAGACAGCAGTTTATCATTGAAAATATCGGAGTGTGTGTTGTTAAGTCAGACAAGACACTTTCAGCAAACGAAAAGTTAGCGGTAGATAAGGCGGAGTCATCAATTAATAAAATTGGTAACAATTATGAATTGGGCTTACCCTGGAAAAATGAACAAGTCAAACTCCCTGATAGTAAACCGATGCACAGTGGCGCCTTAAAAATCTCGATTTTGGCCTAGAAGGTTCTAACCCACACCAATCGACAGATAATTCATACCGCTTTTCAAAAAACACCCATGAATATCAGATTTTTTTTTAAGATACGCCTGTTTGAAGTTCTTCCACTTCTATGTGGAACATATTTAAAATTAAATTGGTATGTTCATTAAGTACAAATTACGTAAAAACAATTAACAGTTCGATATACGCATCTCATGGTTATTCGATATATACTAAATATCCATTTTTCACTATTTTTCAACTTTGGATGGAGATTAAAATTAACAAGAAAGGAAGTTAACTTCGTCAAGCCAAAGTTTAGATACCCTTGCAGTTATAATTAGTACCCAAAGTTTAGTCCCCATTCGATCGGTGCTGTTCCTGGGATTCCAAATATAATTGCTTATTGAAATTGTTGATATTAAATTGTCAAACATTAAAACAGCTACTTCCTACAAAGTTACAATGTATTTTTAAATATTTTTCGAGATTATTCCTATCGGAGCCATAAGATATAGTGATCCGATCCGGCTCGTTCCGACATATGTACTACCAGCAATAGAAAGAACTCTTTTGGTAAAGTTTCATCGCGATAGCTTTAAAAATGAGAGACTAGTTCGCATAGAAACGGACAGACGGACAGGCGGTCAGACGGACATGGCTAGATGTACTCGGCTATTGGTGCTGATCAAGAATATATATACGTTATGTGGTCGAAAACGTCTCCTTCACTGCGTTGCAAACATCTGACTGAAATTATAATACCCCTGCAAGGGTATAAATATATCATAATATATTTTTATACTTCCCTAAAACGTTGTTTGAACATTCTTCTTGATTTTTGGAAAGTTTGCGATTTTAGCTGTTTGAGGCAAAACAAATTAAAAAGACGTTGTGTCAGATTTTCTATTTGGGTGCATCCCTGGTTAAATCAAGACCTTTTATCAGGAAATCCGTTACTGTGTTCTTATTTTTTAAGAAATATAAATTTTATTTTATTTTGTTAAATGTTTGAACTGAAAATTAGTTTAAATTTAATGCCATGGAATGCCAATGACGACATTTTTACATACTCTCATAAACCATGCACCATCTAAAAAATGAACTTTTAAATGGATATGCTGTACAAACGAAAATAAACGTTTTGTCAGCTGTAAACTCTTTGTATAACCCTATAGCGAATATCTTTTGATGGGGTATTGTTAAGGGCAATTAAATATGTAAAAAAGCATCATAAGGTGAACTTTTTTAGTGACATTTTTTTGTTGTATGAAATTTAAAAGAAAAAATGTTGTTTTTAAGAAAAAAAATATAAATAAATTACTTATAGGGTTCTAAGTTTCTAAATATTTTTTTTAATTTAACTTGATTTAAAAAAAAAATTATTCCAATCGGTCAACTACATCTTATAGCTTCCATTTAAACGCTTAGTACAAAAGGGAATATCTCGGTTCTATTTCAATATTTGTTCACATAAATCGAGATTAAGTCATTATTTATCAATTTAACTCTATGTTTACCATTTTTTTTTAATCGGTCAAAGATATCTTATAGGTGTCATAGAATCGATCAAGGAAATATAGCATCTTTTCAAAAAAATCTGGTAGAAATCGGTATTTATTTCATATCTATATTTTTAGTAAAATAACAAAATTTTAAATTTAAAACATAAATTTGTTTATTTATTTATCATTATCTTCATCAATACCATCAAATAAGTCAAATATCTTCATGATGTAACGAAGCGCGGATGAACCAGGGCTGACAATATTTCAAATTATAAACATTTATTGCTAACGTAACCTGCGGTTTTCTCAGACGAGGCACAAAAGGGCAGGCTAATTTTTTCAAAATTTGTAGTTAAATATCTAAATGTTTTTTAAAAAAAGAATTAAACGAGGATTTAGAGTGTAAGACTACTTCACGTCCAAGAATATCAAAATAAATACATTTTGGAAACTCTGCAAAAAAAAAATTTTGGCAGGCTTTTTGTTCTAGGCCTATTCCTCAGCAGTATACTTAAGGTGCTGTTATCAACAAGAAGACCGCTGGGAATTTAAAGTATCTTTAGTCTCATCAAAAGCAAGGGTTGCCCCAATAAAGCATGCAACGATTCCCAAATTTCAAGGAATGGCAGATGTTTTATTAAATGAATTGGAAACCTCATCAGCGATATTTTTAGACAGATTCAAAAACGGTCCTTGCTTGGATAAATAGTAATAAACGCATTGAAGTACGGAACGAAAGGAGTGGTTTTGGTTATCAACCAATGAAATCAGGGAATAAAACCAGAACTGGAACCGTAACCGATAACCGAAATAAACCGATTCCTGATAGAGAACCGGTACCGGTACCGAGCCCGAAATAAAAATTTATTTTCGAACCGATTATCGTATTGGTGGTACCGGTACGGTTTTGGTACTCATTAACTAAGTTCGTTAAAAATCCTAAACAAACAAATACCCAAGCTCTTACTTTCCGCTATATTGACTTCTTTCCGTCCCTTTTAGCACATGCACTGCTTATGTAAGAAAATGTCACTGCAGCAGAGACACTATTGGTCTAAACAAGTCGTAAATCTGCTATTTTTGGCGCCATTCTACTGCACTTTTTTTTTTGAAGAAGCTAACAAAATTTAATTAAAATCTTAAATTTTATATGAAAAAGTCGAATGATCTTACGTTTAAGTTTTTTTTCCAAATAAATCTCAAATAAATCATTTCAAAGTATTCATTGACATTTTTATACCCGTTACTCGTAGAGTAAAAGGGTATATTGTATTCGTGCAAAAGTATGTAACAGGGAGAAGGAAGCTGTTCCGACCCTATAAAGTATATATATTCTTGATCAGGATCACTAGCCGAGTCGAACTAGCCATGTCCGTCTGTCCGTCTGTCCGTCCGTATGAACGCTGAGATCTCGGAAACTATAAAAGCTAGAGGATTGGCATTTTGCATGAATATTCTACGCAGCTTAAGTTTATTTCAAAAAGGTGCCACGCCCCCTCTAACGCCCTCAATCGCCCTAAACCATTTTTAAAAAGGTGTCTGGCGCCCACACCTTAAAATATTTTGGAAAAGTAAAAATGCAGTTTTATTGTGAATATCAATATCTATCGAATTGTAGAAGAAATTTTTCAAGTCGGACAATCCATTAAAAAGTTATGAGAAAAAAATGAAACAGCCATTATTTCAAAAAGGTTCCGCGCCCCCTCTAACGCCCTCAATCGCCCTAAACCATTTTTAAAAAGGTGTCTGGCGCCCACACCTTACAATATTTTGGAAATGTAAAAATGCAGTTTTATTGTGATTATCAATATCTATCGAATTGTAGAAGAAATTTTTCAAGTCGGACAATCCGTTAAAAAGTTATGAGAAAAAAATGAAACAGCCACTAGATGGCACTAGTAGCTTTGACGCGTGCATATATTAATCTCTCTCCCACTCCCTTTAGCTGAGTAACGGGTATCTAATAGTCGAAGTACTCGACTATAGCGTTCTCTCTTGTTTTAACTGTACGTACCGGTACCGGAACCAAAACAGCAATACCCTGCAGGAAACGGGACCAGTTTTGGACCAGTAAAATACTACTTGAGGTAGGACAGTTAATTAGTTTAAGTTATGTCCATTTCCTTGTAACGAACTGGTCCATTTTAACAAACAAATACCCATAAGCTCTTACTTTCCGCTATATTGACTTCTTTCCGTCCCTTTTTAGCACATGCACTGCTTATGTAAGAAAATGTCACTGTAGAGGAGACACTATTGGTCTAAACAAGTTGTAAATATGCCAATTTTGGCGCCATTCTACTCCACTTTTTATACCCGTTACTCGTAGAGTAAAAGGGTATATTGTATTTAATTTAATTTTATTGTTTTACTATCCTAGCACAACAAGCGTGAAACTTATTTTTACTGCGCTAGTCACTTTGAAAAATCTTACATTAATTACATTACATTACATCTTACATTAATTACATTAAACAAAATCTATTACAAAAACAGTTACAAGTTAATATTTGATTATGCCTTTTACTATTATATTTTATTTTATTTTACTACTTTTGTTTTATGTGAGTGTGTTAAAGTGTTGTTTAAGTTTAACACTAAATTTAAGTGTGCCAGTAATGGTTTTTAAGGAATGCGGCAAAGAGTTCCAAATTTTTATGGCATATACAAGAAATTGTTTCTCCGAGCTTGCAAGTTTTGTCCTAATGCTTATTATATTGTTCGTTCTTTGTGAGGACGTAAATCGAATCATGTCAAACAAGTAATCTGGTTGCCTGGAATTAATAATTTTATGAAGAAGAACTAATATTTTTAGGTCAATCCAGCTGTCAACATTCAAGTCGAAGATTTTTGTTGCGCTTTCAGTAACATGGTCATTCCTACCCAATTCGTGCAAAAGTATGTAACAGGGAGAAGAAGGCGTTTCCGACCCTATAAAGTATATATATATTCTTGATCAGGGTTACTAGCCGAGTCGATCTAGGCATGTCCGTCTGTCCGTCTGTTTGTCCGTCTGTTTGTCCGTCTGTATGAACGCTGAGATCTCGGAAACTATAAAAGCTAGAAAGTTGGGATTACCCACACATATTCTTGGGCTTCCTACGCAGCGCAAGTTTATTTCAGCCGAGCACCACACCCCCTCTAACGCCCACAACCGCCAACACACGATTTTAAAATGTCGGAGATTTTTAAATGCAATTTTGTTGTGTTTGGTTATACCTATCGAAATGTAGAAGAAATTTTTCAAATCGGACTATTCGTTAAAAAGTTATGCACGATCAAAGTTTTATATCTCTATCTCTTGAGTAACGGGTATCTGATAGTCGGGGCACCCAACTATAGCGTTCTCTCTTGTTTTTTGTTTGAAGAAGCTAACAATTCTATTTCTTCTTATAAATAAAAAAGTTCCAAAATTTTATTAAATCTTATATTTTATATTAAAGAGTCGAATGATCTTACATTCAAGTTTTTTTCCAAATAAATCTCAAATAAATCATTTCAAAGTATTCATTGAAATTTTTTTATCTGTACCGGTACGTACTGGTACCAGAACCGGAACCAAAACAGCTATACCAAAATATAACCGTTTAAGCAGATTCGGTATGGGACCAGTACCGGAACAGAAATAAGAATCGGTTTGATTCCCTGAATGAAATCATTGCTGATGTTATAACTCGCGACAACATAGTAACCCATAAGCAGGAAAAATGGTTAACTGGCCCTCAGTTTCTTTAAAAGCCGTCCTCTCAATGGGAAAAAAATCAGCCGGTATTTGAGAATGACAACCACTCAGAGATAGTCATGGTTATTCAAGAAGCTAAACACCCCTTTAACCAATTACTTTAAAAAATACCCACTTATAAGATTTTGGAACAATGTCAAGAGTAACTCAGGAAATCGTAAGCATGGAAATATGTCCACGAAAGGAACACAACGCTCATTCAGTGAACGGTCGTGTTTTTGTCTTGCGCTCCGAATTTTTGTTCTTTTTGTCCATAAACCATCGGGGTTTAATTTAAATTTTCTTTTATTTATATTGCTTTTTATGTCCCTAACAACATCCATTCGCTTCGCGAGTGCATAGTGATTGTTTTGTGTTTAAATTAACAAAATTAGTTTGCACGCCCAGTCTCTGTGCAGTGATTGTTGTTATTGTTTTTATCCAATTGCCTTCTTTTTTTCTACCAAACGCTGTTTGGAGCGGTAAGAATTTATACGGTAGTTACCCGCTCTCCCGCACTCCCGCATAAAACGATGTTGTTGGAACAGCTGAAATTAAAGCTCCCTCGCTTACTCACTCCCGCTCACTTTCTCCCGCTCTCTTACTCTTGTAGCTTGATTCTCTTTGCACTGTGGTTCGGAATATCGCTATAATGGCTGACTGTTGCTCGAAAAAATGCCAGTCGTTGATTTTGGCTGGACAACAGAGCATTCCGTGCCATTCGTGCGGCAGTATTTTTTATGCTAAATGGCTTGGCTATTCGGGCCTGGTTCGCGATGCCATCGACATGAGAAGTAGCTTGCGCTACTATTGTGAAGAATGTATTGCTTATGAAACCCAGGCAATCTCTTTAAGGCGGCTCACAAAAAGCACTGTAACGGAATTAATTCGAAACAGCCGTAGAAATACGATTCTGCTTGTGGCGCTTGAGTCGAAGCTCACTAGCCGTATGCTATCTGAGCTCGATTCTCCTAAGCGAAAAAAGATCGCCGTCGCTAGTGAAACTCTCTCTGGCGGGGTCCGGGGTCTGCAGCACAGCAGTCGATCTCAGCTGCCGAACAAATGGTACTGAAATCGAAAGCTAAAAAAGATTCGGTTTCCGAATATAAAGGACGTGAGACTTTCCCGCATGAGACACCCGAAAAATCTGTTGAACAAAATGCAGAAAGGATTCCAACGCCGCATGTTGACTTAACGTCTGGAGTACCGACTAAATGCTGCACTACCAAAAACTGGCACATGCTTAAACAGTCACATGTGTACCGCAGAGGAAACCAATTTTTGTTTCTCGGCTGAATCCTGACCTTTCATCCCTGGACATTACGGCCTATATCCGTAACAAAGTTCAGATTGATGATTTAAAGTTTGAACAAATTAATTTTCCATATTGCAACTATGTGCTTAGCCAATTTTTCAATTTTTTTGGAAATCATACAGGTCCTGGCACGACCAGCCAGAAAGGGCGAGCCGTAGGCCGGTCATCATTTCAAGGCGCTGTCCTAGAGAGAATAGGCCAGTAGTCATCTCAAGGCGCTGTCCTAGAGAGAACAGGCCGCTGGTCACTTCAAGGCGCTGTCCTAGAGAGACCCAACGGTTCTACGAGCCCGGGACACGTGTGTCCCGAACCCCGAGTGGTACGAGCCAGAAAGGGCGAGCAGTAGGCCGGTGATCATTTCAAGGCGCTGACCTAGGAAACCCCACGGTTTCACGAGCCCGGGACCGGCGTGTCCGTAACCCCAAGTACCAGAAGCCACGCTACGTCCAGCCTCACGACCAGCGCGTCCAGGAGCAGAGCAACGGACATCGAGCTACGAGCAAACGTCACGAACGAGCTAGCGGGTGAGGCCAGGGTGGAACGTTCGTTTACACCAGGCGTAAAAGCAAGGTGAAGCACTAGGCAGCTTCGAGGTGACCACCTAGACTGTCAGCGCGATCTGAGCAAGAGCCTAGTGGGACCATCCGGGACAGGGCCAGGGACAGGCGGTTGTGCGTCTATAGGCGTTGCCCTGTAGAACGCAGCACATGTTCATCCTAGTCTGAGAACGGTGACGCTTCCCTAAGCCCGCACGGCTAATCTCCTTGCGAGTCCGAGGCGCTGCGAGTAGTCGTCGAGTCAGCGCATCAGAGACGAGCAACGCCGTGCATCTATAGGGATCTACAGGGAGCTACAGGACCGGAGCACGGGAACAACAAGGCAGGCGATCACCAAGGCGTCGCTGCCACGGGCAGAGACGGACAGCTCCAGGAGACACCGAGGACATCGAGTGGTGACACCAAGGCCAACCGAGCCATTAAGCCGCTGTAATCAACTCCGCAAGAAACCCAATTCGAACCCGTGAATTCTGTGCTTTCTCACTGATCTTCTGGGCGGTCAAGTTTATATAAATTTTGTGGGACGAACACATAACTTCTCTGAGCTAGCCGGACGATTCTCGTAGCGAGCAGACCTATAAAATAAGTTCGTTACATCTGGCGCCCAACGTGATTGTCCCAACAGTGAAAGCAACATCGCAGAATGGGGAAGAGTTGGATTTACCGTCTGAAGAAAGAGGACTTTGCCCATGTCTCACAGAGGTTAAACATTGCTCTGGAAGGCAGATCAAAAGACATCAGGAAGGCATTGTCCGAATATTATTCACAGACCGAGAATGACCCCAAACTCGTCGATATCTGGGCCGAGCTGGAAGCAAAGTACGGCGACAGACCAGGCACCAGTATAAAGATAACAAACGCTGAGGGTGAAGACCTACTGGAAAGTTTGAGCATCGACAACATACAGAAGGAGGCACAAAGAAGAGAGCTAAGCCAGGAAAGGCAAAAGGAGGCACAAAGGAGAGAGGCAAGCCAGGAAAGGCAAAAGACAGAACAGGTACCGACCTCAAAACCGAGCAAGCCAGATTATGCGAAGGTCGCTAAGCAAGTCCGACGGTTCGACGGCGTTAAAAAACCATTCAAGTTTTTGGAACAAATGGAATGGTCCGCCAACACATACGGCCTAGACCTAGACATGATTCCCCGAGCGATACCGGAATTACTCACCGGAAAAGCGCTGGCCTGAGTTTATAGAAAGTTTCCACACTTACTTTCTGCCGAGAGACTTTTTAACAAAACTGTCGGATCAAGTCAAGCAGCGGAAGCAAGGGTATAGCGAGGCTTTCAAGGACTACATGATTGACATGCAGACGTTGATGAGGCCACTCAATTATTCCCCGAGGGAGACGCTAAGCATCATCAGAGAAAACTGCACGCCGAACTTTAGAATCTCCCTAAAAGCCTATACAATCTCGAACTTGGACACGTTGATGATCCTAGCCGATGAGTATGAGGATCTGGAGAAGGAACGGGAGACGTTCGCGCAAGAAAACAAGTTCTCAAGGGCAAAACCGGCGCAAGCTATGTGCAGAAGGTGCGAGGACATAGGCGACCAGGAACCTCGAGGGAACAATCAGCGGACACCAACACAACAGGTCCATCAGCTGCAGCCAATCAACGCCCCGAGTAACGGCCAATGGACACCACCACAGCAAGGCCAAGGGCATCAGGCAACCGACGCAGACTATGAGGGCCAATGGACACAACACTGGCAACACATTATTCGATTTAGCGTCGCTTGTGAACGGTGTGTTTACTTTTGTGCTCTAAGTTTTTTGTGTTTTTCAGTGATTTTTTGCGAGTGTCTTGCGTTTGTTTATAAACAAAGCTTAGCCTAACAACTGTGTTAGTGATTTTAAAAAAATATCCCAATAAACGGGTACATGGTTATAGTTATTTTAACATTTCTATTGGATTTATTTAATCGCTTGTCTTTGTTAGTGTAAATTACTCGCTCTAAACTTGCTAAAACTCTTGTAATCTCTTTCCCACTCTCCTGCTCTCACTCTCTGAGAGCTTGCTGTACTTCTAATTTCTCTCTCTCTCTTGCTTGATTGCTTGCTTTACATTTGTTACTGTTCGTGCGTATAGTTGTTGGTGCCCCACAAGACACGCTCAGTCGATAGAAGATTTTTTCTCTCGCGCTCTCTTGCTTATAATTTAAATCGCAATCTCGCGCTCTTATACTTTTCGTTGTTTTGTGTCTTTGCGGTTTTGGAATTTGATCCCAGTGCCAAATTTACTAGAGGTATTTTTTTCAACATTTTATTCCTATTTCTTTGAATAACCTTTTTTTTTTTCTTTATAATGGCTCTTATCTGTACCAAGAAAAGTTGTTATCTTCCGATGTCAACTAAAGATTCTTTTTTTATCTGCTGGCTCTGCGAATCGGTCATGCAGGTCAAATGTGCAGGATTTACTGGCAGAGTTAAAGACTTCATTGAAATGCATACCGGTCTCATGTGGGCATGTGAGTCCTGCAAGGATATGACAGTCGAGATGAGTAGCTTTATGAGGCAGACTCGAGACGGTCTATTAAACCTTTCACGAGTTTTTAAACAGCTCAATGACGGGTTCAATTCTGTTTGTGAACAATTTAATAATAAGAAATTATTATTAACCGAGTCGCCTAAACGCAAAAAAGCCAGCTCAGGGGCAGTTAATAAGACCGTGAAACAGAACAAAATACTGCACACGGTAGCTGCAGCAGTTCCTGTCAGCACAGGGGTAAGCGAGCCAACTGTGCCTATGGAAACAGCCAGTTCCGGAGGTGACCCTGTTTCTGGAAGCCAACCTGAGGCACAGAATTCGGTGCTGACTGTACCTATTGATACAGTAGGAACCGCTTCTGGGTCCCAGACGATCGAGGTTCAGATTCCTGCTGAGGTCGTAAAAAACTGTCGGTTGTTCCACATAGGAAGCAACTATTCGTATCTAGATTTACCCCAGATACAACATCCGAGGATGTTTTGGAATTTATTCTTGAAAAATTCCCACCCGAGGACATTGCCGTTGAACAATTTCGTTTTTCTTACGCTCGTAGGATATTGTTGGGTTAGTGAGCTTTTTCACTAACTCTAAACCTTGCCGAAATAAAATAGAAACCGCACAAATTTTCAATTAATTATGCACTAAGTTTATTCTATGGCAACAAGGCCCTAATTTCAAGGGTTTTCTTTATATTGATTTGGTTGGGCAGGCAGACCGATTTGTCTGTGCCTTTAACAAGCGAAAGTATTAAACGAAAAGAAAATAGGCAGGCGATCAGCGAACGTGCCTTCAGCGAGCGAGTACAAAATCGAACTAAAATAGATGCTTGCCGTAGAATGACGACAAAATGAAGTTCAAAAAGGAGTAGCAATTATAGCAAATGACAGAGCTGCCAACACAGGGCAAATGAGGCAAAAACAAACATCGAGAAATTAGTTTACGTTAAGACTTTGAATTTTAGGATTTAATTAGGCTGCGGCATGACCGAACATTCTCCCCCCGTTGGAAGTCCAGGGCTTTCAACCAGATCCTGCTTCGTCTGCACGCACAACTTGCGGACAGCTCTTCGAGTGGTGGCAGTTGCTGTTCGTATTACTGCCACACGAGCAACTCCATCAGATCCAGGCACCAATTCCATGACCCTGGCTAATGGCCATTTAAGAGGAGGCAAGTTCTCGTTTTGAACCAGGACGACATAATTTACTTGTAGCGCAGGTTTGGAGGTACGCCACTTTGACCGCTGCTGCAACAGAGTCAGATATTCTTCACGCCACCGTGACCAGAAGATTTGTTGAAAGTATGCGATTCTCTGCCAGCGGTCCAAACGGTTGAAGTTCAGATTTGTGACATCAGGCTCAGAGTACAGCACCAACGGAAATGTGCCAAGAAAGTGTGCAGGAGTTAGCACCTCAAGATCTGCCGGATTCTCTGAAAGAGGGAGTAAAGGTCGTGAGTTTATAATTGCCGCAATGTGGCAAACGAGTGTACGCAGTTCATCGAAAGATAATAAAGATGGGCAGCACGATAGAAATGAAATTTGGCCGTTTTGACTGCAGCCTCCCAGAGGCCTCCAAAGTGAGGCGACCGAGGGGGAATAAAACGCCACTCAATTGAATCCTCCAGGCAGAACTCCTCTATAGCTCGAATGTGGGGGCCCGACAGAAATAAATTCCTCAGCTCAGCCAGCTCGTTTTTAGCTCCAACGAAGTTCGTAGCATTATCTGACCATATCCGGGCAGGTTTTCCTCTGGTGAGAATGAACCGCTTCAATGCTCCCAAGAATGCTTGCGTTGAAAGATCCTGAACAAGCTCCAGGTGGATCGCTTTCGTCGCAAAACAGATGAAAACGCACACGTACGTTTTGACAGGCATCTTGCTTCGAACTCCAGTTTTGTAGCAAAATGGCCCGCAGAAGTCCAAACCAGTAACCATGAACGTTGACGTTGCATTTACACGATCCTTAGGTAGGTCAGCCATTAAATGCTGAGCTAATTGTGGTTTAGCTCAGAAGCATATGATGCATTTGGACGTTGCAGCTGATACTGTTTTTCGGCCACCTATCGGCCAAAATTGAAGACGCATACTAGCGAGCAGAGCTCGAGGACCAGAATGCAAGTTTTTCCGATGCAAGTCCAGTATAATAGCACGTGTAACTGGATGCTGGCGTGGTAGTATAACAGGATGCTGCGCATTGTAATCCAAGGACGAATTTTGTAGTCTGCCACCAACTCGCATTACACCAAAGCTATCGATGAATGGGGAAAGTGAGGACAACGGGCTGGATGATGCAATTTGCCGCTTAGAATGCAGCCTCCAGTAGTCATCAGCCAGGTTGCTCATTTGGATACTTCTGATAAGCATCTGAGTGCCCATTTTTACATCTTCGACGTCGAGACCAGGACGTCTTATGCGGTGAACAAATTTGTAGACGTATCCAAAGGTGTGGGTCATCTTTTGCCAAGAATTCACAAATTTGCATTTTAAAGATGGGTCCACTTCCCTAGCGACGCCAACTAAAATGCGCCTTCTGAGCTCGGGAAGAGTCTTCACAGGTAAACACGATTCAGGCCAACCGTGCTGATTCTTGAGAAGAAATTCTGGGCCTCTGAACCAAAGGGTAGATTCCATTAGCTCGCTCGGGGAAGCACCTCTTGACAAAATGTCGGCTGGATTGCAGTCAGTCGGTACATAGCGCCAATTCATGCCACTGGATAGCTCTTGAATTAAAGATATTCGATTAGCAATAAAAACCTGAAAACGTGAAGGTTCATCGCTTATCCATGATAACGCTACAGCAGAGTCCGACCAGCAATAAAACGGGCAATCGAAGAGATTCATGTTGCGTACGTCCCGCATCAGTTGAGCCAGTAGTACAGCAGCGCACAGCTCTAGTTTGGGAACCGTGAGAGTCTTCAAAGGCGCCACACGAGATTTTGAGCAAAATTGATGCACCTTTCGTTTGCCGTCTGCTATTGAAACGAGATAGATGCATCCTCCATATGCGTCGATGCTGGCGTCACAGAATCCGTGGACCTCAATGGCGCCATTCAGATGCACCGCCAGTCGAGGAAACTTAATTTGTTGGGTACGACCCATGTCAGACGACAGTTTCAGCCATGACGTGTGAGTGCCTCAGGAAAGCTCTCATCCCACTCTAACTTCTCTCTCCAGACTTGTTGCAGGAAGATTTTGGCCTTGGCAACCACAGGACCAATGAGACCAAGCGGATCGTAAACCCGAGCAATTGTGGAAAGCACCAGTCGTTTACATGGCTTTGGAGAGAGCTGCATGGGAGAAAAAGAAAAACAAAAGACATCCGCTGCAGGGTCCCAGGCAAGACCCAGAGTCTTGGTAAAGTCGCTGCCATCGTAAAACTTCAGGAATGTTTCCTTTTCAGAGTCCGGAATTTGGTCGAGGACACCACGCTCGTTGGAACACCATTTTCTGAGCTTAAAGCCCCCTCTTGCAAGCAAGCCCTTTGTTTGAGACATGATTTCAAGGACTTCCTGTGTTGATTGGCCTCCTGTGATCAGATCGTCCACGTAGAAGTCCCGCAAGGTGATTTTTGAACCTATTGGAAATGTGCTCTTCTCATCACTCGCCAATTGATGCATCGTTCGAACGGATAAAAAGGCTGCAGGCTTAGTTCCATAGGTTACGGTATCAAGCTTGAATACCTGCACCTCCTGGTCCGGTGAATCACGCCAAAGAATACATTGAAGATAGCTATCGGGTTCAGCCACGCGAACACATCGATACATCTTCTGCTGAATGGTAGGCCCTGCCATGAGAACCTCGTTAAGGGAATGTCCACTTGACGTTTTGGCAGACCCATCAAAAACGACTCGCAGTTTAGTCGTGGTGCTGTCTTCCTTGAAAACGCAATGATGAGGCAGAAAATATTTGCAAAGGTTAATGGAGTCTCGGGGCACGACGGACATGTGATTCAAATTCAAGTATTCACGAATAAATGCCGAATATTGAGCCTTAACTTCTGGCTTGCGCTCTAGTTTGTTCTCCAAATTGAGAAACCGACGATAAGCTTGATTGTACGATTCACCCAGTAGCACTAGAGTGTTCCTTGCAGGGAGTCGTACGGAATATTCACCAGAGTCTAATCGACGAAAGTTGGCCTTGAAATGAGCCTCACACTCCAGTTCTTCTTTGGTGGCTGTGACCACACCTTCACCACAGCTCTCAACTTCCCAAAAGCGACGGACTAGTTCATCCATATGAACTTCGGCAGTATCCAATTCACGCTGCACAGTTTGACAGTGTAATGCAGTTGTCTTGAGAGGAGAAGATCCACCTCCTGTAACGATCCAACCAAGCCTCGTTTTCTGCAATAGGGGTAACCCAGCAGCCAACTTTATCTGCCCTACTGATAATAGCTCAAAAAACATGCTTGCACCAATAAGAAGATCTATTCGCTGAGATTTATAGAATTCAGGATCGGCTAGCTGAATATTTGAGGGAATTTTCCAGCCATCGGGTTTAACAGTTAAACTGGGTTGATTGTCAGTAATCGCTGAAGCAACAAGAGCAGACAGGCATGCGAAGTAATTTGAGGTATGCGACTTTAGCTTAATGCAAACGGAAACTCCTTCAGAGTCAAATCGAGAATCTCCAAGACCAGCAACTGATACGGTAGACTTAGTTTAATGCAATTGCAACTGGTGAGCGAGCCGGGAAGTCACAATGTGGACTTGAGATCCCGAGTCTAGCAGCGCACGGCATGGGATCCAAGCGCCTGATCGACTTTGAACGCTTATGACTGCAGTTGCAAGAAACACAATGTCAGAATCCAAATTCTGAGCCAGCCAAGAGGTAGAAGGGCTTGACGTAGTTGCAATTGGCGTAGTTTGTTCTGCAACGGGAGCTCGCAGATCCTGGGTCGAGGACTGAGTGCCAAGATGCAAAAGGGTGTGATGCTTGGACCTGCAAGTTCGACAGCAGCTTGACTTACAATTGCGTATTTGATGTCCCTTTTTTAAGCAATTAAGACAGAGCGCTAATTCCTTTACCTTTCGAATCCGCTCTTATACTGACAGATTGGCGAATTGAACACAGCTGTAAATTGAATGGCCACTGTTGTCACACACAACACATCCAGTTCCCAAAGTGTTTGTGGCAATTAAGATGCTTCTGTTGCGGCTTCTTCCTGATTGTGTATTATTTGAGTACAAGGCTGTAGTGTGCTCTACATTTTCCAATTTTTGACAACGCTTGGACAAAAATATTGTAAATTGATCAACCGAAGGAATTTCATCAATAGCCGCAGACTCCTCCCAATTGGCCTGAGTTTTGCTATCTAATTTTTGGAGTAAAACGTGAACCAGAATGCAGTTTGAAATTTGCTCAAGGGAACCCATTGACTGAAGAGCACGGAGATTAGCATTTATTTTATCAGACATATCTCTGAGCTTCGTTGCGGACGGCATGTCCACTTTAGGGAGACCCAAAATTGCCATTATATGGGATTGGAAAATTAGACGCTTATTATTGAAACGGTTGTTCAACAAGTCCAAGGCTACTGTATAGTTTCTATCACAAATTTCTAATGAGCGCACTGTGTCCAAGGCGGAACCCTTCAAGCAAGACTTTAAATGTTGCAGCTTCTCAATGTTAGTGAGCTCAACGTCATTGTCGATAATAGCCTTGAACATGGATTGAAAATCAGCAAATTCGGTATAGCCACCAGAGAATTCAGGCAAGCTCAATTCAGGCAAATTCGATCTTTTAACCGACATAGATTGGAAATCCAGAGATGGAGCGTGGAATTTCGAATTTCTGAACGTTGACGCTTACCCAATTCACGACTTAGCTTGATTTGAATTGATATGATGAGCTCTTCGAAATCATCGCGAACCTGACTGCCGATTTCATTAAAATCCAGCCTTTCAAGACTGTCATGGGCCTGGGTAAATGTAGTTTTGTTCTCCTTGAAGAACTTAACACGAAGCTCTAACTCTTCCTCACTCATCGCCTGGAGCTTCTCAACAGTCAGGGCCTGCTCAAAGGCTATAGCCTTAGCAAGCATTGATTCCGCCTTCAATTTAAGATGCTTCACTCCCTGCTCTGGATCAGCAAAAGTTGTGTCATTTGGCATTTTTGATAAATTTATTTTTATTATTTTTAGCTTTTATCACTTGCAAATAACTAATTTCCACTGTGCAGTGTGCGGCACTGTACTTCTTGACCACCGAAACTAACGGAATGTATATGCGCCTATTTGCATATAAGCGGCAAAATAGCGGTGGAAGGGTGCAACGTACTCGCGAACAAAACGTTTGGCCGCCGCTGTAAAACGTTCAAAACGGGAACGAAGGCACAAAGAGGAAACCGATATGTTCTTTGCGGCGGGTGGGCGCGGGGGCGGGTGCGATGTGAGTTTCTAGCGGAGCTTATCAGTTAACGCTTGCGCTTATGTATATAGAACTTTGCAAGTTATGTAAATGCGAACGAAACAAAATAATTAAATTATTTGTATGTTAATGTTTATCACGTCGGGGTCAAATGTTGGGTTAGTGAGCTTTTTCACTAACTCTAAACCTTGCCGAAATAAAATAGAAACCGCACCAATTTTCAATTAATTATGCACTAAGTTTATTCTATGGCAACAAGGCCTTAATTTCAAGGGTTTTGTTTATATTGATTTGGTTGGGCAGGCAGACCGATTTGTCTGTGCCTTTAACAAGCGAAAGTATTAAACGAAAAGAAAATAGGCAGGCGATCAGCGAACGTGCCTTCAGCGAGCGAGTACAAAATCGAACTAAAATAGATGCTTGCCGTAGAATGACGACAAAATGAAGTTCAAAAAGGAGTAGCAATTATAGCAAATGACAGAGCTGCCAACACAGGGCAAATGAGGCAAAAACAAACATCGAGAAATTAGTTTACGTTAAGACTTTGAATTTTAGGATTTAATTAGGCTGCGGCATGACCGAACAGATATCATCTTTTAAAATATTTGCTCCGCCTGATGTGTTTAAATAACTTCTTTCTGAAAGCTTTTGGCTTAATGATGATTTGGTTATAAAAGAATTTGTTCTAAATAAACCGAGAACAAATAACAGGCCTCCCATGGTGCCAAAAAACTGAAAAGTTTATTTTTGGCATAATCTTATAAGAGGTGATATTGACTCTGTAGAACTTGTAAGCCGCCTAAATTTTAATATTCCCGTTAGACTAACACGTAATTATTATCCTCTTAATTTGCCTCGATGTACATAAAATTTTAGTCTGCACGAGCCCTTTCGCGCTCTATGTTATAATTATAACAACCTTTATCATTTAATTTGCATTTCAACTTCTATCCCGGTATTAAAAACTAATATTTTAACTCATTTGCTTCACTCCTAATTGCTTCTTTATTCTCATTATGTGTCCCGTTTTTTTTTTGTTTTGTGTATTCTTCCTCGCGAACTCGCATTCTTGCCCAAATTGATAAAAGGGCCCGCGCGTAACAAGCACGTGCTTGGTGTCGTTGGGCCACTTGTTTGTACTGTTCGTAGTGCATCAACGTCCATATATATATATATATATAGACAACCAACCCAGACCGCAGAACCAGAACCAGAACCAGAACCCAGAGGCGGAAGGGGACCGCAAAATGCTACCTCTCCAAACTAACTGGCATGCTAGTCGAGGAGGAGCAGCAGTTGTCCGCAGCGGTGACGATTGGTGAAGGCACGTATAAAGCCACAATCGACACCGGGGCAACAGCGAGCTTCATAAGCAAAGAACTGGCGGACAACCTTGCTGCCCTCGGGAAGATTACGAGAACAGGACGGCAAGTTAGGTTGGCAGATGGGAGATGCGGTGGAATCAACGTACAGCTGGAGGTAGAAATCGCAGTCGGAAACAAGCGATTGACCATGAGCCTGCTGATACTACCAGGGGTAGTGGATTCGTTGGTGCTAGGATGGAATTTCCTCACGCAAGTCGGTACCGAAATAAAGTGTGCCGGGCACGAGATCAAAATACCGGCCAGAAACCGACACAATGGGTGGCTCGAGGAAAAACTATCAGTGGCAGTCATGCAAGAGACAACCGAGGACAATGACACAACGAACTTCCTGGAGAGAGAGCTAGCGGACTTCAATACCATGACGGAAACATGAAACATGGCAGAGCACCAGATCACGATGAAGGATGACAAACCTATCAAGCAGCGATACTACCCCAAGAATCCCAAAGTTCAAGGGGAAATCAATGCGAAGGTAGACCAGCTCCATCAAATGGGGTTCATAGAGCATTCAAAAAGCCCCTACAGCTCCCCCATCGTGATGGTGAGAAAAAAGACAGGCAAGTGGAGACTATGCGTAGACTTGAGGCAGATCAACGCGAAGTCTGTAAAGGACGCCTACCCCATGCCCCGCATCAACTACATCCTGGATCAGCTAAGGGAGGCGCGGTACACCAGCAGCTTGGACCTGAAGGATGGATACTGGCAAATCCCACTGGAGGAAAGCAGCAGGCAAAACTCGGCTTTCACAGTGCCAGGCAAAGGGTTATTCCAGTGGAGGGTAATGCCATTTGGTCTACACTCGGCGTCCGCAACGTTCCAACGAGTTCTGGACCAAGTAATCGTACCCGAAATGTCACCGCATGCATTCGCCTACCAAGATGACGTCATAGTGATTGGACGCACGCTGGAGGAACACACAGAAAACCTAAAAGAAGTGTTCCGACGCCTAAAGGAAGCAAACCTCAGGATCAACCCGGAAAAGTGCAAATTTTTCAAGAAAGAGCTTGTTTGATCGCACCTTGAACAAGGGGGATCAATGAATGTTGGAAGTTTAGGTTTGCTTGAGGTTGAATTGTTAGTTAACGCGAGTGTGCTCTCGGGAGTGCTGAGTGAAGTACGCGGAGTTATAGGGTGAATAGATAACTGATTTATTGGATTATTGATACATGCTTATATACTACTTAGATAGGGCGGAAGCTTCTTCGTAAGATCAGTGGAGTGAGTTACATATGAGGTGTTTTGCTGTGTCACGTTGTGATTGTAGGTCGTGCACTGCGGCGCCGTACTTTGCTGTGTCTGCAGAATGCGCTGTTGTGCCGCGGCCGAGCTTCTGCTGTGCCTGCAGAATATGCTGTTTGTATAGGTGCTGGGTGTGAGTGCGTCAGTGGGTCATTGGTGGGTCATTTGGTCAGTGGTATTGTTGGGTCTCTAGCTTGCATGCTGCAACCTTGTTGGGTTGGGTACTGCTTGTTACAACTTGCTTGACGTATGCTGCAACCTGGTTGGGTTTGATTACTGCTAGTTACGAACAGAGCTGCTGTACCTAGGACACAGAGTGACTAGCGAAGGAATAGGTACAGATCCGGAAAAAGTAGCGGCCATCGCCGAATTGGAACCACCCTCAACCGTCAAAGAACTTCGGCAATACCTGGGAGTAGCGTCGTGGTACCGCCGATTTGTGCCAGATTTTGCCAAAATAGTCAAACCATTGAATGACTTATTACGCAAAGGCAGGAAATGGGAATGGACACAGGAGCACCAGATAGCATTTGAGGAAGTTAAGGCTAGACTTGTGGCAGATCCGGTATTAGCATGCCCGGATTTCAACAAACCGTTCACCCTGCAAACGGATGCCAGCGACTATGGCATCGGAGCGATATTAACCCAAGACACGGACGCTCAACGGCGCTGAGAAGAACTACTCAACGACAGAAAAGGAGTGCTTGGCAATTGTCTGAGCGATCCGAAAACTGAAGCCGTATCTGGAAGGTTACCACTTTAATGTAGTAACCGACCATATGGCCCTGAAGTGGCTTAACAGCATAGAAAGCCCTTCAGGAAGGATCGCCAGATGGGCCCTGGAATTGCAGCAGTACGACTTTGAGATAGCGTACAGGAAGGGACAACTAAACGTGGTAGCGGACGCTCTGTCAAGGCAGCCACTGCCGGAAGCAATTCGAGGCATGAAGGAGACATCGGCGGCGGAAGCTTCAGCAGCGTGCAACTAATTTCAAGAGATGTGCAACAAGATAAGGACTTAACCGCAAAAGTACACGGACTACGTTATGGAAGGCGAGAATCTGTACAGAATCATACCACATAAAGCGGGCAGTGAGGATGTCGTTACGTGGAAGATGTGCGTCCCGAGAGCTCTACGGGAAACGGTGCTGGAGGAAAACCACGACTCACCAGCAGCTGGGCACGTAGGAAGCCGATGGACAATAGCACGTCTGGCAGCCCGATACTACTGGCCAGGTATGCATAGAGACGCCAGAGCCCACGTAAGGAAATGCGAAACCTGCATGAGGTTCAAGCCGAATCAAATGCAGGCGCCGGGCAAAATGCTAACCCAAGTGCCAGAGGAACCGTGGGCCACAGTATGCGCAGACTTCGTTGGACCCCTACCGCGATCGAAGCACGGCAACTCAATGCTACTGGTGCTCATAGACAGGTTCTCTAAATGGACGGAACTAGTGCCGCTACGCAGTGCGACAGCCGAATCGCTTAAAAAGGCGTTTAGGGAGCGTATAATCGCAAGGTATGGGGCCCCAAAGGTGGTCATAACGGACAACGGAGTGCAGTTTGCGAGTCGAATTTTCAGAAATTTTCTGGTGGAGATGGGTATCAGACAGCAATTCACCGCTCCCTATACGCCGCAAGAAAACCCAACGGAGCGGGCAAATAGGACGGTCAAAACGATGATTTCTCAGTTCACAGGATGAGATCAGAGAACATGGGACGAAAAGTGGCCGGAGATCATGCTGGCCGTCAACTCAAGGATATCGGAATCCACTGGATACACCCCATCGTTTCTTACCCAAGGCAGAGAGCCACGACTACCGAGTGCCCTATACGACAAAGAAACCTTAGGCACCGGACGAGCCACGGAAACCCCGGATGAAAACGCGCAGAAACTAAAGGAGATCTTTGAGATCGTAAGGCGGAATCTGGAGAAGGCCTCCCAGGATCAGGATAGGTATTACAACCTAAGGAGAAGGCAATGGACGCCGGCGGTGGGCGACGTAGTCTGGGCCAAGGAACACCACCTATCAAAAGCCGCAGAAGGGTTTGCCGCAAAATTGGCACCTAGGTACGACGGGCCCTACCAGGTCGTAGATTTCGTCGCACCGTAAACACAAAGAAAGAACGGACCATACATGTAAGCGAGCTAAAACAGCAACAAACACAAGACACAAGCGAGCAACAGCATCAGGCAGACACAACTAAAAAAAACAACAACATGGAAACTCCAGGGAACATCCGAGGAAACTCCAGGAAACCGCCGAGGAAACTCCAGAGAACAGCCGTGTAAACTCCAGGGAACAGCCGAGGAAACTCCAGGAAACCGCCGAGGAAACTCCAGGGAACAGCCGTGGAAACTCCAGGGATCCGCCGAGAAAACTCCAGGGAACCGCCGAGGAAACTCCAGGGAACAGCCGAGGAGACTCCAGGGAACTGCCGAGGAAACTACAGGAAGCCGCCGAGGAATGTTCCAAGAATGCGTCAGGCATTACGCCTGAGTCATCCCAGAAGAGGAAAAAGTATGCGCCGAAGACCTTATCTACTTATCCCGAAGAAAGGGGGGAGACGGTACAGCCTTAGGGCTATACCGTAGCCAGCTGAACATTCCGGACAGAAAACAAGCACAACCAAATCACAGAAAACCCTGAAAGGTAAAACAGATAAATGCCGGTCCAGCCAAAGTGGCAACTCACCACGGGTAATCAAATCCCTCTGCGGACAGAACGCGACAACCTTCGGGGCAGCCGCAGCCGAACCTTTCGGGGCATTGACCTAAAAACCCAAGGGCAAGGAAGGGCATGGTGGTCAGCAGCTGAAAAGAGAGGGGAGATTAAGAAGAAAAAAATAATAATAAACCAGTGATATCGGTATTTACGGAAACAATTGTGCAAACTCACCATGAACTAGGGACGGGGGCGCCTCGATTAGGCGGTCGATAGTGCGATCGAGGGGCACAAAGCAAAATGGAAACATCGTTCATGAGAAGTATCGCAGCGATCAGGTGGCAACGCCGCTCCAGCGATATCGATAGCATGAGACAGTCCCGCTGGGTTATCGGTAGCCAATACATATCGGTGCCCAGTGGGACCAGATCATCGCAGGAAAATTCAAACTGAGGACCGCTGGGCTATCGGTAGCCGAGGGTTATCGATGAACAGTGGGCCAGATCGAGGATCGGCGCGGGAATTTTGAAAATCGCGACAAAGAGTACGACCGACGCCGTAGAAACTCACGGAGTTGAAAGCGTCGAGGGAGCGTCGAGGGAAGCAACGAGGGAGCACCGAGGGAACAAGCAGAACATCACAAGGACTCATGTCTTTAAATGTTTCCCGAAGTAAGGGGGGAATGTGAGGAGTTGAATAACTCCACACAAATAGCAGCTGCGAGAATAACGGATGGCCGGCCGCTTACCAGTTACGCGGCGAATTAGCGTAGTAGCGGCGCGGTGAAGAGAGTTTGGAGAGTCTAACGGCGGAGAGAGAGAACTCTCCCAAAGAGAGTGTGGAGAAGTAGTGCGGAGAGTGAGAGAGTGGAGACTTTACGGGCAGAGCCAGAGTGCCGTGTGCAAAAGGGAAATAACGGAACTGCACCGGACTTTGGACTCTGCCGTGAACTTTGGACCAGGAGGATAAGTGCCACATCTCAGCAGCAGAGCGGCACACAGGCGTGCCACGTGCACCAGGAGAATCAGCGGGACGGCTGCAACACAGGGATCTTCAGTTCGGAGCCGGGCAAGATGGACAACGGGCTCAAACAGGAGCCAAGGACTGCAGCGGGCAGAGCGCGAAAGGGAAATAACGGTTCCCGGAGGCCCTATATAAAGCCGCCGGGCGCTGGCAACAGGACAGTCGATCACGAGAAATCAATCCGCCAAGATCAGTCAAGATATCAAAGTGAATAAGTCAGTCAATCAGTGCCAAGTAATCTACAAGTGAAAACACAAGTCAAGTCGTCGGGAGCAGCGCCGTGGGAGCCTACAAGGAGCAAGATCGCTACGTCGAGACGTTCGGGATTGGATCATCAGGAATCTCCGAGTTGAGACACAGGTAGCTGAGGTCCAGTGTGCATCACACGGCTAAGTCAAGGCAAACTGTTCATACTCCTATACGACTATAAAGCCTCGCATTGCGCCTGGCGTGTCCATCAGAGTCGAGCGGTAACGTCCTGCGACAAGAGACCGTGAACTCGGGGCGAGAGCCGTTTAAACCCAGGGTGCCTTGTTTCAAACACTACTTTGGCGGGTCCCGGCGTCAGCCCAGTCCGTCAAGTGGAAATCGAACAGGTCCTGGCACGACCAGCCAGAAAGGGCGAGCCGTAGGCCGGTCATCATTTCAAGGCGCTGTCCTAGAGAGAATAGGCCAGTAGTCATCTCAAGGCGCTGTCCTAAAGAGAACAGGCCGCTGGTCACTTCAAGGCGCTGTCTTAGAGAGACCCAACGGTTCTACGAGCCCGGGACCGGCGTGTGTCCCAAACCCCGAGTGGTACGAGCCAGAAAGGGCGAGCAGTAGGCCGGTTGTCATTTCAAGGCGCTGACCTAGGAAAACCCACGGTTTTACGAGCCCGGGACCGGCGTGTCCGTAACCCTAAGTACCAGAAGCCACGCTACGTCCAGCCTCACGACCAGCGCGTCCAGGAGCAGAGCAACGGACATCGAGCTACGCGCAAACGTCACGAACGAGCTAGCGGGTGAGGCCAGGGTGGAACGTTCGTTTACACCAGGCGTAAAAGCAAAGTGAAGTACTAGGCAGCTTCCAGGTGACCACCTAGACTGTCAGCGCGATCTGAGCAAGAGCCTAGTGGGACCATCCGGGACAGGGCCAGGGACAGGCGGTTGTGCGTCTATAGGCGTTGCCCTGTAGAACGCAGCACATGTTCACCCTAGTCTGAGAACGGTGACGCTTCCCTAAGCCCGCACGGCTAATCTCCTTGCGAGTCCGAGGCGCTGCGAGTAGTCGTCGAGTCAGCGCATCAGAGACGAGCAACGCCGTGCATCTATAGGGATCTACAGGGAGCTACAGGACCGGAGCACGGGAACAACAAGGCAGGCGATCACCGAGGCAGGCGATCACCGAGGCGACGCACCGACGGGCAGAGACGGACAGCACCAGGAGACACCGAGGACATCGAGTGGTGACACCAAGGCCAACCGAGCCATCAAGCCCGCTGTAGTCAACCCCGCAATAAACCCAATTCGAACCCGTGAATTCTGTGCTTTCTCACTGTTCTACTGGGCGGTCACGTTTATATAAATTTGGTGGGACGAACACATAACTTCTCTGAGCTAGCCGCACGAATCTCGTAGCGAGCAGACCTATAAAATAAGTTCGTTACACTAGAAAAAAGAAAATTCGTTCAAAGGAAGTTGGAAATCCCTTTAAAGAACCATCCACATCTTCATCTTTACCTATCTCAAAAAACTAGATTTTTTCCTTCTGCTTTCCTATCAGAATACTAATAGTTTTTCCTTGTCTTCCCATGTTATTGTGTTCACAGAAAAAAAAACCGGAAATTCTTAGTTCCAAAGTCTTTCCAAGTAAGTACACAACTTACAGGCTTGATCGTCTCTCCTGACGTTTAGGTGGATTTTTAGTTGCAGTTGACTCAGAATTAACGTCTGAAGAAAAAACGTCCGACAGAATAGTTGACATTGAATTTCTGTGTATAAAACTATCCCTTCCGGGTATTTCTATATACATAACATGTTCTTATATTCCGCCGTCATCCGAATTTCCAATATATGCGAATCATCTGTCCGCTATACAGTTTATTTCAAGTAAACTATCAGATAGGGATCAGTTAATAGTTTTAGGTGACTTTAATATACCTAGGGTGACATGGTCCACCGTTGAAACATCGAATATATTGTTACCTTCAAAGCAGCATGATTTACTTGATTGTTTGCTTGGTATTTCATTGTCTCAAGTAAACCATGTTCAAAATTTGTTAGGACGATTACTGGATCTATGCTTTGTTTCAAGTCCAGAAGGTGTTTGCATAGCTAGAAACTCTGCAATAACTTTACCAGAAGACCCATATCACCCAACGCTGGAGCTAACTATCGACACGGGTACAAAATCAAATGAAATATCTGAAAAGTCAGCTAAACGCATCCCCGGCTGTCGTAGAGCAAACTTTGCACTCATTAATAGCCTAATAGCTTGCTCAGATTGGTCTAATCTGTACTTATGTACTAATATGACTGAAGCTGTTAATATATTTTAAAATGTGTGCGTTCCTACGTATTATCCTAAAATTTCAACCCAACCTCCGTGGTTTAGTAAAGAGTTATCACACCTTAAAAATGTAAAGTCTAGACTCTACAAAAAGTTTAGAGTTTCCGGATCACAAGCTGCCTTTTCCCGATACTTAAGTGCTCGGTCGGATTTTACCGTGCTTATCGCCCAATGCTATAAAAACTATTTAGCTCGTTGTAAGAAACAGTTTACCCTGGATCCAAAACAGTTTTATAATTTTGTTAGCACAAAGCGTAAATCTTCATGTTACCTACCCATTAACATAGAAATTTGAAAATTCTGCTGCAAACACTGTTCAAGCCATAGCCAAACTTTTTGCACAGTTTTTCCAAACCACCTATTCAACATCAAGTCCATCTGATCAGTGTCACCCATATGACATGCCTAAATCAAACATTATTTTTTGTCCGGTTTTAAGTGAAAGCTCATTTCTTTTAGATTTTCATAGGGTCAAACCAGTCTACTCTCCGGGGCCTGACGGATTTCCTGGATGTGTGCTCAGGTATTGCGCTGAGACGTTGTGTAGACCATTGCACAAACTTTTTACTTTGTCTTTAGAAACGTTAGATTTTCCGCATATATGGAAGGAATCGTTTGTTATCCCGCTTCATAAAAAGGGGAGCAAATTGAACGCATGTAATTACAGAGGTATTTCAAAGCTGTCAGCTATTCCAAAGCTATTTGAGAACATTATTACGCCCCATTTTATAACACAGTTGTAGGTCTCTTATTTCCTCTTGTCAACACGGATTTATAAAACGTAGGCCAACGACAACCAACCTTTTGAAGTTTACTTCATTTGTGATAAATGGTTTTAGAAAAAATCGTCAGACGGATGTTGCTTACACTGATTTCAGTAAGGCGCTTGATTCTGTAAACCACCCGATTCTAGTTCGGAATTTGGTCCTTTTAGGGTTTCCAGATGATCTTCTTAGGTGGATCTTAAGTTATTTAAATGGCAGAACCCAAAGGGTCATTTTTAAAAACCCTTTTCCATCCCCAATCCGAGTCACGTCCGGTGTACCACAAGGAGGTCATCTTGGACCGCTCCTGTTTACATTATTCATAAATGGTCATTTCCTCTAGTCCTAACGAAGTCACGTGTACTTATGTACGCAGATGACGTTAAGTTGTGCCTGCAATTTAATGATCCTGCGCAAAGTTTAGCTTTTCAATCTGATCTCAATGCATTATAAACTTGGTGCATGAATAATAAATTAAATTTAAATGGTTCTAAGTGTAAACTAATGAATAATCAGCCCTCCTTATTCAACTTATACTTTGAGCGGTTGTGTGTTAGATAGAATAACGCATGCTGACGTACTTGGATCACATTACTACCATGGTAAATAAAGCCAGAGGCGTGCTTGCTTTTATCAAGAGGTGGTCGAAGGTATTCGATGATCCCTATGTCACAAAGACCTTGTTTATTTCATTAGTCCGACCAATACTGCGCTTCCGTTTGGAGTCCCTAATATAAGGTGCATATAGACCATATATATATTATTGAGTGAAACCGTGTAGTTGAGTTTTTTATCAGGCTCCGAGAAAAGTGTCTCATATCAAGACACCCGCACCATTAAAAAAATAAACTTACGGCCAAACGACGGCGCCCGGCTCACCGACCGCAGAAAACACGGAGGATCAGCTGTGGAGCAACGCACCTCAGGAAAATTAGCACTTTGTTTTCCAAGAAGCTGAACCAGGTTTTTACTCATTATTTCGGCGAAAGCTGCGAAAAACCGGGAAAAGGCAGGAAAACGCGGACGAGTTAAACCGGCGTGGGAAGAAGTAAACAATACTAGAGGTGGTAATCGTCAGCTGGTCGCAGCCGCAGTGAGTTGCCTAACACTCTACGTAAATTTTAAAACCTATCCAGTAGCGGCCACCGTTGGAGGGCGCCAGTTACCTTTTTAAAAAAATATTGCATACTTCTAGGCGTGTAGATAGATCTTATAGAAGTCATGTCTAGTTTGGATGAAAAAGATAACTACTTATCACCAGTGCAGGCTTCACAAAAGAGAAAGCTGGAGAATATGTCCCAAAATATAGCAGGAGGAGCGTCCTTGAGGGAGCTGACATCAGCTATGTCGAAGCTGCTTGATATAAAGTTAAAAGACCTGCCAACGAAATCTGACGTCGAAGGGCTAAAACAGGATCTGAAAAGCGACAATGGTGCCATTTCGCTGCAGGTCAAACAGCTAACCGATGACAACACGAGGCTCAAAGAAGAGGTGATAAGCCTTCGCACTGATAGAGAAGCCGATAAGCGTACTATAAATATGTTGCTAGAACAACAAAAGAAAAAAAACGTAGTGGTAAAAGGCCTAAAAGTAGATAAAAATTGAAAACTGGCTGTTAAAACTCTAATTGAAGAGAAACTGCAATTGAAAAGTTCAAGGGTTTCCGATGTGCGAAAGCTTAATGAGCGGGATGGCAAAATTATGGTTTTGGTAGAATTCGAATCCCAAGGAGAAGCGGAAAACATTTTGAAGAATGGTTATAAGTTACGTGGAAGCCAGGTGTTCCTCGACAAGGACTTGACAGTAGAAAAACAAGCAAACAAAGTGGCTCTTCTAGAGCTAAAAAAAATTCTTTTGGCCATTCGCAGGGAAACAAAAGTTAAAGTACAAAACGACAGCATCAACGTAGACGGACATTGGATGTCTTTTAATAACAACAAGGTGCTTATGTGGCAAGGAAAACCAGCTGAACCTAAATTAAAAGAAATTTACGGAAACAGTTTGGAAATGTCTCACATCACGTATGCGTTCTTACGCCAAAAGTCCAAGTCAAAAAACTAAAAAGAAACAAAAATAAATGTATTAAATGTAGTCCTATGTTAGAATGTAGTAATGTTGCAGGTGTAAATGCGAGTAAAGAGCTTGATACCATAGAGAGACTGGAGTTCAGAATATTGTCCTATAACGTGGCAGGAATAAAAAATAATCTTATATATAATGATTTCTTTCAAAACATTGCGTCGTTTCATATTTTCATTCTATCTGAAACATTTCTGGAATCCAAATTGGATGCTGTTGAAGTAAAATTTAATGAACCAGCGCCAGAGGACGAGCAAGTGGTGGAATGATATACGGTATAAAAAAAAACTTCACGAACAGAATATAATTAGTTTCATAAATGTAGATGAGGCAATTATTATCCAACTGAGGACTGCAGAAAACGAAAAGCTGCACCTACTGCCAGTGTACATTAATTGCAATCACTGGGAAAGAGATTCTGGAATGTTATATGAGGTTTTAAACAATGTCCGATTAAATGAAAGTGCACTGATCATAGGAGATTGTAACGCAAGGTTGGGAGAAGCGCAATTTCTCGGATTTGATCAACAGTTAGGCATAAGTGCCCTCAATGAAGCCCGTAATGCCAAAGACAAAGTAACAGACGTTAATGGCCGGCACCTAATGGACCTAATTGAGCTGTTCGGCTTCACGGTGGTCAATGGAAGGTCGTCAGGTGATCCTTTGGGCGATTACACCTTTATGAGAGGTGAAGCTCGGTCTACCATCGACCTATGTTTGGCACGCGGCACATGGATAAAAACCATCAAAGACTTGGAAGTGAGCAGTCAAATATTCTCTGACCATCTGCCGCTGGAAGTTACAGTCACTCTCTCCACAACATCGAACGCAGTCACAGCGCCGCTTGGTCTTCTGCCAAATCTCACGTGGCGAAATCGGGAGAAGGGCAACTATAGGACAAAGTTGGACCGAAACCTGGCAACAAGTTGTGTGGCAGATTTGAGAACCCCCGATGAAATTGAAGGGTTTCTTACAGATTGCATCAACAAAGCCGTTAGTACACGAGGTCGAAGAAAGCCCAGAGATTTTAAACAGGGGTGGTACACTGAGCAGTGTGAGGCAGCTCGAATGCTTTCTTTTAACTTGCTAAGGCAGCTAAAATCAACAAATTCAGCAAGTGCAGCGGTAATGTACCATGAAGCCAACGCCGCATACAAGCTAACTTGTCAAAATGCTCGGACGCAATTTTATATTAACCTAGCAAGGTCATTGGATTCCATAACAGATAGCAGTGCTTATTGGACCACTATTAAGAAACTCAATGGAAGTTAATTTGTAAAATCAATAGAAGTTAATGCAGATGATCTAGGAAACCATTTCCGTGATCTTCTAGCCCCTCCTGATTGGACGCAACCCCTGCACTTTGCAATGCCGTCGGTACAAAATCAGATTCTAGATGGGTTCGTAACAGGACGAAAAGTGGAAAATACAATTGGAATGTTAAAAGAAAGAAAAGCACCCGGGCCAGATAGGATACCATCGGAATCCATTAAGTACGCTACGCCTCAATTCACAGCCAGCCTTGTCACTGCATTCAACAAGTTCTTAGAATCCGAAACAGTCGCAAAGAGCTTTCAAAAAGCGATCATTTTTCCGATCTTTAAGAAAGGCGACAACATTTTCAGTCTCACAAGTATAGCAAGGTCATATATCGACGGTGGAAAAAAGTTATACGCATTCTTTGTAGATTTCAGAGCTGCCTTTGACTCAATAGATAGAAGAATCCTAACGTACAAGCTCAGCAATATCGGCTTATTAACCACGTTTTTAAACGTCCTTCAGAGTTTGTATTCGGATAACTTGGCGGCAGTATGGGATGGAGAACAACTATCTGAGTGGTTTGCCACTGAAGATGGAGTCAAGCAAGGATGTCTACTCAGCCCCCTTCTGTTTTCCCTGTTTTTAAACGACATCACGGATAGCCTGCCATGCGGTATTCAAATAGGCGGATGCGCGATTAAGGCGCTGCTGTATGCAGATGACATTGTGGTCCTCGCCGAATCACCCGACGAACTTCAAGAAATGATTAATGCTCTGCACAAATACTGTCTATTGTGGGGACTATCAGTAAACACCGAGAAGTCAAAAGTTCTAATCTGCAAAAGGCATTGGAGAAGGCTAGCGCAAAACGAAAAGTGAAATTTAGGGTCAATTCAGTTAGATATTGTCAAGACATATAAGTATCTGGGAGTCTGGATTTACTACAACGGTCGTTTCAACAACCACTTACAGGAGAAACTGGAGAAGTGGTATCAATGCCCGAACGTAGGCTGCCGCGAATTCTAGTGAACTACTTGGTTCAGGAACGAAATCAATGGGTCATAGAATGGGAGACGCTTGCCATTTTACGGGAGATTCGCCTGCTGCATTTTGGTATGGCTCAGCTGACCCCGCATGCTGTATACGATTTGCTGAATGGGCAGTGCTGGTCAACTCTCTACAACTACATCAACCAGGCTCTGCAGTACCGTAATAACATTTTAATGGAAAACTGTTAAATACTACATTTTTAATTTAAACACGAAACTCAGCTCTCTTAGTTTTAAAACTGATTGGTGGAACGATCTGATATCTGGGGAAGACCCGGGAAGTCAGGTGTAGTACACTGGCAGTTTTGACACTGGGAAAGCCGAGATCGACAGACGGTTAAAATAACAAAGTCGATTTATTTTCTAATCCTTTCTTGTTTATAAAAAAAGAAACTGTAAATCCCCTATAATTGTACATTTGTAATGCTCAATGTTTTTTTTTTATAAATAAAGAATTTTACTACTACTACTACTACTATAGACCGGATCGAGTCTGTGCAAAAAAACTTTTTAATATTTGCCTTACGGGGACTTAACTGGGACAATCCAAATACTGCCATCCTACTCTAGTAGACTACTTCTAATTTACTTACCATCATTAGTTAACCGTAAAACTATGCTTGGTATTTCGTTTATTAGGAATCTTATTCATGGTGATGTGGAGAGTCCCGAGTTATTGGGTCGCCTGGATTTTAATGTGCCTAATAGATTCACTAGAAACTATATTCCTTTAGTTTTAAATCATTGTATCTCTAATTATGCAATGCATAAACCTTTTAGAGTACTTTGCAAAGACTATAATAGACTTTATCACCTAATATCTACTACCGTCTCACTGCCTATCTATAAATCAATAATGCTGTCCTACTTAGCAACTAGTTAGTTTTACTTTATGTATCTGACTATTCGTATTTTGACCTGCATGTATTTTTAATTGTCTATTGTGAATTTATCCTTTTCTTTGTCCGCGATTACGTTTACTCGCCCAAAATGGTGTAGGGCTCTGCGCGTTAGCAAGCATTGCTTGGTGTCGTTAGGGCCACTTGTTTGTACTGACCATAGTGCATCAACGTCCAAGATAAAGAAAGGAATTATATGGGCAGTAAACGTATGGTGCAAGTTTGTGCAACAAGAATCCTATCCCGACGATTTGTCTGTACTTAAAACTGGTAAGCGTTTGTTACGTGGGCATATTAGTGCCCTAATCCTGAAAGAACTTGAACCGAAGGAAAGACATCCGATGTTCAGGCACCAATTTTGCCGGCATAAGCTCGCCGGATGGGATGGGTTCTTGGTAAGCCTTTCTCCTCTCCAACATAACGAGAATAAATATTAAAGATGCCTGAAAAATAGTAAGAGTTGTAAAGTCCGTCGGTCATCAGTCTACATTGCCCCACAAGTTAAGCTTTTGCTTGATCGTAATACGATCGGGCAATGTTTCGGCCACATACCCTCCCTTTCAAACAATCGTGCGCCAAATGGATCGTCGCGGGCCGCGCAATACGATCCCCTATTGTCAAGGTTGTCCGTCAAAAGTTATGTCATTATTCTTCAACTATTCCTCTTATCGCGTCAGCAACCCCCCCTTCTGAAAACTTAGCATTTCATGATTTTTAAATCTGTTTTTACATTATAATTTTATTGAATAAAATATTGGCTAGTGCCATTTATAAGTAATATTGTTATTGGGGATACATAAGAATTTAATTGTAATTGACCAACAAAGTTTGTTAGCGGGGAGTATCGAATTTATCACCGGTACAAGGTGCACACGTCAACAAATTGCTGACTATTCACGACTACAAACGTCGCTCTGAGGGCTCTTGTGGTTGCTCATACAAACACATGGCTGATACTCGCCGCTGAAAAGTCAAATTTTAATTATGTTATAAAAAGTACAACCAAAAAGTATACTTATCAATTTTAACAGATTATCACGCCTTGAAGAGGCCTAAAGAGGGAAATTTAGAGGGAAAACTTTCCGTCGCTGGACGGAAACATACATACAAATTAACTTTTTCCTTAATGAGTTAGTTAAAAAATTTATTTTATTTTTTTAACTTCACTTATTCACTAGTACAATTGTTTCATAGGTCGAACTTAATTCACTGCTCACTGATTATTACTTCTTCAACTTCTCGATTCGATTCTCAAAAACGGACTGCCTGGACTCAAGTTCAATGATCAATAATGAAATCTCGGCTTAAGAGATTTATCTCAGAAAAACTGATTAAGAGAATGACTCAAGAGAGTCGGAAAAATAGGATGATGAAATTTGGCAATTAAATTTGAAACTGAATTTCTGCCGGAAATTGGTGTTTATGTTAGCGGACTTCGGGGACCGCTTTGGGGCTCCGATGTTTACAATATCGGCTTGGGTGTTTACAGAATCCCTTTGTGTGAAATTGATCTGGGTGGGAATAACTTGGAGGCGTAGTTAAAAGAAATAGCTGACCACGGGTTTATCTCGGAGTCAGTCTGAATTATTTGGAAATTTGTTCTGAACTCAAAGTTGTTTATAAATTGGGTAAGTGCCCCTAAGTAATGTGTCACATAACTACCCCCATTCTAAATGGAATCGTCCCGATTCATTGGAACTGATGGGTATATTGAATGTATTTGATTAGTCAATTCGACAATGATATTTTCTTCTAGGGTATTCTCATTTTCGGGTATATTATTTTCTTCTTGTATTTCTATATTGGGTTGCCGTGGCTTGAATATTAAAAACTTTCTGTATTTGATTATAAGCATGAAAATTAAATATATAAATGTTAATACGATTAATATTAACGAAATTTGTACTTGAGTTTGTTTAATTTGAATAAAAGGATTTAGTATGTTAATATTATCGAATGAGAGTTCGGAATCATTTGACATAATAAATTCGGATACTACAAATTCTGTATATTTTCGAGCAGTGATGTATTCCAATATCTTATTATCTACATTATTGAAAGATACATTATTAATTTTAGTGGTGCTGTTAAAAGTTATTAAATATGACCCATCTAAATAAGTGTCATTAATTATATTATGTCCATTTACAAAAATGGCTCCTTCTTGGATTACATCTATATTTTTATTTTTTTCTCTGATTTTTTACATAAAGTTTTTTCTCCATTTAGTAATTCTGGGTTTATTGTGCAATAATTATTAAATAATTCTTTCTTAAAGTTAGACATTACATAGTACTTATTTCTGCATTTTGCGACGTGATTATCAATTAATAATTTTCCATCATTATGTGAAATGGATCTTGAATTGTAGACTTCACAACGATCGATAATAATGGGGTATTTGATGTATATAATTAGAATATTCTGGTGTAATGCGATTTTAAAGTCTGATATATCCAATAGGTCAATTATAATTACAGGCTTTTGTTCATGTTTATAAATTTCTTGTAAGTCCTCATTGTTTAGAATTTTAGTATTAAATACATCAATTTTTGCAAGTGTAATTGTATCCATTAAATTCATAAGATCGTACGTAACCAAGCGGAGACGATATTTTCTTAGTGGAATTTCTTGATTTTTAAAGGCTCTTTTAAATTCTTCAGATAGAGTTTTCATTTCTTTAAATATTTTAGAATTAATGACGAATTGATCATTACTATTTTGTATTAAATCATTTATCTTATTTTGCACTGTTATAAAATCATCATGATCTGGTGTTCCTGCTATCCATTTCCAAATAGTGCCTAATTCATTAATACCGCGTTTTGATCTATTGGGTATAAGGAGATAAGCATTTTGATAATTCTCAATTCGTGGGACATTTCCCAATGTAAATTCGGGTTATTTTTTATAAATTCTGATTCAAGATTAATTATTTCTTTATAAAAACTTAAATTAGTAATATGAAATAAATCTGCGTATGATTCATAAATAAGAACATCTTTAGTATCCTTGTAAAGAAAGAAATCATGGTTGGTATAATCCATAATTTCGGATTTGGTTGTAGCTACTATCAATAATACGTACGTTAATGAAATCATTATCTGGAATTTAAGATAAAACATTTTTATTTAAGATTTAATATTATCTGAATCGTACGATTTCTGCTGTTTATTATAACTTTATTTGGAAGATTTGCCCTTTCTATTTGACCGTTAGACGTACTATGTCGAGGATCCGCAAAGAATAAAGAAATCCCGTTTCTTTGAGCAAAAGATTTAAATTGGGATGAAGTGAAACTTGGTTCGTTGTCTATCATCAAGGTTTTGGCCAAGGGAAATTCTTGCAGAATTTCTGAAACTTTATTTTCTATATTTAGTTTATTTGGAATTTCTTTTACTACCAAGAATTTCGAATATGAATCTATGCAAGTAATGAATATTAGATTTTGGGCATAATAGATATCGATATGCAAATTTTCACCTTCTCTTTCAGGAATAGGTGCCTCTCCGATCGGAATTTGCACTGGGTGTCTATTGTATTTGTTTTTATTACAAATGGTGCAATTTTTTATAAATTCCTTAAGCGTTTTGTATAAATTATGCCAGTAATATAATCTGCATATTTGCTTATAATTCTCATCTAGCCCTCTATGTGCCCTACAATGCGTTTCTGTGATGATAAGAGATTTATCTTCCGCATTTTCTACATCCTGGACAAATATTTTTGTATATAAAAATGTATTTATAAAATTTTCTTTAAGTGGTTTTTGGATTATATAAAAATCTTCTAAAGTACAATGAACTCCTATGGTTATATTAGGTGGAATATATTCTCTTAAGATTAATATTTAATTTTCTGGAGTATCATACTCTATTATATGCCTAGTATTTCCGAAAACGGTAATCGACTCATGTATTGTATACCTCCCCGTTGCTATTAGCAATTGTTGCTTAAACTGGTTTAAGGGTTTTCGGGTTTCTTGTATGACATTCTCAAAACCACTTTCAGCTGAATGCTGAGTATTTTGATCTGAGACCGATTCGATACTTTCCGTTAAGTTATTTATTTGGATCCTTGATAAAGCATCCGCGACTACATTTGTTGCTCCTGGCTTATAAATAATTTTGGGTGAATAACTTTCTATAAATGAATACCATCTCTTCATTTCAATATTCGGATTTTTCTGAGAAATGGAGAAGGACAGGGGTTGATGATCTGTATAGATCTCGATGTTATTTACTCCATATAAATAATTTCTTAAATTTTTAAATGCCCAAACTATGGCTAAAAGTTCTTTCTTATTTGTTGCGTACAATTGTTCTGTTTTGGATAAGGTTTTGGAAATGAAAGTAATTGATTTTCCTTCTTGGGAAAGAACGGCACCAATAGCTACATCAGACGCATCAGTGGTTAAAGTAAATTTTTTATTATAATCGGGTTGTACCAGTTCTATTTGTGCGATTAAATTATCTTTGAGCTCGTTAAGGCTCTTACAGCCGAATCGTCCAACTGTATTGAAGCTCTACGTGAAGCTTTTTTAGATACTTTTTGACCTTCTAAATATTTTGTTAATGGTTTTGCAATTTTTGCGTAATTTTGGACAAATTTTCTATAATATCTTGTAAGACCTAGGAAGCTTCTAAGCTCTCGGATATTTTTAGGAATTGGGTATTTTAGGATTGTAGAAATTTTCTCGGGATCGGTTTTGATCACATTATGGGAAACAACGTAACCTAAAAAATTGGTTTCTAATTTAAAAAACTTGGATTTTTCAATAGAAATTTTCATGTTTGCGTTCAGCAAAATTTTAACTATGACAATTACATCTTTGTAATGTTGTTCAATAGTTTTTGAAAATATTATAATGTCATCCATATAAACATGGCATGTTTTACCGACTTCTTCTCTTAATATATCATCCATTGCTCTTTGGAAAATTCTGGGAGCGTTAGTCAACCCAAATGGCATTCTCAGGAATTCGTATTTTCCATTGTTTATTGAGAACGATTTTTTTTTTACGTCTGTTTCACTTATGAGAATCTGATGGAATCCAGATTCTAAATCGATTGCGGAAAAGTATTTAGCTTTCCCAAGATTTGACAAAATTACCGAATGATCCTGCATTGGGTATCTATCCGGAATTGTATTATCATTTAGTTTTTTATAATCTATTACAAGTCTGAGTTTTGGAGTTCCGTCTTCGTTGAAACCCTTTTTTTGGTACTACTAGTACTGGGGAATTATAAGGGCTCCTGCTTGGCATTATAATTTCCTCTTTTAATATTCGATCTATTTCCGAGTTCACAAAATCTGAAGCTGATAAAGCATACGGATATTGTTTACTATATATGGGTCTTTCGTTTTCGGTGTTTATTTCACCGCGAATATCTGTCCTAAATGGAATTTGCATATTTATTTTCGAATGCTCTTTATTGATAAAGCTTATCCTCCAAATCTTTCAATTGATTTGCAGATGATATTTTCATATTGTTAATTTTTTGATTGTCGGATACTTCAACGACGGCGTGTTCAGGATTTTTAATTCCCAAACTTTTATTTTTGTCGGATAATTCAACGACGGCGTGTTCAGGATTTTTAATTCCCAAACTTTTATTTTTGTCGGATAATTCAACGACGGAGTTACCGTCCTGTGACCGAGGAAGTAGGGGAGGTCTTATATGCGAGTATTATTTTAGAAAATGCTGGAACGAAGCCTTCGAAATAAACGACTGTGTTGCTTGGAGTACCAAATAAGAATACTGTTTATTATGTCAAAGTGTGTACGAGTCCACTCTATCAGTGTACCCTGGGTTTCTCATGTTGGCAATCTCTATTATTGTCCGTCAGGGTTAGGCTTGTAGTTGTCGCTTCTGTGTTGTTTCCTGTGGCCGGTGAGAGGGGCATGTTAACTCCTCCCCCCCCCCAGTCCGAAGAGAAAGGCCATAAAGGGGTAATGGCCTGATCGGAGAAAGGCGGCTAGGCGAGGTGTTGTTGGTGTACGCCACGAACTCCGACGATACTTTGAATTTAACAATTTGTTTCAAATATGTGTATCTTAATGTTAACATAAGTTTCTTGTTGAAAGTATATGAATGAATATAATATAAAAATTTGTGTATCTAATTCTAGTGTTACATTTTGTTTACATATTATGTGTCGGTGTTAGTATGTGTTGCTGGTGATCCAATGTTCGTAAATTTCTTAACTGTTTTTCTAATTTTTTGTTTGTGTAACTTTTGTCCTTTAGTTGTTACCAGTGTGACGCCTTTGTCTCTATCTACTTTGTGTATTGAAAATCTCGGTGTCGTCTTGTTTCAACGGTTTTCTTTTCTAAATACCGTATCATTAGGCTCAACGTGGACTGGTGTCTCTCTGTCCTCGTTTAGTTTTGCCAATCTTCTTTCTGTGGTCGCGTTTAAATGTTCTTGAACTTTTGGGTATATATCTTTTCTAAATTCGTTTAACTTGTTAAAGTAGTCGTGGTGATTGTCGAATGTTATTGTTTTGTCGAATATGTGAGTTCTTCCGTGGAAGAGTTCGAAAGGGGTATAGGAAGTGCTGGAGTGTATTGCATTGTTATATGTTGCAACTGCTTCTGCTAGTATTTGATCATGTACGCATTCTAGTCGTGCTTCCTTCCTTTTTTTTATGATTATCCTGTATACTTCGGTTAAGGTGGAATGCAGTCTTTCGACCGAAGCGTTGCCCGTTGATTGTTGGAATGATGTTTTATGAGCTGTTATTTGGAATTGGGATAAGAGGTCGTTGAATAGACTGCCCGAAAATTCCGCGCCCTGGTCGAAAACTATTTCCTTTGGTGCTCCGTAGTGACTTATGAATTGTAATAGGGCATCGGCAACTTTTATTGAATTCCTATTGCTAACAGGGTAGGCTTGCGCTAGTTTGGAAAATTTGTCGATAATGGTCAGGTTACAAGTATTGTTAATGAAATATAAGTCTATATGGACGACCGCCAATGGTCCCTCTGGGGCGGTTGGTGTTTGCATCAATGGTCTATGGGGATGTCTATCGTACTTGTGGGTTAAGCAGGTATCGCAATTTTGTATAATTTTAGTATAATGTCTTTTAAATGCGGAAAATAAATGTCCCTTTTTAGATGGTTATATGTTTCAACTATCCCCCTATGATTGGTGTTAAAGTGGTATTCACGAATTTTGATTTCCTGGTCATGGGGATTAGCTATTTCGGTTAGCCATATTTTGCAGCGTGAAATTTTGTATAAGTCATTTTCAAAGAAGTAGTTATTATAAGATTCTTCTATTATTTTGAAAATATCATCTGGCGCAAATATTGCGAATGTTTTATTCGGTTTCAGGATTGTCTGAAGGGTGTTTGTTATGGAGTCGAAAGTATGCAAGGGTTCTGTTATTATATGTCTTGTTTTATGGGCAAATGGTGTTTCTACTTGTTTTGACGATGTTGATCCGGTACGAAATATTATTTGATTATTGAAGTGATTTAGTGGTTGTGAAGCGATTGTTATAACTTGTGGGTCTTCGTTTATATTCAGGTTTGGCTCAATTCTGCTGAGTGCGTCAGCGACTACGTTTTGCGATCCTTTTTTGTATACGACTTCATAGTCGTAAGCGGCCAAGATAGTTTTCCATCGGAGTAGTTTTGGATTCTGGCCTTTAAGATTTTGTAGCCAGATTAATGGCTTATGGTCCGTGACTATTTTGAATCTACGCCCGAAGAGGTATGGTCTGAAGTGACCTACAGACCAAATGATAGCTAACATTTCTTTCTCTATTGTAGAATAGCGGATTTCCGTGTCCGATAGTGTCCTGCTAGCAAAGGATATTGGTCTGTCATTAGTGTCTGGGCCTTGTGACAACACAGAGCCTATTGCATAATTACTTGCGTCTGTGGTCAACGTGAACGGTTTGTTGAAATCAGGGTATATGAGTATGGGATCATTACAAAGAAGATCTTTCGACGTTTCGACTGCTTGTTTAAATTCCTCATCTATTATTATTGACTTCTTTCCTTTTAATTGTCTCGTTATGGGTTTAGTTATTTTTGCAAAGTCCTTTATAAATTTCCTGTAATACCCTAAAAGTCCTAGAAATGACTTAATTTCCCGAGTTGTCGTTGGGCAGGGGAAGTCCTTGATTGCTTGAATTTTAAGTGGGTTTGGTTTGACTCCTTCTTGGGTGACGATGTGGCCAAGGAAGTCGATTTCCTTCCTTAAAAAGTTACACTTGCTCGGTTGGATTTTTAGGTTTGCGTTTTGGAGTTTTGTGAATACAGATTTTATATCTGCTATATGTTTTTGCAGTGATGGTGAGAATACTATTATATCGTCGAGATAGACGTGACAGACGTCGCCGACTAAGTCACCTAAGACGTTATCCATAACGCTCTGGAACGTGGCAGGGGCGTTTTTTAGACCGAAGGGCATCCTCGTGAACTCATAATGCCCATTTTCGACTGTGAATGCCGTCTTGCTTGCGTCGCGTGGCTTCATTTGGATTTGGTGGAAGCCACTTGCTAAGTCTAACGTTGTGAAATACATGGTCTTGCCTATGCTGTCTAGTATGTCTGCAATGTTCGGGATAGGGTATCTATCAGAGACAGTTTTCTCATTTAATTTCCGAAAATCGATTACCAAGCGCCACTTTTTTTCGCCTGTGATGTCACTTTTCTTAGGTACGACCCAGACGGGTGCACTCCAAGCGGAATGGCTGTTTACAATAATGTTTTGTTCGAGCATTTTTGAAATTTGTTTTCGAACTTCGACTTTATGTACAAATGGGTAACGGTAAGATTTTGTGTGAATCGGAATGTTATCTGTTGTGGGTATAGAGTGTTTGACTGCGTTCGAGAACGTTAGTTGGTTGTTCTCGTCGTGAAAAAGTTTTTTGAACGACTTGCATAGTTTAAGTATTTGTTGTTTTTCTTCGTTGTTAAGGTGTTCCATCTGAATGTTTAATTGTTGGTCGCCTAGTCCTTCTGTATCTGTTACTGCGCACATGCAGTTTAAGTATTGATGGGTTCGTGGAGAGAACTCTTCTGCCTGTAACGGTTCTTCGAGATACAGTGTTTGAATCTGGTCTGAGTTATTGCAGACTTCGAAATAAGCAGATCCTGCGATTGCGGTGTATAAGCCGCCTGTTATGGAAATTTGATTATCCAAATTCGTTGTTTCGTATATAAAGTCTCCCTCCATGAAATTTACTGGGAGCGGTAATAGCATTTTGGTATATTGTGGCAGGGTATGTAATGAGTCTACAGGGTTAGCCCTTGTGAGGATTGGGATGGCAATTTCTGGTGTTTCTAGTATGGAGTCGGCAAAGTTTATTTTCGCATTTAGGCCGGATAGGAAATCCATGCCTAGGAGACCGTTGAAGTGGGGGTGGAAATTGAACAGTAAGAATTTAAAATTTGGTATTTTTTCGAATTGTTTGAAATTTATTCCATCTGTATATTCCCCAATTTGGAATGTACTGAGTACAGTGTGAATATTAATATCGGAGCTTAGTTTTTTGATGTGGTCTTTATTAATAAGTGCTGGATTTATAAATGAGTAGGTAGATCCAGTGTCTATTAGGAATTTGAGATGGTTCGACACCATGGAGTTTGGTGATAGGAAAACAAATGGCAAGGAAGATCCGTGAGTCTTCTTGCTTATGTAACCGATTGGCTTCCCGAGGCTTCTAGCAAAAAATTTCCATCATCATTGATGTTACATAGGGGACCGCTTTGATTATGGTTGTTCCTGTCTTTGTGGTTATTTATCTTATCTTGTTTTTCGTTATAATGGAAGGGTTTCCTGCCCAAAGTTTGTTTATCGTATCGACCATTACTATTGTTATTGGAATTATTTTGACGTGTGAAGCGTTTATTATTATTGTTGTTAAAGTTCTGTTGGTGCAGTGGATAACGCCCACTATTATTATTGTTGTAATTTTGTTGTCGCTGTGTAAAGCGACCATTATTGTCATTGTTGGTGTTGTTGGCGTTGTTACCATTATTATAGTTTTGTTGTTGTGGTCTGTAGCGGTTATTGTAGTCACTATTGGCTAATCCTTTCGCGTATGGGTGATTCCTGTATATCGAGCCGTCGCGTCGTCGGTTTTCTTGGTGTTTATTCAAGTTTCGAGAGAAAGTTAATTCGATCTGCCCGTACTCGTACGCTTTCTCGATTGTCTCTGGCCTTTGGTTCCTAATGGCTGACCTAAGTGGGTCCTTTAGTCCAACTAAGAATGTATTCAGGCAGAATCTGTCATATTGGTCACGTTTGGCCTCGAGGGAGTGTCCACTAGGGTCTGCTTCTCTGGCCAGTGACATTAATTCGCTTCTTATTTTCGTGGCCGTGTAATAAAGCTTTCCCATACTGAGTCCGTCCGGGAGATTGTGTAGCTCTCTTACCAGCATTTCTTCCGTTTTCTTGCTAGAGTATAGTCGCTTGAGGTTTGCTTTGATGTCGTCCCAACTGAGGAATACATCGCAAACACTCAGCGCTTCGTCTGCCCTGCCTATAATTTTGTCACGGATAGTTCCAAGTATGTACTGTCCGCATGTTGCTTGGTCCACTGATCCGGCTAACGAAAGTAGTTGTTCTACTCTACCTACAAATCTATCAAGATTGTCAGGCGGGCCTTCGTAGGTGGGTAGATGATGTACAAGGGCAAGTATTTGTTGAAGATTCAGGCTTGAATAGTTAACGGTGGGACATATTGGCCCTGATGCGTTCCCGGAATCCAAAGTGTTGGTGGAATTTTTGTCTTGGGGTTGAACCAACTGGTTTGTGTTTGTAGTAGTTGCAGAGTTACTAGCGATGGAACCACTTGGCCCTGATGAGTTAGCGGAATCCATAGTTTCCGTTATCTCAGATAGACTTGACCCGCTTCTTAGCCCTAATCTGCTCCTAACTGTGTTACTAGTGGTGGCTTTTTGTCTTGGCATGTATGTGTATTGAGAAGAAATCTGTGTTGTTCTTTGAAAATAATTACTAGTAATGTGTATAGAATAATAATATAGTAATTATATGTGAATTAGTGATTATATATATATATTAGTGCTAAGTATATGTATTTGTGTTTGTATGTAAAAATATTCGTATGTATTCTTTCTGACGTAAAAGAAAACCTTTATATGTGTAACCGCTACACAGTTTCCATTTTTATTTGCTTCCCTGTGTTTTTTTATCGGATGTTATCGGCTTCAGCTGTAATGTATGTTATTTAATAAATTTTTAATATATTTTAGAGGTTAGTGAACATGCGACAACAATAGGTTAGGTTGTGGATTGTTTTTAATTTAATTCATTTTATTGATTTTATTTTCGGATGTAGTTCTTTTTTCGTAGTGCGTAGTGTGCAAAAAGGATTCAGCAGTGTAGGCTAACGAGACATCAAGTCTCGCTTCGCCACTCTGGCAAGTCATCAGCTCTCGCCGGCAACCAATGCACAGTGACATAGCAATAATTTAAAAGTATGCGTAACACAAACACATGCATGTTCACTTTATATTTGCCGGAGGCAACTGTCTCACTGTGTATGACCTTTATTTTTTTTTTTTTTTTTTTTAGTTTTGTATTATATTTGTGCAGAATTAATAAATTTTTTTTTTTTTTTTTATAGTATGTATTTTAATAATAATACTTTTGCTTTCATGTAAATTGATTAATGGAAACGATCCCGGTGCCTTAACAGCGATTGTTGTACACATATACGGTCGTTAATCACACAACTTACATTTTTCTTGCAAACTACTGTGTGCAGATGGTCATGGTGTTTTGTCGGCGATTGATATACACTTTGGTGCTTCAGTGATACTAAAATTTGCTTTTTGCGCAGTTAGTTTTGGTCACAAGGAAGTCTAATGTTCGACTGATTTATTTTCACACTCGACGACAGGCTGTCACCGTGACATTTCGGTTCCTCTCAAAGCTACAAAACGCACTCGACGACAGTGACACCAGGCTTGTTGCGTCCTAATGATTGTCCTCTCAACTACAAAACTACAAAAATCAATCGCAATGACGATGCAAAATCAAAAGCAATGATAGAGAATTCACACATGCACACCAAGTGATTTTCGACACACACAGACGGTCACCACACACAGCAGTTTGGAATGTCAAATTTTTTGACTTCGTTATCGTTTTTTTTTTCTCTTTTATGAGTTGCTGTGTATGGATGATCCCGGTGCCTTATCAGCGATTGATGTACACATATACGGTCATCGCATACAGCAACTTTGTATAATTGTTGTAAATTGTCCTGCAAAAGCGATCCCGGTGCCTTATCAGCGGTTGATGTACACATACATATGCGGTCGCTTGCGTGGCAATTAGAATTTTGATTTTTTGTTTGGTTTGTTTACATGTATTATTTGCACAATTTATTATTATTTTTCCACTACGAAAATTTCCACAACCACCACTGTCACCTGTTCACTCACCTCAGCCTACAATGAAGTTAGAACTATGAGCGTAGTGGGCTTGATTAATCCCTTGTTCGTAGTCCGGCTGCGCCAGTTACCGTCCTGTGACCGAGGAAGTAGGGGAGGTCTTATATGCGAGTATTATTTTAGAAAATGCTGGAACGAAGCCTTCGAAATAAACGACTGTGTTGCTTGGAGTACCAAATAAGAATACTGTTTATTATGTCAAAGTGTGTACGAGTCCACTCTATCAGTGTACCCTGGGTTTCTCATGTTGGCAATCCTTATTATTGTCCGTCAGGGTTAGGCTTGTAGTTGTCGCTTCTGTGTTGTTTCCTGTGGCCGGTGAGAGGGGCATGTTAACTACGGCGTGTTCAGGATTTTTTAATCCCAAACTAAATTCGCTTTGATTTCCCATTTCAGATTCGGATCTGACTCGAGTCTTTTCATCAAAGTATTTTTTTTAAATAAATTCCTTTAACGGAAGAATGGTGGTTTCTTCGGAAAAGGAATGTTGAATTAAATTATTTCCGTTGTCGTAATTTAATTTTTCTTCCTTTCCATTATATTTTATCGTTCCTTTAGCTGTATCAATCACAGCTCCGATTTTTTTTAATAGGTTATACCCTACTAGCAAATCTGAATCTAAGCCTTCTATTTCGTAAAATGTATATCGCGTATCAAATATAGTTATCATATGATAATATTTTATTATTGAATATCCATTAACTGTGGATACTCTTTTATATATTGGGAGCTCATTATTACTTTTATAAATTCCTGTTTTTATATAACAAGAGGTTGCCCCAGTGTCAATTAATATTTTTAGTTTTTTATTTAATTTTTTATCATTTCTAATTAAGTAGGGTAATCCTACTCCTGGATTTGGTCTAAAAAATGGTCTTCCTCAATATTATTAAGTCTCATGGTCTTGTTAGCCGGCTGGTTAACAGTTCCAGTCGGTACTCTTTTATTTTGAACCTGATCTTGTTGTGTGTCAGGTTTTTTATTTTGGTTCCCTTTATTTTGATTATAATTATTATTTTGGTCATTATTATAACCTTGATTATAACCGTTATTGTTCCTATTTTGAATCTGAATTGACTCATCTACATCCATTGGCTCTGGCTTATTTTGTTGTGGTTTATTCGATTTCCACTGATTTTGCTGGTTGTTATTATATCTGCCCTGATTCCAATTATTATTCCTGTTCTGGTTATAATTATTATAACCATTTTTTTTTTTATTGTTATTATTGTAATTATTACTTTCTTGGTTAAATCTTAAATTATTATTATTATTCCTTTGGTTATTATAATTATTGTTTAGCTGTCTGGGCTTATTATTTAAATATATTTGCCCGTTTCCACTTGAATTTTGTTCATTATTTTTTTTCTGTGTGGTTGAGAAAGTATTAGCAAAATGAGCCCTCATATTGTTACTTTCCAATTCCTGAACTATAACCATTGCATTTGGTAAGTCTTGAGGATTCATTGAAAATATTGTGTCAGAAATATGACCGTTAAGGTCGGTTAAAAAAACTCTGAGGGCGGTCTTTCTATGTTTCTCGTTCATTTCTAATGTTATTGGTTTATTTCTTCCGTAAGTCATAATAGTTTTATTAATTAATAGAGTTAACTTTCTATTAACAGTTCCGTAGTAATCCATTATGGATAATTTACCCTGGCTTAGTACACTCAATTCTTGTTCAATAATATGGATTGGACGTTTGTCACTAAAGACAAAGTCAAGCCTGGCCATTATGGCATCGAAATTTAAAACTGTACCGTTATGGGTTAAGGCATCATTTGCCATTCCTGTTATTTTATTCCTTAAGATTGACAATGCAGAATAAAACCTATCGCTGCCTCTGGCATATTGCCCCATAGCTATTTCAGCTGACTCTCTCCAGCTGACATACTTATCTTCCTCACCTTTATGTTCCCTTACAGATTTGATGATCTCATATGATGTTTCGCATTTAATATTTGGATCTATAACTTCTATCTGATAATCTTCAACCTTCTTTATTTTATTTGATAATTGCTGTTTTAGATTTCCAATCTCGTCTTTTAATGGATTCAATTCATAATTTACAATCTGTTTTATTAATTTTCCTACATTTAACATTGTGGCGTTTGTTACTGCTTGTTTGTAACTTCTTGAGGAGGATTCACTGTGTGTGGTCTTTTATTACTAGGTCCAGCCTGCTCTTGAGGAGGATTCATTTTGAGGATTTTATCGAATTTTAAAATTAATTCTTCCTCTTTGTTTTATTTTTCTTTTTTTTTCAATTTTCTTAAATATAAATAATAAAAAAAATATTATCGCTCACGAATCGTCCTTATTAAATTCTTCCTCTTGTATGATGATCCTGGTTGGGGTCTTCTTTTCACTCTGAGCCTTCCTTTTAAATGTTATTTTTAAATTTTTGGTCTTCTTGTGGCGAGGGATTGCCCTTCAGCCAATAAATTCTCCTTTTTAGTTGATGATGATTTGTTTTTGTTTTATTAAATATTTAATTTTTGATGTTTTTTTTTTTTTTAGTGTCCGTAGCAGTGAATTATGTTACGATCCCTATTTTTAATTGGGAGTAATTTTTATACCCGTTACTCGTAGAGTAAAAGGGTATATTGTATTCGTGCAAAAGTATGTAACAGGGAGAAGGAAGCTTTTCCGACCCTATAAAGTATATATATTCTTGATCAGGATCACTGGCCGAGTCGAACTAGCCATGTCCGTCTGTATGAACGCTGAGATCTCGGAAACTACAAAAGCTAGAGGATTGGCATTTTGCATGCAGATTCTTCGAGTTTCTACGCAGCGCAAGTTTGTTTCAAACAGATTTCAAACAGATTTCGGAAAAGTAAAAATGCAGTTTTATTCTGTTTATCAATACCTATCGAATTGTAGAAGAAATTTTTCAAATCGGACAATCCATTAAAAAGTTATGAGCAAAAAATGAAACAGCCACTAGATGGCGCTAGTAGCTTTGACGCGTGCATATATTAATCACTCTCCCACTCCCTTTAGCTGAGTAACGGGTATCTAATAGTCGAAGTACTCGACTATAGCGTTCTCTCTTGTTTTTATTAAAGCGGATTATTTTATTTATTAATTTCCACCTTTTTATTTTTAGCTCAACACTAACTTTTTTATTTCGTTGGTTATATTTAAGGGGATTGTTTCATTTATTAGTTTCCTCCTTATTTAATTAACACAACCTTTTTTATTTCGTTGGTTGTAACTGGGTTTGTTGGCCGCACAAATTCTTTTTTCACTTTAAAATTTTATTAGGATTTCGTTTTAAAGCCTTGCTTTGGAATTTTTAAACGCGCGGCCCGACGTTGGGCGCCAATTAACTTTCTCCTTAATGAGTTGATTAAAAAAATGTATTTTATTTTTTTAACTTCACTTATTCACTAGTACAATTGTTTCATAGGTCGAACTTAATTCACTGCTCACTGATTATTACTTCTTCAACTTCTCGATTCGATTCTCAAAAACGGACTGCCTGGACTCAAGTTCAATGATCAATAATGAAATCTCGGCTTAAGAGATTTATCTCAGAAAAACTGATTAAGAGAATGACTCAAGAGAGTCGGAAAAATAGGATGATAAAATTTGGCAATTAAATTTGAAACTGAATTTCTGCCGGAAATTGGTGTTTATGTAAGCGGACTTTGGGGACCGCTTTGGGGCTCCGATGTTTACAATATCGGCTTGGGTGTTTACAGAATCCCTTTGATGCGGGATGTGTGAAATTGATCTGGGTGGGAATAACTTGGAGGCGTACTTAAAAGAAATAGCTGACCACGGGTTTATCTCGGAGTCAGTCTGAATCATTTGGAAATTTGTTCTGAACTCAAAGTCGTTTATAAATTGGGTAAGTGCCCCTAAGTAATGTGTCACATAACTTACATACATATACATACATACCTGAAAAAGAAAATATCAAAAAAAAAAAAGAAAAACAAAGAAAACAAAAGAGGATACCTGCAAAAAGTATGTATTCGCTGTAGTCAGCAAAGAAAATGAAAAGAAAGAAAAACGAAATCGCCTTTTTTGCGACTCCGTTTATATCGCTGTTCCCCACTTAGCGAAATGTAACCCCCAAGAGTAAGAAATGTTTTTATTATTTATTGTTTTTTTTTTTTATTTTGATTTCCTTTACAAATTTTTCTAATTCCTGGAGCTCAGGATTAGCCGGAGATCCCTCCGGGCTTCCGCGGCCCTCTCCGGGTCATGCCACGCAAGTTTTGCTGCCGCTCTATCCATGTGTCGGATGAGCCGCTGTTCCTCCCTCTGACGCCGGTTTACGTCTGATCGCACCGTCGCCATTTGCTGCTGCATTCTCCAGAGCAGATTTTTGTCCAGTTTCCTGCTGCGTCGAAGGCTCTTTAATTCGCTGTGCAGCTGGGAGTTCATCTCCCTCTCCTCGGGTTCTCGTAGCATCTGCATCTCGAGTTGCTGGATTTTGTCTTCAAACAACTCCAGCTTCCTCTGTAGACCAAAGAGGCATTCCATCGTGGAACACAGTTCCGTCAGGTTGGCTTGAATTGTGCGCGTAATTTTGTAGACGCAGCGAGCTGTGTTTACAATCTGGCGATACAATCCGGTGGCATACATGTTGCTTATGGTAAAGTGTCGTTGTCTTGTCGCCGTTTATATAGCGAACCCCTTTAGCCCAATTCCGTCGTTCCGAGTTTTTTCCCACTCTTGGAATGGGAATGATCCTTGGATTTCATCCAGAGGGAGTTCAAGCGAAATAGAGGTCTTTGGCATGGAATATGCCAACGCTCTTCCCACCGACATTTCCCAGTTCGTATAACGCCTTGCCTTTGCGCTGAAGTACAACACAGCGAACCCGATTCGGGCCGAGCCTGGCATTGTATCCCTCCGCTTTGTTACTCTGCCGGTAGTTTTTTCGATAGACAACTTGTCCAACGGAAAATTCCACCGGTTTGCTGCGGGTGTTATAGGCCTTTTCTGCCCGTTCATAGTTCCTGTTTAGTCCCTGGCTCACTTTCTGTCGGATAAGATCCATTTTATCCGGTAGGCTTATCTCTGGGTCTCCAGTCTGGATTCCACCCAGTTTCCTTAAGATAGGGTATGCAGTACCGTGTGTCACCATTTGTGTCCCAATCATGGCATAGTAGGGTTCAATGCCTATCGATTCGTGCCGGCCAATCCTAAGGGTACATTCTATTCGGCTTAGCTGGGTATCCCAATTTCGCTGATCCGATGCAATTGTTGCCCGCAAAATTTGGAGCACCGATCGGTTTAGCCTCTCCGCTGCATTCGCTTGCGGGGAATAGGGCCCCGTTCTCACGAGTCGAATACCGTAGCGGTTCATTAGCTCGGCAAACATTTGAGACACAAATTGTTTTCCATTGTCAGAGTGTATGTATTCGGGTACTCCGTACTGATGAAAAATTCGGGTCTCGAGGAATTTGACTACTTCTGATGCCACGGCATGTCTCTTAGGCTGTAGCCAGACAAATTTGGAGAAGTGATCGAGGCATACAAAAATCACCGAGTTCCCAGTTTTGGTTCTCGGATACGGCCCCATAAAGTCGATAAACAACCTTTGACCGGCCCGTTTCGTGACCCTTTGTTCTCCCATGGGTGGTCGAATATTTTTATTGGTGGTCTTGCTGATCTTACAGACTTCGCACTCTTTCACTACCTTTTGCACATCTACTGCCATCCCTGGCCAGAAGTAAAACTGTCTCAGTTTGGCTAGAGATTTGTGCAAACCCCCATGCCCTGCGGTCATGGCATGATGTGCTCTCCAGACTAATTCAGATCGCAGCTCGACGGGTACCCAGAGCTTCCATGCTCTGCTTTCACCGACGGCATCCCCCGAGACTAATTCAGATCGCAGCTCGACGGGTACCCAGAGCTTCCATGCTCTGCTTTCATCGACGGTATCCCCCGAGCTGAACCCTATCCGCTTGTATACAAAGCCGTCCGTTGTTTGTACGTCTGGGATTTTCCCCTCATTCTGGTTTACTGCGTGCACAAATTTTACATATTCCGGGGATTGGAACGCTGGTGAGTCTAAGTCTATCTGGATATCCTGTTCCTCTGCTTTCTCTTTCTGTAGCTCGTCCATATACACTCGTGAGAGGGCATCGGGTATGACGTTAAGTGCTCCTTTACGATGTTCGATGGTAAAGTCGAACGCTTGCAGCTTCAGACTCCATCGTGCTAATCTGCCGGATAAATCCTTTTGACTCATCAGCCATTTTAGACTAGCATGATCGGTGATCACTTTGAACGGCATGCCTTCTACGTAAGCGCGGAATTTGGTGATGCTAAGAAGGGCGGCATAGCATTCAAGCTCTGTTATGCTATAATTCCGCTGTGCCTTGTTCAGTTTGGCGGACATGTAGGCAATCGGGTGTTCGCCACCTGAGCCATCCGTCTGAAATAAAACTCCTCCCACTCCAGTTGTTGATGCATCGCACTGAATGGTGAAGGGCTTTTTAAAGTCAGGGGTGACAAGTACAGGTGCTGATGCCATGTTAGCTTTGAGTTCTTCAAATGCCTGTATTGCCTTTTCGGACAATTCAATTTTCTTGACTCGGTCTTTCTTCAAACAATCATAAAGTGGGGCCGCTGTTTGGCCATAGTTTTGAATAAACCTCCTGTACCAACCAAAAACCTCCGCATCTGTTTGGGAGAGCTTGGTTGAGGAAATTCTTGGATCGACTGGATTTTGGAATCGTCCGTTCGGACGCATCCTCCTCCTACTACATAGTCTAGATATCTAGCCTGGCTATAGCAAAACTTACTTATGTCAACATTTATTGTCAGTTTTGCGCGCTGAAAGCAGTCACTGACCTGGCTTAACATATTCAGGTGTTTTTCAAAAGTAGGTGAACAAACGGAGGTCAATGAGGTACACGAATACATTCTCGCGTAGCGACGCCGGTATTACTTTATCCATTAGTCGGCACACAGCGGTCTGCCGGGTACTGTAAACGCGGTTTTCTGCCTACTTCTAGTTTCCAGAGGTTTTTGCCAAAAAGCGTCTTTTGAATCGATTGCGGAAATGTAGTATGTTTCCTGTAAACGACTTAACAGACCCTCGATGTGTGGCAACGGGTATGCATCTTTGATTGTCCGGGAATTGACTTTGCGTGCGTCGAAGCAAAGGCGGTTTTTATGGACTTTCTGTACTAGCGTCACTGGTGAAATCTAGCTACTGTTGCTTTCTTCGATCACGCCTAGGCCAAGCATGCGATCTAGCTCGGCATACACCAGCTTTTGCTTGGCTGGGGAAATCGGATAATGCCGCTGCTTGATCGGCAGGTCTTCGTCTGTTACTTCTATTATATGTTACTCCAAGCTGGTCTTTCCTAAACCTTTATCCAGACATGATGGGTATGTCTCAATTACTCGTCTCAGCTTGTGTTGTTCTGGAGATAGCTGATGAGGCATGTAAGCGGTTTCGGGCTTAGGAGGGTCGTTCATATCCAAGTCTCCGGCCATTAAGTCGTACTCCGGTGGTGCTTCGATGGCTGCAAACTCGGTTCCACCCTTACCAAGGAATGTTAGGCCAAACGTATCCCAGAAGTTAATTCCGAAATAAAAACGTTGTGTCAGACCTGATACTATCAGAAATTCCAGGTCGTTGGTCTCTCCTTCCCATTCCACGGGTAGGGTTATGGTTCCGACTACTCGGGTTTCGCCGCCACTAGCGGTGCGCACACATTCTTCGTTGAGCTTCCTTATGGGCCGCGTACGGTTCCTTAAGAAGGCTTTCGCTCCTCTACCAATACAATTCGCACTAGCGCCTGTATCCAGTAACGCTAGTATTTCTTCTCCGTCAACCTTGGTTTTGGCAAAGAAACGGTTATCGTTTTGTATGCTCACTACCGTGTCTATTACTTTCTGCTTGAGCTTGCGATATTCTGCTCGGGCATCATATAGCCTCTGCATCTTTCGTGTGTCCCGTGTCGTGTTGTCCGTATCTTCTGAGCCTTGGAAGATACGCTGTCTTGCCAGTTAGCGTCTGCATCGCCTTCGATCCTCTCACACAATCGGCAGGTGGCGTCATGGAATCTTGTAAGGCAGGGATCTTCTTTTGGATGTTTTCTATAGAAGTCCGCTGATTTGCCGCATTTATAGCAGACTAATTTGTGGAGTGGTCCTCGGCATCCCTGTCCGTTTTCTAGCCCCGATCGGGTGTCTCTTCGCTTCCGGTTAAATTCTTCCACAGTCACAGCGTCCGGAAAATCCTGTGGTGTTTGATAATCCTCGAGTTCACTGACCGGCCTGCTTCGCGCGGCCCTGCCGATACTCCTTAACCAGCGGTCCACTCTAAGTCCTTCCTTTTTCAGATCCGCTAGCGACCTAATCGGGGATGTCAGCAACAAGCTTCCCATCTGGGCATTTAGATTGTCCTTGATAAGCTCCACAAATTTCTCTTCTTCTAGCTTGTTCTGCAATTGGAAATGCAAGTTATGCATATCAGAAACATAGTCGCTAAAAGATTCGTTTTGCCCTTGTCGCCGCTCCATCAACGCGTTTCATTTCCCTGGTTAACGAGTAGTAGTGAAACTCGTAATCCTCGGCTCGATCTTCCATCAGCTGCCAATACCACTTGCTGGCAACTCCTACCAACAAGCTATGGAATTCTCGGAACACTTGTCGCTGGTCTATCCCATAAAGTTCTTGCAACCGTTCGACGCGGAACAAGAAACTTTCGACCGTCATACTGCGGCTGTTTCCATCAAACTTCATATTCCATTTGTCTAGTCGGACTCCTTTCGACGACTGGAATCCGGGGCTTCGGTCGTACTCTGGGTGTCGTGGATAACTTGTGTCCGGGCCGTTATTTCGGAATTAGTGGTGTTGGGATGTGTCGGGGCGCCGGGGGTCTCGAAGCCGATGCCTCTGGCTGTTGAGAGTCTCCTGCGATAGCGGTTCGAGAGGCGGCGTCCCTTGGTAACACAAGAAACTGTCAGATGGGTGTGCCGGAAAGCGAGATGGTGGTGGTAATATTGGCTGCTCCACCCTCATGGATTGTGAGGATCGCAGTTCCACTACTTGCGCCTTCAACGCTTCTATCTGCGCTGCATGGCTACCTGTGTCTCATTATTTTGTTTAATCACCGATCGCATTATTTGCTCTCTTCTCTCGGCAGCTTCTAAACTGCTTGTCGGGTTGGCCTCATACTGTGGGAGCATACTTGAGCGTCCCTTTGGCTGACCCAGAGGAGAATTTTCTCCGCTACAGCTCCTTCGGATTCGTCTAATTGATCCATGTTGTGTGTTGACTTTCTTTATGAGACTTTTTAAATTAGTTTCTGTTGAATTGGGAGCGACTCAGTGGTACGCTCCCAAGCTTTTTATTTTCGATTCTGAATTCTTAATTCTATTACATGTTTGCATAAAGTTAAGATCGGCCGGCTATGTCGGCAGAGACGCCGGCACTCGGGAACTGCTAGGTTTATAAATGTATTTGTGTTTTGTTATTGTGGCCAAATGCAAAATGCCAAATAAGGTGTCTGTACTTAAATCGATGCATAACACTGAGTACAGTGTGCATTCGATATGTGAACATACTACATCTCCCTCCTTTTGAAAAATAACGTAATTATATGGAGTTATTTTCTTGGTGTATATTTAATCAAATAAAAACACCTCTTAACGAGGTAAAAAATTAGTGACGATCGCACCTTCAACATACAAAAGTTCTGATATCAACATTTGTGACGAAAAATTATTACACTCGTCATCGAATACACTTCTAAAATTTTCTCATTCGGCCCGCCCTAGCAAACTATTCATCTTCACTCTTCACAGGCATTTTCTATTGCAGCGTGCCGAGAAAGAAAATCGTTAGAGGCGTTTTTGAGAAAAATAAAATAAAGCTAAAAATAACCTTTAAAAAAATGGTTTTGTGCATAACTTTTTAGCTATTGCATATACATTAATAGTGTTGAGAAGGCGTTTATTGTACTTAAAAATACCTTTAATATGAGGTAAAGCACAAGTAGCTTAAGTATATCGCAAGTATTGGGCTTACGAAATTTAGCCATTTTTAGCTGTTTTCCCGCTAAACTAGCGAGTTTTTCCAAAAGTGGTAGAACTAATGTTTCTTATATCGAGCTGTTTAACACCATATAACATTTCCAGGATTTTAAACCAACGTTTTGGGACAAACAGACAAGCGCATAAACTCACAAACTCACAAACTGACAAACAGAATTAAATTTTCATTTTGGGAAGAAGAAGAAAATCTTATTTTGGCTATAACGTTTGAACGGAGCATCGGATTTTATCATATGACCCCTCATTCGACGCGTATTTGCAATTGGAACACAACTAAAACAATGCGAGGCGGCATTTATCAACATTTATCAACAGCCCCAAAATTCGAAATTTTCACTTTTTTACTTCCTCTGCTCTCTCTACCAAGCCAATTGATTTTCTTTAAGTCTTGGTATGCAATCCTGTTAGTTTTTGCGATACCTTTCGATTGGTGTATTATGATCGGACCATCACAGCAGATTTTCAATTCTGCGGCTATATATAGTAGTCGCCTTCGCACACTCTCCTTGTGCGCTTCGTCACTACATGGACTGCCGTCCATAGTGATATAAATGAAAATATTTTTATTAAATTTTTTTTTTTTTTTTTTTTATTTGTAGTTTAATTTATTAAAAATTGTTTTGAATCAAAAAGTATTGTTTATATATAATTTATTTATTATATATTTTTTTTTTTTCAATATAAGTATTGTTTTGTTTTTGTGTATGGTTCTTATTGCGTATGATCATACGTGATATATATATATAAGAGAAATAAAGTGATTATGATATAAAAATTTTTAACCAATCCTTATGAACTGCTTGCTTCTTATTTTTGTTATTCGAAATTACTATGTTTTCTCTTTCTTCTATTTTTTCTACCTTATATGGTCCAGGGTATTTAAAGTCTAGCTTGTGCCCTGTTTCATTTTTTAGCAAAACTTGGTTTTATATTATCTATACTATTGAAGTGTTTGGCCAAATTAGATGTTTTACCAAAAGCTAACTCGTATGGACAATAGTCATGTGCCATAGAGGGTGTTGTGTTGAATCAGTATACGAAATATTGCAACCATACATCCCAATCTGTTTTATCAACTGAGATGTATGAGCGGATGAACTCATTAAATGTTCTGTGGCTTCGCTCCACGGTTCCTACAGTCTGGTGATGATGTGCTGTTGAAGTTATGTTTTTGATATTTAAGTTTTTACATAGATCTTTAATTATCGAATTTTTGTATTCTGTTCCCATGTCCGTGATGAACGTCTTCATTGGACCGTACTTCAGAATAAAATCTTCGAATATAGCTATTGCTACTGTTTTTGCACTTTTGTTCTGGATTGGGTTTGCTGCAAGGTACTTAGTTAAATCGCAAATTAGCGTAACTATGTATTCATTTCCTTGTTCAGATTTAGGTAGTGGACCGATCGTATCCACAATTACCCTGTCGAAAGCCGTTTGTGGTGTTTCGGTGATAGTTAATGGGGTCTTTGTATGTTTTGTTGTCTTTGCTTTTTGGCATTTAGGACATTTTCTTATATATTTTGTTATATCTTTGGTCATGTTTTTCCAATAATAATGCCTTTTTATTTTTGCTAATGCTCTAGCTATGCCTGTATGACCTCCTTGTATTGGATCATCATGGAATGTAAACAGTAATGCTTCTTTCTCTTTGTCATTATTTGATAATTGGGTCACCGGCTTAAGTAGCGCTCCTCTTAATGATTGTAATTTTTTATTGCCCATAATTTTAAAAGATTCCATTGAAATGGTTTCTTTTCGCTCGGTGCCACTTTGAGTTGGCTGATATTAAGTATACCGGCTTCTTTTTCAAGCCTTTGAAAGAACTGACCTAAGTCAAGAATTTCATTGGTGTACAAATCGCTAACATCAATTCTTGCTATAACCTTTTTCCATGCTTTAGTTAGCAAAATGAATCAGTTATTCGCAAGGTCACTACTTTTCGTTCCTCGTCATTAACAATGACTTCGTATACGTTGGGCTGAGAAGCTTTATTTAGAATATGCCTAGGCAAATCTATTTTTTCTTTTTCTGTTCCTGCGCAGGAATTTTTCAGTTTACTTTGATTTCTGGTAGTGACTTTCAGAATTTTATTATTTGTCTGGATATTTTTTAAATCCGTTATTGTTATTCTTGATAGCGCGTCGGCTATATGGTTGTCTTTTCCCTTAAGATATTCCACAGTAAAATCATATTCTTCAAAGTCTAATCTCATTCGTGTTAATTTCGAACTTGGATTTGTCATTGAAAATAGATAGGTTAAAGGCCTATGGTCTGTTTTGTATGTGAAATGTTTTCCATAAATATATGGTCGAAAATTGCCCAGTGGATGGCTGCTAACTCTTGTTCTGTTGTATTTTTATTACTTTCTCCTTTCGTAAAGGATCTTGATGCATAGGCTACTGGTAGCTGAGTGTTATTGTAATCTTAAGTAAGAACAGCTCCACATGCTTGTTTTCTTGCATCTGTTGTTATGCAAAATTCTTTATTAAAATCGGGATATTGCAATAATGTGGGTTTCATCAATTGGGTTTTTAGGTATTCAAATGCGAATTGACATTTATCTGTCCAGTCAAATGTAACATTCTTTTTACATAATCTAGTTATGTGACGTGAATAATCGGAAAAATTTTTAATAAAACGTCTGTAGTAATTGCAAAATGCAACGAATCTTCTAGCGCTGTCTGCGTCCGTTGGGACTGGGTATTTTTCTATTACTTCGTATTTTTTACTATCTGGTAAAATACCTTTGTCAGTACACTTGTGTCCAAGAAAGGTCACTTCATGTCTGAAAAATGTGCACTTCTCTGGGTGCAGTTTAAGGTTGTTTTTTCTACATAGATCAAACACGTTTGTAAGATTTTTAATCATGTGCTTTTCTGAACAACCGATGAGAATTATGTCATCCATATACAAGAATGCCTGGGAAGGTTCGATACCTGAAAATGCAATTGTCATCATTCTTTGGAAAGAATTTGGAGCTATTTTTAAACCATAAGGTAATCGTGTAAAACGATAGGAGCCATTGCTCGTGGAAAAGGACGTTATATTTCTAGACGTATCTTCGAGTTCTATTTGATGAAATCCTGACATTAGATCTAGACATGAAAAGTATTTGGCTCTACCTAATTGGTCAAGAATATCGTCTATTCTTGGTAGTGGAAATTTATCTGATAAAATTTTTTTGTTTATTTGGCGGTAATCAATTACTAAACGCCATCTTTTTGTATTGCAATTTGGTAATGATTTTTTCGGAACTATTAATAATGGACTGTTGTATTCTGAAACTTATGGTTCTACTATTTTATCTTTAATTAGTTTTTCTACTTGTTTTTCTACTTCTTCTTTTTGGCTATGGGGGATTCTGTAATTCTTTATATATACTGGTTAATCATCTTTCGTTCTTATTTTTTGTTTATAGAAATTGTTAGTTGATATCGGCTCGGTTTCTATCCCGATATGTATTTGGTGCATAATTCTTTAAGTATTTCTTTAAATTGAGGCGGGAAATTTTTGTTACGTTTTTCTAAAATTTTTTCTTTATTTGTATTTTTATTAGATTTAATTATATCGTAATTATCCAATGGTTCGACTTTAAGTGTATTTAATTGAAGAATTTCTGCTTTATTTGTTGTGTTTAGAATTCGGACAAAGGTGTTTTTAGAATCTGCAATGGAATTTCCAATGAATATTCTACTTTGGATTTCTTGGTTTGGAATTAGTATATACCTGGTTTCTGAATTTATAATTATTTTTCGGACTACTTCAGATCTTGCTGGTAAAATGGTCGAATTATTTTCTAGTGTATGATTTATTGGAATATTAATCGGATTACGAAGATTATTTGGTCTTAGTATAAGCCAATCATTTTCTGGTTTTAAATCTATTTGGCAATTGTATTTTTTCATAAAATCTATTCCTATAATTCCATCACATGGAATAGGAAAGTTGGATGTTACTATATGGAAATTATGCGGTATAGCATAGTTGCCTGATAGAAGTTCTATTGCTGCTAAACCTTTTGAATTTGTTGTTCCTTCGCCAACGCCTGATATTTGCGTAATGTTTTTATAGTCAACATTGTTAAATGAGTCTGAGGATTCTTTGATTAAAGAGATGTCTGCACCTGTATCAACTAGTAATGTATATAATTTATTTGTGTTTTCATTTTTAAGTGAAATAAAAAGATTGAAGTTAAGATTGATAGTGTGAACCGTATTCATTACTGGGTTTTTTATCTTAAGGGTCTTTATTGGTTTTCCGAAGTTGTTTGTACTTGTCGGACATTATTGTTGTTATTTTGTCTGTTTGCGTTTGTATTGGTATTGTTATTACCGTTGGCGTTGTTATTGGAGTTATATCCATTATTGTTTCCACCACGGTTGTTTCCTCTGTAATTACCACGACCTCTGTAGTTGTTGTTGGTCTGGATATTATAATTTCGGCTATAACCGTTATTTTGGTTATAACCATTGATTTGGTAATATCCATTATTTTGATAATTACCTCTGTTGTTACCACTACCGCGATAATTATTTCTGAAGTTATTACCACGATAGTTATTTCCTTTTTGTGTGTATAGGATCGAGTTGGCGTTGCCTGTCATCTCAGTACTACACTGTATGTACTTCGTGACGGCTTCGTTCATTGTTGAAAAGTTGCCAGCTTCTAGGATAGTCTTAAGTCGGCCATGCTCACAATTTTTGATCATTGTGGTTATAGCTTTCTTTGTGCTGAACTTGTCGGCATGTTCAGCCGGTAGTCCTTCGTCAATGTATGAGGCTTCAAGGAGCTTTCGTAGGTTATCTATTTCATTTGTAAATTTTTCAGCAGTTTTGCCTTTTTGGCTTGTTTTAGCCATTTTTGCTTTGACAACGTCAGATGTTTCTCCGACAATAGTGTCTTGCAGTTTTTGGATTATTGCGTTTATCGTTAGTTCATTTTGAACCTTATATAGTGTAGATCCTACAATTTTTGATTTGACGACTTCTAAAATTAAATTCCGGAATGGCACTTGATATATCTTTAATATATGCCCGTTGGGCAGCTGGATCTGCCATTATGTTTTCTTTTGTTTCTACTATATTTGTATCTGAATCTATATTTTTCTCTTCTTCTGTTTCTGACTCTACTGCTTTAATAAATGCAGGGATTGAGAGATCGTGTACACTGTAGATCTTTTTCATTTATTTCGATATCTTTGCTTATATCTGAATCTTCTTCTTCTGCTAGGGCTTTTGGTTGGTCTAATGTTAAAGGCGTATTTAAAATTGTCGGGATATATATTTTTAAATCATACTTATCCTTGACAGCTATTAGGTTTGCCTGCAACTTTATCAATATTTTGGATAATTTTGATAAGTTTGTTTTGTTAATTATTTCCCTATTTTCATGCACTAGGGTTCTTGCATGATTGTAAGAGTCTACAAGAATTTTTGCATGTTTATCTACTGTTTCTTTTTGTGTTTGCCTTTTTTGGCTTACACATTTGTAAGACTTTTCAAATGTTTCTTTTAATTCTCGGATATGGAGTATTAACTGCTCCCATTCCATATTAAATTTTTATACATTTTTGTTTTTTTTTAATTTTTACTTGTGCATAATTTTTAGCACGTTAATATGTCCTAGGACTGGGTCTATGTCGATTTCGGAGAATACTTTACAGTTTCTCACGGTAGACAGTACTATTGCCTTTTGCGTTCTGCTGCAATGAATAATTGGAGAGAATTCAAGATCGTACCTATTCATGTATTCATACTCAAAATCTGCAATTAATAGAGGCTCTGCTCTGTTCCTAATTAAGGCTAATACCATATTCTCAAAATTTGGTTGTATCCATTTTAGTAATTTTCTTATTTGTTTTAATGATTTTCATTTCTTTTTAAACGGGTATTTTAATTCTCGTACATATACAATTTTTGTTTAAAATTTAATTTTTTGTTTTAATTAAATTTTTTTTTTTTTTTGTATTTTATTATTAATAATTGTTTGGCGCTTGTTAAATTAGATTTCATCCAGATCATTAGCCTGGCTTCTGTTAATGGCTCTCTTTGATACACATTTGATGTGGAACATATAGGCCTTATATAAAATATATGCGCTCATAAAGAAAACAAATACTGATAGTAAAATATTCGTTAATTTGAAAACAATATTTTGTGATTCAATTTTATTTATTACGTTAGCAGTGGAATCCACTGACTTAACTTCTACTAATCCCATATTGGGTATTTTTTCTGTCTCGTTTGTAATATCTGTTTTGGGTATTGAATTGTGTTGCAATTTTGAGTTTTATTTGCAAAGTAACAAGCTGGTCACACCACACACACTACTACGACTTCGACATTGTATTTCACCGTGAAAAGAAGAGACACGGCTTATTATAAAATATAGTTATAATTTCCTATGAACTTAACGTTCACTCGTAGTGTTATTATTTCGGAACGGATCTACTGGGGGGTAATTCACGCAAGGAATTCCACACATTCTCACAGGTTATGGGCCCAGCCTAACCAAGAGAACCCAGGAAGCTTTTTCTCAATCTTGTACGGAGAAACCAAATCGCGAAATCAAAAATGGCGGGTGCGTTCATCAAGATCGAGGCGCTTAACGCAGAAAACTACGATACGTGGAAATTAAAAATGCGAGCCGTATTAGTGAAAAACGATTTATGGCAGTATGTAAGCGGTACACAAGAATGTCCGTCTGAAGAAGACAAGAAGGTGGCATGGTGGCGGCAAGATGAAAAGGCCCGAGCGGACATAATATTGTCCATTTGCGCGTCCGAGTTGCCACTACTGGATGGCTGCGAAACCTCACATGCTTGTTGGCTAAAACTTCAGGAGCAGTTTCAATCAAGAGGCCCCATGCGAAAAGCTGGCCTTTTGAAACGAATAGCGCTATCACGAATGTCTGAGGATGGAGATGTACGCCAACATATCCATGATTTCTTCGACGCCGTGGCCAAACTCAAGGAAATTGGAGTTGAAATTGGTGATGATCTGTTAGCAATACTATTGCTATACAGTTTACCGGAATCGTACGAAACATTTCGGTGCGCGATGGAATGCAGAGACGACTTGCCAGGTCCAAGTGTACTTCGTGTCAAAATTCTAGAAGAATCTAGTGCGCGTAAAACAAAAAGCGAACGAAACGATCAAAGCGCAATGTACGCGAGCCGGCATAAGTACAGCAAGCAGAAGTACAGCTATGCGAAGGAAACGGCACCAAAGAAAAACAGAAAATGTTTCGCCTGCAATAAAATTGGGCATCTAGCGCGGAACTGCACGTTGAGACGAAACGCTAGACAGAGTGAGAAGTCCGACGAAAAAGGGAATATGGCAACAACGCTAAATATTGCAGAAGAGGCAAACGGTGCAGCAGCCCTTGGCCGTATGTGGTGTATTGATAGTGGGTGCACATCTCATATGAGTTCGAACGCGAGATTATTTAAAAATATAGAGAACACTAATAAAAAGCTGCATTTGGCAAATAAGGAAACAACCAAAGTAAACGGAGTCGGCGATATAAACGTGCAGGTCAAAGCAAACGACATAAAACGGGAGAGCGAAGTAACACTGAGAGAAGTTTTGTATGTGTCCGATCTGCGCCAAAATTTATTATCTGTGTCGAAAATGACAGACAAAGGTTTTGAGGTACTTTTTCGGAAAAATGATGCAGCCGTTTTAAACAACGGGAAAGAGTGGTTAATTGCTAAACGTTTTGGATATCTCTACTATTTGGACACGAAGGCGCATCAGGCAAATCAGGCCATGACAGAAAATCAAAACAATTTCGATTTGTGGCATCGCAGAATGGGCCACCTAAATGGAGGTGATCTGATAAGTATGGCAAGATCAGGAAAAGTGAATGGTTTGGAGCTTGGTGACAACTTAAACCCATCCGAGTGTGAAGTCTGTATCAGTGAAAAACAAACAGCGTCTTCATACAAACGGGCGGAAGATAAGAGAACCAGCTGTTTATTAGAAATTGTACATAGCGACGTGTGCGGCCCAATGCGCACCAAATCAAATAGAGGCCGCAAATATTTTGTCACCTTTATAGATGACTATAGCCGCTATTGTGAGACACATTTTCTTAAGCAGAAATCTGATGTATTCGAGGCTTTCAAGGCCTATAAAGCCTCGGCGGAAAACTTTACAGGCAGGAAGATTAAGGCTCTTCAATCAGACAACGGCACCGAGTATTGCAATAAGGCAATGGAGGAGTTTTTCAAGACACATGGAATAAGGAGACGACTAACTACACCGCACACGCCGCAACAAAATGGGATTGCGGAGCGGCACAACCGTACATTAATCGAGATGGCCCGCTGCATGATGAGGCAGTCTGGGGCTCCACCATCGTTTTGGGCAGAAGCGGTAAACACGGCAAGCTACATCCGAAACAGATGTCCGACAAAGGCTTTAGATGGCGGAATTCCTTATACCCAGTGGACAGGTAAAATACCGACTGTATGGCACCTGCGTATTTTCGGTACAAAAGCATATGCACTTGTTAAAGGCAAAAATCAAGGCAAGTTCGAATCAAGGTCTGAAGAGTGCGTTCTAGTTGGATATGACTCAGAGTCCAAAGCGTATCGTTTGTATTCTCCGAAGAGGAGAGTGACTTTCGTAAGCAAAGATGTTAAATTTTTGAATATTCCAGGATTTAACAGCGCTCACTCCGAGTTCTACGATGACGAGCAAGAAATCGGCGTTGAAATCCATACAAACCAAGAAGCTGATCGAAGTCATCCGGAAGACCACGATGATGACTCATCAAGCGACGACATGGTACAAACAAATGCGCCGAATGCGGGAAACCCGGTAGACCGCGTAAAATGTATCATCCAACGAAGGAAGAAATAGTTAAAGATGCCGATCTCCCACCGAACGACGTATTCGAGGAATGCGAAAGTGTTTATGTAGCCATCACGGATGATCCGGAAACCCTTGACGAAGCGAAGAGCTCCGCTGACTTTATCGGCTGGTCCCAGGCAATAGAGGACGAATACATGGCGCACATTATCAACCAAACGTGGGAGATAGTTGAACGGCCAAGTGGTAGAAAGGTTATCGGAAACAAACTAGTGTTTCGAACCAAGGACGACGGCTCCAATACAGGAAAGAAAAAAGTTCGACTTGTAGCCAAAGGCTGCTCTCAGCGTCCTGGAGAGGATTTTCAGGAATCGTTTTCCCCGGTGGTGCGATCTACGTCAATAAGACTATTGGCAGCTCTAGCAGCAGAATTTGATATGCAAATCCATCAGATGGACGTCGTCACTGCTTACCTCAACGGCGAGCTAGAAGAAAAGGTGTACATGAGTGTTCCCGATGACTTCATGGAGTTTGCGCGGCGACTAAAAGCAGGTGGACCCATCGGATCCAAACAGATTGCAGCAGATTGCAGCTGATATGGCAAATGAGATGACCGCAGGAGAAAAGAGAGCCACAAATCCCACATGCCTAATCAAAAAGGCGCTTTATGGATTACGGCAGTCAGGTTTGCGCTGGTACTGCAAGCTCACCGAAAAACTTAAAGAAATCGGATGCGAGCCAACGAAACAGGATCCATGTTTTTTCGCAAAGAGAGAAGGGCAGAAAATTTTGTTTATCACTATTTATGTCGACGATTTATTGTTAGCCACAAATCACCCCAAATGGCTTATTCAAGCGAAAGATCATTTAAGCAAGGCGTTTGAAATGAAGGATATTGGCCCTGTTAAAAACTGTTTGGGTATTGAATTTGATCAAAACTTGCAACTTGAAACTGAAAGCGTACAGTTTCAATGTCACAGCAAAAGTATATTGATATAGTGTTGAAGAGATTCGGAATGGTTGATTGCAAACCTGCTGCAACTCCAATCGAGGCGAAGTGCTCACTTAAACGACCGGAACAACCCAACGAAAATGAAATGGAAAGGTATCCATATCAAAGTTTAATTGGCACTTTAATGTTTATTTCAGTTATGACTCGACCAGACATCGCCTACGCAGTGAACTTCTTAAGTCAGTTCAACTCGAGCTACGATGCTAACCACTGGAAAGCAGCTAAGCGAGTTCTTCGATATCTACACGGATCGAGGAACCTGGGACTACTTTTTCAAGGCTCAGGCGAAGATTTGTATGCGATCGGCGCTCATATTCAGGCCAGGCGTTTATCCTAGCAGGTGCGGCTGTGAGCTGGGAGGCACGCAAGCAAAGGACCGTGGCACTATCCAGCACGGAGTCTGAATATCTGGCAATGTCTAGCGCAGCCAAGGAAGCTGTGTATTTAAAGGCTCTCCTCAATAGTCTAGGCTGGACCTGCGAGACTGTCAAGATTTTTAACGACAACCAAAGCGCTCAGAGATTGGTCAAAGGCTTCGGTTTCCATCCACGCACGAAGCACATAGACGTACGTCATCATTTCATACAGGATATGCACAAGAGTGGTGACATCGATATAGAATACATGCAAACCGATAAGATGCCAGCTGATGTCATGACCAAAGGGCTTAGTAGTTTAAAGCATTCGAATTGTATTTTTTGGCTAGGCATCACTTGTATCAATTAATTTATATATTGTTACTTTGAGGGCGCGTGTTGCAATTTGGAGTTTTATTTGCAAAGTAACAAGCTGGTCACACCACACACACTACTACGACTTCGACATTGTATTTCACCGTGAAAAGAAGAGACACGGCTTATTATAAAATAAAGTTATAATTTCCTATGAACTTAACGTTCACTCGTAAAGTTATTATTTCGGAACGGATCTACTGGAGGGTAATTCACGCAAGGAATTCCACACATTCTCACAAATTGCTTTTAAATGAGACTTTCATATATATTAAATTTTACTGTTTATTAGTATATCATTTTTTAAACATGTATATTCACAATTAGGGTTTTCGAAAGGTCCTTTACAATAAGAAGGGCACTGAGGCTTCCTCGCTTCTTTCATGTCCTGCTTATTTTTATAAGCTTGCAATTCCCTATATATGTTTTCTAATTCTTTTTTAATTTTTATGTTCTCTTCCCATGGTACTGGGGTTGATTTTGTATCATAAAGTTGCCAATTTAATTCCTTAATCTTGAGATTTATGAAATTTTTTTGTCCTCCTGTTTTTTTTTACTTATTTTTCTTGATTTAGGCATATATGTATATATATATTTTTTTTGGTATTATGGAGGTATTTATATATTTTACAGGTATCCCTACCTAGGTAAAAAAAATTAAGACCCGCAGCTAGAAACTGCCTGGTCTGTACAATATTATTAATATTATTTTGGCATCGCAGATGCTTAAATTAATATAAAAAAAGAAGTAATGTTGGGCGCTCTTGGAAGCGCTGTCGGTTCACTTTTCCGTGGTCCGGCTTGGCGCGCCGAACGGGACCGGTGCTGGCTGCATAGGCTATTTCATCTATCGTTGGGATACACTTCCAGTCTCTGTGCATCCCTTTGCTCAATAGGAGCAGGTGTCGCCAACGAAGGTGAAGAAGGTGGATTGCCTTCCGCACTTATATATTTCCAGCGTTGGTGTAGAAGGATTTGCCATTCTTTCCACACTTGTTAAATTTTCGTTGTCCGGGGCCTCTGGGCTCAGGCGCTACCTGTGCAGGTCATCGCACAGGTGTCGTTGGTTGTTATAGTTGTTGGTTGCTGGGTTGCTCCTTTAGTTGCTGTAGCTCAAAAGTTTATGTTGCTCTAACATTTAGCTTTTAGTTGTTATAGTTGTGTGTGCTTTGTGTGTTATATTTGCACTGTTTCGCTGAGGCCTTGCCCCGTCTGATCTTTTTATTCGCTTTTGTGCATTTATTTACGTCACTCGCACTCACACGCACATTTTTCACACTAAATTATGTTTTTTTTTTTTTTTTCAAAGACAACCTTAGTCACGGTCGCCATGTGTTGACTTTCTTTATGAGACTTTTTAAATTAGTTTCTGTTGAATTGGGAGCGACTCAGTGGTACGCTCCCAAGCTTTTTATTTTCGATTTTGAATTCGTAATTCTATTACATGTTTGCATAAAGTTAAGATCGGCCGGCTATGTCGGCAGAGACGCCGGCAGAGCTGCGGTCGACGCATATGTATAATTGTGCTTATATATGAGAGAGAGAGAGAGATACTATGTTCACTTGGCCGTCGGAGCGGTCGCACATATCAAATATGCTGACACTGCAGTTCCCACGCATTTGAGGGCGGTTATATAACCGGGCACTCGGGAACTGCTAGGTTTATAAATGTATTTGTGTTTTGTTATTGTGGCCAAATGCAAAATGCCAAATAAGGTGTCTGTACTTAAATCGATGCATAACACTGAGTACAGTGTGCATTCGATATGTGAACATACTACAGTTGTCTTCAATGGATCTACTTTCTTCTTGCTCTTCTGATTCGCGGAAGATACTTAGGTTGTCTCTGTCGAGAGAACTGGTTCTCCGTGGCGTGGCGTCAGCACTTGCACTCCTGTGTGCCTGATTTGCTCCACGTGTTGCGGAACGCGTGATTCTCCCCGTTGCGGGTTGGAAAAGCACTTTCTTCTTTGCCCCCTTCATTTGGGCCAAAGATTCCTTTACCTTGTCTCAAAAATATATTTTCACTTGCGAGTTCACTTGTGTCCTTCACACTTTACACTTGCCTATCTCCCACTAAACGTTCACAGGCGCGATCAGCCACGTACGCTGACTAAGGGTTACGAATATAACTCAAAGATAATGGGGGGTGCTGTTTTGCGATTACTAAGTATCTCTTTGGTGAAGAATCTGTCCAATATTTAAGCCCCCAACAAAAAAAACAAATATCCCTAACTAGAGGTATTAGCAGCTTCTACACAACTGGGTTCCACTGAACTAACAGCTCGTCTCCCCTTCTAGTCAGCTTTAACGTTCACAATGGGAACTAGCTGCGCCTAGAAGAAAAGTCTGTCCGAAATCCCCCTCCCGCCAGTCGTCGGAAATCAGGTTATTTGACCGATCATTCTCGGGATCCACAGCAGTTTTCCTATTTCTCTGGACTCGAGCCTATTAAACGACCGGACCATCCAGCTCAGTACGTCGTGTAGCGTCGGCCAGAGAAACTAAAATACGTCCCCCGCCCAAATATGTCAAAGGATGCCGTAAAGACTCGAGCCTATCAAACGACCAGACTCTTGGCCTAGTACGTCGTGTAGCGTCGGCTTTACGTTTCCTGTCAGGTTCCCCACCCACCTTTTCTGTCATGGATCGACAATCGCACAAAAGTCGGCCAAAAAACACATCTAAATTGCATTCACGTTAATTTAAAAAAAAAAAGTCAGTCAGCACATAGTTATATACGGGCCTGTTATAGTTTTCACTTCCGAAAGATTCACACGGAATCGAATTTCCAAGACCTGTTCCATTACTCACTTCCGAACGAACTGCTCGGATTCGAATTTCCCTCTGTTGTTACTCTGTTAACTTCAGAAAAATTCACACGGAAACTTTCCGACAAGCATTTGACAGGCGGATTTAAATCCGGCAGCATGAAAATTAATTATTTAAAAATACTTCACGTTATCTTTATATGCCAATGCTATTTTTATCAATCCCTTAATGTTTTATGTTCACAATTGCATCATAGGAATTTGAATTTATTGCAGATTGGACTTGTTAGGAATTATTTTGTGGTTGCACCCCAATAAATTCTAGTCTTACAATTAATGAAAATCCGACGCCCTTGTTCTAAATTCCGCTCGGATTTGGTAAAAATGGCCTAGAGTTGTCACGTTATGGAAATAAGTAAGCATTTTGTTGGGACTTATTCTAAACTTATCCGATAAGGTTCATGGTTCTTTTATAAAAAAGATAATTTATCCTAATTAACGAAATAAGTGTTTTGGCTCGGAATACCACATTATTTCATGTGAAATTTGAATGGGGACATTTGATAGGGACTTTGTTTTTCGACTTTGGAATCTCTGTATGCTCTAGCAGTTTGCAACACTATTTGAAAACAAAAGTACTACAAAAACAACTGACCTGACACAAGTTTAACCTCAAAGAACAAAAGGGAAATTTTATATAAATGGCCCTAAGAAATGAGGGAAATTTAGTTCTGTTAAAGGGAAATCCGATAATGTTAACAAATTCACTTCCGAGTGAAAACTGGAACAGGCCGGATAGTATTATAAAAAGAAACCTCCTATTTGATTTAAAGAATTTTTTCCTTAGTAACTTAGCCTATAACAAAACAAAAGGTATCTATGATTTTAAAAAAAAACAAGGTATAAAGTCATCCCCCTATTCTAAGACAAGGTCTTGATTGATCAAATCGGACGTAGAAGTTGTGGACTTTAAATTTTAATTATTTTACAATCAATAATAAGAAAAATGCTAGCTAGCATTGTATTTAAGGTACTTAACTCCCTTGCTATAGATATAGACATGTTACGTCTGGCCTTTAAAGATGGAAGCTATGCCATATCTAGGTTCGCTAATCCAAATACTAGATGTATCTAGATGGTCAATCCTAATTCCTTAAAGAATATGAAAAATCCTTCCCGTTGGGCGCCAATTCTGTTACTTGGCATATTAGTGCCCTAGTCCTGAAAGAACTTGGGCCGAAGGAAAGACATCCGATGTTCAGGCACCAATTTTGCCGGCATAAGCTTGCCGGATAGGGTGGGTTCTTGGTAAGCCTTTCTCCTCTCCAACATAACGAGAATAAATATTAAAGATGCCTGAAAAATAGTAAGAGTTGTAAAGTCCGTCGGTCATCAGTCTACATTGCCCCACAAGCTAAGCTTTTGCTTGATCGTAATACGATCGGGCAATGTTTCGGCCACATTCCCTCCCCTTCATACAATCGTGCGCCAAATGGATCGTCGCGGGCCGCGCAATACGATCCCCTATTGTCAAGGTTGTCCGTCAAAAGTTATGTCATTATTCTTCACCTACTCCACTTATCGCGTCAGCAACCCCCCCTTCAGAAAACTTAGCACTTCATGATTTTTAAATTCTTTTTCACATTATAATTTTATTGAATAAAATATTGGCTAGTGCCATTTATAAGTAATATTGTTATTGGGGATACATAAGAATTTAATTGTAATTGACCAACAAAGTTTGTTAGCGGGGAGTATAGAATTTATCACCGGTACAAGGTGCACACGTCAACAAATTGCTGACTATTCACGACTACAAACGTCGCTCTGAGGGCTCTTGTGGTTGCTCATACAAACACATGGCTGATACTCGCCGCTGAAAAGTCAAATTTTAATTATGTTATAAAAAGTACAACCAAAAAGTATACTTATCAATTTTAACAGATTATCACGCCTTGAAGAGGCCTAAAGAGGGAAATTTACTTCAGCTAATTAAAACAAAAGGCATGGATATATATATATATATAGTGGATAAAGGAACCGTGTTCCGACAAACTTACCCCTTTCAGTATATCCCACGGCGGAACACGTCTAGTTTGATGATTGGGTTGCGGGCAGCGGCGTCTCCAATGTCACTGCACTTGTAATTGCTGTTCTCTTTTCTTTTGCACTTGCATTCATAAATGCATGAGTTCACAATTTGAGTTTGTTTTTGTTTCACTTTTGTTTGCAATTAATGCATTTCTTTTTCTTTGTTTTGTCACTGTTTATTGCTTTTGGTAACAGGCTTCTTCTGCACTTTTACTGTGTTTAGGCTTGGCGGCATACCACCTGCTCGAGTGCGTGCTTTTGGTCCCGGCGTCCTTGTACAGATTGCTTGTACATTTTGACCACTTTTAAGATGGTCACGAAAACAAATATACCGATGACGATCTTAAGGTTCTGGTTGACATCCTGTATGTCGTCCTTGTGATCTATTATTTTAACAGTGTTGATCACGTTGGCTGTGTTATGGGCCACTTTGGAATCAGTTCCACCCATGGTGGAGTTTCTGCTAATAATAGTATTCCTTCTCCAGGACAAGGATGTAGCAGAACCTTGATAGGTTTGGATATTTAGGTGTTCCCACCTATGGTTTCCCCTATCGGTAGTGTCAATGCCCGACTGATGCACTTTGCCAGCTGCTGGAGTATGGTTACCAGTAGGTCGATCGCGGTCGTTGTTCTGACCGTATGCCACCCAAAAGATCGTCAAATTGCACATTCCTTTGCTTGTTTTTCTGAGTCAACTAATCAATTGTGCCTCTCCCTTTACCTCATGATTCGTTAGCACATCAAATAAATTGAAGGAGAGGGCATACGTAACACGTTCTCCAAAAGCTCGCCTCACAAAATATTGTCTTTTTTTAGATAAGTATGAGCTAATGCGTGTGGATAGCAGAATCGGCCGGGCAAAAGAAATATCAGCTTGCACCATAAATCCAATCATTTCAGATGGTAGACATAAATTTACTCAAATGCTGATTCGAAAACTTCATTTTGATGCTCAACATGTTGGTATGAAAGTGGTGGATCACAATTTTAAAAGTGCATATTGGATGCCAGAGCTAAATCGATTCATCAAAAATACAATTAGCGATTGTGTTAAGTGCAAACGTAAAAAGGCCAAAAGAAAGACTCCAAAAATGGGATGTCTTCCCCTGGAACGATTTTTAACTCATGAAAAACCATTCACAGCAACAGGCGTGGATTACTTTGGCCCGTTTTACGTAAAAGCAAAAAGTAGGACCCGCGCAACTAAAAGTTTTCGATACGGAGTTATTTTTACATGTCTAACAACTCAAGCAATTAATGTTGAAATAGCACATTCTTTAGACACAAATTCCTATATACAAGCAGTCCGAAGAATGATGGCCCAGTAAAAATAATCTGGTCTGATAATGGTACGAACTTTCGAGGTGCAGCAAGGGATCAACTAGAGGCTCTTGAAGAACTCGACGAAGCCTACATCAAAACATATTTGGCAAGTAATAAAATAACGTGGAATTTCATTCCAGCTAACGCACCATGTTTTGGTGGATGTTGGGAGAGGCTTGAAGCAGTTATTTCAACAAATGCACATCCGACTGATGAAACCCTGCAAACTATACTTTTGGAAGTAGAATATTAAGTAAATAGTCGACCGAACATAATGGTATATTTGTATATTTGTATACCCCAATGTTATGCCCTTCATAGTCCAGGAGAATTCTCACGCGGAGAATGAAAAAAAACGTGCAGGGAGAGTATCCCAATTCCTAGTCAATTCATTCTGGAAGCGCTTCATCAAGGAATATCTTCCAACTGTAATACATCGGTCTAAATGGATTCAAGACGTAAACAACAAACAAGTTTTCTTATTTTATATTTGTATGAATACCTCTGTGAAAAGAATACCAGATTTTTGCAGCTGCAGTGTGCCATTAACAAATTTAAAATGGAAAGAAAAACACACAGAAAAAACACCTGCAGGAGTTGCGGCAATATATCGCCATGCCAACAACAAATTTAAAACTTTCGACCTGGGTTTTCAACGTTTTAAAATTGGCTCCAATTGATTTGTTTGCTGTTTGTCAATTCAGCTGATTTACTATCGGAGTGTCACAAAAATCTCTTCCAACCAAAGACGGTTGGTTTTGTGCATTGATGTACGTAAGAACTAAAACGGATTTCGGTTGAAAATAATTTCCGTGACACCCCCGAATAAGGCATGCAACATGCATTCCGGGTGAACCCTGAAAACTTCGGTCACACTACAAAAAATAATATTTTGCAACTGAAAATCTTTGCCGATCTGATTACTAGGCCTTACTGTCTAAAATGCACTGTGAAAATTTTAATCGGACTAATACTTTAAAAATATGAGCTTTGTATGTTGAGTTTTTTAGGGTTATTTACTCTAAACCACGCCTTGCGATTGAAAGGTCATAGAAATTTTTAAATTAAAAAAAAAAACTGCGTTTCCCACGGGGCGAGATTATTAAATTCTTAAACAAAAAATAAAAACAAACTGGAAATACGATCATTTTTGACCAAGATACATCGAACACCGCAAAACGCCTATTTTTGAAAATATTCCAGCTATCGCTTTTCCACCGACATATTTTCCAATAGTATTGGTTGTAAAAATTATTGAAAGGTATTCAAATGATACTTAATAATACTTAAATTAATATTACTTTAAATAACACCTAAAGGTTTGCATTAAATACATCCAACCAGTTTTTATAGAAAAGATCGCGAAGTGAGTATATTTATACCCTTGCAGAGGGTATTATGATTTCAGTCTGAAGTTTGCAACTCAGTGAAGGAGACGTTTCCCCATTAAGTATATGGGCACTTCCAAAAAAAAGTCCACCAAGCCAAAAACCTTGAAACTTGAATAAAACATATTTCCACATGATTTTGCCCCGATATTAGTTTCTAATTAGTTGCATACTGAGCTTAACTACAAATTTGGAGTATAGTTTGATTATTTTTTGACAAACTCCACCAATATACGCAAAAATCAGTTTTTTGCTATTTTTTTGTTGTTATTTGGACCTGTCTTCTGTTGTTAATTTATCCTATAGGAATGCTAATATGTGACATTTTTCCGTACTGAATGCTTCATTCACATGGTAAACTATTAAGTTAAAAGCAAAACATCCAGCAATTGAGAGATAGAGGTAAAGAAATCCGCTTTACAAAACAGTCGGAAAAAATGTCCCGAGCGAATGTGTTTGAAACTGCATAAAAAAAAACGGCAAAGAATTTTTGAGTAAAACCAAAAGCATTTCACAGCGACATGTTTGAACAACATTCTAAAAAAATCGCATTAAAATATTCCATCAGAATTCGCTAATTTCTGGTGTTGTATGAACTTCCCCGAAATCCACTTCTATTTTTGTCCCGAGCGAATACGGCAGTTTTTTACCGATATCTTAAAAACTAAAAGTGGTACAAAATCAAGATTTTTACCAAAAATAGAGCTTGGGAAGAGTGAAAAGAAAAGCCCATAATTAAAATTAAAATCCATTGTTTTACAATTTTTTTTCAACTTTAAAGGTGTGCAAATGTCCCGAGCGACATTTTGGAAGTGCCCATATGTATTCTTGATCAGCATCACTAGACGAGTAGATCTAGCCATGTCCGTCTGTTCCTACGCAAACTAGTCTCTCAGTTTTAAAGCTATCGGGCTCAAACTTTCCCAAAAGTCTTCTTTCTATTGCAGGTAGTATATATGTATGTCGGAACCTACCGGAAAACCTAGCTCCCATAGGAAAAATAGGAAAAAAATCGAAAAAATTCTAACTTCGGTGTTTTTGTAAATAATACCTTCTACTTTTGGGAATACTATTTTTTAAATACTTCTGAATATCGAATAAAATTTTTTAAAAATCGGATGACTATATAATGTAGCTGCCATAGGAACGGTCGGAAAATTAAAAGGAAATTAATAGGAAAAAAATTCATATCTTCGAAAGCAGCTAAAATTTAGATTGTTGTAAAGTTAAAAGGAATGATCTGCAAGGATTTAAAAGCTTCGGCTGGCCTAAGCTAGCTTCCTTTCTTGTTTTAGATGACAAAGACCCTACCCCCATTTGCGTTTATTCCACGACATTGTTTGGGGAGTTTTGCAGGTAGTTCACAATAGACAACTCTTATAAGGGAAAGAAATATTTATATTAGGAGGAGAAGCCGTGAATTGATTTGTACATTTATATTTAATATTTTCTAATTTAATCTATTTCTAATAGTTCGTTACAAAGCGTACTATAACTTCTACCAAAAGTGGTGGAATTTACCAAAACTCCAAGGAAATTTCTAGTACTCCTACTTCTTCGAATAAAGCACCTTTGTGAAAAGGGTGTTACTACTGTCAAACAACGTATGAATCTCAACAAGGCCATACCCAATATAAGATTAAGAAAACTGGACCTGCTACAGTGTGGTTATTTCCTTTCGATGGTGTATCACCAAGATAGTTCAACATCTCTTGTGTAGTAATAACATTACGTTTAATTCTTGGGAATTGAAAAGTGATTTATCTTTTAGTGTCGTAGTCATTCGTCAACGGATCCTGAAGATATCAACGCTGATTTAGGCGCCGCAAGTCCGTAATGTTTATAAGAACCATAGTCACAGACACTTTTACACTTTTTGAAAGGGCGTTATGACACTCGTTATCCAACCACGAAATATGCCAGAAGAACGCCATATGGGGTTTAAATCGTATTGAAGAGTACTTTCAAGTTTTAATATCCAAATAGAAGTTACATTTCAAAACCATAAAAATGTTGCATGGTATAATCTATTACAAGTCTGAGTATTGTAGTTCCATCTTTGTTGAAACCCTCTTTTGGTACTTCTAGTACTGGGAAAGTATAAGGGCTCTTATACTTATAACCAGCTATACCCGAAGCGACTTCGTTAGCTTAAAATTAGTTTGGAGTATGGTTGTCAGGACTTTCTTATTCCCAGAAAAATTGGCACGTTTTTTTAATATGATTACTTTTAAAACTTCTGTGTAAACAACATTTTTAGAAGATCCTTAAGGATCGAGAATAAGGCTACTGGCAGAGCTAATGAGAAAAGCAATCTTCTCTAAGATCTAGTCCAGCCAGCTTTCAAGTCTGCCCCTGCGATTAATTTATATTTATTGCAAATCAAACTTTTAGAGGGAATTGTAGCCTCTTAAATTGAAACGGAAGACCGGGCGGTATTAATAAGACTCTTTTTCCCTTCGCGGATCCCGTAAATACTGTTGCTTCGATTATTTATTTATTTATTTAATATATATGAGCTATGGACAGCTCATAGGACTTAAAAAAAAAAATATACAGGAAATTTTCTAAATGATTGATTATTATTATAGTTGTCGCATAAAACTCGGAATGGGTCAAAACGGGAGTAGTTTGACCTGGCGATTTCCAGTGCTAATGGCCGAAATCGACGAGTTGGTCTAGAAGGAACATTCCACTTTATGGACGTTATCAGGTGAAGTGAGTCCACACCGCCAGTAAGGAGCTTGTGAAGGAAGATCACGCCAGAACATATTCGACGGTGCTTTAAAGTTGGCAGATTCAAAAGACGCAGCCTGTCTTTGTAGGAAGGTAGTCGGCTTCTAGAGTCCCAGTTCAAGCCACGTAAGGCAAACAGGAGAAACTGCTTCTGAACAGACTCAATCATGTCTTGATAGCGCTCATACTGTGGAGACCATACGCACGAGCAGTATTCCAGCGTTGGACGAACTAAGGAAACATACAGGAGCTTTGTGATATACGGATCATCGAATTCTTTGGACCAGCGTTTGATGAAAGCTAATAAGGCCTTAGCTTTATTGGAGATAGTGCTGACATGGCGATTGAAGCATATCTTATGGTCAAATAGGACTCCAAGATCTAGGACGGTTTCAATGCGTTCAAGCGCGGATTGGCCAATGGAGTATGTACGCACAGCTGGATTGGAACTAAAAAATGTCATGGATTTACATTTATCTGGATTAAGCAGTAGCTTATTGACTTGGCACCAGGATTGAAGGTTATTTAAGTCAAGCTGGAGCTGCATGTGGGAACCAGGCGATGTCATATGCAAACACAAATTGACATCATCCGCATACATAAGAACTTTGGAGGCCATGATAATTTGAGGAAGATCATTAATAAATAGACCAACTAGCAAAGGACCAAGATGGCTACCTTGAGGTACTCCGGAGCTTACAGATACAATTTTTGAAAGTACATTATTAAATTGTACCTTTTGGGAACGGCCTGTAAGGTATGAATGAATCCACACCAGAAGAGTTGGTGGAAAACCTAGAAGGCGCAGCTTGTGGATAAGGAGCTCATGGCACACTGAATCAAACGCTTTGCTAAAATCAGTGAAAATGACATCAGTTTGATTAGAGGATAGGAAGCCTTTATTAATGTAGGTCGTAAATTCCAGCAGGTTTGTTGTAGTTGAACGACATTTTGTAAAACCATGTTGATTTGGAGATAATAAGGAACGACACTGATGCTGCAATTGATCGCATACGAGTTTTTCAAATAGCTTAGGAATAGCACTTAGTTTGGCTATCCCACGATAGTTCATAATGTTAGACTTGCTGCCCTTCTTATGAAGTGGAATAATAAAGGACTCCTTCCAAACAGCCGGAAAGGTGCAGAGATAGATAGATTTTTGGAAAATCATGGTTAGCGGAACAGAAAGTGGATCTGCGCAATATTTTAGAACTGAGCTGGGGACCATATCGGGACCTGGAGAATAAGACAGCTTTATCGAGGATAGGCTGCGACTGACATCACGTTCATCAATTACAGGACAATATATCGAGTCCGTGTGGGCTAGCTGATAGGAATAGCTGTAATCGGAATTAGGGTGATTTGAATAAGGCGAATATGTGGACTGAAAAAAGTCCGCGAACAGGTTACTAATTCCCTGGTCATTTGACGCTGATATGTTGTTCAAATGAAGACAAGGTGGAAACATTTTGGATTTACGCTTTGAGTTAACAAAACAGTAAAAATGCTTGGGATTACTGCGGAATTCATATTTGCTATTATAGCATTCGGAATTATGCAGGAAATAATTGGATTTAGCTACACTGTATTTGCAAAAATCAGATTGGAGCCCTGTTTTCGCGAACTTCTTATACTTCTTAAAGTTTTTAGTTGAGCCAAGTGTTTCGATAACCACGGTGGGCTGGCAGAGGTTTTTTGAATTATGGATGGAACAAGTTTATCAAACAAGGAATACATAATATTGTAAAAGGTTGATACTGAATTTTCAAGCGAAAGATTTTGGAGTATAGACCAGTCCACTTGGGTCAGGGAAGCCGATAGTAGCGAGTAATCGACTTTCCGGAAGCATCGAGTCCGAATCGCTTTTTCAGAAGTATTCGGGAACTGAACCACACTATAAATGATAATTTGTAGTGTCGGATGATAGGGGTCCTCAGGACTGGACAGCGGAGTACAGCGCGTTATAGTGGTATCGCAAAAGTCAGATACAAATATGAGGTCTAGGAATCTCCCATTCTGATTGGGTATGCAATTCACTTGGCCAAGGGATAAGTCGATAACACCATCTAGGAAATCATTCTGATCGCTGGGAACTAGTGCAGCAAGATCATCATATGGCAGCCATGATAGTTGAGGAATATTGAAGTCACCCAAAACAATAAGGTGATCTGAATCATCAGCGGATGAGGAAATGTTCCTAATAGCGGCGAGGTGCTGCAAATATGTAGAGGATTCGGAACATGGAGGAATATACGAGCAAGTTACAAAGAAGTTGGAGTTTTGCAGTAGAGACCTGCACGAGTAAGTAAAAATATACTCGAGTAGTACTCGGCGATGCCGATTACAACTGTCAAAACTGGCATAGTGGCATCGTCGAATCGTAGGAATCGGCATCGTTTTACTCATATCTGACTCGTAATTCTGTTCGGACGAAATTTTGTTTAAAAAATAAGGAGGTAATAGCAAAGCTGAACTCGGGAGAGTACAAACGGATCGAAGCCATTGGCTCTAGTGAGGTATGGCAGTGCTTTTTCCGAATTATTCATAGATCTACTGGCGAAAACGTCGATTACGTGGGCTGTAAGAGATGCGAAAAAATATTTAAATATGCAAAAGGGTCCAGTCCATCTAACTTAAAGAAGCATTTTTGTTTCAAAAGGACCAGCGACAGTACAACAGGAGGACCCGCATTCAAAAAAACTCGTATGGTTGTAAACGACCAAATGAAATACGAAGTCACAAAAAGTTGTTGTAAATTCGTGGCTAAAGATTTGCGTTCTTTCGAAGTTATAAGTGGACCAGGATTTAAAGATCTTGCGAAATGCCTTGTAGAAGTAGGAGCAAGCCTTGGCAATACAAATTTTTCTATCGACGATATTTTGCCGCATCCCACTACTGTAAGCCGTAATTTAGTAAAGGAGTACGTTAGTGAAAGAGATAAATTTGTTGTTAAGCTGCGGCCCATTATTGAAAAAGGTTGGCTTTGGGGTACATTTTTTGTTATTGTTTTATTTAGTTCACATATTTTTAGATCGATGCGGAGGCACCATGGATATATGGACAGACAGTAAAAAACAACGCAGTTTTCTGACTCTAACTGTTCACTATATTGATTCCTCTTGGAATTTCCACACGTACGCTAATATCTCGCTAACAAATTTATTTCCTTGTGAAAATGTATTAGACTCATTTATTCAAAAAACCTTAAAGCCATGTGGTTAATTTGTGTTTTCTGAATACTTTATTAAGTGAGCGATATATTTTCAACCTATTTCACCGTTGCTATATTTAAAGTCAGCACTCACTTAATATTCTCGGACACAATTTTAAATAAGGTTCATTCTAGGCGTACCCTTTTTACTACTGAATTCGAAGCCGTAGACGAGGATGGCAATGCTATAAGGAAGACAGCGGAAACTGTTATTCGTTCAATAGGCGATAAGTTTGCGGAGTTGGGCCTTGATCGCGAAATTCATAAACGGATAAAGTTTACAACTGATCAAGGTTCAAATATAAAAAAATCTTTGGTTAATCACACAAGAATTAACTGTGCTGCTCACATGATGAATATTATTCTCAAGCATACGTTTGAAAAGGATTTTCTGAAAAGACGAGCACCGCGTGTTTTATGTTTGATGAACACAAGCAAATCTCTTGTTGAAAATTTTAAAAGGACAGGAAGGAACGGTATGCTGGATAGCAGTATCAAGCAGGAGTGCTGTTCTAGATGGAATACCCTTTTTGACATGTTGTATTCCATTCGCAAAAATTTTTTAGGAATAGAATCGGTTCTACGTAAGGCAAATGAGCTCCATCGTCTTATAGAAATTGAAAAGGTATTGCTGGACCAAATAATAGATTTCCTTCAGCCCTTCAAGGACGCAACTTGGTCATAGAAGCTGATGAGGATCCGATTATTCATGTTGTCATGTTGTGCAACATCATGCATATTGTAAAGAAAAAAATTCAAAATATGCAATTTTCCAGGGAAACTCATGAAGATATTCGATTCGTTGCTGAAAAATGTCTAGATGTTTTCGAATCAAAACTGAAAATCAGCAATGAGCATAAAGTTGCAGCATTTTTGTGGCCAGAGTATAAACAGCTCCGCTATATGGACGATGAAGAACGTAAAGATGTTCTGACCTTAGTAAAACAAGAACTTCATACCCTTTCGAAAAATGAGGAGAGACCATCAGATTTTCAATGTTATGAGCAGGATGTATCAGAAAGTCAAATGCCCAAAGTCGATAATATGGTAGATCAATATAAAGATATTCAAGCAGTCAACCGTGATAGCTCAGAAAACTTTGTAAATGTCCAGCTGGAGTTGTATAAAAACGCATATTACCCAGAAAAAAATGTATTAAATGGTGGAAAATGCATGGAAAAGAATTCCCATTAATACAAAAGTTAGCCAGACAAATTTTATGCATGCCTGCATCGAGCGCTTCAAGCGAAAGGTGCTTTAGTTCGGCTAATCGTGTTTTTGAGGAACGCAGAACTAATTTAAAATCGGAAAATATAGATGCTATTTTATTTTTACACTCGCAGCGTAAGGAAGCGAAAAAGTAAAAATAAATAAAATAAAATGTGTTTGTATATGTTGTCCATGCTAATTTAAATAAAATAATTTTAAAAATATATTCAAATCCCTGACGATGCTACGATGCTACTCGTACGATTCTACGATGCCGAGTATACTCGGCATCGTTTGACACGATTACATGATTACAAAAAATAATCGTGGCATCGCCAACTTGATTACTTTTACTCGTGGAATCGGCATCGTATCGTGCAGGTTTCTATTTTGCAGGCATATTTTTACAGCAATAAACTCAATATCGGCCGTGTCAGCGATGGACAACGCATAGCACGATAAGTCGGATTTTACTGCAATAAGGACACCACCACCTCGACGAGAGGGGCGGTCACGCCTATAAATAAAATATTTATTGGACATTATTTCACTAGCGGATACGGTAATTCTACCAAGTCTCTGTGAAGGCAATAATGCTCGAGTCAAAAGCAGCACTGTTTGCATGCAGACTAGTTAGCTTGCTGAGAAGGCCACGAACATTCTGATAGTGCAAAATGAAATCAAGTTTTTTGGAACCGAAGAAATTTTATCGGAAGATTGTTCCTTACGAGCAAACTCGTGGACTACGGTGTCAGCTGGCCTCAATCCAGGACCTAATGCTCGAAGTAAGAATGATTCCGGAAGAATAATTTTAAAGGAAGCAACTTTTCGCTTATAATTAAAATTAAACTTGGAAATTATGAAATTGTCGGAGGAGACCTGGAACATATCACATAGATGTCCCCTAACTTCATCTTCGGTGGTATTAGGACGAAGCCGAGTGACGAAGATAGCCTTCTTAGTTTCGACAGGCTTTAAGGACACGGCAGCGAGGGGTCTACGAGTACCACTTATGGGACGTGCATCCTGGACTTTCGGATGAGGCTTGGACGAATTTTCAGTACTATTAGAGCTAGTGGAAGGTTAAGTATGGACTTCGGATCTGACTGGATTGACTGGATCTTTCGGCATGGAATTTGGCGGAATTTGCAAAGCCATAGTTGTGGATGTTGCTGGCGTATTTAATACACTGTCCCTAGGGAGTGATCCAGGAGACAGGTTTGCTCGCTCAGAGGCTGGAGGCACAAAGTTTAGCACCGGGGCGGGAATTGCTAGTGCAGTAGGAGAAACTAGGTCTTGTCCGGTTGGGGACTGCATCGATGGGAACCCATCTGCCGGCACCACAAAGTTGTTGTTGCTGGCGATTTCCCTTTTTGGATATTCGTCCGCAATTTTGTATTCACGGAATTGCGATTCAGCTTTGGAAACCTTATCAGTTAGGGCGGTAGTCAGTTTATGGACATCTCTGAAGTTATCACGCGTTTGTCTCATGAAAGTGCGCATACAATACGCCGTATCAAGGCAAACGCGGCAGGTCCAAAGAAATCCTATTCTTTTAGAAACTAGATCAGCAATGCGACAATTAGCGCCGGCACCAGCGCATTTAATATGTGCACAATTGTCGCACAGCCAGCATAGTAAATACGAATCGCCAGCAATGGTGCCATTGTATTCGCATTTTTTGGCAGTGCACGGTACACTCATTTTGGTAGTTAAGAGATTTGAAAAGATTAAGGGAACCTGAAGACCAAGTAGGCAAGCTCGGATTAAAGAGCGACGAGAGAGACTGCAAGAAATATTAGGCAGGAGAGCCGTTGATTATCCGAGCAACCGGTGAGTTTCATTCTTATGAAGACGTTTTATCTGCAATCGTGTCCCATTCCATAACTTTGAGGGACCTAAACATTTCGGGTGCTCCAATCTTAAGACAGATTATGCTGCGGAATCCCTGCTAGATTCAAAGAGTTTAAAAATTCAACAGGGTAATGAATCGCATTGTCAACATCAGGGACAGAGTCGACCGATTTATAGGAGACTTCTAAACCATTAAATGAGTTTATTTTTCGTTGTCAAAACGGAGCGCACAGATAGCCAATCTTAACATTTCATGATGTGTTAGAAAAACAAAGAACCCTTTTTTTGGCTTGTTTTTTGCCCAAATAGGTCGTAAAATGGGGGATATAAGATTAAAGAAAAACTTCAAAGTTCTTGGTTTTAAAATGAACTCAAAAAAATGATCAAAATGTGTACTAAAGAGAGTTTTTTAAACCAAAATTGAAATTATAAATGTGAATTTAAACCCTACCCCCTTGCCACACCACGATCAATCTTGTGCTTGTTTCTCTTTCTTTAGGCAAGCTCTCTCAGAGAGTTCATTGTGCGCTTGATCGTCCCCATTTATTACACTTGCTACTGTCCTAACGCTGATTATCATTATATCCTTCTCACTTTCAAAAAACGAATTGTGGCAAAGAAGAGCAAGTGTATTTTTTAGTATACCCCTCTTCTAACTTGCGATCTCATCCTTGTCGAATCAATAAAAATTTAAAACATATAACAAATGAATGTGATCCATGTGAAAGTCGCGAATCTTTGTACTTGCTTTCAGTTACAATGTTATCAATGCAATTTTATTGAGCGCACAAATATATTTGTTTGAAATGAAAACTTTTGTACAAACACGCAAAGATTGCCATCCCATGCAAAAGTAGCGAAGTAACTTATTTTTCCAGGTTCCACATTTGATCGATAATTATTAGTTTTAAACTTTACAAATATCTTAGATAGATTTAGCATTGGCTGAATGGAATGTAATCATTTTATTTGTATTTAAACCAGCGGTCGGCAGCGTCCTATTAAGTGAGCATAGGGAATTGCTCTGCCCATCCGCTGGCTCTCACGTACACTGTAGAAAAGCGGTTTGCACACACACATCGATGAGCTGCCCAGTGCAAATTACCTACTCACACCAATATAAAACAAAATGTCATCGTATGTGTGTGCCGACCGCTGATTTAAACACATCATCTACTTTCAAATAGAAACACGCACACACACAACACAAATCAAAACATATCCAAATATGCATACCTACATGCATACATATCTGAAGAAGTAACGTATTTGAAAGCTTACAGATCAAACTTCCGTACTTGTTCAGAAATTCGAATTTTAAGATTTTGCCTTTGCTTACAGAATATGTAGTATGTTAGTCTATTTTCTTCCATGACCGACCTTAAATTGGGCTTCACTTCTGCTACAAAATGAAAAATACTTTTTGAAAAAAAAACCCATGCATTTGATCCACAGAACTGACTATTGATCGAAAATCATATTGATCAGAGCAGCAGTATAAGATTTTAAAATCCAAAACAAATTTTAACCCTTTCCCCTCCCCTTTCCAAACAGCACTTCCCCCTCATAAGTTTTCTTGGCTGTTGCTCTCTCGGCCGTCGCTCTCTTGGCATCCGCTCTCTGAGTTTCGCTCTCTCAGCAGGCTCCCGCAAAATGAGACGCAATAACTTAGAAAATCTAAATAAATGCTTTAAAAATACTAAAAAAAAATGTTAAAAACTTGAAAAATTGAACTTAAGCATTTGGGCCATAGAATAACTAATGATCCAAAAATATCCTTGATCGGAGCAGCAGTATTAGATTTTAAAATCCAAAACAAATTTTAACTTAAATTTCCCCTTTCCCCTACCCTTTCCACACAGCACTACCCTCTCCCCATCATTAGTTTTCTTGGCTGTTGCTCTGTCGGCCGACGCTCTCTTGGCATCCGCTCTCTGGGTTTCGCTCTCTCGGCAGGCTCCCGCAAAATGAGACGCAATAACTTGGAAAATCTAAATAAATACTTTAAAAATATTAAAAAAAATGTTAGAAACTTGAAAAATTAAACTTAAGCATTTGGCCCAAAAATCATCTTGATCGGATCGGCGGCTTAGATTTTTTTCTTTCGAAAAGTTAACTTTACATGTAGCGATTAAATTATGGGGGATATCGAAATTTCATTTAGAAATCTAATTAGGCCTTTTCAAAACCTAAAATTCGGCAAAATCCAAATTTCAAAACTCCAACCACATTAGAAGCTAAGCAATCAAATAGACCAAATTTTGTTCTTCCAAATATTAATGTTGGAGCTGATTAGGGCCACTGGGGGGACATGTCGGATCTTAGTGGGCGGTTAGATCCCAAGTGGAATACTGTGCAAAAATTTGGCTGCTCTAGCTCTTACGGTTTGGGCTGTAGTCCCCTTAAAAATCGGTATTTTATTTTATAATCTTTAGATATTTCTTCTTTTAACATTCGATTTATTTCTGAGTTCACAAAATCTGAAGCTAATACAGCGTACAGATATTGTTTGCTGTATAAGGTGTAACGATTAACGGGGATTCCGTTGAGAGCAGATGTTCGGGGACAGGGACAGAGTACGCGCTTGCTTCTCCGGCTCTATTGATGGGATGAATTCGATTACTGTCTCGCCCTTGGCTCCAGCGTTAAAAATAATTATTTAAATTTATTCGCGTACGTAATGAATTCAGTGGCTCACGCTGGGAACTATTTCAGCTAAACAGGCAATCAGGGTATCACATCAGCAAAGGTTACCTTTCGTACATAATCTCGCATCGCTGCAAGTACGCCCACCCAACCTTGATCTCCGAAAATCCTAGAAAAACTAATAAAAACAGAAATCCCTTAGAAAGGCTCAGAGGTAACCCTTCAACATTCCAATACGGCTAGGTTCCAACATGATAAGAAATTAGTTCATTTTTAACAAAGCGTTGTTTATTCTAAGAAAGCCTTCCAAACGTGCCAACATGGTCGCACGCGATTTCAAATCTCAAATTCAATAGTTTCAATTTTCATTCATTTGTACAAGATTATAAACTTAACATTTAAATTCAAGTATTCCCTTAAATTATGATTATACTAACGAGTGCGTAGTGCGTGAGAAATAATAATGTTAATTGTCAATAAAAGCGATAAACGTTTCCTTATTTCACTGGTTTGAATATAGGTATTATAATGTTTTCTTTTACTGTGTAAACATACGCTCGTTTTAAGTTTTATATGATTTTATACCCGCGACCTTATTTTGTCTTTTGCCGTTAATCCGCCGTAATATTTTGATTGAAAATCAGTACAATGGAATTTTAACTCTCCGCACACTTCTCTATTACCTATTCTGTGTACCTTCCAGAGCTTTTCAGATTACAATGACTACTTTGGCATATCACTTACATGTTCGCAATTCCCGCGCCGAAAGATCTTTCGCTCCCCTTTCCAAACAGCACTTCCCCCTCATAAGTTTTCTTGGCTGTTGCTCTCTCGGCCGTCGCTCTCTTGGCATCCGCTCTCTGAGTTTCGCTCTCTCAGCAGGCTCCCGCAAAATGAGACGCAATAACTTAGAAAATCTAAATAAATGCTTTAAAAATACTAAAAAAAAATGTTAAAAACTTGAAAAATTGAACTTAAGCATTTGGGCCATAGAATAACTAATGATCCAAAAATATCCTTGATCGGAGCAGCAGTATTAGATTTTAAAATCCAAAACAAATTTTAACTTAAATTTCCCCTTTCCCCTACCCTTTCCACACAGCACTACCCTCTCCCCATCATTAGTTTTCTTGGCTGTTGCTCTGTCGGCCGACGCTCTCTTGGCATCCGCTCTCTGGGTTTCGCTCTCTCGGCAGGCTCCCGCAAAATGAGACGCAATAACTTGGAAAATCTAAATAAATACTTTAAAAATATTAAAAAAAATGTTAGAAACTTGAAAAATTAAACTTAAGCATTTGGCCCAAAAATCATCTTGATCGGATCGGCGGCTTAGATTTTTTTCTTTCGAAAAGTTAACTTTACATGTAGCGATTAAATTATGGGGGATATCGAAATTTCATTTAGAAATCTAATTAGGCCTTTTCAAAACCTAAAATTCGGCAAAATCCAAATTTCAAAACTCCAACCACATTAGAAGCTAAGCAATCAAATAGACCAAATTTTGTTCTTCCAAATATTAATGTTGGAGCTGATTAGGGCCACTGGGGGGACATGTCGGATCTTAGTGGGCGGTTAGATCCCAAGTGGAATACTGTGCAAAAATTTGGCTGCTCTAGCTCTTACGGTTTGGGCTGTAGTCCCCTTAAAAATCGGTATTTTATTTTATAATCTTTAGATATTTCTTCTTTTAACATTCGATTTATTTCTGAGTTCACAAAATCTGAAGCTAATACAGCGTACAGATATTGTTTGCTGTATAAGGTGTAACGATTAACGGGGATTCCGTTGAGAGCAGATGTTCGGGGACAGGGACAGAGTACGCGCTTGCTTCTCCGGCTCTATTGATGGGATGAATTCGATTACTGTCTCGCCCTTGGCTCCAGCGTTAAAAATAATTATTTAAATTTATTCGCGTACGTAATGAATTCAGTGGCTCACGCTGGGAACTATTTCAGCTAAACAGGCAATCAGGGTATCACATCAGCAAAGGTTACCTTTCGTACATAATCTCGCATCGCTGCAAGTACGCCCACCCAACCTTGATCTCCGAAAATCCTAGAAAAACTAATAAAAACAGAAATCCCTTAGAAAGGCTCAGAGGTAACCCTTCAACATTCCAATACGGCTAGGTTCCAACATGATAAGAAATTAGTTCATTTTTAACAAAGCGTTGTTTATTCTAAGAAAGCCTTCCAAACGTGCCAACATGGTCGCACGCGATTTCAAATCTCAAATTCAATAGTTTCAATTTTCATTCATTTGTACAAGATTATAAACTTAACATTTAAATTCAAGTATTCCCTTAAATTATGATTATACTAACGAGTGCGTAGTGCGTGAGAAATAATAATGTTAATTGTCAATAAAAGCGATAAACGTTTCCTTATTTCACTGGTTTGAATATAGGTATTATAATGTTTTCTTTTACTGTGTAAACATACGCTCGTTTTAAGTTTTATATGATTTTATACCCGCGACCTTATTTTGTCTTTTGCCGTTAATCCGCCGTAATATTTTGATTGAAAATCAGTACAATGGAATTTTAACTCTCCGCACACTTCTCTATTACCTATTCTGTGTACCTTCCAGAGCTTTTCAGATTACAATGACTACTTTGGCATATCACTTACATGTTCGCAATTCCCGCGCCGAAAGATCTTTCGCTGAGGGCAGCTGTGATGATTTTGCTGTATTTAGGGTTATTAAGAAATTAGATGGGAGACGGGTGCCGAGAGCTTTTATTCTTTTTAGCGGTTGTGTTTTGATTCTGTTATCGCGCTATGCTTATATAAATTGCATTGTTATTCCGGACTTCACGCACTCGTTTAATTACTAAATTAAAAATAGTTACCTAAACTTCAATAACAGGAAATGTTTTCAATTATTTTTAACTTATTTTATCTATTCAATCTATTTTCTTCTTTTCCGTGGTTATGATAAGTTTAATAATCGTTTAAGATTCAGGTAAAACCTATAGGTATACGTGTTTTTTTCCGTTCTAATCCATTTTACAATTTCAATTCATTTATTTTCTGTTGTTATTTTAAGTATAGATTAAATGGAGCTGAATTGGACTCAGCATAAAAACTAAGCTTTCGCCTCGGTCAGGTGCTGGTTACGTAACGATTTGGTCTCACTTTCCCAATGTAATTTTATATGGGCAATGGTCTAATTTGGATTCTTCTTCACTAAATTAATCATTTCGACCTGCGTGTAACTTAAGAAAGACGTTGCCGGATATTTTCCCGTTTGCACTGGTTAGGTTAGACCGCACGCGGGTAAAGTTAAGGTTTAGTGTTTCCCCTGGCGGCCAAAAAATAGGAGATTTGGGTACGATGTTCCTTAACCGGCTTTTGGTAGTAATTCGTGCAAATATTTCTTGAACTCCTTGATCGTCCAGCTAACTGACGCTATCCACGTGTAGGTAGAGTTGGTGGCCGTAACAAAGTTTTCCCTTCCTTACGGACTCGAACGCAATACTATTTCAACCTAAGCTCAAACAGATTAGCTTTTAAGGGTTTCGTTACCTGTGATTGGCACACAAAAAACTTGAACAATATTTTGATCTCGTACAGCAAATTCTGGAACTACTAGTCAGGAGTGCGGCACGAGAAAAGAGTTCCAATTGTGTAGGTGTGGACTTTATATACCCCAAACTGATTCTTCTATGTTCTTCCGGTCTCTTTTAGTAACCACGATGCACTTTTTTGACAGTCGTCAGCTGCTATGTTTTTCAATTAGCTTAACGATAGCTATCGGACCTAACATCTTGGTCTAAAATAAGTGGACAGTTGCGAGTCTGTACAACGATATAGGATTGCAAGCCTGCTTTTAGGCTGTGGAAATGTTTAAGGATTTTGCGACAAGCGCCCCTTTACACTCCCCCCCACTAAGATCACACTTCGGGGTAGCAAACGCCAAGAGTGATCACCGCTTGGAGCAATAAGAAAGTTATTTATAAAACCGATCTTATTTTTTTAGGTCTTTTGCATGATATTTGCCTATAAAGTTGCCCTTCATATCTTCGAGGTCATAATAATTGTTTCCTATTTTCTTTCTAATTCTAGTTTTTTTAAATGTAGGAGCAAGTTTTGCATTGAATCCGTTTGCGAAGTTGCTCAGCTGATGATTTCGTCTGAATACTTCTTGACCCTCTTGAAATGAGACTTGCCGATTACGTAGGTTATAGGTATTCTCGTTTCGTTGGTGTTGTTTTTCAATCGATTTTTGGGCCGCTTTTCTGATCAGATTAAGGGAGTCGTCGTGATTAAATACAACATCGCGATCCTCTAACATTTCCATATTTCGAATTAGTGGATACACTGAACCACTAGTAATCATTTGCTGACCAAATGCAACGCGATATGGGCTGCTATTAATAGCTGAATGAAAACTGGATCGTAAAGAGCAAGCAATACAACTGAGTTGTTCATCCCAGTTAGTTTGGTCAGGGCTAATATACGATATTATTGCGGCCAACACGGATCTGTTTACTCTTTCCGCAGCATCACTCTGTGGAGCATATACGGCGGTATATGAATGTCGTATTTGGTATTTTTGTAGCAATGCGTTAAATTTTTGCGAGCGGAATTGGGATCCATTGTCGGACAGAACAACTTCCGGTACGCCGAAGCAATGGAACAGTTGTTCTTCCATGAATGGAATTATCGCATCCGCTGTAATTTTTTTTTCGGCCTTCAAAAAAGGGAATTTTGAAAAGTGGTCTAGTACCACGAAAATACCGATATTGCCAGATTTACTACGCGGATAGGGCCCAAGGAAATCAATATATTATTTTTTGAACATTCTATCCACTTCCGGGGTCTTAATTAATAACATAAAAACGACGCAATATTTAACCATTTTGTTTTTTGATTTTACTATATTAAATTTAAAGGAATTTTTGTTGGAAAAATAGGCATGGTCCCGCCTTTTTTTTGAGAAAAAAATTTTTTTTTTCATGAACGTAAAGAAAAAAAAAATTTTTTTTTAATTATAATAATAAGAACAACATATTCAGTTTTTAAAAATATTTACAAGTTTTCCAAATTTGTAATTTTTTATTAAAACTTAATTTTTATAATTATTGCCATTATAATTTCTAACAAAAATACTATAAACCATTATAACAAAGTTATTTCAGTGAAACAATGATGTAACATAATTTTTAGATGATTATTATTTAATAAGAAATATAGTTGCATACCGCTTTTGCAAAGACTGCACCGTAACTGACATTAACCATACAAAAATACGGTAATTATTCATGTTTTGATGGAGGTCTTAAAACATTTATTTCAGAGAAAGTGCGCAAAAGTGCACTTTTATACTTACTGAGTTTAAAGATAATTAAGTAATCTACAAGATAAAAAAGGTTCCAGAGCTGGAAACAGCTGGACTCACTTTGTAGCTCCATTTAAAAATAAAAATTTAATATAAATTTTAATGTTTTTTGAGGTTAGATCTTAACCAAGATTATAGGAACACTACAATCAATAAATACATCAGTACGCTTACAAAAAAAAGTTACAAGCCTCTCTGATTGAACTGCATTTCAAAAACGGCGCTGCATTGTTTCATTATACACTTTTTGACAATTTAAACTTTTAATCAAAATATGCGATTTACCAGCGCTGCCATCTCATTGAAGCATTAGCAGGCTTTCACAGCTGATAATTTAACAGCGATGTGCACTGTTAAACTTTTCTGTTAATTACATTTGACATTGATGTTATCTTAATCCATTGTGATGGACAAAACCAATTTCTAACGACTTTTGAAAAATGGGTTTTGGCCAAAGAAAGTGTACAAATTACCCATAGTGCGCTGTGGGCTGACATGGGATGTTCGTGATATAGTCTAAGAACTTCAGGAAAAAGGCCTTCCGGGATCCACAATTTCCAACATAAATCGTCGGCTATTTTGTCACCTGTGGCGTGTTCCATTCGGCGGTAAATGAACTGATCTATTACTTTTACATCCGGTAATTGGGAGGAATTTTCTTGAATTTTCTTCATCATTTCTTTATACTTTTCGGACTTGAAATGCTCAGATTCCAAGTTTACAAATTCATCCATTTGTATAACTGATAAATTTTTCGCCGCACCTGTTTGATCGAACGAGGGATTGGGAACTCCTTAATAGCTTCCACTTTCCCTGGATCAGTTTGGATAGTTCCGTTTCCGATGACATGTCCAAGGTACTTAACTTCTGTTCAACAAAAATGGGATTTTTCTACATTAATTGTTAAGCCAGCTGTTCCTAATCTATTAGCTAGTTCTTTTAAAACTGAAAGATGGTTTTCAAAGGAAGATGAGACCACTAAAAGGTCGTCTAAATAGACAAAGATTTCATTTCTTAGTGATGGCGGAATGACTTTATCCATGAGCTTACACATGGTTTGTAAAGCATTGGCTAGTCCAAACGGCATGACCGTGAATCGATAAGAATCGAATGAGAATCCCCTCGATGAGAGGCATTGGGTATGCGTTTTTAATGGTTACTTCATTGAGTTTCCGGCAGTCTATACACAATCTCACCTTCCCGGGTTTACGAACTAATACAACGGGTGATGACCATGGACTGTCGGATTCTTCTATAACCCCGAGAGAAAGCATTCTCTCCAATTCTGTATACATAAGCTGTTCTATTGCCGGTGATACTGCGAAGTGTCTCTGTTTTATTGCCTTAGCGCTGCCTACATCTATCTCGTGCTCTAACAGTGTGGTTTTTCCTAATCCTTTTTCGGTGAAAGACGGAAATAACTTAATTACAGTTGCCAGCTGATCTTTCTGTTGCGGCGTTAGTGGCACTTGGTTTGGATCAGTCACCTCGAGACTAGCCATGTTTGAGACAGTACTTTGATTTGCCAAAAATTCAGGCAACAAGTTATAACTATTCCAGAAGTCAATTCCCAAGTATAGGTCTTGAGATAGAGAAGGCACTATCCATAAGCGAAATGGTTTGCATTCGCCTCTAAACGTTATAGAAGTACTTATGCGACCAACAATAGCTTGTTGATTTCCATCCGCTGTACTAACGCTGGCGTGGATGTGCTTATATTTTGATGTGTCCTTAACTATATTCGCGGCTAGAGACCCCCCAATGCAACTGATAGATGCCCCAGTATCCATTAGGCCTCTCACTTGCTTCCCTAACAGATCCACTTCGGCATACGGTCTCCAGTCTTTCGTGCTATTTACAATGGACTCCAGAATTGCTTGCTTCTCCTGCTTACATTGAATTCGAAAATCAGACAGACGTTTTTGTGAACGATTTTGAACTGGCGGTTTTAACTTTTTTGACCGCTCTTGTACTCGCTGGTGGATTGATATTTCTGGTAAGGTGGATAACTTCGGGTAGGCATCGTTTTTTATTGGCTTCTCTTTTCGGGGATCCTGTCTGGGGGGCTGTCCGTTTGCGTGCACCGCTCGGTGGTGCACGGGCTCGCCAGTTTTTTGGACCATTACACCGAGTACAAGATGGTTTATAAGTTTCCGGTTTCCCGCACCCATAACAAAAAACCTTCTTTTCACCCAGACACTCCTGATATCGATGGTCGGATGCACCACAATTCCAGCAGGTCAAGGCTATTGCCTCCACTTCCGGACCGAAGTGTTCTTCTTCTTCAGAAAGATCACCAGTGGCGCTGCCTAATTCGCGCACTTGGGGACGTTGACCCTGACGGAAACTTTGTTTAGTGGCATTTCCATTCATGGCCTGCATAAATCTTTCCCTTGTACGGACTATGTGACGCAGGTGAGCAATACTATATATTGAAACATGTAAAATTTCATGCTGTGTTTCCGTCAACAAATTGGCTCGCAATACTTCCAATAAAGCTGGTTCTGACATAGGCTCTGATAGTTTCCCCGCAATAGTAAGAATTTCCTCAAAAAATTTATCAAAAGTTTCAGATACCTTTTGTTTTCTTTGAAATAAGGCTGAGCGGATTTCTAAATCACTTCTGCCATCTTTGAATTGAGCTTTCACAGCTGCACTTAATTGTTCCCAGGTAACTAGTGGTACGCTTTTATGATAACGCCAGTACCACTCGGAGGCGCTTCCTTCGAATAAGTTATTAGCATATTGTGCTAGTACCTGTAGCTTGCCATCCAACGTTTGGTTAGTCAGGGCATCCACCCTATACACAAAATCGTCCACGGACATACCGGACGACCCTGAAAATCGTAACTTCCAACTAGATATAATTTGACTTATTCGATCGGAACGAAGATTTTGGTCCTGTTGCGATCCAAACGGAGAGTTAATATTTGTGGCGGTGCTAGTATTTCGCCCTTCATTACCCGGATGACCTCCCATTAATGTACGAGGAGGTATTTGAAAAAGTTGTTCAAAAGTTTGGTGACCAGTGGTAAGAGTTGGCGGCGCTGTGTTTTGCGACGTCAGCCTCCTTCTATGACTTCAGCCATTTGTCCAATCTGCGCCATAGCTTGCGTTATGGATATATTTATCTGGGCTATTCCCTCTTGCATACGCACCACAGCGTTTGTCTCCCTACCTGTATTCAGCAGACCTGCCACTGGTGATACGGTGATTTCTGGCTCATTCGACATATTTAGCTGCGATCCATCTGGAGCGTCACTCTCTACTCCTAAACCCTGCGATCGCAATCTTGGCATGTTTGCGGCGACTCTTTGCGCTGCAGATAACTCTTCGGCTAGTGATGGTGCTGGAGTTTGTAGATATACACTGCAAACTGGGCAAACTGTCTTAACTCCGCGACGAGTTCTAAAACAATTTTCGTGAAAACTGTGATTACACCGAGTCCGAAATACTTCCGATTGATTCCTAATATTTTTGACACAAATCCCACAGATCCGATCGCTAACTGCACTGTTAGGGTCTTGTTCGCCCAATTGGGACGTGGACATACTAATAAAACTCTAGTACTACTTGTGTATGTGACCGACAGTATGTAAAGAACACCGATAATTAAGATATATATTTATTGATATTTTAACTAAGCAATAGTTAAATAATCCTAGATATTTTTATATAGAGAAACGAATTCAATAAATGTTGTTGGAATCCTTGCCGTATCAGCCTGTTGATACCTCTTACTTCACCGACATTCCCCCGTTGCCTTGACTATTTTATTTATTTAAATGTTTTTTTTATTTTTTTTTTTTTTTTAATTAGTTTTGTGATTTATTGTAATAATCATCGTTGGATACAAGGGACTCGAAGTAGTGCGGAACCATTGCGGATATTCAAGTCCGTGTTGATTTACTTTGAGCTTTATTATACAACTTGATATTTGTTATGTTCTCGAGTAGATAAATTTATTTTAATCGACATGGCCGTACGGTTAAATTATTCGTTAAAAATGTTTTCTTCTTTCTTTTGGCAAGTTCCTGACTCTAAGTTACGATACTTTTCCAATCTACCGCAGGAGCCTCACTTGTGTATACGGAGTTCACCTTCGGTCTAATAGGATTTCAATTATGGTTGACTGTGGATATAGACACGTTATCGTCTACCACATGCACATCTATTACGCAAGAAAGAATCCAAGAATTAAAATACAAGGGCTATTAACTTGCAATAAATAGCTATTTAGATTTTCTCCACATAGGTTATCATCCATTACAAGTTTAACTTTCTATAACCCTACCTGGTAACTGTTACCACAGATTTACAAAGTCTACCGCCGAGGATATCATTGCCTCGCGTTCAGATAGTTTGACTTTTTTGATTTATATCAGTATGTATGATTGATTTTACGTAAATCGGGCCCCACGCCATTAAATAACATTATTAACTGTAACGATTAACGGGGATTCCGTTAAGACCAGATGTTCGGGGACTGGGACAGAGTACGCGCTTGCTTCTCCGGCTCTATTGATGGGATGGGTTCGATTACTGTCTCGCCCTTGGCTCCAGCGTTAAAAATAATTATTTAAATTTATTCGCGTACGTAATGATTTTGGGGGGCACAATAAACGAAGAATTCAGTGGCTCACGTTGGGAACTATTTCAGCTAAACAGGCAATCAGGGTATCACATCAGCAAAGGTTACCTTTCGTACATAATCTCGCATCGCTGCAAGTACGCCCACCCAACCTTGATCTCCGAAAATCCTAGAAAAACTAATAAAAACAGAAATCCCTTAGAAAGGCTCAGAGGTAACCCTTCAACATTCCAATACGGCTAGGTTCCAACATGATAAGAAATGAGTTCATTTTTAACAAAGCGTTGTTTATTCTAAGAAAGCCTTCCAAACGTTCCAGCATGGTCGCACGCTATTTCAAATCTCAAATTCAATAGTTTCAATTTTCATTCATTTGTACAAGATTATAAACTTAACATTTAAATTCAAGTATTCGCTTAAATTATGATTATACTAACGAGTGCGTAGTGCGTGAGAAATAATAATGTGGGTTGTCAATAAAAGCGATAAACGTTTCCTTATTTCACTGGTTTGAATATAGGTATTATAATGTTTTCTTTTACTGTGTAAACATACGCTCGTTTTAAGTTTTATATGATTTTATACCCGCGACCTTATTTTGTCTTTTGCCGTTAATCCGCCGTAATATTTTGATTGAAAATCAGTACAATGGAATTTTAACTCTCTATTACCTATTCTGTGTACCTTCCAGAGCTTTTCAGATTACAATGACTACTTTGGTATATCACTTACATGTTCGCAATTCCCGCGCCGAAAGATCTTTCGCTGAGGGCAGCTGTGATGATTTTGCTGTATTTAGGGTTATTAAGAAATTAGATGGGAGACGGGTGCCGAGAGCTTTTATTCTTTTTAGCGGTTGTGTTTTGATTCTGTTATCGCGCTATGCTTATATAAATTGCATTCTTATTCCGGACTTCACGCACTCGTTTAATTACTAAATTAAAAATAGTTACCTAAACTTCAATAACAGGAAATGTTTTCAATTATTTTTAACTTATTTTATCTATTCAATCTATTTTCTTCTTTTCCGTGGTTATGATAAGTTTAATAATCGTTTAAGATTCAGGTAAAACCTATAGGTATACGTGTTTTTTTCCGTTCTAATCCATTTTACAATTTCAATTCATTTATTTTCTGTTGTTATTTTAAGTATAGATTAAATGGAGCTGAATTGGACTCAGCATAAAAACTAAGCTTTCGCCTCGGTCAGGTGCTGGTTACGTAACGATTTGGTCTCACTTTCCCAATGTAATTTTATATGGGCAATGGTCTAATTTGGATTCTTCTTCACTAAATTAATCATTTCGACCTGCGTGTAACTTAAGAAAGACGTTGCCGGATATTTTCCCGTTTGCACTGGTTAGGTTAGACCGCACGCGGGTAAAGTTAAGGTTTAGTGTTTCCCCTGGCGGCCAAAAAATAGGAGATTTGGGTACGATGTTCCTTAACCGGCTTTTGGTAGTAATTCGTGCAAATATTTCTTGAACTCCTTGATCGTCCAGCTAACTGACGCTATCCACGTGTAGGTAGAGTTGGTGGCCGTAACAAAGTTTTCCCTTCCTTACGGACTCGAACGCAATACTATTTCAACCTAAGCTCAAACATACTATGTTTATACGATAGCAATCACGATTTCTTGAAAGCGCGAAATAGAAATAACCCCTGTTTATACGACAGCAGAGAATTCATGCTTTTGTTCACTCTCAGCTGATAGGGATGCCGGACCGGTAAAAATAAGTGATAATTTTTAACCTTTAATAGCTCTGAGTGGAGAAATAGCCTACGAAGGGCATTAAATTTCTAGCGATCTGGCAACGTTGATAATTTTTAACAGAGTTACCAGAGCTGCTTATCACCAAATCACGCTTTGAGGCTGAAATCATAGTCAACTTTCGTGTGTTGCCGAATTCACGAAATGGCGTTTATACAAGCACGAATCGGCCGAAAGCGTGAAATGATAGCGTGAATTCGGCATCGTATAAACACAGTAACAGATTAGCTTTTAAGGGTTTCGTTACCTGTGATTGGCACACAAAAAACTTGAACAATATTTTGATCTCGTACAGCAAATTCTGGAACTACTAGTCAGGAGTGCGGCACGAGAAAAGAGGTCCAATTGTGTAGGTGTGGACTTTATATACCCCAAACTGATTCTTCTATGTTCTTCCGGTCTCTTTTAGTAACCACGATGCACTTTTTTGACAGTCGTCAGCTGCTATGTTTTTCAATTAGCTTAACAATAGCTATCGGACCTAACATCTTGGTCTAAAATAAGTGGACAGTTACGAGTCTGTACAACGATATAGGATTGCAAGCCTGCTTTTAGGCTGTGGAAATGTTTAAGGATTTTGCGACAAGCGCCCCTTTACACTCCCCCCCACTAAGATCACACTTCGGGGTAGCAAACGCCAAGAGTGATCACCGCTTGGAGCAATAAGAAAGTTATTTATAAAACCGATCTTATTTTTTTAGGTCTTTTGCATGATATTTGCCTATAAAGTTGCCCTTCATATCTTCGAGGTCATAATAATTGTTTCCTATTTTCTTTCTAATTCTAGTTTTTTTAAATGTAGGAGCAAGTTTTGCATTGAATCCGTTTGCGAAGTTGCTCAGCTGATGATTTCGTCTGAATACTTCTTGACCCTCTTGAAATGAGACTTGCCGATTACGTAGGTTATAGGTATTCTCGTTTCGTTGGTGTTGTTTTTCAATCGATTTTTGGGCCGCTTTTCTGATCAGATTAAGGGAGTCGTCGTGATTAAATACAACATCGCGATCCTCTAACATTTCCAGATTTCGAATTAGTGGATACACTGAACCACTAGTAATCATTTGCTGACCAAATGCAACGCGATATGGGCTGCTATTAATAGCTGAATGAAAACTGGATCGTAAAGAGCAAGCAATACAACTGAGTTGTTCATCCCAGTTAGTTTGGTCAGGGCTAATATACGATATTATTGCGGCCAACACGGATCTGTTTACTCTTTCCGCAGCATCACTCTGTGGAGCATATACGGCGGTATATGAATGTCGTATTTGGTATTTTTGTAGCAATGCGTTAAATTTTTGCGAGCGGAATTGGGATCCATTGTCGGACAGAACAACTTCCGGTACGCCGAAGCAATGGAACAGTTGTTCTTCCATGAATGGAATTATCGCATCCGCTGTAATTTTTTTTTCGGCCTTCAAAAAAGGGAATTTTGAAAAGTGGTCTAGTACCACGAAAATACCGATATCAATATATTATTTTTTGAACATTCTATCCATTTCCGGGGTCTTACCCATCAAAGGACGTATCGTGTAGTTTGGATGCTTGCTACACTTGCAGATCGTGCAGCTATTGATAAACTCACGTACGTCGGATACAAGATTTGGCCAGTAATAATAGCGTCAAATACGCTCTAATGTTTTAGTTATGCCGCTGCACTATGGGGAATTTGACCACTTTTTATGGCATTAATTAATAACATAAAAACGACGCAATATTTAACCATTTTGTTTTTTGATTTTACTATATTAAATTTAAAGGAATTTTTGTTGGAAAAATAGGCATGGTCCCGCCTTTTTTTTGAGAAAAAAATTTTTTTTTTCATAAACGTAAAGAAAAAAAAAATTTTTTTTTAATTATAATAATAAGAACAACATATTCAGTTTTTAAAAATATTTACAAGTTTTCCATATTTGTAATTTTTTATTAAAACTTAATTTTTATAATTATTGCCATTACAATTTCTAACAAAAATACTATAAACCATTATAACAAAGTTATTTCAGTGAAACAATGATGTAACATAATTTTTAGATGATTATTATTTAATAAGAAATATAGTTGCATACCGCTTTTGCAAAGACTGCACCGTAACTGACATTAACCATACAAAAATACGGTAATTATTCATGTTTTGATGGAGGTCTTAAAACATTTATTTCAGAGAAAGTGCGCAAAAGTGCACTTTTATACTTACTGAGTTTAAAGATAATTAAGTAATCTACAAGATAAAAAAGGTTCCAGAGCTGGAAACAGCTGGACTCACTTTGTAGCTCCATTTAAAAATAAAAATTTAATATCAATTTTAATGTTTTTTGAGGTTAGATCTTAACCAAGATTATAGGAACACTACAATCAATAAATACATCAGTACGCTTACAAAAAAAAGTTACAAGCCTCTCTGATTGAACTGCATTTCAAAAACGGCGCTGCATTGTTTCATTATACACTTTTTGACAATTTAAACTTTTAATCAAAATATGCGATTTACCAGCGCTGCCATCTCATTGAAGCATTAGCAGGCTTTCACAGCTGATAATTTAACAGCGATGTGCACTGTTAAACTTTTCTGTTAATTACATTTGACATTGATGTTATCTTAATCCATTGTGATGGACAAAACCAATTTCTAACGACTTTTGAAAAATGGGTTTTGGCCAAAGAAAGTGTACAAATTACCCATAGTGCGCTGTGGGCTGACATGGGATGTTCGTGATATAGTCTAAGAACTTCAGGAAAAAGGCCTTCCGGGATCCACAATTTCCAACATAAATCGTCGGCTATTTTGTCACCTGTGGCGTGTTCCATTCGGCGGTAAATGAACTGATCTATTACTTTTACATCCGGTAATTGGGAGGAATTTTCTTGAATTTTCTTCATCATTTCTTTATACTTTTCGGACTTGAAATGCTCAGATTCCAAGTTTACAAATTCATCCATTTGTATAACTGATAAATCTTCGGTGCAAACTCTCGATAGGGCGTCAGGTACAAGGTTTTGGGAACCTTTTCGGTGGGAGATCTTAAATGTGTACCTTCCGAGTTTCCCTACCCAGCGCCCCAATCTTGACCCAAGGTCTGGGTGCGACATTAACCATTCCAGTGACGCATGGTCGGTGATAATGAAAAATTCTTGACCTTCAACGTAAGGTCAGAATTTTTTTACACTCATGACGGCGGCCAAACATTCTTTTTCGGTAACTGAGTAATTGCGTTGGCATTGATTTAATTTACGGGACATATAAGCGATCGGAACCTCATTTCCCTCGTCATCTGTTTGCATCAACACCCCTCCCAGACCTGTATGGCTCGCATCACAGTGAATCGTAAAAGGTTTGCTTAAGTTTGGACTATGTAAACCAGGTGCTTCACACATTTTTTGTTTTAACAGCTCAAATGCGCTCTGAGCCCTGGTGGTCCAATCAAACTTCTTTTTCTGTCTAAGTGTATCAGTTATAGGAGCAGTTACCCCAGCATAATCATGTATGAATTTGTGATACCATCCTGTTAGGCCGAGGAATCGCCGCACCTGTTTGATCGAACGAGGGATTGGGAACTCCTTAATAGCTTCCACTTTCCCTGGATCAGTTTGGATAGTTCCGTTTCCGATGACATGTCCAAGGTATGGTTTTCAAAGGAAGATGAGACCACTAAAAGGTCGTCTAAATAGACAAAGATTTCATTTCTTAGTGATGGCGGAATGACTTTATCCATGAGCTTACACATGGTTTGTGGAGCATTGGCTAGTCCAAACGGCATGACCGTGAATCGATAAAGTGGTCTGCCCGGAACTGAAAATGCCGTTTTGTCTCGTGCGCTTTCCTCTAACGGAATTTGCATCTTTGAGGTCTATACTAGATATAAATTCGGCCCTAGGAAGACGACTCAGAATCCCCTCGATGAGAGGCATTGGGTATGCGTTTTTAATGGTTACTTCATTGAGTTTCCGGCAGTCTATACACAATCTCACCTTCCCGGGTTTACGAACTAATACAACGGTTGATGACCATGGACTGTCGGATTCTTCTATAACCCCGAGAGAAAGCATTCTCTCCAATTCTGTATACATAAGCTGTTCTATTGCCGGTGATACTGCGTAGTGTCTCTGTTTTATTGCCTTAGCGCTGCCTACATCTATCTCGTGCTCTAACAGTGTGCTTTTCCTAATCCTTTTTCGGTGAAAGACGGAAATAACTTAATTACAGTTGCCAGCTGATCTTTCTGTTGCGGCGTTAGTGGCACTTGGTTTGGATCAGTCACCTCGAGACTAGCCATGTTTGAGACAGTACTTTGATTTGCCAAAAATTCAGGCAACAAGTTATAACTATTCCAGAAGTCAATTCCCAAGTATAGGTCTTGAGATAGAGAAGGCACTATCCATAAGCGAAATGGTTTGCATTCGCCTCTAAACGTTATAGAAGTACTTATGCGACCAACAATAGCTTGTTGATTTCCATCCGCTGTACTAACGCTGGCGTGGATGTGCTTATATTTTGATGTGTCCTTAACTATATTCGCGGCTAGAGACCCCCCAATGCAACTGATAGATGCCCCAGTATCCATTAGGCCTCTCACTTGCTTCCCTAACAGATCCACTTCGGCATACGGTCTCCAGTCTTTCGTGCTATTTACAATGGACTCCAGAATTGCTTGCTTCTCCTGCTTACATTGAATTCGAAAATCAGACAGACGTTTTTGTGAACGATTTTGAACTGGCGGTTTTAACTTTTTTGACCGCTCTTGTACTCGCTGGTGGATTGATATTTCTGGTAAGGTGGATAACTTCGGGTAGGCATCGTTTTTTATTGGCTTCTCTTTTCGGGGATCCTGTCTGGGGGGCTGTCCGTTTGCGTGCACCGCTCGGTGGTGCACGGGCTCGCCAGTTTTTTGGACCATTACACCGAGTACAAGATGGTTTATAAGTTTCCGGTTTCCCGCACCCATAACAAAAAACCTTCTTTTCACCCAGACACTCCTGATATCGATGGTCGGATGCACCACAATTCCAGCAGGTCAAGGCTATTGCCTCCACTTCCGGACCGAAGTGTTCTTCTTCTTCAGAAAGATCACCAGTGGCGCTGCCTAATTCGCGCACTTGGGGACGTTGACCCTGACGGAAACTTTGTTTAGTGGCATTTCCATTCATGGCCTGCATAAATCTTTCCCTTGTACGGACTATGTGACGCAGGTGAGCAATACTATATATTGAAACATGTAAAATTTCATGCTGTGTTTCCGTCAACAAATTGGCTCGCAATACTTCCAATAAAGCTGGTTCTGACATAGGCTCTGATAGTTTCCCCGCAATAGTAAGAATTTCCTCAAAAAATTTATCAAAAGTTTCAGATACCTTTTGTTTTCTTTGAAATAAGGCTGAGCGGATTTCTAAATCACTTCTGCCATCTTTGAATTGAGCTTTCACAGCTGCACTTAATTGTTCCCAGGTAACTAGTGGTACGCTTTTATGATAACGCCAGTACCAGGCGCTTCCTTCGAATAAGTTATTAGCATATTGTGCTAGTACCTGTAGCTTGCCATCCAACGTTTGGTTAGTCAGGGCTTCCACCCTATACACAAAATCGTCCACGGACATACCGGACGACCCTGAAAATCGTAACTTCCATATATATATAATTTGACTTATTCGATCGGAACGAAGATTTTGGTCCTGTTGCGATCCAAACGGAGAGTTAATATTTGTGGCGGTGCTAGTATTTCGCCCTTCATTACCCGGATGACCTCCCATTAATGTACGAGGAGGTATTTGAAAAAGTTGTTCAAAAGTTTGGTGACCAGTGGTAAGAGTTGGCGGCGCTGTGTTTTGCGACGTCAGCCTCCTTCTATGACTTCAGCCATTTGTCCAATCTGCGCCATAGCTTGCGTTATGGATATATTTATCTGGGCTATTCCCTCTTGCATACGCACCACAGCGTTTGTCTCCCTACCTGTATTCAGCAGACCTGCCACTGGTGATACGGTGATTTCTGGCTCATTCGACATATTTAGCTGCGATCCATCTGGAGCGTCACTCTCTACTCCTAAACCCTGCGATCGCAATCTTGGCATGTTTGCGCCGACTCTTTGCGCTGCAGCTAACTCTTCGGCTAGTGATGGTGCTGGAGTTTGTAGATATACACTGCAAACTGGGCAAACTGTCTTAACTCCGCGACAAAACTAAAACAATTTTCGTGAAAACTGTGATTACACCGAGTCCGAAATACTTCCGATTGATTCCTAATATTTTTGACACAAATCCCACAGATCCGATCGCTAACTGCACTGTTAGGGTCTTGTTCGCCCAATTGGGACGTGGACATACTAATAAATCTCTAGTACTACTTGTGTATGTGACCGACAGTATGTAAAGAACACCGATAATTAAGATATATATTTATTGATATTTTAACTAAGCAATAGTTAAATAATCCTAGATATTTTTATATAGAGAAACGAATTCAATAAATGTTGTTGGAATCCTTGCCGTATCAGCCTGTTGATACCTCTTACTTCACCGACATTCCCCCGTTGCCTTGACTATTTTATTTATTTAAATGTTTTTTTTATTTTTTTTTTTTTTAATTAGTTTTGTGATTTATTGTAATAATCATCGTTGGATACAAGGGACTCGAAGTAGTGCGGAACCATTGCGGATATTCAAGTCCGTGTTGATTTACTTTGAGCTTTATTATACAACTTGATATTTGTTATGTTCTCGAGTAGATAAATTTATTTTAATCGACATGGCCGTACGGTAAAATTATTCGTTAAAAATGTTTTCTTCTTTCTTTTGGCAAGTTCCTGACTCTAAGTTACGATACTTTTCCAATCTACCGCAGGAGCCTCACTTGTGTATACGGAGTTTACCTTCGGTCTAATAGGATTTCAATTATGGTTGACTGTGGATATAGACACGTTATCGTCTACCACATGCACATCTATTACGCGAGAAAGAATCCAAGAATTAAAATACAAGGGCTATTAACTTGCAATAGGTAGCTATTTAGATTTTCTCCACATAGGTTATCATCCATTACAAGTTTAACTTTCTATAACCCTACCTGGTAAGTGTTACCACAGATTTACAAAGTCTACCGCCGAGGATATCATTGCCTCGCGTTCAGATAGTTTGACTTTTTTGATTTATATCAGTATGTATGATTGATTTTACGTAAATCGGGCCCCACGCCATTAAATAACATTATTAACTGTAACGATTAACGGGGATTCCGTTGAGAGCAGATGTTCGGGGACTGGGACAGAGTACGCGCGTGCTTCTCCGGCTCTATTGATGGGATGGGTTCGATTACTGTCTCGCCCTTGGCTCCAGCGTTAAAAATAATTATTTAAATTTATTCGCGTACGTAATGATTTTGGGGGGCACAATAAACGAAGAATTCAGTGGCTCACGTTGGGAACTATTTCAGCTAAACAGGCAATCAGGGTATCACATCAGCAAAGGTTACCTTTCGTACATAATCTCGCATCGCTGCAAGTACGCCCACCCAACATTGATCTCCGAAAATCCTAGAAAAACTAATAAAAACAGAAATCCCTTAGAAAGGCTCAGAGGTAACCCTTCAACATTCCAATACGGCTAGGTTCCAACATGATAAGAAATGAGTTCATTTTTAACAAAGCGTTGTTTATTCTAAGAAAGCCTTCCAAACGTGCCAACATGGTCGCACGCGATTTCAAATCTCAAATTCAATAGTTTCAATTTTCATTCAATTGTACAAGATTATAAACTTAACATTTAAATTCAAGTATTCGCTTAAATTACGATTATACTAACGAGTGCGTAGTGCGTGAGAAATAATAATGTGGGTTGTCAATAAAAGCGATAAACGTTTCCTTATTTCACTGGTTTGAATATAGGTATTATAATGTTTTCTTTTACTGTGTAAACATACGCTCGTTTTAAGTTTTATATGATTTTATACCCGCGACCTTATTTTGTCTTTTGCCGTTAATCCGCCGTAATATTTTGATTGAAAATCAGTACAATGGAATTTTAACTCTCCGCACACTTCTCTATTACCTATTTTGTGTACCTTCCAGAGCTTTTCAGATTACAATGACTACTTTGGTATATCACTTACATGTTCGCAATTCCCGCGCCGAAAGATCTTTCGCTGAGGGCAGCTGTGATGATTTTGCTGTATTTAGGGTTATTAAGAAATTAGATGGGAGACGGGTGCCGAGAGCTTTTATTCTTTTTAGCGGTTGTGTGCATTGTTATTCCGGACTTCACGCACTCGTTTAATTACTAAATTAAAAATAGTTACCTAAACTTCAATAACAGGAAATGTTTTCAATTATTTTTAACTTATTTTATCTTTTTAATCTATTTTCTTCTTTTCCGTGGTTATGATAAGTTTAATAATCGTTTAAGATTCAGGTAAAACAGGTATACGTGTTTTTTCCGTTCTAATCCATTTTACAATTTCAATTCATTTATTTTCTGTTGTTATTTTAAGTATAGATTAAATGGAGCTGAATTGGACTCAGCATAAAAACTAAGCTTTCGTCTCGGTCAGGTGCTGGTTACGTAACGATTTGGTCTCACTTTCCCAATGCAATTTTATATGGGCAATGATCTAATTTGGATTATTCTTCACTAAATTAATCATTTCGAACTGCGTGTAACTTAAGAAAGACGTTGCCGGATATTTTCCCGTTTGCACTGGTTAGGTTAGACCGCATGCGGGTAAAGTTAAGTTTTAGTATTTCCCCTGGCGGCCAAAAATTAGGAGATTTGGGTACGATGTTCCTTAACCGGCTTTTGGTAGAAATTCGTACAAATATTTCTTGAACTCCTTGAAAGTCCAGCTAACTGACGCTATCCACGTGTAGGTAGAGTTGGTGGCCGTAACAAAGTTTTCCCTTCTGACGGACTCGAACGCAATACTAGGTGCCAATTATCTGATAAAACAGAAATATTTCAACCTAAGCTCAAACAGATTAGCTTTTAAGGGTTTCGTTACCTGTGATTGGCACACAAAAAACTTGAACCATATTTTGATCTCGTACAGTAAATTTTGGAACTACTAGTCAGGAGTGTGGCACGAGAAAAGAGGTCCAATTGTGTAGGTGTGGACTTTATATACCACAAACTGATTCTTCTATGTTCTTCCGGTCTCTTTTAGTAACCACGATGCACTTTTTTGACAGTCGTCAGCTGCTATGTTTTTCAATTAGCTTAACGATAGCTATCGAACCTAACATCTTGGTCTAAAATAAGTGGACAGTTACGAGTCTGTACAACGATATAGGACTGCAAGCCTGCTTTTAGGCTGTGGAAATGTTTAAGGATTTTGCGACAAGCGCCCCTTTACAAAGGCCCTTTCATTTTCGGTATTTATTTCACCGCGAATATCTGTCCTAAAAATAATTATGCATATTTATTTTCGAATGTTCCACATTTATAATTTTTAGTATTTTATCCTCCAAATCTTTTAGTTGATTCGCAGATAATATTTGTGTATTATCAATTATAATTGATGCCATTTCAATGTAGTGCTAGTGAGAGAGCAAAATTGTAATTATACCCGTTTCCGTAGAGTAAAAGGGTATATTGTATTCGTGCAAAAGTATGTAACAGGGAGAAGGAAGCGTTTCCGACCCTATAAAGTATATATATTCAGGATCAGGATCACTAGCCGAGTCGATCTAGCCATGTCGGTCAGTAGTATATAAATGAAAGTTATGGATACAAAAGCTGGATACAAAAGTGGAAGGGGAGGTAATTAATTATGCTAATTAGGGTAATAAATCAGGTCAATGTTACAGGTGTGGGGGGTAATTAAAGTTAATGGGTGCGTGAAGAGTGATCGTTAATTAGGCTCCACAATAGTTATATCCAGCTTTTGTATCTAGGATTTGTATTCAGGAATCAGATCCCGAAATTCGGTCCAAAAATCGGGACTCCTATTAAGCGGGGAGAAGTTACTGGGGTGTGACGAGTGTCCTTTGCTTAGATTAAAAAAGTGTGGTGCTCACACGGTGCTCATAGCGTTATATTTAAGTTTTCCTAGTTAATGGTGTGTCAGGTGATCATAGCGATATATTTGAGTTATCCTAGATAATGGGGGAGAAATTACTGGGGTGTGACGGGTGTCCTTTGCTTAGATTGAGAAAGTGTGGTGCTCACACGGGTACGTTCAAAGGAAACAGCTGAAAGCAATCACCCTTGAAAAGGGGATCCCTTTGCTTACCACTGAGAAACAAAAACCCACCCAATAACAAAAGAATATGTAAAATTTAAATTCAAAAACATTTTTATTTTTTTAACTTTTTGACCTGAAAGACATACCTGAAAAAATCACCCATCCCCCAATAACAGAAGAATATGTAAATTTGAATTTAGGACATGAATTTAGCTCATGTTTATTTGAATATTTGTAACAGGCTTTTCTTATACACTAAATATGATGACATTATTTTTAAGGCTCCGTCTCGATGATTTTTATAGAAAAAGCAGGCACACGCATCTTCCCCGAATCCATTATTACAAAACATAAAATGATTACCATATACCGTTTTGTTGAGATCGTCTTCTCCTTTATCCATGAACATATTCCTTGTATCAATGAGATATTTTAAATCTTCTTTAAAAATTTCCTCACCAAATTGGGATGTGAAACTATTAATTCGGTTTATTAATCCACTTTGTCTGTTATCCATTGTATATGTATAAGTGTTAGACCATAGTTCCATTGCAAAAATTTAAAATAGGCACGCAGAATCTGGAACACCTGAAACTGCACCGATAGAGTAAGCATTAAAATATAATTATTTATTTTATCTGCAAGGGTATATAAGCTTCGGCTGCCCGAAGCTAGCTTCCTTTCTTGTTTTTCAATCAAATTTGCTATTTATCGTGACCATAATTTGACCTTCAAACAGACTATGTTTACAATTAAGGGGTGTGCTGGTAAAAAAGTTTATGGTTAAGGTCTTCTCTTGTTTTATCTCTGTTAAGCTGTTACATTTGTTATAATATTTGTTAATGGACGGTAAATTTCCGAGAATTTTACCTACTATAGATATTGCTGTGTTCGTTGCACTTAACAAACCTTTATGTATTGCTGTTGGTAATCATAACATTAGGATTATTACCTAGTTTTTAATAGTTCTCCTGCTTAATGACTTTTAAATAATGGATGAAACATTTTTTACTAACCCTCTTATCGTTTTTATACCCTTGCAGAGGGTATTATAATTTTGGTCAGAAGTTTGTAACGCAGTGAAGGAGACGTTTCCGACCCCATAGAGTATATATATTCTTGATCAGGATCAATAGGAGAGTCGATATAGCCATGTCCGTATGTCCGTCTGTCCGTCTGTTTCAATACCGTTTGCGAGCTCAGTTTAAAAGCTAGCGCCTTGAAACTTTCACAGTCGTCCTAAAACATGTGTACGCAGTTTGAAAGCCGACCCGATCGGACGTCTATATCCTATAGCTCCCATAGGAACAATCGGATATAGCTTTCACAAAATGAAGATATTTCGCTCAGTGTAAGAGCTATTGACAAGAATCTTTCTAAATCTTATTATTTTACGCATACCTTGATCAGGGTAAAAGCGCCATGAACGGACGTCTATATCTTATAGCTCCCATAGGAACAATAGGGTGAAATCGGTCAAAACTTGTCGTTTTTCAGGATATTTCGCGCAGAATATAAGCTATTCCCAGAAACTTTCCAAATCGTATTTTTTTGTGCGTACCTTGATCAGGGTAGAAGCGCGTGCCGATCGAACGTCTATATCTTATAGCTCCCATAGGAACAATAGGGTGAAATCTGCAAGGGTATTAAAACTTCGGCTTGCCGAAGTTAGCTTCCGTCCTCGTCGTTTTTTATTTATATTCTGTTATCTAAATCGTTATACAATTTTAATGAACAGTTACATTTATAAGAAATTGTTCTCTTTACTTGCGACTGTGTCGAACTGCAAGTGGGGATATTGAAAAATGTATGATGGAATCCGTGATACGATCCGAGATATATTGTGAGGAGTTGAATAACTCCCCACGAATAGCAGCAGCGAGAATAACGGATGGCCGGCCGCTTACCAGTTACGCGGCGAATTAGCGTAGTAGCGGCGCGGTGAAGAGAGATTGGAGAGTCTAACGGCGGAGAGAGAGAACTCTCCCAAAGAGAGTGTGGAGAAGTAGTGCGGAGAGTGAGAGAGTGGAGACTTTACGGGCAGAGCTAAAGTGCCGTGTGCAAAAGGGAAATAACGGAACTGCACCGGACTTTGGACTCTGCCGTGAACTTTGGACCAGGAGGATAAGTGCCACATCTCAGCAGCAGAATCAGCGGGACGGCTGCAACACAGGGATCTTCAGTTCGGAGCCGGGCAAAAAGGACAACGGGCTCAAACTGGAGCCAAGGACTTTGGACCTGGAGTGGAAATATGCAGCGGGAAGAGCGCGAAAGGGAAATAACGGTTCCCGGAGGCCTTATATAAAGCCGCCGGGCGCTGGCAACAGGACAGTCGATCACGAGAAATCAATCCGCCGAGATCAGTCAAGATATCAAAGTGAATAAGTCAGTCAATCAGTGCCAAGTAATCTACAAGTGAAAACACAAGCCAAGTCGTCGGGAGCAGCGCCGTGGGAGCCTACAAGGAGCAAGATCGCTACGTCGAGACGTTCGGGATTGGATTATCAGGAATCTCCGAATTGAGACACAGGTAGCTGAGGTCCAGTGGGCATCACACGGCTAAGTCAAGGCGAACTGTTCATACTCCTGTACGACTAAAGCCTCGCATTGCGCCTGGCGTGTCCCTCAGAGTCGAGCGGTAACGTCCTGCGACAAGAGACCGTGAACTCGGGGCGAGAGCCGTCCAAACCCAGGGTGCCTTGTTTCAAACACTACTTTGGCGGGTCCCGGCGTCAGCCCAGTCCGTCAAGTGGAAATCGAACAGGACCTGGCACGACCAGCCAGAAAGGGCGAGCCGTAGGCCGGTCATCATTTCAAGGCGCTGTCCTAGAGAGAATAGGCCAGTAGTCATCTCAAGGCGCTGTCCTAGAGAGAACAGGCCGTTGGTCACTTCAAGGCGCTGTCCTAGAGAGACCCAACTGTTCTACGAGCCCGGGACCGGCGTGTGTCCCAAACCCCGAGTGGTACGAGCCAGAAAGGGCGAGCAGTAGGCCGGTTGTCATTTCAAGGCGCTGACCTAGGAAAACCCACGGACCGGCGTGTCCGTAACCCCAAGTACCAGAAGCCACGCTACGTCCAGCCTCACGACCAGCGCGTCCAGGAGCAGAGCAACGGACATCGAGCTACGCGCAAACGTCACGAACGAGCTAGCGGGTGAGGCCAGGGTGGAACGTTCGCTTACACCAGGCGTAAGAGCAAGGTGAAGCACTAGGCAGCTTCCAGGTGACCACCTAGACTGTCAGCGCGATCTGAGCAAGAGCCTAGTGGGACCATCCGGGACAGGGCCAGGGACAGGCGGTTGTGCGTCTATAGGCGTTGCCCTGTAGAACGCAGCACCTGTTCATCCTAGTCTGAGAACGGTGACGCTTCCCTAAGCCCGCACGGCTGATCTCCTTGCGAGTCCGTGGCGCTGCGAGTAGTCGTCGAGTCAGCGCATCAGAGACGAGCATCGCCGTGCATCTATAGGGATCTACAGGGAGCTACAGGACCGAAGCACGGGAACAACAAGGCAGGCGATCACCGAGGCGACGCACCGATGGGCAGAGACGGACAGCACCAGGAGACACCGAGGACATCGAGTGGTGACACCAAGGCCAACCGAGCCATCAAGCCGCTGTAATCAACCCCGCAATAAACCCAATTCGAACCCGTGAATTCTGTGCTTTCTCACTGATCTACTGGGCGGTCACGTTTATATAAATTTGGTGGGACGAACACATAACTTCTCTGATCTAGCCGCACGAATCTCGTAGAGAGCAAACCTATAAAATAAGTTCGTTACATCTGGCGCCCAACGTGATTGTCCCAGCAGTGAAAGCAACAACGCAGAATGGGGAAGAGTTGAATTTACCGTCTGAAGAAAGAGGACTTTGCCCATGTCTCACAGAGGTTAAACATTGCTCTGGAAGGCAGATCAAAAGACATCAGGAAGGCATTGTCCGAATATTATTCACAGACCGAGAACGACCCCAAACTCGTCGATATCTGGGCCGAGCTGGAAGCAAAATACGGCGATAGACCAGGCACCAGTATAAAGATAACAAACGCTGAGGGTGAAGACCTACCGGAAAGTTTGAGCATCGACAAAATACTGAAGGAGGCACAAAGAAGAGAGCTAAGCCACGTTAGACACGTTATCGTCTACCACATGCACATCTATTACGCGAGAAAGAATCCAAGAATTAAAATACAAGGGCTATTAACTTGCAATAGGTAGCTATTTAGATTTTCTCCACATAGGTTATCATCCATTACAAGTTTAACTTTCTATAACCCTACCTGGTAAGTGTTACCACAGATTTACAAAGTCTACCGCCGAGGATATCATTGCCTCGCGTTCAGATAGTTTGACTTTTTTGATTTATATCAGTATGTATGATTGATTTTACGTAAATCGGGCCCCACGCCATTAAATAACATTATTAACTGTAACGATTAACGGGGATTCCGTTGAGAGCAGATGTTCGGGGACTGGGACAGAGTACGCGCGTGCTTCTCCGGCTCTATTGATGGGATGGGTTCGATTACTGTCTCGCCCTTGGCTCCAGCGTTAAAAATAATTATTTAAATTTATTCGCGTACGTAATGATTTTGGGGGGCACAATAAACGAAGAATTCAGTGGCTCACGTTGGGAACTATTTCAGCTAAACAGGCAATCAGGGTATCACATCAGCAAAGGTTACCTTTCGTACATAATCTCGCATCGCTGCAAGTACGCCCACCCAACCTTGATCTCCGAAAATCCTAGAAAAACTAATAAAAACAGAAATCCCTTAGAAAGGCTCAGAGGTAACCCTTCAACATTCCAATTCGGCTAGGTTCCAACATGATAAGAAATGAGTTCATTTTTAACAAAGCGTTGTTTATTCTAAGAAAGCCTTCCAAACGTGCCAGCATGGTCGCACGCTATTTCAAATCTCAAATTCAATAGTTTCAATTTTCATTCATTTGTACAAGATTATAAACTTAACATTTAAATTCAAGTATTCGCTTAAATTATGATTATACTAACGAGTGCGTAGTGCGTGAGAAATAATAATGTGGGTTGTCAATAAAAGCGATAAACGTTTCCTTATTTCACTGGTTTGAATATAGGTATTATAATGTTTTGTTTTACTGTGTAAACATACGCTCGTTTTAAGTTTTATATGATTTTATACCCGCGACCTTATTTTGTCTTTTGCCGTTAATCCGCCGTAATATTTTGATTGAAAATCAGTACAATGGAATTTTAACTCTCTATTACCTATTCTGTGTACCTTCCAGAGCTTTTCAGATTACAATGACTACTTTGGTATATCACTTACATGTTCGCAATTCCCGCGCCGAAAGATCTTTCGCTGAGGGCAGCTGTGATGATTTTGCTGTATTTAGGGTTATTAAGAAATTAGATGGGAGACGGGTGCCGAGAGCTTTTATTCTTTTTAGCGGTTGTGTTTTGATTCTGTTATCGCGCTATGCTTATATAAATTGCATTGTTATTCCGGACTTCACGCACTCGTTTAATTACTAAATTAAAAATAGTTACCTAAACTTCAATAACAGGAAATGTTTTCAATTATTTTTAACTTATTTTATCTATTCAATCTATTTTCTTCTTTTCCGTGGTTATGATAAGTTTAATAATCGTTTAAGATTCAGGTAAAACAGGTATACGTGTTTTTTCCGTTCTAATCCATTTTACAATTTCAATTCATTTATTTTCTGTTGTTATTTTAAGTATAGATTAAATGGAGCTGAATTGGACTCATAAAAACTAAGCTTTCGTCTCGGTCAGGTGCTGGTTACGTAACGATTTGGTCTCACTTTCCCAATGTAATTATATATGGGCAATGATCTAATTTGGATTATTCTTCACTAAATTAATCATTTCGACCTGCGTGTAACTTAAGAAAGACGTTGCCGGATATTTTCCCGTTTGCACTGGTTAGGTTAGACCGCACGCGGGTAAAGTTACGTTTTAGTATTTCCCCTGGCGGCCAAAAATTAGGAGATTTGGGTACGACTGACGCTATCCACGTGTAGGTAGAGTTGGTGGCCGTAACAAAGTTTTCCCTTCTGACGGACTCGAACGCAATACTAGGTGCCAATTATCTGATAAAACAGAAATATTTCAACCTAAGCTCAAACAGATTAGCTTTTAAGGGTTTCGTTACCTGTGATTGGCACACAAAAAACTTGAACAATATTTTGATCTCGTACAGCAAATTCTGGAACTACTAGTCAGGAGTGTGGCACGAGAAAAGAGGTCCAATTGTGTAGGTGTGGACTTTATATACCCCAAACTGATTCTTCTATGTTCTTCCGGTCTCTTTTAGTAACCACGATGCACTTTTTTGACAGTCGTCAGCTGCTATGTTTTTCAATTAGCTTAACGATAGCTATCGGACCTAACATCTTGGTCTAAAATAAGTGGACAGTTACGAGTCTGTACAACGATATAGGACTGCAAGCCTGCTTTTAGGCCGTGGAAATGTTTAAGGATTTTGCGACAAGCGCCCCTTTACAAAGGCCCTTTCATTTTCGGTATTTATTTCACCGCGAATATCTGTCCTAAAAATAATTATGCATATTTATTTTCGAATGTTCCACATTTATAATTTTTAGTATTTTATCCTCCAAATCTTTTAGTTGATTCGCAGATGATATTTTTGTATTATCAATTATAATTGATGCCATTTCAATGTAGTGCTAGTGAGAGAGCAAAATTGTAATTATACCCGTTACTCGTAGAGTAAAAGGGTATATTGTATTCGTGCAAAAGTATGTAACAGGGAGAAGGAAGCGTTTCCGACCCTATAAAGTATATATATTCTTGATCAGGATCACTAGCCGAGTCGATCTAGCCATGTCGGTCAGTAGTATATAAATGAAAGTTATGGATACAAAAGCTGGATACAAAAGTGGAAGGGGAGGTAATTAATTATGCTAATTAGGGTAATAAATCAGGTCAATGTTACAGGTGTGGGGGGTAATTAAAGTTAATGGGTGCGTGAAGAGTGATCGTTAATTAGGCTCCACAATAGTTATATCCAGCTTTTGTATCTAGGATTTGTATTCAGGAATCAGATCCCGAAATTTGGTCCAAAAATCGGGACTCCTATTGAGCGGGGAGAAGTTACTGGGGTGTGACGGGTGTCCTTTGCTTAGATTAAAAAAGTGTGGTGCTCACACGGTGCTCATAGCGTTATATTTAGGTTTTCCTAGTTAATGGTGTGTCAGGTGATCATAGCGATATATTTGAGTTATCCTAGATAATGGGGGAGAAATTACTGGGGTGTGACGGGTGTCCTTTGCTTAGATTGAGAAAGTGTGGTGCTCACACGGGTACGTGATAGAATGTCACGGGCTGTTGTCACGTTCAAAGGAAACAGCTGAAAGCAATCACCCTTGAAAAGGGGACCCCTTTGCTTGCCACTGAGAAACAAAAACCCACCCAATAACAAAAGAATATGTAAAATTTAAATTCAAAAATATTTTTATTTTTTTAACTTTTTGACCTGAAAGAAATACCTGAAAAAATCACCCATCCCCCAATAACAAAAGAATATGTAAATTTGAATTTAGGACATGAATTTAGCTCATGTTTATTTGAATATTTGTAACAGGCTTTTCTTATACACTAAATATGATGACATTAGTTTTAAGGCTCCGTCTCGATGATTTTTATAGAAAAAGCAGGCACACGCATCTTCCCCGAATCCATTATTACAAAACATAAAATGATTACCATATACCGTTTTGTTGAGATCGTCTTCTCCTTTATCCATGAACATATTCCTTGTATCAATGAGATATTTTAAATCTTCTTTAAAAATTTCCTCACCAAATTGGGATGTGAAACTATTAATTCGGTTTATTAATCCACTTTGTCTGTTATCCATTGTATATGTATAAGTGTTAGACCATAGTTCCATTGCAAAAATTTAAAATAGGCACGCAGAATCTGGAACACCTGAAACTGCACCGATAGAGTAAGCATTAAAATATAATTATTTATTTTATCTGCAAGGGTATATAAGCTTCGGCTGCCCGAAGCTAGCTTCCTTTCTTGTTTTTCAATCAAATTTGCTATTTATCGTGACCATAATTTGACCTTCAAACAGACTATGTTTACAATTAAGGGGTGTGCTGGTAAAAAAGTTTATGGTTAAGGTCTTCTCTTGTTTTATCTCTGTTAAGCTGTTACATTTGTTATAATATTTGTTAATGGACGGTAAATTTCCGAGAATTTTACCTACTATAGATATTGCTGTGTTCGTTGCACTTAACAAACCTTTATGTATTGCTGTTGGTAATCATAACATTAGGATTATTACCTAGTTTTTAATAGTTCTCCTGCTTAATGACTTTTAAATAATGGATGAAACATTTTTTACTAACCCTCTTATCGTTTTTATACCCTTGCAGAGGGTATTATAATTTTGGTCAGAAGTTTGTAACGCAGTGAAGGAGACGTTTCCGACCCCATAGAGTATATATATTCTTGATCAGGATCAATAGGGGAGTCGATATAGCCATGTCCGTATGTCCGTCTGTCCGTCTGTTTCAATACCGTTTGCGAGCTCAGTTTAAAAGCTAGCGCCTTGAAACTTTCACAGTCGTCCTAAAACATGTGTACGCAGTTTGAAAGCCGACCCGATCGGACGTCTATATCCTATAGCTCCCATAGGAACAATCGGATATAGCTTTCACAAAATGAAGATATTTCGCTCAGTGTAAGAGCTATTGACAAGAATCTTTCTAAATCTTATTATTTTACGCATACCTTGATCAGGGTAAAAGCGCGTGCTGATCGGACGTCTATATCTTATAGCTCCCATAGGAACAATAGGGTGAAATCGGTCAAAATTTGTCGTTTTTCAGGATATTTCGCGCAGAATATAAGCTATTCCCAGAAACTTTCCAAATCGTATTTTTTTGTGCGTACCTTGATCAGGGTAGAAGCGCGTGCCGATCGAACGTCTATATCTTATAGCTCCCATAGGAACAATAGGGTGAAATCTGCAAGGGTATTAAAACTTCGGCTTGCCGAAGTTAGCTTCCGTCCTCGTCGTTTTTTATTTATATTCTGTTATCTAAATCGTTATACAATTTTAATGAACAGTTACATTTATAAGAAATTGTTCTCTTTACTTGCGACTGTGTCGAACTGCAAGTGGGGATATTGAAAAATGTATGATGGAATCCGTGATACGATCCGAGATATATTGTGAGGAGTTGAATAACTCCCCACGAATAGCAGCAGCGAGAATAACGGATGGCCGGCCGCTTACCAGTTACGCGGCGAATTAGCGTAGTAGCGGCGCGGTGAAGAGAGTTTGGAGAGTCTAACGGCGGAGAGAGAGAACTCTCCCAAAGAGAGTGTGGAGAAGTAGTGCGGAGAGTGAGAGAGTGGAGACTTTACGGGCAGAGCTAGAGTGCCGTGTGCAAAAGGGAAATAACGGAACTGCACCGGACTTTGGACTCTGCCGTGAACTTTGGACCAGGAGGATAAGTGCCACATCTCAGCAGCAGAATCAGCGGGACGGCTGCAACACAGGGATCTTCAGTTCGGAGCCGGGCAAAATGGACAACGGGCTCAAACTGGAGCCAAGGACTTTGGACCTGGAGTGGAAATATGCAGCGGGAAGAGCGCGAAAGGGAAATAACGGTTCCCGGAGGCCCTATATAAAGCCGCCGGGCGCTGGCAACAGGACAGTCGATCACGAGAAATCAATCCGCCGAGATCAGTCAAGATATCAAAGTGAATAAGTCAGTCAATCAGTGCCAAGTAATCTACAAGTGAAAACACAAGCCAAGTCGTCGGGAGCAGCGCCGTGGGAGCCTACAAGGAGCAAGATCGCTACGTCGAGACGTTCGGGATTGGATCATCAGGAATCTCCGAATTGAGACACAGGTAGCTGAGGTCCAGTGGGCCTCACACGGCTAAGTCAAGGCGAACTGTTCATACTCCTGTACGACTAAAGCCTCGCATTGCGCCTGGCGTGTCCCTCAGAGTCGAGCGGTAACGTCCTGCGACAAGAGACCGTGAACTCGGGGCGAGAGCCGTCCAAACCCAGGGTGCCTTGTTTCAAACACTACTTTGGCGGGTCCCGGCGTCAGCCCAGTCCGTCAAGTGGAAATCGAACAGGACCTGGCACGACCAGCCAGAAAGGGCGAGCCGTAGGCCGGTCATCATTTCAAGGCGCTGTCCTAGAGAGAATAGGCCAGTAGTCATCTCAAGGCGCTGTCCTAGAGAGAACAGGCCGTTGGTCACTTCAAGGCGCTGTCCTAGAGAGACCCAACTGTTCTACGAGCCCGGGACCGGCGTGTGTCCCAAACCCCGAGTGGTACGAGCCAGAAAGGGCGAGCAGTAGGCCGGTTGTCATTTCAAGGCGCTGACCTAGGAAAACCCACGGACCGGCGTGTCCGTAACCCCAAGTACCAGAAGCCACGCTACGTCCAGCCTCACGACCAGCGCGTCCAGGAGCAGAGCAACGGACATCGAGCTACGCGCAAACGTCACGAACGAGCTAGCGGGTGAGGCCAGGGTGGAACGTTCGCTTACACCAGGCGTAAGAGCAAGGTGAAGCACTAGGCAGCTTCCAGGTGACCACCTAGACTGTCAGCGCGATCTGAGCAAGAGCCTAGTGGGACCATCCGGGACAGGGCCAGGGACAGGCGGTTGTGCGTCTATAGGCGTTGCCCTGTAGAACGCAGCACCTGTTCATCCTAGTCTGAGAACGGTGACGCTTCCCTAAGCCCGCACGGCTGATCTCCTTGCGAGTCCGAGGCGCTGCGAGTAGTCGTCGAGTCAGCGCATCAGAGACGAGCATCGCCGTGCATCTATAGGGATCTACAGGGAGCTACAGGACCGAAGCACGGGAACAACAAGGCAGGCGATCACCGAGGCGACGCACCGATGGGCAGAGACGGACAGCACCAGGAGACACCGAGGACATCGAGTGGTGACACCAAGGCCAACCGAGCCATCAAGCCGCTGTAATCAACCCCGCAATAAACCCAATTCGAACCCGTGAATTCTGTGCTTTCTCACTGATCTACTGGGCGGTCACGTTTATATAAATTTGGTGGGACGAACACATAACTTCTCTGAGCTAGCCGCACGAATCTCGTAGCGAGCAAACCTATAAAATAAGTTCGTTACATCTGGCGCCCAACGTGATTGTCCCAGCAGTGAAAGCAACAACGCAGAATGTGGAAGAGTTGAATTTACCGTCTGAAGAAAGAGGACTTTGCCCATGTCTCACAGAGGTTAAACATTGCTCTGGAAGGCAGATCAAAAGACATCAGGAAGGCATTGTCCGAATATTATTCACAAATCGAGAACGACCCCAAACTCGTCGATATCTGGGCCGAGCTGGAAGCAAAATACGGCGACAGACCAGGCACCAGTATAAAGATAACAAACGCTGAGGGTGAAGACCTACTGGAAAGTTTGAGCATCGACAAAATACTGAAGGAGGCACAAAGAAGAGAGCTAAGCCAGGAAAGGCAAAAGGAGGCACAAAGGAGAGAGGCAAGCCAGGAAAGGCAAAAGACAGAACAGGTACCGACCTCAAAACCGAGCAAGCCAGATTATGCGAAGGTCGCTAAGCAAGTCCGACGGCGTTAAAAAACCATTCAAGTTTTTGGAACAAATGGAATGGTCCGCCAACACATGCGGCCTAGACCTAGACATGATTCCCCGAGCGATGCCGGAATTACTCACCGGAAAAGCGTTGAAATGGTTAATTTCTAATAATAAACAGTGGAGAACCTGGCCTGAGTTTATAGAAAGTTTCCACACTTACTTCGGATCAAGTCAAGCAGAGGAAGCAAGGGTATAGCGAGGCTTTCAAGGACTACATGATTGACAGGCAGACGTTGATGAGGCCACTCAATTATTCCCCGAGGGAGACGCTAAGCATCATCAAAGAAAACTGCACGCCGAACCTTAGAATCTCCCTAAAAGCCTATACAATCTCGGACTTGGACACGTTGATGATCCTAGCCGATGAGTATGAGGATCTGGAGAAGGAACGGGAGACGTTCGCGCCAGAAAACAAGTTCTCAAGGGCAAAACCGGCGCAAGCTATGTGCAGAAGGTGCGAGGACATAGGCGACCAGGAACCTCGAGGGAACAATCAGCGGACACCAACACAACAGGTCCATCAGCTGCAGCCAACCAACGCCCCGAGTAACGGCCAATGGACACCACCACAGCAAGGCCAAGGGCATCAGGCAACCGACGCAGACTATGAGGGCCAATGGACACAACACTGGCAACAGAGACAACCAACCCAAACCGCATGGAGGCCACCAAACACAACTCAGAGGCCACGAGGGAGTACCCATATCACAGACCCCCAGGAGGCCTGTCGAAAATGTGGCGGATGCGGACACTGGAAACGCGGCTGCCGGAACCAACATGATACTACCAGGGGTAGTGGGTTCGTTGGTGCTAGGATGGAATTTCCTCACGCAAGTCGGTACCGAAATAAAGTGTGCCGGGCACGAGATCACAATACCGGCCAGAAACCGACACAATGGGTGGCTCGAGGAAAGACAAGAGAGAACGCTATAGTCGGGTGCCCCGACTATCAGATACCCGTTACTCAGCCAAAGTGAGTGCGAGGGAGATGGAGATAGAAAATTTTTAATCTGGTATAACTTTTTAACGAATGGTCCGATTTGAAAAATTTCTTCTACATTTCGATAGGTATGGTATGATAAATGCAATAAAACTGCATTTTTAATTTTCCAAAATCTTTAAAGGTGTGGGCACCAGACACCTTTCAATAAAAGTTGACTTCAAAACTGCTACAAGAATCTATCACATGCGCCACACCCACCAAGCCACCCCGTACTCCAAGATAGCATCCACCCAACAACCTACAGTCACAGGAAACCCAGTTCCAAAGACTGCCAGCACCGAAGGTACCAACACCAACATCAACCGAAAGACAAATCCCGACATCGAAGATATGGATACTGAAACTTCTATAGAAGTCACTGCTACCCGCCCCATAAATAAAACTCTTGAATTCGATCGTAAGCTTAGAAGCCAAACTAAAGATAATGCCAATGTAATTTCCAAACCCTCCCTCAAGGCCAAAGATAAACCAAAGCCCATAAATTCAACAAAACTAGCAAACGAAATAAACAGATTAGCCAATCGCAACAGCTCTGAAGATGAGCTTTAAATAGTTCTCCCTTTTTAACTTTATTATTGTCTAAATAATCGAAATGTTATTAATCATTCAATGGAACTGTAACGGCTACCAAAACAACTACGACCTATCAACTTTACCCTTATTCACGAGAACACATCAAACAATTCACACGGTGGATTAGGAATACTAATCCACAACTCGATACAGCACGAACCATTAAGTCTTAACCACGATTTTGATTCTGTTGGAGTAATTATTCACTCCAAGCAAAAGTTACGTCTCATATCCTCGTATATTGCCCCAAACAAGAAGTTTGAATTAAGAAATTTAGAAAATATGTATGAAAACCCCAACGACAATACCATTATAGTAGGTGACTTCAACAGCTGGCACCGAAGCTGGGGGTCGCCCAACAATAATAGGAAGGGATGTACAATATTTAAGTACATTTCGCAATCCAACCTAATACTCTTGAACGACGGATCTCCAACTCACTTCTCAACTCACCACACAATGACACACGTAGACATAACAATTATAACGCCAGACCTCGCCACGCAGTCCAAACGGAAAACCGACCAGGACCTTTTCGGAAGTGACCACTTTCCCATTCATATAAACCTTTTTGATAATGTGAATTCCAGTAATAAAGATAAAATTCCCAGATACAAGCTCGATGCCGCAAATTGGCCACTGTTTACGTCACTCACGGAAACATTTCACAACAAAAAACCTGCAAGCAGCCAAGTAAACCAAGAAGCTGCTAATATTATAAAAATAATTCATCAAAGCTCAAACATAGCAATACCTCAAACAAACCCAATATTCAATAAACAGAAAACAGTTCCTTGGTGGAACAAACTGCTCGATCAACTTAAAACTAATAAAAACAAATCTTGGCTCCTGCTAAGAAGAAATATAACCACTGAAAACATCATACAGTTCAAAAGAAACAAGGCATTGTTCAGAAGAGAACTAAAACAAGCAAAACGTACCTCACTTCAAAACTTTACGGCAGAAATCAACCCTAACTCAACTTCTTCAAAAATCTGGGCAAACATCAATACATTCTGCGGAAGGAAAATTAGAAATGAAATACACTGCATAACATCTCCCACAACCCCAACCTTAAACATCGTAAATCCCGAATCTATAGCCCAAGTCTTCGTCTCTCGCTTTTAGCGAATTATTTAAAACCAACAAAAACAGAAGCTTTTCAGCTCATTTCACCCACACCCCTTCACCTGATGCAATATTAATTGAAAGTAAAATAACATACATAGAGTTCAAAGCAGCTTTAAATAGCCTCAAGGGAAAGACCCCTGGTCTCGACCGCATTTCATATCCCATGCTCAAAAACCTCAGTCGATCACTAACAAACCGTTTAATAAATCTTTTTAACAATATCCTCGATAGCTACATCCCTCAACAATTTAAGAACAGCACTATAATACCAATACATAAACCAAACACACCCAAAACAGCCGTAACCTCTTATCGTCCAATTTCTCTCAACCCTTGCATATCTAAAGTACTAGATAAAATCATAGCAAACCGACTCTGGTAGCTTGCCACCAACAGCAAGCTCCTAGACAGTCGACAACTTGGGTTTCGAAAGGGTATGTCCGTATCTGAATGCCTAACCTTGTTAGATTACCAGACTACCGCAGCCCTATCAACCAGAAGTCATCTCTCGGTTATAAGTCTCGACTTCGAGAAAGCTTATGATAAAATAGGCATCCACGCAATATTGGACGAGTTAAAAAGATGGAAGACTGGACCAAAATTATTAAATTTTGTAAAAAATTTCCTAACTAACCGCAAAATTAAAGTCAAAATCAACAATAGTTTTTCCGATAACAAACCACTCTACAATGAGATCCCTCAAGGTTCACCACTGTCCGTAATCCTCTTCCTAATTTCATACAACAAACTTTGCCGCACCGATGAAGTCCACAGGGGCTTTAAATTATTTTCCTACGCAGACGACTTTACTATCCTAAAGAAAATCAATAAGAATGTAAACACAATGTCCATTAACAGTCTCTTCACAGACATTTTATACTGGTGCGACTACTCCGGAGCTAAACTCTCGGTCCAAAAATGTAAGCACCTGCACATTTGCAGGAAACATAGATGCAACTTCACGATCTCTTCACAAGCGTACCCCCTTAACAAAGCCAACTGTCTTAAAATCTTAGGACTTACTATATCCAATAAGTACAGATGGAAAGAACACATAGAGACCTTAGGAGTACAAATATCTAAGAGACTCAACATCCTCAAATGGTTAGGAAATCAAAGATACAACTGTGACTCTAGATCCTTAATAAACACTATAAACTCTCTTATAATGTCTAAGATGGATTACTGTTTACCATTTTATGGAAACTGCCCACCCACTTATTTAAAAAAGATAAAAACCATCTACCACGCAGCTCTAAGACTTGCGTTTGGAGCAGTTCGCACCACTCCCATTAATAATCTTCTTTTCGAAGCCGGAGTTTTGCCGATCGAAATCAGAGTTGAGTTGTTAACCGCAAGGATTTGCAAGGTTTTCTCATACGCCAGGAACACTCCACTTCAATCCGTCCTACAAAAAATAAAGAAGTCTAAAAGAAAACCCAGAGTCCTTTCAATCCTACACAAATCCTCAAAATTCATTTACGAAAATGAAATATTCAGCAGTCCAGCTAAGACAAAGAAGCAAAAATTTCCCCCTTGGTTTTTTTCAGAAGACAGTATAGAACTATCACTACATAACACCACTAAACCCAACACCCCTCCAATAGTGTTTCAATCCAAATTTCTACATCTCAAGGAACAGTACAACGATTATAAATTTATTTACACAGATGGATCAAAGTCCGAACACGGAGTATCCTATAGTATCACTACTGACACACGTATATTAAAAATAGCACTCCTACCAGCACACAGCTCAATATTCACGGCAGAAGCGGCAGCAATCTATGCTGCTTGCCAATACGCTGTATTACATAAGCAGAGATTCGTAGTTTGCTCGGATTCACTATCTTCACTGCACTCAATAGCCAACATTGGCAACCAATCGTTCTATACGACAAGAATCCGAGATATCCTTAACAGCCATAAGGCAAATATCAAATTATTGAGGATCCCAGGACACACAAATATAACTGGAAACGACACAGCTGACTCAGCTGCGAAAGAAGCTCACCTACTTCCTCAAATATATGAAAATAACTACAATTACAATGACACACAATCATACATAAAACAACAATTTTAATAGAAACTCACATCCTTATGGGAAAAAACATCAGACCACTACAAACTACAACATTAAACCAGACGACAACTTTAACCGCAAGGAGTTGGTTAAGTTCGCTCGATTAAGGTTCGGACACTGTAAACTCACCCATGAACATATAATAAACAAACAAGCAGCCCCGCAGTGTGTGCGCTGCAACACAAGGATAACATTAAAACACATTCTAGTAGAGTGTCCTCTTTTTGCGCCAGAAAGGCGTACGATCCTCCCCTCAAACCCAACAGAAATCCTTACCCCCAACACCTCAAATATCCTAGCTTCCCTTAAATTTCTAAAGAAAATAAAAATATACCAACTCATATAAAAACTAGACTTAAGCTAAAACGTAAAATGTAAATATATACTGCACAAACGTAGCTTAAGGCCACAGCAGCTATAGCTACAATAAACACTAAGGTTATAGGCAATTTTAATTACCTAGCAACCAGAGAATAAATAAAATAAATAAAAAGTTTTCCAAAATCTTTAAAGGTGTGGGCGCCAGACACTTTTTAAACTCGTTTATTGTGGGCGTTAGGCGATTGTGGGCGTTAGAGGGGGCGTGGCCCCCGGCTGAAACAAACTTGCGCTGCGTAGGAAGCCAAAGAATATGTGTGGGTAATCCCAATTCTCTAGCTTTTGTAGTTTCTGAGATCTCAGCGTTCATACGGACGGACAGAAGGACAGACGGACATGGCTAGATCGACTCGGAAAGTGACCCTGATCAAGAATATATATACTTTATAGGGTCGAAAACGCTTCCTTCTACCTGTTACATACTTTTGCACGAATACAATATACCCTTTTACTCTACGAGTAACGGGTATAACTATCAGTGGCAGTCATGCAAGAGACAACCGAGGACAATGACACAACAAACTTCCTGGAGAGAGAGCTAGCGGACTTTAATACCATGACGGGAACATCAATCATGGCAGAGCACCAGATCACGATGAAGGACGACAAACCTATCAAGCAGCGATACTACCCTAAAAATCCAAAAGTTCAAGGGGAAATCAATGCGAAGGTAGACGAGTACCTTCAAATGGGGTTCACAGAGCATTCAAAGAGCCCCTACAGCTCCCCCATCGTGATGGTGAAAAAGAAGACAGGCAAGTGGAGACTATGCGTAGACTTCAGGCAGATCAACGCGAAGTCTGTAAAGGACGCCTACCCCATGCCCCGCTTAAACTACATCCTAGATCAGCTAAAGGACGCCCGGTACATCAGCAGCTTGGACCTGAAGGATGGATACTGGCAAATCCCACTGGAGGAAAGCAGCAGGCAATACACGGCTTTCACAGTGCCAGGCAAAGGGCTATTCCAGTGGAGGGTAATGCCATTTGGTCTACACTCGGCGTCCTCAACGTTCCAAGGAGTTCTGGACCAAGTAATCGGACCCGAAATGTCACCGCATGCATTCGCCTACCAAGATGACATCATAGTGATTGGACGCACGCTGGAGGAACACACAGAAAACCTAAAAGAAGTGTTCCGACGCCTAAAGGAAGCAAACCTCAGGATCAACCCGGAAAAGTGCAAATTTTTCAAGAAAGTGCTGCTGTACCTAGGACACCGAGTGACTAGCGAAGGAATAGGTACAGATCCGGAAAAAGTAGCTGCCATCGCCGAAGTGGAACCACCCTCAACCGTCGGCAATACCTGGGAGTAGCGTCGTGGTACCGCCGATTTGTGCCAGATTTTGCCAAAATAGTCAAACCATTGAATGACTTATTTCGCAAAGGCAGGAAATGGGAATGGACACAGGAGCACCAGATGGCATTTGAGGAAGTTAAGGCTAGACTTGTGGCAGATCCGGTATAAGCATGCCCGGATTTCAACAAACCGTTCACCCTGCAAACGGATGCCAGCGACTACAGCATCGGAGCGATATTAACCCAAGACACGGAAAGAGGAAAAAAGGTCATATCCTATTCAAGCCGGACGCTCAACGGCGCTGAGAAGAACTACTCAACGACAGAAAAGGAGTGCATGGCAATTGTCTGGGCGATCCGAAAACTGAAGCCGTATCTGGAAGGTTACCACTTTAAAGTAGTAACCGACCATATGGCCTATAGAAAGCCCTTCAGGAAGGATCGTCAGATGGGCCCTGGAATTGCAGCAGTACGACTTTGAGATAGCGTACAGGAAGGGACAACTAAACGTGGTGGCGGACGCTCTGTCAAGGCTGCCACTGCCGGAAACAATTCGATGCATGAATGAGACATCGGCGGCGGAAGCTTCAGCAGCGTGCAACTAATTTCAAGAGATGTGCAACAAGATAAGGACTCAACCGCAAAAGTACCCGGACTACGTTATGGAAGGCGAGAATCTGTACAGAAGCATACCACATAGAGCGGGCAGTGAGGATGTCGTTACGTGGAAGATGTGCGTCCCGAGAGCTCTACGGGAAACGGTGCTGGAGGAAAACCACGACTCACCAGCAGCTGGGCACGTGGGAAGCCGAAGGACAATAGCACGTCTGGCAGCCCGTTACTACTGGCCAGGTATGCATAGAGACGCCAGAGCCAAGTAAGGAAATGCGAAACCAGCATGAGGTTCAAGCCGAATCAAATGCAGGCGGCGGGCAAAATGCTAACCCTAGTGGCAGGGGAACCGTGGGCCACAGTATGCGCAGACTTCGTTGGACCCCTACCGCGATCGAAGCACGGCAACTCAATGCTACTGGTGCTCATAGACAGGTTCTCTAAATGGACGGAACTAGTGCCGCTACGCAGTGCGACAGCCGAATCGCTTAAAAAGGCGTTTAGGGAGCGTATAATCGCAAGGTATGGGGCCCCAAAGGTGGTCATAACGGACAACGGAGTGCAGTTTACGAGTCGCATTTTCAGAAATTTTGTGGTGGAGATGGGTATCAGACAGCAATTCACCGCTCCCTATACGCCGCAAGAAAACCCAACGGAGCGGGCAAATAGGACGGTCAAAACGATGATTGCTCAGTTCACAGGACGAGATCAGAGAACATGGGACGAAAAGTGGCCTGAGATCATGCTGGCCGTCAACTCAAGCATATCGGAATCCACTGGATACACCCCATCGTTTCTTACCCAAGGCAGAGAGCCACGACTACCGAGTGCCCTATACGACAAAGAAACCTTAGGCACCGGACGAGCCACGGAAACCCCGGATGAAAACGCGCAGAAACTAAAGGAGATCTTTGAGATCATAAGGCGGAATCTGGAGAAGGCCTCCCAGGACCAGGCTAGGTATTACAACCTAAGGAGAAGGCAATGGACGCCGTCGGTGGGCGACGTAGTCTGGTCCAAGGAACACCACCTATCAAAAGCCGCAGAAGGGTTTGCCGCAAAATTGGCACCTAGGTACGACGGGCCCTATTAGGTCGTAGATTTCGTCTCACCGGTGATCTGCAAAATACGGAACGTAAACACAAAGAAAGAACGGACCATACATGTAAGCGAGCTAAAACAGCAACAAACACAAGACACAAGCGAGCAACAGCATCAGACAGACACAACTGAGAAACAACAACATGGAAACTTCAGGGAACAGCCGAGGAAACTCCAGGGAACAGCCGTGGTAACTCCAGGGAACCGCCGAGGAAGCTCCAGGGAACAGCCGAGGAAACTCCAGGAAACCGCCGAGGAAACTCCAGGAAACCGCCGAGGAAACTCCAGGGAACAGCCGAGGAAACTCCAGGGATCCGCCGAGGAAACTCCAGGGAACAGCAGAGGAGACTTCAGGGAACTGCCGAGGAAACTACAGGAAGCCGCCGAGGAATTTTCCAAGATAAACCGCACAGGGACCCCGACCGCGAGGCCACAGGGTTCTGCGTCAGGCATCACGCCGGAGTCATCCCAGAGGAGGAAAAAGTATGCGCCGAAGACCTTGTCTACTTATCCCGAAGAAAGGGGGGAGACGGTACAGCTTTAGGGCTATACCGTAGCCAGCTGAACATTCCGGACAGAAAAAAAGCACAACCAAATCACAGAAAACCCTGAAAGGTAAAACAGATAAATGCCGGTCCAGCCAAAGTGGCAACTCACCACGGGTAATCAAATCCCTCTGCGGACAGAACGCGACAACCTTCGGGGCAGCCGCAGCCGAACCTTTCGGGGCATTGACCTAAAAACCCAAGGGCAAGGAAGGGCATGGTGGTCAGCAGCTAAAAAGAGAGGGGAGATTAAGAAGAAAAAAATAATAATAAACCAGTGATATCGGTACTTACGGAAACAATTGTGCAAACTCACCATGAACTAGGGACGGGGGCGCCTCGATTAGGCGGTCGTTTGGCACGTTACGATAGTGCGATCGAGGGGCACAAAGCAAAATGGAAACATCGTTCATGAGAAGTATCGCAGCGATCAGGTGGCAACGCCGCTCCAGCGATATCGATAGCATGAGACAGTCCCGCTGGGTTATCGGTAGCCAATACATATCGGTGCCCAGTGGGATCATCGCAGGAAAATTCAAACTGAGGACCGCTGAGCTATCGGTAGCCGAGGGTTATCGATGAACAGTGGGCCAGATCGAGGATCAGCGCGGGAATTTTGAAAATCGCGACAAAGAGTACGACCGACGCCGTAGAAACTCACGGAGTTGAAAGCGTCGAGGGAGCGTCGAGGGAAGCAACGAGGGAGCACCGAGGGAACAAGCAGAACATCACAAGGACTCATGTCTTTAAATGTTTCCCGAAGTAAGGGGGGAATGTGAGGAGTTGAATAACTCCCCACAAATAGCAGCTGCGAGAATAACGGATGGCCGGCCGCTTACCAGTTACGCGGCGAATTAGCGTAGTAGCGGCGCGGTGAAGAGAGTTTGGAGAGTCTATCGGCGGAGAGAGAGAACTCTCCCAAAGAGAGTATGGAGAAGTAGTGCGGAGAGTGAGAGAGTGGAGACTTTACAGGCAGAGCCAGAGTGCCGTGTGCAAAAGGGAAATAACGGAACTGCACCGGACTTTGGACTCTGCCGTGAACTTTGGACCAGGAGGATAAGTGCCACATCTCAGCAGCAGAGCGGCACACAGGCGTGCCACGTGCACCAGGAGAATCAGCGGGACGGCTGCAACACAGGGATCTTCAGTTCGGAGCCGGGCAAGATGGACAACGGGCTCAAACAGGAGCCAAGGACTGCAGCGGGCAGAGAGCGAAAGGGAAATAACGGTTCCCGGAGGCCCTATATAAAGCCGCCGGGCGCTGGCAACAGGACAGTCGATCACGAGAAATCAATCCGCCAAGATCAGTCAAAATATCAAAGTGAATAAGTCAGTCAATCAGTGCCAAGTAATCTACAAGTGAAAACACAAGCCAAGTCGTCGGGAGCAGCGCCGTGGGAGCCTACAAGGAGCAAGATCGCTACGTCGAGACGTTCGGGATTGGATCATCAGGAATCTCCGAATTGAGACACAGGTAGCTGAGGTCCAGTGGGCATCACACGGCTAAGTCAAGGCGAACTGTTCATACTCCTGTACGACTAAAGCCTCGCATTGCGCCTGGCGTGTCCCTCAGAGTCGAGCGGTAACGTCCTGCGACAAGAGACCGTGAACTCGGGGCGAGAGCCGTCCAAACCCAGGGTGCCTTGTTTAAAAACACTACTTTGGCGGGTCCCGGCGTCAGCCCAGTCCGTCAAGTGGAAATCGAACAGGACCTAGCACGACCAGCCAGAAAGGGCGAGCCGTAGGCCGGTCATCATTTCAAGGCGCTGTCCTAGAGAGAATAGGCCAGTAGTCATCTCAAGGCGACCAGCGCGTCCAGGAGCAGAGCAACGGACATCGAGCTACGCGCAAACGTCACGAACGAGCTAGCGGGTGAGGCCAGGGTGGAACGTTCGTTTACACCAGGCGTAAGAGCAAGGTGAAGCACTAGGCAGCTTCCAGGGTACCACCTAGACTGTCAGAGCGATCTGAGCAAGAGCCTAGTGGGGTCATCCGGGACAGGGCCAGGGACAGGCGGTTGTGCGTCTATAGGCGTTGCCCTGTAGAACGCAGCACCTGTTCACCCTAGTCTGAGAACGGTGACGCTTCCCTAAGCCCGCACGGCTGATCTCCTTTCGAGTCCGAGGCGCTGCGAGTAGTCGTCGAGTCAGCGCATCAGAGACGAGCATCGCCGTGCATCTATAGGGATCTACAGGGAGCTACAGCACCGAAGCACGGGAACAACAAGACAGGCGATCACCGAGGCGACGCTTCGATGGGCAGAGACGGACAGCACCAGGAGACACCGAGGACATCGAGTGGTGACACCAAGGCCAACCGAGCCATCAAGCCGCTGTAATAACTTCTCTGAGCTAGCCGCACGAATCTCGTAGCGAGCAGACCTATAAAATAAGTTCGTTACAATATATAGGACGAAAGAATGAAAATAATAAATAGCTAAAATAATAATAACTGATATAATACATGATTACATGATACTTTTAAATCTTTTTTGGAGATATTTGCAAATAATCGGTATAAAAAGTATTAATGATATGTATAATAAAATTATCAACGTGATATTCTTAACTTTCTTGTTTTTTGTTTCGTTACAACAATGTAATGAGTATTGAGTCGGTGTTAGTAAAGTAGTATTTTATATTAATAACACTGTGCCGCATTTTTAGTGCTTTTTAAATTTACCTCGATGGATGCTATATTTTTGAATTCGTTACGAATTCCCAAGTTAAACTGCGTTTTCCAAAAAGTTCCTCGACGCAAGGATTTTTAGCAAAAGGACCTCAAAGTTCGAAAAATGCTGAAATTAACCAACTTTCCAAAGATCTCAGAGGCAAACGGATGCATGGTTTGATTCGATGTTAAAGTTTTTTAAAAGATACACTCTTTATCTTTCAAACCCCATACTTAGAATAATTTTAGGATTTTTTTTAAGGCAGAAACAAATTCTAGAAAACATAGTCAAAAAACATAAATGTATACAGCTGCGGTCAAAATAGTAGTAGTGTTGCCGCCCTGTGTATTTAAAAGTTTGTTGTTGTAATTGATCTTTTCCTGTTAGTATTGTATTGATTATAATTTTACTATTAGACTAATTGGATAAAAAAAGTTACAACATCAACATCACGATCGATTTAACGTCGCTTGTGAACGGTTGTGTTTACTTTTGTGCTCTAAGTTTTTTGTGTTTTTCAGTGTTCTTTTGCGAGTGTCTTGCGATTGTTTATAAACAAAGCTTAGCCTAACAACTGTGTCAGTTTTTTTAAATAAATCTCCCAACAAAAGGGTACATGGTTATAGTTATTTTAACATTTCTATTGGATTTCTTTAATCGCTTGTCTTTGTTAGTGTAAATTTCACGCTCTGAACTTGCTAAAACTCTTGTAATCTCTTTTTCACTCTCCCGCTCTCAGTCTCTGAGAGCTTGCTGTACTTCTAATTTCTCTCTCTCTTGCTTGCTTGCTTGCTTTACATTTGTAACCGTTGTGCGTATTATTGTTGGTGCCCCACAAGCCACGCTCAGTCGATAGAAGATTATTCTCTCGCGCTCTCTTGCATATAATTAATTCGCGATCTCGCGCTCTTATACTTTTCGTTGTTTTGTGTCTTTGCGGTTTTGGAATTTGATCCCAGTGCCAAATTTACTAGAGGTATTTTTTCAACATTTTATTCCTATTTCTTTGAATAACCTTTTTTTCCTTTATAATGGCTCTTATCTGTACCAAGAAAAGTTGTTCTCTTCCGATGTCAACTAAAGATTCTTTTATTATCTGCTGGATCTGCGAATCGGTCATGCACGTCAAATGTGCAGGATTTACTGGCAGAGTTAAAGACTTCATTGAAATGCATACCGGTCTCATGTGGGCATGTGAGTCCTGCAAGGATATGACAGTCGAGATGAGCAGCTTTATGAGGCAGACTCAAGACGGTCTATTGAACCTTTCACGAGTTTTTAAACAGCTCAATGACGGGTTCAATTCTGTTTGTGAACAATTTAATAATAAGAAATTATTATTAACCGAGTCGCCTAAACGCAAAAAAGACAGCTCAGGGGCAGTTAATAAGACCGTGAAGCAGAACAAAATACTGCACACGGTAGCTGCAGCAGTTCCTGTCAGCACAGGGGTAACCGAGCCAACTGTGCCTATGGAAGCAGCCAGTTCCGGAAGTGACCCTGTTTCTGGAAGCCAACCTGAGGCACAGAGGCACCTATCGATACTCTGAAGTTTTGTCAAACTGCTTTAGTACCTACAGAACCGATCGCCTATCCCGTAGGGGAGGGGGTGTTCTGATCGCCGTTACCTCTACCCTAAATTCGGAGAGAATTCACTTTCATGTCCCCAATGACATATAATTTGTTAGTGTAAAAGTTTTCCTGGAATCCTTGTCTATTTTTGTTACATGTTCTTATATTCCACCTGGCTCTGACTTAATAGTTTATGAGTGTTTACGCCGCCGCCGCTCTTAAATCCCCCGCTCTTACATCCCCCGCTCTTCCCTCGTCGGGAATGCCTACTTCCAGGCTCTCCCGCTCTCCCGCCTTCCCACGCCCGGGATCTCTCCACAGCGCTCTGAAGCATAGCGCTCAATTAGCTTAAGTTTAGTACTCTTTGTGAATTACTGCAAAATACATCGCCCGGCCGGTCCGCGCTAAAATCGAAAGTCCAGTGTGTTCTCATTTTTTTTCCTATTATCGCGATCGTCGAGTGTTGCTCTCCATCTCCCCCACAGCTTGCCATCGGCTCATGCCACAGTCGCAACGACTACGGAAGCTGCCTTCTATTTAGAGGAACATCTCTGCGACGCCCCCGTTCATTTTTTGGTCCTTCGAGCCGGATTGCACCAGCAGATAAGTGCCAACATATTATTTTTTTATTAACTGCCGGTCGACAGTCGGCCATCCGAAAACATAATTCGTTTGACTTTCTGTACGATTTGTCTAAAATCCAAGTCCGATTTAATCCGACAACGGCAGTTAGTAAATTACAATTCCAATTCCGTCTTTTATTTCTTCGTCTCCTTTAACGTGCGGCCATATTGCCTATTTTCCAATTCCTTTTCTTGTGCATATTGATGTACAAGTTTCATATGCGCATTTGGCCGTACATCCAGTAAAAATACATCCAAAATCAAATCGAAGAAATTTCAAAAATATTAATCCAAATAAAAGTGTGCAAATAAAAAGTCAAGCGTACAGTGAGAAAGAAAAGTCAGTGAGCAGTGAAAAATAAATTAAATTCAAAAATTAAATACAAATTAATTTCCCACAAAAAGGGGTCCGAAAAACTAAGTGTTCCGCCAATTTAGGCCCGCAAATATTTTTTCATACTGATTTTTTATTGTATATCCGCTGTGACAAATATTTGCATACTTTAGTCAAAAATCCAAATCCAAATAATACAGTCCACAATAAATCGAAAATTCACAACACATACCCGCCGGCAAAATTTAAAATAAAAATTTTCCGCCATATTGATTACCTATCTACTCCACATCTTATATACATATATACATCTTTATTTTACATATATTATACATATTACATATTACATCCATATATTATACATATATTACATCCATACTTCCGAGCCATTTCAAATAAATAAAATAAAATACAAAAAAAAAAAAACCAAAAGAAATACCAAGCTCAATTCTAATAAACTTAAATAAATACTGAGAGTTAAAAAATTAAAATTAAATTAACAAAACACCCCTCATCGCTAGAGTGCCAAAAAATTAAATAAAATATCACGACATCCCAGAATCCAGTGGAATCAATTTATTAACATTGTTCCCGATTTTGCGTCCGAACTAACTACTTACCGCGTCTTATTTTATTTTATTTTTTTATCGAGTGTGGTACATCTTTTTTCTTGTTTTTCTTTTTGGGGAGAAAAAAGGAAATTTTCAAAAATACCGTCCGCATACGACTGCAAAGTATTTTTGTTCGTCTCCGAATATTTTGTAGAAAAAGAAAGGACAAATACTAACAATCTCCATACACTGCCGGGGACATCCAATCCCATCCTAATTCGGCCAGCCACCTCGTATAAAATACTAAACGAAAAATACTTCATCCAGTACAATATTTTTCAGTATTTTATTTTTTAGTATTTTTTGTTGGTATTTTTCCATTCTTGTTCCATCGTTCCACCAAAAGCCTTTACAATAATTCAGCCACCCATAACGACTATTTTAGCCGGTCGATTCCCTATTTCCACCAGTCCATAATGGGTCCGTAATTTTTCCTCTGATTTTTGTCCGAAATATCAGCGCGCACATTCCATCCTAAGAGCATCCTAGTTTGGTATGTCCAGGGAAAGTTCTAACAAACTATCCCCTTTTCCATCACCGAAAATACCAAAAATCACGGTAAGGACGCCCACACCTAAAAAGGTAAAGACGCCACCTCCCAAAAAGGCTCCTTCTCCCATCGAAAGAACCACGCGAGCCAGCTTAAAAATGGTTGCAACGGCTGCCGAACTCGCCTTAAACCAATTTATTGAATTCTCGGATCGACTGTCCGAACTGGAATCGCGAATAAATATTCCCTCGGCGGTCCCTCCGACGTTATCCGTCCTCAATATTCGCCGAGACGAAATCCGGGAGGTATGGGTCCGCATCAAAAAAGAGTATGATGCATGTACCGCGTGCCTGGTAGCAGCCGGAGAAAGTGCAACTGACAGCTTGCCAGTTCTCAAGGCTAAGTACGGTTACTGCTACAGCGCGTACGAAAGGTGCTGCGCCCAAATAGCGCAAACTCCGCAAATTCCGCAATCTACCTCCACACCAGCGGATCCTCCTCAGGCATACATTCCGTCAGGCTGCCACCTTCCGCCGTGCGATACCGAGGTTTTTACCGGCGATTATCTTCGTTGGCCAACCTTTAGGGATCTATTCACGGCAATTTATATCAACAATCCCAGACTCACTCCAGTCGAGAAATTATTTCACCTTAATGCTAAACACAAAATAGTTTCAAATTCACCTCTTACTAACGATGGCTTTCGCTCAGCGTGGGATAACCTCACTGAGCGTTTTGAAAACAAGCGATTGTTAGTAAACAGTCAATTAAAGATACTCTTCAATGTGCCGTCCGTCACACAGGAGTCTGGGTCAGCTTTGAAAGAACTTCAAAGTACCATCCAGGGGTGCCTTACGGCGTTAGAAATGTCCGGTATTCAGGTCGAAACTTGGGATTACCTCTTGGTGTATATGTGCTCATCCAAACTCCCAAAGCTTACGCTTTCCCTATGGGAGCAGTCCCTTCACAACAAAGCCGAGATTCCTACGTGGCATGAGCTGAACATTTCCTAACAGAGCGTCACAGAACACTAGAAGCCATAGATGATGTTCGACCATCAGGTTCTAGTCAGACTCAGCCCAGGGCATCCACATCCAACTCGGCGTCTCGGAGAATAAATTCTTATGAGACAAGGGTAACACCTCGACAACCTAGAGGGTGCGATCTCTGTAATAGAGAAAACCATCCTATACGCACATGCGCCCAGTTTCTCCGGATGACTGTCGACCAACGCATCGCCTATATCAAACGGAAACAGCTGTGTTTGAACTGCTTTGCGCGGACACATCAGCTGCGCGACTGCGAAAGCGCACATAGCTGCTTCACGTGCCGCGGCCGCCATCACACCCTCCTACACCGAGGCAGTCCATCCCCATCGCGTACAAATCCAACGCCAACGCCCAGATCCAGACCAAATACTCCCGGTCCCTCGGCTGCCAGTGGCACGCAGCCAACACTTCAAAATTATTTTGCGGCGGGCTCTAGGTCAGTCCTCCTAGGCACCGCCATAATTAATATACGCCATCAGGGTTCCAACTACCAAGCGCGAGCCTTAATAGACTCCGGATCTGAGGCGACCTTCATTACTGAGCGCCTTTTCAATCTGATTAAGCTGCCGTTCCAGGTTGTCCAAGCACAGGTCTCAGGGCTTAATCAAACGGTCTCCGCTGAGACCAAAAAGCTCTGTCAATTTACGATCAGTTCTCCGACCCGGCCTAGTTTGCAGTTAAACACCACTGCCTACGTGCTTCCGCAAATAGCCGGAAATCTTCCCTCATGTCCGCTTCCGCAACATTTCCTGCGAGATCTTCCCGAACTTCCACTAGCGGATCCAAAGTTTTATGAGAGCGCACAAATAGATCTTCTAATCGGGGCCGATATACTTCCATCCATTCTACTAAGCGGTATCCGAGCGAACATCTGTGGCTCTTTTCTCGGTCAAGAGACCATTTTCGGCTGGATTCTAACAGGACCAGTACCCGCTCCGAGGCAAGATCGAATTTCATCCTTTTCTACGCATGTTGCACACACGTACGAAGCGTCCCTCGATAAACTCCTCACCCAATTCTGGGAGGTGGAGGATCTGCCAGTAAAGGTGGCAAAAGAATCCGACGTGATCTGTGAGGATAATTTCCTTCGGACCACCACAAAAGACGATACCGGCAGGTATGTCGTGAGTCTTCCGTTTCGAGATCCTGAGAACATGAAATGCTCCCTAGGACATTCCAGATCCCTGGCGTTGGCTCAATTTTTAAGAAACGAGCAGCGGCTAAGAAGGAACAGTACGCTAAAATCCAAGTACGACTCAGTGATTCAAGAATATCTCGTCCTCAACCACATGAGAGAAGTCTTACCTACCCACGATTCAGCGTGTTATTATCTTCCACACCACGCGGTGTTAAAACCGGAGAGTACGACCACCAAACTTCGAGTGGTATTCAACGCCTCCAGCCCTTCAGACAATGGGGTCAGCTTAAATGACATCCTTCATGCTGGCCCGGTTCTACAGTCCGATCTAACCATCCAGATCCTGAAATGGCGATATTTCAGATTTGTGTACAGTGCTGATATCGAGAAAATGTACCGGCAGATCTGGGTACACCCGAAGCAGACAGCGTTCCAACGTATCTTATTCCGCAATAGAGAAGGATACATTAGAAATTTTGAGCTAAAAACTGTTACGTTTGGGGTCAATTGTGCACCGTTTCTGGCAATTCGGGTCCTGCAACAGCTGGCGACCGACGTTCAACTAACCCATCCAAGGGCGAGTAAAGTTATTCGTGGTTGCATGTACGTCGATGATGTCCTTTCGGGAGCTGACTCTGCTGAAGAGGCTCACCTAACCATTCGCGAGTTGCAGAGTGCCCTCGATTCGGCTCGTTTTCCATTAAGGAAGTGGACCTCCAACCATAAAGAAGTTCTGGCTCATATCGAAACCGATCATCTGTTAAACGCCGATTTCCTCGAAATAGATACGGAAAGCACGGCGAAAACTCTCGGAGTCCGTTGGAAAGCAACATCCGATGAGTTTCTCTTCGCCCCTCCAGACCTATCCAACGAAGCTACACTCACGAAACGACATGTTCTTTCCCAGTTGCTGAGTGCCCTCGATTCGGCTGGTTTTCCATTAAGGAAGTGGACCTCCAACCATAAAGAAGTTCTGGCTCATATCGAAACCGTTCATCTGTTAAACGGCGATTTCCTCGAAATAGATACGGAAAGCACGGCGAAAACTCTCGGAGTCCGTTGGAAAGCAACATCCGATGAGTTTTTCTTCGCCCCGCCAGACCTATCCAACGAAGCTACACTCACGAAACGACATGTTCTTTCCCAAATTGCCAAACTGTTTGATCCAGCAGGCTGGCTCGCACCTTTCGTGGTCTGTGCCAAGATTTTCATGCAGGAGATCTGGCTTCATGATCTAGGGTGGGATGATGAACTCCCAATTGAACTGTGCCAAAAGTGGCGTGATTTTCTCCAAAGCTATTCGGTCCTAGATCAAGTCCGAATTCCCAGATGGGTTTCCTTCCGCCCAGAGTTCCGAGTAGAACATCATGGATTCTGTGACGCCTCTCAAAAGGCGTATGGTGCTGCGATCTATATGCGCGTAGAAATGGGACACACGTCGCTAGTGCATCTTCTTACGGCCAAGACGCGCGTGGCGCCAGTCAAAACTGTGTCGCTTCCCAGGCTAGAGCTGTGTGGAGCTCTATTGCTATCCGAGATGACTGAATCCATCAATCCATCCTCCCCCATATGCCTTTGCTGTCCTCGAAGCTCCATTGTTGGACCGATTCCACGATTGTGATTGCATGGCTAGCCAAACCAGCATGCCAATGGACAACGTTCGTTGCCAACCGGGTAACAAAGATTACCCAGTCCACAGAGGCAGCCAATTGAGCACATGTTCAATCCGAAGACAATCCAGCTGACTTGGCCAGTCGGGGAGTGCCTCTACAAGAACTGGTCGACAACTCCCTTTGGTGGCATGGACCAACTTGGTTGCAAAAGCCACGAGATCAGTGGCCTTCCCAAAGCACCGACTTACAGGTGACCGAAGTGGAAAGGCGTCCTGTCAAGGCATATGTGGCGTCCATTCCGACAGAAGACATCCTTGATCGCTTTTCTAAGCTAAATAGAGCGTATGTCCGGAAGTCCGTCTGCAGGCCCAAGAACTTGTCGCCGCTGCACGACTCATGGTCATCAGCACTCAGCGCAGATATTTTGCAAATGAATATCGCTGCTTGAGTCAAAAGCATCCTGTGTCTGCGAAAAGTTCCATCCTCTCCATAAGCCCCTTTCTAGATGAGAAAGGGCTTATAAGGGCGTGCGGCCGCATAACGGCCTCCGAAAACTTGCGATATGACGAACGACATCCGATAATCCTCCCGTACGAATGAGTACTCTCTCGACTACTGGTAAACTTTACGCATCTTATAATGTTGCACGGAGGTAACCAGTTAGTCGTACGTCTCACCCGGTCGAGATACTGGGTTCCGAAAATAAATAACTTGGTAAAGGCCGTTATTAACTCCTGCAAGGTCTGCGTGATCCATAAGAAGCGATGGCAAGTTCAGATGATGGGGAGTTTTCCGAAAAAGCGAGTTTCTTTCTCCCGGCCATTCACGTACACAGGGATGGACTACGCTGGCCCTTTCGACATCAAAAATTACACAGGCAGAGCTTGCCTAATTACAAAAGGGTATGTGTTGGTTTTCGTGTGTTTCTCTACAAAGGCCATCCATCTAGAGCCTACATCCGATCTGACGACCGAGAAATTTCTCGCCGCTTTCGCTCGGTTCGTATCCAGAAGAAGTTGTCCCCGTCAAGTGCAGTCCGACAATGGAAAAACCTTTGTCGGCGCTGCCACCCTGCTCTCCCGAGATTTCCTACAAGCCGTAAAAGAGTCTTTGACTGATGTGTATAGTCATCAGCAGCTCAACTGACAATTCATTCCTCCGGGGGCACCCCATATGTGAGGCCTGTGGGAAGCTGGTGTCAAAAGCTTCAAAACCTTGTTTTACAAGTCCACCGCTACTCGGAAGTACACCTTTGAAGAGCTTTCAACCCTCCTAGCAAAAATTGAAGCTTGTCTAAATTCCAGACCGCTTTCTCCTATGTCTGAAGATCCTACTGATCTCTTGGCGTTGACACCAGGGCATTTTCTAGTCGGCGGACCTCTTCTGTCCATAGTGGAACCCGAATTAAAAGGGGAATCCAAGTCCATTGTGAATCGGTGGCAACACCTAAAGGCGCTCCATCAACAATTCCAAGCTCGATGGAAAGAAGAGTATCTCAAAGAGCTCCACAAGCGTAACAAGTGGCAGTCCCCGACCGCAAATCTCCGCGTTGGCGACATGGTAGTCGTCAAAGAGGACAATCTGCCCTCGAATGAGTGGCGCCTTGGCAGAATCGACTCAGAAGCTCATCCGACCTGGCTTTCACTTGGTCGACGAGGGACTCCCAGTGGCCCAGAGGACGGCTTTCGGGTGGATCCTGTCCGGCACCTGCAATCAATCCTAGATGACACGTGTGGCTTCGTTGCAACGCTAGCGATTGCAAGGGGGGCGGAATGTTTACGCCGTTTTCCCCGCTCTTAAATCCCCCGCTCTTCCAGTGGCCGCTCTTCCCTCGCTGGGAATGCCTACTTCCACGCTCTGCCGGCTTCCCGCGCCCGGGATCTCTACACAGCGCTCTGAAGCTCAGCGCTCAATTAGCTTAAGTTTAGTTCTCTTGTAAACATTGAAGTGAATATATCGCCCGGCAGGTCCGCGCCATACCCCGAACCCAGTCAAGTGTTCTCTTTTTGTTCCCTATCGTCGCGATCGCCGAGTGTTTTATATATCTCCTCCACAGCTCGCCACTGGCTACTTGCAACAGCCGCAACGCCCAAGGAAGCTGCCGCCAATCTACGACCGACGACGCCCCACACAATTAATATTGTTTAAGATTTATATTGTTCACGATTATATAATTTTCAAACTTACAAATTAAATAATTATTTTGTATCGTTAAATCTAAAATTGTTTCTGTTTTTTGGGGTCGGGGGGTAATTCATTATAAAACATTTCAAGATCAAGTGACTTGTAAAGTAAATCATGTTCAACATTTTCATTTTCTTTTTTTAGGCAGTTGAGTAATGTTTTTTGTTGCTCAGTCTGGAATTCAAGACTTTCTATTTCATCTACCTGTCTCCCCAAAGCAAATGACTCTCCCTCAAGGAATCGAACATTTGATATAAGTTCCCTTTCTATTAAACCCTTATGATGATAAGGGAGTGTAGACAATTTATCACCCTCAACTTTTCTCTTCGCATCATTACCATCGAGAATTATTTTTATCATTTTGTAAGTATTTATGGTATGATTTTTAGATCTAAAAACTGACATGCTGCCATACATTCGAAAAGAACCTTTTTATATTTTTCAATATCTAGATACTCTAGTGCTGTCCTCGTTACTCCCTTAGATTTCGTAAACGATTTGTCCATAGATTCAATTTTATAACAATATACCTTAGGACGGAGACCAACAAACTCTGACATTGGTCTACCATGAAGCTCATCTTTAAAAACACCTAATACCGCTTTATTGCATATTTTAAAATTATATAAGTTGGCTCTTTCTTCGGAATATCCAGATGTATCAAATTTGAATTCTATATCATCCCGAATATCTCTATAAAAGTCATCAGTTTTAATTGTATAGATGAAGGAATCTGTATCCATGTAATTTAATCTTATATTATCTTGAAATTTTGGTTTCATATACTGATAATGGAAATTATACATGTTCCACTTTGATAACTCTAATACTGTAAACCCAAGATACTTGGGTTTACCGTATACATATGACATTCTTCTCATTTAAATTGTATAGAAATCATTCTCTAGTTTTGTAGCACTTTGGAAATTAAATTTGGAAATTAATGCTCGTGCTCATAATTTTTTACGACCACTTTTATTAATATTATTATTCTGTGGAGAATCCCAATCACAAACTATTTAATGTCAACGCGTTTCTCGATATTTTCGAGGGTTTTACCGTAGACTGCATTATTAAATAATTAAAAAAAATCTTTTTCAAATGAATTTTTAGCTTTTTGACGATATTGGGTGTTAAGGTCTTTATACGTTTTGAGCCAAGGTTTTTGTTTAAAACGCATCCCTCTATGGATTTTTTTTAGTTGCAACCCATTAAGCAAACATTGCTGTAAATTTTTATAATGAATGATATAATTTTTTTATTTCCGAGGTCGGCAATTAATTTTTTTACTTTTTCGCTATTAGTGGCTAACTTTGTTGTTGAACAAAACGGTAAATCGATATGTAAATCATGGATACTGTATGGATAGTCCAAGTCCGATTCTAAAATATAATGTCCATCGCTTGGAATATTTTCTACTATTAAATTTTCTATGTCTATGGGAGACAACCACTTAAACCCTTGGTAAGGTAAAGGTTGAGACATTGCCCAACCATACAAATTATTTGCATATAAATACATTAAAAATGATGACTCTTTACTATCATCGTAGTCACTTAAAAATTTATTATTTGCTTTAGTATATCTGTGACAGCATTGTACCAAACCACCCGGAATTCCACTTTGTATAAATTTATACATATCAATATCAGTTATTAACTCTAACTCAATTTGTGTGGTTTTCAGCATTGCCTGCCAAGATAAACCTGGTGTTGTATAAAAATGAGCTGGGTCAAGAGAATAAATTTTCATGCAAATTAAACTGAAATTTTCAAAAACGTCAGTTAAAAATAATACATCAGTTTTTAAATAAATCTCTAGATAGTCCTTTAGAGATTTACAGGGAAAATGAGTCCAAACTTTAACAGCATGACTATAATCCTCTTGAGAACATTGCTTTTCAGTAAACTGATTATAAAATTGGTCTCTTGATGGTAAACTAGTTTCCTCTAGTCTATGTTCTGAATCAAGGTATTCATATGGGAATACACCCTTCTTCCGCATAAGCCTAAATTCATTTTCACAATTAAAATGTGATCTTACTGATTTAAGTTGATCATCTTCTAAATTGGATGCTAATGCATCTAGACTAGATGACATAAATCTAAATGTGTCTAGAAACCTTATCTCAAAACTGATTCCACATTCATTTTCAATTTTTTTCATTACTGAAATGAAGGGCTCCTTGTTTGTGGAAATAACTTTAATTTCTCCAGGTATAAGTGTTAATTCTTTGATAAACAAGTGACAATCATACTTGGAAAAATTGTGGAAGAAAACTGGGATAAAATTAGACGTTTTCAACTCCAAATTACATTTTAGAATGAGCTGCACCCCTGCATCTACCTGTATAATGACAATGATCTCGAACCCTATCATCCGCTAAAGCCTTCTCACAAATATGACAATTGAGGGCAAACTCAAATTCATATTCATCCTCTGGATTCTTTACTATGGGAACAACTTTACTCAAATATTTTGTATGAATAGTTTTTAAGTTATTTACAAGGGAATTAACAAAATTTATAGCTGAATTACCTCCCGTTTCCGTTACGAATTTATCTAAACTAGAATCATATGCACACTTTATAAAGTAAGCGTATGAAATTGGTACATGTTCATTTACATTAAAGAGTTTAGGACTTACATCAATATTTTTACGACGAAGTATGCACTCGAAATCTGCATACACTGCGAACAGAACTTTTAGTTGATGACGCAGTGTCGTATACTGCAATGTCGATTTATATGGGCTTGGAAGAGTGGCAACCTTTCCACTGCAGAGCTCCTTGTGACGAAGTGCGCCACTTGCACTTGATGAAAAATTTAAGCAGGAATTGCAAAACCATTCCCGTCCATTATGTGATCCTCTTTGTGAAGTCATTAGTCTATTAAATAAAAGAAAAATAAATAAAATAAACAATATTGTAAAATAATAAGTAACAGTAAATCTATAACGAGTAAAAATTCATACTTTGAAATATTTTTTTATCATGTGTGGTGACTGAATCCGTTTCCTTCCAGGAAAAGTATATTTATGTGCGTCGGTTTTTCAACTCCAGATTGATAAATAGGTCCAATTATAGTTTCACTTTCCTCATCATATCCAAAAACGTTAATGCTCAATGTAACGTTTTTTGAATGAAAATGTCTATGTCCTTTATTTTTAGTGGGCTAACACTGAAGTCCAAATTTATTCCAGATGTTAAAACAAATCTTTCGGCCCTTATATCAACTTTATATGTGTAGCTTACACTAGGGTTACTTGATACCTTTGTAAGTGCCGAAATCAAAGTCCATTTAAAGCAGAATTAGTCATTCTTATTTTGGACATTAATTATTGCTTGGGTGGTGTTGGGAAGAATGAGGAGCCAAATAGTTTATATTAGTTTATATTGATTGAAATTCATTTCCAATCGAATTATGCGGAGTAGGGTCCACCCGCTATCCCTTTCCTGAAACTCTTTCATTTTTATTTTCAGATGGTCTGAGTGATTGGTGAATATGCGGTCTAAATCCGAGTGGCTTGTAACAACTTCCATTTTGCTTTGGAATTGTTTAGTCTCCGTTTTTAAATCATCATCTTTCACGAGCATATATTCCGCAAAAAGCTCAAAATTAACTTTACCGGACATGTAGCTTTGAAGCACATTAAATAAATGAGATTTTAAAGCCTCTAAGATACCTCAAAGAGAAACTCTTCCGGGTATCTTAATTCCTCTCCTTCATTATATGTTTGTTAATGAAGGACCCTTGAATCCATCCGAAATCTTTTTGATTCTTCCATCCAAAGGTACCACTTGTGCTTCGCGGTGCGTGCATGGTGATTCCATTGAACTCCCACCGAGATGAAACGACGGCATGACTTACAATATTTTTGGGCTTGGTTATTCATTTTAATTTTTTTTTTAGAAAGAATTACAATTATAATTAAAATATCATCCACTAATTTTTTAGCCGATACTATCGGCTAATATATCGGTGGCTAAGCGATTGCCACCGATATCACCTCGTTTTGCGGTGATCACTGTATCTCCGCCAAAAATGATCGGATTTTCATTCTGCTTTTACATTTCCCATCATCATATATTTTAAAATGACAATATTAAAAGTAGGATAAGTTATTAAGTTGATGATAAAAGGAACGCAATGACTTTTAGCGAATTAGCTGTTTCCAGACCTTGCTCTGGAGTGATTTGTTAACAGCAATCTGTTGGCTCTGCGATTCGGTCATGCACGTCAAATGTGCAGGATTTACTGGCAGAGTTAAAGACTTCATTGAAATGCGTACCGGTCTCATGTGGGCATGTGAGTCCTGCAAGGAAATGACAGTCGAAATGAGCAGCTTTATGAGGCAGACTCGAGACGGACTATTGAACCTTTCTCGAGTTTTCAAACAGCTCAATGACGGGTTCAACTCAGTTTGTGACCAATTTAATAATAAGAAATTATTATTAACCGAGTCGCCTAAACGCAAAAAAGCCAGCTCAGGGGCGGTTAATAAGACCGTGAAACAAAACAAAACATTGAACTCGGTAGCTGCAGCAGTTTCGGTCGGCACAGGGGTAAGCGAGCCACCTGTGCCTATGGTAACAGCCAGTTCCGGAGGTGACCCTGTTTCTGGATGCCAACCTGAGGCACAGAAGTCGGTGCTGACCGTAGATACAGTAGGAACCGCTTCTGGGTCCCAGCCGAGTGAGGTTCAGACTGCTGCTGGGGGGCGTAAGAAACTTTCAGTTGTTCCACATAGGAAGCAATTGTTTGTTTCTAGATTTACCCCGGATACCAAATCTGAGGATGTTATGGAATTCATACGTGAAAAATTCCCATCCGAGGACATTGAAGTTGAACAATTTCGGTTTTCGTACGCCCGTAGGATTTCTTTTAAAATATTTGCTCCGCCTGATGTGTTTAATGTACTACTTTCTGAAAGCTTTTGGCTTAAAAAAAAGATAATAATAAAAGAATTTGTTCCCAATAAACCGAGAACAAATAACAGGCCTCCCACTGTGCCTAATAATCGGATTTCCACTGTGCCTAATAATAGGCCTTCCGCTGTGCCAAAAAACTAACAGGTTTATTTTTGGCTTATCAAAATGTTAGAGGACTAAATATGAAGCTACCAAAGCTTTATGCTGACTCCTCTGCATTTACTGAAGATATTTTGGCTTTTACGGAAACTTGGCTGAAACCAGAGATATCTGACTCTGAAGTTTTGTCAATGAACTTTAACACCTACAGGACCGATCGCTTCCCGCGTAGGGGGGGTGGTGTACTGATTGCCGTTACCTCTAGTTTAACATCGGAGAGACTTAACATTCATATCCCTAACGATATTGAATTTGTTAGTGTCAAAGTTTCCATTCAATCCTTATCTATTTTTGTAACCTGCTCTTATATTCCTCCTGGCTCTGATTTAATAATTTATGAGCACCATCTGTCTGCTATAAAATCTGTTCTATCCTTTCTTTCCAACAGAGACCTTTTGATTGTTTTGGGTGACTTTAATCTCCCTAATATCTCTTGGTCTCTTCCCACTGACTCACTTGTCGCTACTCCTTTATCCGCCCATGATTTTGTGGATGGCCTTTTAGAATTATCGTTACAGCAAGTAAGCTTTATACGAAATTCATTAAATAGACAATTAGATCTAGTATTTGTTTTAGATCCGCATGAAGTCACTGTAGCTAGAATTGACGCACTTGTTGTACCTGAAGACCGATATCATCCAACTTTGGAATTGACAATTGGCCTCCCCTGTACTGATACCCTTTCTCCTTTAGTTCCTCAAACTAAAAGGAGATGCTTTCGTAAATGTGACTATAATAAACTAAACTACATGATTTCGCAATATAATTGGACTGATTTGTACAATTGCATGGATATTGACAGTGCAATTGAACTTTTCTATAGCGTTTTAAACACTTTTTTTGACGAATGCGTTCCTGACAGTCTTCCTCCGAAGCTAAACAGGCCTCCTTGGTTTAACAATGCTCTTCAAAGACTTAAAAATCTTAAAACAAACACTTATAAAAAGTATACAAAATCGGGTAAGCCATCCGATTTTTCGAAATATGTGGTGGCTCGATCTGACTTTAATGTTCTTAACAGTCATTGCTATTCTATGTATTTAAATCGTTGTAAATTTGAATTTTCAAATGATCCGAAGCAGTTTTATAACTTTGTTAACGCTAAACGTAAGTCATCGGCTTTGCCTTCATCGGTTCGTTTTTACTCAATGGAGGCATCGACAGATTCAGAAATAGCTGATTTATTTGCCGACTTTTTCCAAACCACTTACAGCTCCTCTTCGTGGTCAAAATCAAACTACCCTAATCCCTTAAATAGGGCAAATTGTATTCTTTCCCCTATAACTACCGAAAGTTCTATCTTAAGAGATTTAACAACAGAGCGCCTACTTATTCTCCCGGTCCTGATGGACTTCCTGGGTGTGTGCTTCAGTTTTGTGCACAAACCATTTGCAAACCTATTCTTAAACTTTTTCATTTGTCTATTTCATCATCAGTTTTCCAAACTGTCTGGAAGGACTCTTTTATTATTCCACTTCACAAAAAGGGTGCGAAGGCGGATGCCAAGAATTATAGAGGTATTTCTAAATTGTCGGCAATTCCAAAAGCCTTTGAACGTATTATCATTTCTCATTTGCAACATTTATGTTCCTCGCTAATATCACCGTGTCAGCATGGTTTCGTAAAGCGAAGATCGACTACCACCAACCTACTTGAATTGTCATCTATTGTAATAAATGGATTTGACAATAAAATGCAGACCGACGTTATATATACAGATTTTAGTAAAGCCTTTGACTCTGTTAACCACTCTCTTCTTTTATTCAAACTAGACTTGCTCGGGTTTCCATGTAATCTTTTAGCATGGATTTCAAATTATTTGAATGGGAGGACTCAGAGGGTTATATTTAAGAACGCTGCTTCTAAAATGATCCACGTGACATCTGGAGTGCCCCAGGGTAGTCATTTTGGCCCTTTGCTGTTTACTTTGTTTATTAACGATCTTCCCTCTATCATAACAAATTCTCGTGTACTAATGTATGCTGATAATGTTAAGTTTTGTTTGACATACAACAATATAGAGTCTGGGTTCCGCTTACAATCAGACATTGATCATTTTCAAGTATGGTGTGAGTATAACCTCTTAAATTTGAACTGCCTGAAATGTACCGTAATGTCCTTCCATAGGGGTACTCCTACGTTTATAAGTTATTTGCTTCAGAACTTGCCACTTGACCGTATATATTCAGTAAATGATTTAGGCGTTCTTCTGGACCCGAAGCTTAAATTTGACTGCCACATAATGTTGACTGTCAACAAAGCTATGAGTGTTCTTGGGTTTATAAAGCGTTGGTGAAAAGAATTTGACGACCCTTATATAACCAAATTATTATTTACCTCCCTTGTCCGTCCTATATTGGAATATTGTTCTTCGGTTTGGAGCCCACAATACCAAGTGCACAATGACCGGATACAGTCGGTACAAAAACAATTTCTTCTTTTTGCCCTTCGTAGTTTGAACTGGGATCAAAGCGTAAGGCTACCTTCCTACCAGAGTAGATTATTATTGCTTAATTTACCGACACTTGCAAATCGTAGAAAAATGCTTGGTACTATTTTTATGCACAATCTTATAAGAGGTGATATTGACTCTGTAGAACTTGTAAGCCGCCTAAATTTTAATATTCCCGTTAGACTAACACGTAATTATTATCCTCTTAATTTGCCTCGATGTACATAAAATTTTAGTCTGCACGAGCCCTTTCGCGCTCTATGTTATAATTATAACAACCTTTATCATTTAATTTGCATTTCAACTTCTATCCCGGTATTAAAAACTAATATTTTAACTCATTTGCTTCACTCCTAATTGCTTCTTTATTCTCATTATGTGTCCCGTTTTTTTTTTTTGTTTTATGTATTCTTCCTCGCGAACTCGCATTCTTGCCCAAATTGATAAAAGGGCCCCGCGCGTAACAAGCACGTGCTTGGTGTCGTTGGGCCACTTGTTTGTACTGCTCGTAGTGCATCAACGTCCATATATATATCAAAATTTTAAAAACACAGGGCGGCAACACTACTACTATTTTGACCGCAGCTGTATACTTTTGTGTTTTTTGACTATGTTTTCTAGAATTTGTTTCTGCCTTAAAAAAAATCCTAAAATTATTCTAAGTATGGGGTTTGAAAGATAAAGAGTGTATCTTTTAAAAAACTTTAACATAATCAAACCATGCATCCGTTTGCCTCTGAGATCTCTGGAAAGTTGGCCAATTTCAGCATTTTTCGAACTTTGAGGTCCTTTTGCTAAGAATCCTTGCGTCGGGGAACTTGGGAATTCGTAACGAATCCAAAAATATAGCATATAGCATATTTTTGATGCTGCATAGTGTAATCCATCAGTAATTTGTATCGAGTATTCATTTATTAGTTTCTATGTTTAAGCAGGTAGGATTAAGAAGAATAATATCTCAAATAATAGTATTATTCTGTATGTTAAAAATGTTGATGCTAAGTTTTTTGATAATTGTTTACTAATCAATAACGAGAAAATGTGTTGTGTTGGACAGGTTTAAGGAAACCGGTTTTCATATTGTGTGCACATGTTAAGGGTGGATTTAGTTCTCTAATCATTCGTTTTTTTTAAAGAAATTTACTGTAAGGAAGGTAATGTTATATACATCATTATAAATTCGAGACCAGTTATGATAAAAAATATAACTATGAAATTTATATGTTCAAGAATTGGTTTAACTGATGCCTTGTTACTATTTATTTATTTATTTATTTTAGTTTTATCCCAGTGCTACAGGCTAGGTGAAGCCTTTTAATTATGGAACCAGTCACTTTGGGTAACATTTAACATTACTCAATTTTGTCTTACTAACTAACATTAAAAATTGTAACGAACCGTTTTCAACTGTTTGATCGCTACGTAAACGCCGCGACTAGCTCAGAGATATTGTGTGTTCGTCCCACCAAATTTGTATTACGTGACTGCCCGTGACCCAAGAAAATGCAGTGATATCCGATTGGAACAAATCGGAAAACTTTATTAAGTTTTCTTTTCGCTGGAATTGTGTTCTACGTCAGCTGGCTGTTGCGGCTTGCCTGGTCGGCGACTTGCCTTCCTCGGCTCAAGATTCACCTCGTGCGTTTCTCGGCGGCGCTCCTCGACGGCGTCGCTGCTCTCGTATCTCTTCGTGCTACTTGCGGACTCCTGCGGCGTCGTTCTCCAACGGCGTCTCACCAGTTCCACCCGGCACGTAGGACTCAAAAGTCTGCACAACCTTCCTTTCGGGTCCGACCAAAATGATCCTGGGACCACCTGTTTCGTCGTGTTCCCTGAGGTCGGTCTGGCTCTAGCCTGAGAAACAAATGTCCCGACAGGTCAAATCCGAGGATTCAGCCTTATCGTCAGTCCACTGTAACCCCGACGCCTGGCACACAATCTTGATCCGCGCTTACCCTGCCGGTAGCTCGTCCTTCTCTCGACTCTGCTCCTGTCCAGCACTCGTTTCCACTCCAATCTCTGTTTCCTGCAGATCTCACCGTTGCAGTCTCAGCCTTGGCCTAGCGTCTTGACTCTGGTATCTTGATCTGGGCGTTGAGCACTCGGTTACTCGGTACTCTCACGGTCACGCACTCGATTGAATCCTCGCACTTGAATCTTGATATCTGGTTTTCTTGTCTCACTTGTACTTTTGCTCACGTATCTCGGTTGACTGTCCCGAGCTGCGCCTGCGCCCTCCTTTTATAGGCTGCGGCGTGGTCCCGTTATTTCCCTTTTTGCACACGGCTCGCTAGGGTCCAATGTCCAAGGGTGTCCCGTTAGTTCCCTTTGCACACGGCACGGATCGGGTCCAAGGTCCAAGGGTGTCCCGTTAATTCACGGTGCCTCCTCTTTGCGCCGGTTCAAAGTCCACGGCTTTACCGTTCGACCTCATTGCCCTTTGGCGGCGTGAGTCCAAGGTCCAGCGCGGCACCGTTATTTCACGGTCTCTCCGCTTTGGCCGGGTCCAAGGTCCAGTATTTACCGGTGGACCTGGATGCCCTTGGGGTCTGCCGCATTCTCGCTGCCTTTGCTGTTGCTAGGGGCTCTCCTGCCTCGAGATTTGTGGGGAGTTTTACGACTCCTCACATCTTCCCCTTTCTTCGGAAATTTTTGAAGAAGGTGCTTTCTCCTCCCGGCGCACTCCGTCGACGCCTCTCAGCTCCCTCGTTGTACTCCTCGTCCTCTCTGATTCCTGGTTCCCTACTCCTGTTGTTGGCCATCAGTCCGGACGCAGCGATGCCAGCCTCAGCCGTGTCCAATAGGCATCTCGACCCCCGCGTATAGACCCTCCCGGCGCCTCCTCGCCTCCGGACGGAATTTTTGAATTTCCGCGCCACTCCAACGTCGAAATCCACCACTTCTCTCTCCGCAGTCTGGCAACTCTGCTTCATCTCACAATTGCGTTAATCGATCGTGGTGAGCGGCGTTGCCACTTCCATGTCTTCAATTCCATATGTTCCGTGTCCAGCGTTGCCATTTCCATTCCAGTTCGCAGTGTGACCAATAGTGTGGCCACTGTGAAAAATCTAGTATTTTTCCATATCGTGTTCCCTATCGATCGCACTATCGATCGACCGCCGCTATCGCAGCGCCCCCATCCCGATTTTTCATTCCCGCGTGGCTGCTTTGCAATGGTAAGTGTTTTTTTGTTGTTTTTCTCTGTTTTCCAGCCATCTGACCATTTCATCTCCTTTGCAGCTCCATGGCGATGAATGTATGAATGCCCCTGGATGCTCCGGGGTGCGAATCCTGGCCCCCGCGCGCCCCGGAAGACAACTTGCGGCTGCAAGTGCCCCCGTGTCCCGCGCCTGCGGCAGCCTCGCGTCGTATTTGCCGGCCCGCGCGCCTGGCTTTCGCGCCCCTCGATCCGCTCCTGGCATGGCTGTCGCAGAGGTCGTTTACCCCTTTTTGTTGGTGTGTTGCAGTCGGCGCTACTGCTTGTGTTGTTGTTGCTGTGGTTGTTGTTGGCGCTGTCTGCGCCTGCGCGTATGTTGCCGCGCGTACCCTCCCCTGTCGCAGAACATATCTTCTCTTTGATGTTCTAGCCCCGATCTGGGGCTCCTTTACTTGGCGCGGTAAACGTTGACGTCGCCGGTCGCGGACACCTTGATCCGGTACCGGGCCCCGTTAGCGACGACCAACTTGGCCCATCGCTTCTGGCGCGCTCTCCCTCGCTGCCGTCGTGCCTCCGTTGCCACGCTCGGTGGCCACTCCTCCTCCACGATCGGCGTCCACGGCTCGCCGCTCGCGGAATGCTGCCGCTGCAGCTCCGGCCTCTCCGGTGGGGCACGAGCCTCGGGGCACAAGGATTGCCGCGCGACTTTTGGTGCCGGTGTGGGCCAGGACCTCGTCCTCTCCTGCCGTCCTCTTCCTGCACTCCTGTGCCGGCCATCTCCACGTCACGACCGCTTCGTGCCACGTCCGCCATGCCTCCTGCTGCTCCTGCAGCGGTGGTGAGGGCGGTGTCGCCGGTGGTGGTGGCGGTTTTGTTGCCGGTGGCGGCGGTGGCGTTGGTGATGCCGGCGGTGGCTGCGGTGGTGATGGTGATGCCGGCGGTGGCGGTGGTGGCGGTGGTGGCGGCGGTGATGGTGATGCCGGCGGTGGCGGTGGCTGAGGCTCCCATAGGCGGGCCTCCTCCTCCTCGGCCGTCTTGAGCAGCCTCTTTATCGCGATCTCGGTGGCCGCCCTCCGCCTCATTTGCCCCACCATCCGGGCGTGAGTGATCCGGCGCTCCAGGAACATCTGCCGAAAGTCCCTCGGGCGACTCGTGGGTGGCGCCATCCCGAGCGGGATGTAGCCCTTCCCTTGCCGCGCTATCTCGATGCGGTAGGATTTGAGCCTCACCCGCTCCTCTCGTCGCAGGTGATCCTCTTCGTCCGAGGACACCTCCGGGGTGACCGAGTCCAACGCCCCCCGGTCTCGTCATCGTCGTCCGACGAGAGCGACACCACGGATCCAGCGTCGTCCGGTATCCGTGCCTCCTCTTCCGCGTCGTCCTCCAGTTCCACATCGGGAATCTCGCCGCGGTCTTCTCCACTTTCCGCCGGCGACGGAGAGCGCGACGCCAGGGGTGACGCGCACAGCTGGAGGTAGGATTCGGGGTCCTGCCTCCATGTCGCTGCGGGCTGTTCCGCGACGCCGGCTCCACGTGCCTCGGATTGGGTGGTGCGTGTTGCTGCTGCCTCCATGTTGTTCCTTTTCGTGAAAATTTCGAATAGGCAGATCCGCTCTGCTCTACTCTCCGCGTAACCTCTGTTTTTCCGCCGCGCTCCTGTTCCGTTATTCCGCAGGGCTTGTACCGGTAACGGGACTTGACCTCCGTGTACGCCTCCTACGGAATTGCATCGGTGTGCGTCAGCCGGTAACGGTAATCGCGGTTTTGACCCTCCTCTGACCCGCTCTCGCGCTCCTGTTTGTGTGTGTGTGCTCGTGTATCCGTGTGTGTTCCATGTGTTGTGCCCGTTTCGATACACCGTATCGTCCTCTCTCTTTTCCCGCTAATGGAAAGCACAGTGTTCCCTCGATGTCGTGGTCGTTCCACTCTGTTCACTCCCGGGCTTTAGGTCGCTTATGTCTGCTGTTTTTTCCCTGCCGCTTTCCTCGTGCCGTACCTTGCACCTTGCCCATCGAATTTTGGGGCCAGTTTCGCCGCGAAGCCTTCTACTGCCTTGGACAGGTGGTGCTCCTTGACCCAGACCTTGTCCCCAACCTTCGGCTTCCATGGTCGCCTTCGTAGATTGTAGTGACGCGCCTGATCCTGCGCCGCCCTTTCCATGTTTCTCCTGACCAACTCGAAGATTTCTTTTAATTTTTGTGCGTTTTCCGTGGGTGTTTGTGTTTCTTTTCCTGTTCCGGTTGTCTGCTCGTCATACAGCGCGTTTGGGAGTCTCGGCTCTCTACCCTGCGTGATAAACGCTGGCGAATAGCCAGTTGTTTCCGCCACACTTGTATTCATGGCCAACTGCAACTCTGGCCATTTTTCATCCCACGTCCTCTGATCGGCCCCGGTGAATTGCGCGATCATTGTTTTCACGGTCCTGTTGGTTCTCTCCGTCGGGTTTTCTTGTGGCGTGTACGGTGCTGTAAACTGGTGTCGGACACCCAGTTCCTCCATGAACTTCTTGAACGCTCTGCTTGTGAACTGCACGCCGTTGTCGGTTATCATTATTTTAGGTACTCCGTATCGCGAAATTATTCATTCTCTGATGGCCTTTTGAAGGGTTTCCGTGGTTGCCCTTCGCATGGGCACGATTTCGGTCCACTTTGAGAATTCCCGTGTTTTGACCGTGGCAGGGGACCGACAAAATCGGCGCATACCGTAGCCCATGGCTCCTCCGGAATTTGTGTTAGCATTTTTCCGGCTGCCTGGAGTTGGTTAAGCTTGTATTTCATGCAGCTTTCACAGTTCCGCACATATTTCCGTACGTCTCGATGCATACTCGGCCAGTGGTATCTTGCTGCCACTCTTGCAATCGTTTTCCGACTGCCCAGGTGCCCGGCCGTTGGCCTGTCGTGATTTTCCGAGATGACCCTTTTTCTCGACTCGGTGGGTACGCACAGCTTCCAGGCGACTACGTCCTCGTTGCCAGCCCTGTGTGGAATATGTCGGTACAGCTGGTTGGCTTCCATCAGATAATCGGGGTATTTTTGTGGATTCTGCGTGACCTTTCCTTGCATTTCCTTTATCCAGGGGCATTGTGCTCGTTCTTGCAGATCGGTTTCCTTATTTTCCAGTCTTCGGCACGTTTCTGGTAGCGGCTGCCGTGACAGGGCGTCCGCTACTATGTTAAGCTGGCCCTTCCTGTATGCGATTTCAAAATCGTATTGTTGTAGCTCCAGCGCCCATCTCGCGATTCTGCCGGACGGACTCTCGATGCTATTCAACCACTTCAGGGCCATGTGATCGGTTATCACTTTGAAGTGGTAGCCCTCCAGGTAAGGTTTTAATTTCCTGATGGCCCACACGATCGCTAAACATTCTTTTTCTGTTGCAGAGTAATTCCTTTCCGCCCCGTTCAAGGATCGGCTGGAGTAGGAAATCACCCGCTCACCCTGCACAGTGGGGTAACAGAGGACAAAAGTGCGAATCAAATCAACCAAGCATGATACGATGCCCAAAAATATTTTTTTTAAACAAGTTTAAATCACTTATAAAATAAAAACCGGATTTACTAAAAAAAATTTTTTTTAGTATTTAAAATAAATTTTTAAATTTAGTAAAATAGACGAAAACTATGTTATTTTATTATTTTCGTGTGTCTCAATGCATTTGCAGTAAATTTGTTTTATATTATTATTTTAGGTAATTGTTAATATCTTAAATATTAAATAAAAACCTTTCTTATGTTGTCCAACCATTTTCGATTGATATTTAGGCGCAAAAAAAGTGTTTTGCCCAAAAATGTGGGTTTTTTTTTGTGTATGTTTCTTTCATAATACTTTATTAACACTAAAATTATTAAACAGTCTTAACAATCTGTGTCCGTATCTGCATCTTCGTCCGTATCTGCACCTTCGTCTGTATCTGAATCTTCTTCGGAGGGCTTCAATAAGTCAAGAGCCTCTTTAGGTATTTTAGGAGAAAACCTTGAGTAAATCCGATATAGAGGTTATTATTGGATCAGAACTTATGAGTAGCCTTTTAAAAACGTCTTCGTTTTGTTTTTCTCGACTGATTTTTCGAGAAAATTGCTCCCGATATTTTTTAAAGTCCTTGTTTTTTGCTTCTTGCGCCTCTTCTGAAAGTTGGATAATTGGAAGCAAAGCGTGCTCAATAATTTCTGGGCCATGAATAAAAAATTTATGCAAGGTAGGAGGCATATAATACCATGGGTATTGCTCTACAAAAAGGTAAGATGTCTGATGTGCAAACAAACGAAACTTGTTAACTTCTATTTCCTTGCCAGATGACACTGCAATCAATATAGTATGCATTCTTTTAATCAGGTCTAAGTCTATATTAGTTATCTTAGCAGAAAGTTCAGCGTTTTTAAAAAACCTTCGAGCTGTATTGCCGTCATTAAAATTTCCGCAACCTGGCTTGGGTTGATCCACTATAAGTCCCATCTGATTCCTAAAATCTTTTTGAATTTGAGCTTTTCTGTCAGCAACAATTTTCTTATCTTCAGGGTTCCTAACTTGCCACTTCTTAATTGTCAACTTGTAGGATAGATGAAGAAGGCATTCGAAGAAACGGATCCAGCCGTGAAGAATTGATAGGCCAAATTGTAAATTTTCGGTTTTTGTGGGATCTTTAATCATATGCTCAATCTTATTGAATTCTTTACTTGTACAACCACATATATAGCACCTTTGGGTGGAAGTCGTTTCCGTCAAAGCGTTACACACTTTTCCATCTATCATTGACAGGATTGTTTCATGAGAAACTTCTATGGTTCTGTCTCCGATCTCGACAAATGAGCTTTTTAGGTGTTTAATTTCGTAAATCACTCTTTCATGTTCCTTGTTTGAACTAGCGCAATTTTCTTTGATAAACTCAATTTTTAAAGGTCGACAGAATCTAGTAGAGGAAGGTCGAGGGTTTTGCCAGATTGTTTGACCCTGACTTGATAATTTCAAGGGCACAAGTGATGTTATCAGTACATTAGCATCTGAGGCATCAGGAGAAGCAAATGATTGCTTGTATGGTGTATGACTTGAGCTACCATCAAAACCCCACTTGCTATACAAACGAAAGAGCTTGCAATCTTCATCTGATAAAGATGGGATCATTTGCTCATTCAGTAATACCAACCTCAAAGAGGTGTGGTCAAGAAGCCCTTGTAGAGTAACCTCCGCTGAAATTTCAGTAATTTTTATTGAGTTTTCGAGTGGGTAGCAATCTCGTTTGGCATGTTGAATTGTTGTATAAGACGAAAATCTTTCTGGGGCCGAAACTCTAATAAGATTGTATTGATGTCTTGTTAGACTAGCATTTATAAAAAGTGCTAAAGCCTTTTCCCTTGGAATTTTTGTCACAGTTTTAGCATTGTCTACTAATTTTCGTAAGGTTTTGGATCTTGTGGGTGACGAATTCGCAAGCTCGGCAACAAACTTAGAAGCTTCCACATTACCAGCTTCTTTTAATTTCGTTTCTGTCGCAAATGAAAGCATAGGTAAAGAGGAGTTGCTCCTTAATTCCATAGTTTTTTTGTATTTTGAGCGAATGTTACAACTTTCAAAAGCAACTTCTTGGCGACCTCGTTTCTTTTGCGCAGCTCTTCTAAATACAATTGAAGCGTTTAGCCAATTATCATTGGCCTTCAGGAATTGGGGCGCTAACCTGCGTGACTTTTTCCACCTAAGCTGTAGATCTCTTAAGAATCGTGTGATTTTTGTTTTATAATCGGGGATTAATTCATTGCTAGGATCTACTCGTCTCTGTATGCATTTAAATAGCAAATCCAACTGCTCTGAATTACTCAAGTGGCGTTGTTCTTTCCAGATTTTATACAGCTCGAGATGAGAGAAGAAATGCTCTTTTGCGTCTTCTGCTAATATTTTTAAGAATGATACCAAAAAAAAACGGGAAAATTTGGTTAACAATGTGTAATAAACACACGTACATTGACAAACACAATCAAACCTGCGACAATTCACTCAACTACTTAGAATTTCACTAGTACACATTAAAAACATTAAACACTGTGACGGAACACATGAAGGTGGGCTACACAACTAACACAACTAACTAACACAAATAACATACCTTTTACTTGTGAATCCATTGAAACAAAAGTATAATTATAATATGTACACGAAAACAACAAGTCACCATCCGAAGGAGAAGAAAACGCAAAGAAGCTTTGTGTTTATCGATACACTGCAGCGCCATATTTTTTTTATCGAACAATTTTATTGAAAATCGAATAACAATTCTCACGATTTGGGCTGACTGTTAACCTTAACGGTCTTTTTCCATTTGATCTAATTGTTTTATGTGCATTTAGAGCCAAATTTGATTCGGATTGGTCAATTAATTCACCCACAAAAGCTAAAAGAGTAAGAGCACCTTTTTGGCTTACAAATGTGAATATATCTCCATAACTATAAACGATAGAGGTAAAGGAACAAAAGATTCCAACTCTGCTGCCTAAAAGTTAGTAAAAGTGTATTTTACTTCCTTAAAATATGCCCAAGAAAGTAAAACATACTAATAAAACCATTTCTGAAAAAATTTTAATTTTTGAGGTTAGGTTACTGTTATTAACTTTTCTCAAAAAAATCACAAAACAGCACCTCTATTTTTGCACATTTGAAAGTTTATATATCAGAGAAATTTTAAATTTCAGGTTAAATTTAAGGTGTATAAAAAATATTTATTAAAAATATAATATATTAATTCCAAATTTTTGTTTTTAAATAAAAAATTAGTTCACATGTAAAAGAAAACAATGGCATTTCCAGTTTTTTGGTACATTAAAAATTGTTAGTTTAATATTTTTTTAAAAATGAAGAAAAAGTAAAATTTGGATAGTCTTGATGAAATGTGAATCAAAGTGTAACTTTGAGAAAGGATATCTCTGGTCTGATAAAACTAAATGCGATTTCAGTTTTAGATTATGAAAGGTCATTCAATGTACCATAAACTGCCATCATTACTTTTAGAGATTTTTGAGATTTGATTTTAACATTAATTCGCAAAATCGGCCTCTGTTACCCCACTGTGCCCTGGTCCGAATGTTGTGTGAGAATAGCATCGAGGCCGTAATCGCTGGCGTCTGTTTGGAGTACAAACGTTTTGCTGAAATCGGGGCATGCTAGGATTGGATCAGCAACTAGCCTGGCCTTGACGGCTTCGAACGCTTGCTGGTGATCGTTCGTCCATTCCCATTTTGCTTTCTTCCGGAGGAGTGTGTTCAAGGGCTGTACTATGGTGGCAAAGTCTGGTACGAATCGCCTATACCATGATGCCATGATGCCATGATGTCCGTCCGTGCGGCATCATCTCGGGCCCTATGACCTGGTTCAACGCTCTTTGGAATGTCGCCGAGTGTAGTCCGAATGGCATGACTCTCCATTGGAATAGACCTTTTCCCGGGACTGTGAAGGCTGTGTACTGCCTGCTGTCCGTCTCCAAGGGTATCTGCCAGTACCCGTCCTTTAGATCCAAGCTGCTGATGTGCTTGGCTTCTCTCAGCTGGTTCAGGATGTAGTTTATCATTGGCATCGGACTTTGGCATCGGACTTTGGCATCGGACTTTAACGGACTTTGCGTTTATTTGCCGGAAATCTACGCACAACCTCCATTTCCCTGTCTTCTTCCTGACCATGACGATTGGTGAGCTGTAGGGACTTTTCGATGGTTCTATGCAGCCTTTTTCGAGTAGCTCGTCGACCTTGGAGTTAATTTCCCCTTGCATCTTGGGATTCTTGGGATAGTACCTTTGTTTGACCGGCTGATCATCTTTCATGGTGATCTTGTGTACAGCCACGGTCGACGTTCCTTGTATATTCTCCAAATCTGCCAATTCTGTTTTCATGAATTCAGCTACGTCCTCTTCCGTGAATTCTTTTGGCGTTTCCGTGACCGCGACGGACAGTCTTTCCTCTATGCAGTTTTGTTTCCTGTTTCTTGGTGGTATTGCCACCCGAAGTCCAGCGCATTCCATTTTTGCTCCTATTGCAGTGAGGAAATTCCATCCTAGCACCAGGGCGTCTATGATTCCAGGAAGGATCAGCAACTGTATTACCACAGTTCTCGTGCCGAGTCCTATTCCTATTTCCAACTGCGAGGTGATGCTCCCGCACCGTCCGTCTGCCATCCGTACTTGCCTCCTCGTGGGCCTGACCTGTCCTGCCGCCTGGAACCTGTCCGACAGCTCCTCGCTTATAAAACTAGCCGTGGCGCCGGTGTCCACCGTGGCCTTCAGCCTCTTCCCGGCTATGAGCACTGTGGCGGACAGTTGCATTTCTTCCGCCTTCAGGTCGCCCATTAGATCTGAGGGGCAGTGCCTCGCGAACCCTAGTTGCCCCTCGGTGGCTGGGATCGCTGGGCATTTCCCGATCTCGGGCAGCAATTGTTTGTCACTATGCCTATTTTCCCGCATTTCCAGCAGAACAGCACCGGGCGGTTTCGGCACTCTGTTGCCCAGTGCTCTTGGCTTGCGCATCTTCGGCATGCTGTTGCTGGGTTTGTGACGTATCCTCTCCTTCCCTCTGTCCTTTGGTCCTGTGGACCTCGCCTCCGGGGATCATCTGTGCCGTCTTGGCACATTCTGCAGACTGCTCCTTGCTCCCTTCGAGTGGCTGCTGGGTGCGCGAACTCTCTTCGTGCTGTCCCCGGGTGTTCGAATTCCCGTCCTGCAGCTACCGGGTGTTGGAACTCTCTTATTGCGGGTACGGGGTGCATCCTGGTCTGTGGGGTGTTGGCCTCCTCGAACTTCCTCCTTTGCTGGTCCAACTCCTCGAAGTCGTCTGCCAGTGCCATCAAGGCGTCCAGGTCCCTGCACTCGTACGGGCGAATGAATATCCGCAACGCCGGTGTGCTGTTTTCTATTATCCTCTGCAGGACCTCTTATCGGGACATATCCAGGGGCCGCATCAAGGTCTGCATGTCTACCATGTAGTCTTTAAAGGACTCATTGAAGGCTTGTTTCCTCTGCCTGACCTGATCGGCTAGCTTCACCATGAAGCCCCTGGGCAGGAAGAATTCCTTGAAGCTCCGGGAAAAGTGTGCCCATGTCTCCCAGAATCTGTTGTTGGCGATAAACCATTTGAGGGCTCTTCCCTGCAGGAGTTCCGGCATCGCTCTGGGGATTAGAACGGCGTTGAGCCCGTACGTCACCGCTGACCACTCTACTTGTTCTAGGAACTCCAGGGGTTTGTCGTGGCCGTCGTACTTGAAGGTCCACCCTCGTACCTGCTTCGCCACCTTGGCATAGTCCGGCACTTCTGTCTTGGCCCTGTCCTTCCTTCGATAGGAGTCCTCCTGCCTTTCCCGACTGTTCTCCCTTTGAGTGGAGTTTCGTCGCTCCTGGTTGCCGGCGTTCCTGAGGCTTTGGACGTCCAAACTGCTCACCAAGCCCTCTGCGCTCGTGATTTTCATCTCGGGAGTCTTCTTTCCGTAATCCCTTTCCAACGCTTCGAGGATGGCAACTGTCTCCGGTTCTTTGGTTGTGCGGTCTATGAACTCCGACAGTGCTTTTCTCATGTCATCCACGAGACCCTCTAGCCCTATTCCAAGGGCGGCTGCGATGGCGGGAAAGTCATCCCTTTTGAGGGCATACAGCCACGACTTGCCCATCTTCTATCTGCTTTCTTGATCGGGACAATCACGTTGGGCGCCAGATGTAACGAACCGTTTTCAACTGTTTGATCGCTACGTAAACGCCGCGACTAGCTCAGAGATATTGTGTGATCGTCCCACCAAATTTGTATTACGTGACTGCCCGTGACCCAAGAAAATGCAGTGATATCCGATTGGAACAAATCGGAAAACTTTATTAAGTTTTCTTTTCGCTGGAATTGTGTTCTACGTCAGCTGGCTGTTGCGGCTTGCCTGGTCGGCGACTTGCCTTCCTCGGCTCAAGATTCACCTCGTGCGTTTCTCGGCGGCGCTCCTCGACGGCGTCGCTGCTCTCGTATCTCTTCGTGCTACTTGCGGACTCCTGCGGCGTCGTTCTCCAACGGCGTCTCACCAGTTCCACCCGGCACGTAGGACTCAAAAGTCTGCACAACCTTCCTTTCGGGTCCGACCAAAATGATCCTGGGTCCACCTGTTTCGTCGTGTTCCCTGAGGTCGGTCTGGCTCTAGCCTGAGAAACAAATGTCCCGACAGGTCAAATCCGAGGATTCAGCCTTATCGTCAGTCCACTGTAACCCCGACGCCTGGCACACACTCTTGATCCGCGCTTACCCTGCCGGTAGCTCGTCCTTCTCTCGACTCTGCTCCTGTCCAGCACTCGTTTCCCCTCCAATCTCTGTTTCCTGCCGATCTCTCCGTTGCAGTCTCAGCCTTGGCCTAGCGTCTTGACTCTGGTATCTTGATCTGGGCGTTGAGCACTCGGTTACTCGGTACTCTCACGGTCACGCACTCGATTGAATCCTCGCACTTGAATCTTGATATCTGGTTTTCTTGTCTCACTTGTACTTTTGCTCACGTATCTCGGTTGACTGTCCCGAGCTGCGCCTGCGCCCTCCTTTTATAGGCTGCGGCGTGGTCCCGTTATTTCCCTTTTTGCACACGGCTCGCTAGGGTCCAATGTCCAAGGGTGTCCCGTTAGTTCCCTTTGCACACGGCACGCATCGGGTCCAAGGTCCAAGGGTGTCCCGTTAATTCACGGTGCCTCCTCTTTGCGCCGGTTCAAAGTCCACGGCTTTACCGTTCGACCTCATTGCCCTTTGGCGGCGTGGGTCCAAGGTCCAGCGCGGCACCGTTAATTCACGGTCTCTCCGCTTTGGCCGGGTCCAAGGTCCAGTATTTACCGGTGGACCTGGATGCCCTTGGGGTCTGCCGCATTCTCGCTGCCTTTGCTGTTGCTAGGGGCTCTCCTGCCTCGAGATTTGTGGGGAGTTTTACGACTCCTCACAAAATCTTAAAACTAAAAAAACATAAGAAATTTAAGCTAAAATTAAAGTTATAGTTAGAGTGTGCCCCGAAGGTGAGAAAATAATTTGGTTTTGATTATTAGCTGTTATTAGCCGGTTTATAGTTGTTTACTATCAATATTTCGATCAATATTTTCAACATCACCTAAGTATAAAAACTATAATCATGAATTAGATGGAGATGATCGCAAACTAAGATTTATTATGACGACTTTTCATACTATAATCCTGAATTTCCGTCGGAAACATGTGTCTACCTCTTTTAATGTAAATCACAAGAATAGAAAAAGAAGATTAACTTCAATAAATAAATTAATAAGTAAAATAATTGAAATTGATAAATATTTAAATATTAATAATATAATTAAAATTAATAAGCAAAAATATCTAAACAAAAAAATGAATACGACAAAATTTCTACAAGCTCTTGTGCAATTCCCTTTTATAAGATATTTATGAGCCATTTGTGGAAAGAAAAGAAATTTTAAAATCAATTTATTTCCTACATCTCAGAATTATTAACTTGTGAGATTTATTTCATTGGACGTTGTTTTCATTTCTTTATTAGTTTTACAATCATAGGATACATCGTTTCCTAAAATGATCGGACATGTTTGTCTTAGATAACAATCTTTAAATACTTTGGGTGTATGACACTTCTCCCTTACATAGGAATCACAGTTGAATATTAATTGCTCAGAATGAGGAAAAAAGTCACGTGATCAGCACCAAATGAATTCAAATTGAAAGCCCCTTATCTTTGTTATTGATCTTTCATAATGTTGAAAGATATTGTTTCAGTTGATGTGCAAGGCTTCTTTGGTAATAATAACAATTTCATTCTAAAGGAAATAGGATTAGTATTTGATCAGGATCCTAACTTGAATAATAGTTCTGTAATAGAACCACCATATGATTTCACTTTACTAAATACAAAATCTCGAAAGACTGCAATTTGGTTAACCGATAAACATCATAACATTTATTATGCATAGAACAGTTTTTCTCAAACTCGAAAGTATCTAAAGTCAATTACAAACGGAAAACAAACTATTTGTAAAGGGGTGGAAAAGAATTGATTTCTTTAGAAATGTTTTGAAAATTGTCAGCTCTTTAATATTGAGGAAATTGATTGTCCGTCCCTAAAAAGGTTTAAGGGAAACCGGTTTACATATTGAGAAACACGACTTAGGGGCGGGGTTTGTGCTCTAAACAATGCATACATTATTTAAAAAATTTTTAAAAGTACTTTGATACCAAGAAAAAATTTTTATATACATAATTTTAAAGTTGAAATTGACCAATTTATTCAAGATTTTAAAGGGGAGGTAATTGGACACCACTTTCAATCCTCCTAAACACAAAACGATGTTCATGAATCAAGGTGGATATGATCTTAAAACAAGAGAGAACGCTATAGTCGGGTGCCCCAACTATCAGATACCCGTTACTCAGCTAGAGGGAGTGCGAGGGAGATATAAAACTTTGATCGGGCTTAACTTTTTAACGAATGATCCGATTTTTAAAATTTCTTATACATTTTGATAGGTATAAATAAACGCAACAAAATTTCTAGCTTTTGTAGTTTCCGAGATCTCAGCGTTCATACAGACAGACAGACGGACAGACAGACATGGCTATATCGACTCGGCTAGTGACCCTGATCAAGAATATATATTCTTTATAGGGTCGGAAACGCTTCCTTCTACCTGTTACATACTTTTTCACGAATTTAATATACCCTTTTACTCTACGAGTAACGGGTATAACTACGAATTATGGTGAACACTTTACATTCTGTAATCCGGATTGACACCAGCAACATGCGCCTGTCACTTTTGTGCAAATCGTCGGGATGGAGTCAGAAAATTAATTTCAATATATAATGAAACTAGGTTGTTGGTGAAACATGTTTAGAATCCCAAAATAAATTAATAAATATACTATTATGGTATAAAATAAACTCTGACTTTTTATTGGGATTCTGTAATCCGGATTGACACCAGCAACATGCGCCTGTCACTTTTGTGCAAATCGTCGGGATGGAGTCAGAAAATTAATTTCAATATATAATGAAACTAGGTTGTTGGTGAAACATGTTTAGAATCCCAAAATAAATTAATAAATATACTATTATGGTATAAAATAAACTCTGACTTTTTATTGGGAGTTCAAATTGCAGGTACGGAGAAGTGCGGGATCGTGATTTCAACTGGCGTGAGGTTCACGATCTTATCAATAAGCGCGCGCCTTAGTAGTATATAAATGAGAGTTCTGGATACAAATGCTAGATACAAAAGTGGAAGGGGAGGTAATTAATTATGCTAATTAGGGGAATAAATCAGGAGAATGTGACAGGTGTGGGGTAATTAAAGTTATTGGTGCGTGACGAGTGGTCGTTAATTAGGGTGCTTATCAACTGGTTATCCTATCCTTATTATCTGGGTTATCCTAGTTAAGCGGGGAGAAGTTACTGGGGTGTGACGGGTGACCTTTGCTTAGATTAAGAAAGTGTGATGCTCACACGGTGTGTCAGGTGATCATAGCGATGTATTTGGGTTATCCTAGATAATGGGGGAGAAATTACTGGGGTGTGACGGGTGTTCTTTGCTTAGATAGAGAAAGTGTGGTGCTCACACGGGTACGTGATAGAATGTCACGGGCTGTTGTCACGTTCCCTTTGCTTGCCACTGAGAAACAAACACCCACCCAATAACAAAAGAATATGTAAATTTTAAATTCAAATATATTTTTATTTTTTTAACTTTTTGACCTGAAAGAAATACCTGAAAAAATCACCCATCCCCCAATAAGAAAAGAAGATGTAAATTTGAATTTAGGACATGAATTTAGCTCATGTTTATTTGGAAATTTGTAACAGGCTTTTCTTATACACTAAATATGATGACATTAGTTTTAAGACTCCGTCTCGATGATTTTTATAGAAAAACAGGCACACGCATCTTCCTCTTATGTGCGGTGATCTGAGAAAGATTTCTAGAAAACGTTTCTTTTCAATTCCCTTGCATAAAACCACCTTTCCCGAAGTGATTTGTTTAATATATTTTCTTGTTTGCTTAAAGTAGTTTATTCCATCGTTCCAAAAAATTTTATGATGGTTTTTGGTGAGCCAGAGAGCAGTTTTTCGTGACTTGTTATTAAGACGAGTAAAATCAAATGGAGGTTGTATAACAAAATTATTGTTAAACTTATTTTCTTTGCTAAATACAACTCCAATTTCATTTAGAATGAACTTGTCGTTGTTATCAAAAAATCCTTGTACATCAATTGCAACTAGATCTTTCTCCATTTTATGTGGTTGATATATTGTTAGACAATTCGTTGAACTAACCCACTTAAAGGACTATACTCAACTAAACGATCGTGAATAAGGAGACAATATGCTTGGGTGTTTTCATGGTTTGCTTGTTCCAAATCGATTGAAACTCTCACGTCGATAGGTCCCGATTTAACTGTTTCATTTTGATATGAAAGGTCGACTACAATAATAGGTTTACTTTTAAATTCTAACGGTGATAAAAATGGTTCTGCTGGGCGGTTGTAATAACTCTTTTGAAACCTTGCATACATATCATAAAGGTGAGCATAGTTTACATTTAAGTCATCATATGGATACGTTTCTGAATTCAAGTGGACTTTCAGGTTGGATAAATTATTTGTAATTAGTTCTCCATTCAACATGAAGGCTATAATGGCAAATCTCGGTCGTTTTCTATTACTTCCTATTTTCAAATTCCAGACGTGTTGAGTACCCTGTATCAGTTTTGGATTAATGTATGTATCCCAACTACGGAAAGCTATCGGTAAATTTACGCCACTCTTTATTATATCGTACATTTTAATTTTTGCAGCATCACTGGGTGTTACATGAGGGATTTTCCAGCTAATATTAGTCATTTCCAAAACATATGTATGGTTTGCTTTGTTTTTAACATATACATCATCCAGATTTTTTGTCAGCAAAAGTACAAGTTCATGCTTACAATTCAGTAAAACTTTTCTATAATCCCCATTACATTTTTTAAGGGTAGCGAGAAATTAAAATTAGCTTTTGTAATAATATCATTTCCACCACTCCATCCAGCATTTAAAAGTTTGCGACTATCCTGACGACATTCCGATAGATAATTTTTAAGTGTGCTGCTCATGCCAACAAACCGTGTTCTATCAATTTCGTATCCATTTATTTCATATCTAATTTCATCAATAAAATTTGCCATACAATTATTTCAAAACGTAACATCGATATTATCAGTGGCGATTGTACCATCGACTGCTACTCTCTTAACAATTCCTTGAAAATTAAGATAGCTTTCGTGAGGGAGTACATACAAGTCCTGATTTTGAATACAAATACGTATTTCATCATTTGCTTTTAATGTTTGATGATATGAGGAATATTCGAAATACTTTCATCTGATAACGGTCTCTCACGAGCATTTAAAATTTCATTCATTTTTAAATGCTTTTTATTATTATTATCAGATTTGAATTTTGAAGCCCAGTGATTTTAAAAACAATTCGTTTTTTAATGTAAGACCCTTTCGATTTAATCGTGTTCCTTTAGCTTTTCAACTGCTAGTGCGCGGTTGATGAAATATACCGATGCTTTTATTGTAAATTATCATTCTATTGCGCGATTATGTATGCGAATTGATACGTTTTCGCCACGCAAATTCAATAAATCTCCGTTCTGATCAACGATATGTATTGAGAGGGTACTTATTTCTCTGCAGTTAATAGGTAAAACAAATCAAATTAATATTTAATACGTTGACAGCATTATCGGACAAGTGATTTTGGTTTGCCCTTAACACTCTTTGCTTGAAACCAAACAATTGACCTATTGACCTCTCCTTATTAAAGTATATATCTTCTTTACTGCTAATTATTTCCACTTGAAGTGTATTGTTATTGCTTACAATTTTCACTGTATTTTCCAGATTATAATCCTTTAACTTGTTATAAATAAATTGAGAAATATCGATGAGTTCATAGGAGCCGGTGGGAATAATAATAACTTTATCACCAATATGAAAGAGGTTGTTATTTGCATCCACGTTGGGAATTGAGTTGTACATGTTAAACTCAACTAGCGCACACTCATATAAGCCGATTAATTCAATTGGTGGAAAATAAACTGTGTTTATAACGGAACTATTTCCATTCACTGATAGAGTCAATGATCTAACCATTTTGAAATCTGTTGTTCAACTGGGTGTCATATAACCCCGCCCAAAACTTATATTAGAATTAAAGAACAATAAATTGGTCAAATCCTTTTCTATATCGTCCCTTATCAATATTGTCATCCCTACTTATAAATAAAAATCCATATTTATCCTCCCAACATTTTTGACAATTTTTCGTAAATGTCTCATAATTCATGTCAGGCATGATTGATCCCGAAATATGTCTCGCATATTTAAATCATCCTGTTTAAACATAATAATTACATTTGCATTGTCCCGTATAAGATGTTTTGGTATCCGTGTATATGTTTGACTTAAATAAAAAGAATCAATATTTTTGTGCCGACCCATACAGAAATATGATCGAATATTATCTTGTTTCTCACAAGCCACATCGTCGAAAATCATGATTGAATTATTTTTTGCTTCGGTGGGTGATAAAACAGTTTCGTTCTGAGAGAATGTATGATAACCCATACCCTTAATCGGTTTATATGATGGACGTTGATGCACTACGAGCAGTACAAACAAGTGGCCCAACGATACCAAGCACGTGCTTGTTACGCGCGGGACCCTTTATCAATTAGGGCAAAAATGCGAGTTCGCGAGGAAAATATATGAAACAAGTACTACAAATACTACAACTAAGATTGAAGCAAATGAGATAAAATTTTAGTTTTTAATACGGGGATAGATGTTGAAGTGCAAATTAAATGATAAAGATTATTATAATTTTTACATAGAACACGAAAGGGCTCATGCAGAGTAAAATTTGATGTACATCGAGGCAAATTAAGAGGGTAATAATTTCGTGTTAGTCTAACGGGAACATTAAAAGTTAAACGGTTTACCAGTTCTACGGAGTCAATATCACCTTTTATAAGATTTTGCATAAAAATAGTACCAAGCATTATTCTACGGTTTTCAAGTGTAGGTAAATTAAGCAATAGTAATCTACTCTGGTAGGAAGGTAGCCTTACGTTTTGATCCCAGTTCAAACTACGAAGGGCAAAAAGGAGAAATTTTTTTTGCACCGACTCAATACGGTCGATGTGCACTTGATATTGTGGACTCCAAACTGAAGAACAATATTCCAAAATAGGACGGACAAGGGAGGTATATAATAATCTGGTTGTATAAGGGTCATCAAATTCCTTTGACCAACGCTTTATAAACCCAAAAACACTCATAGCTTTATTGACAGTGGCCATTATGTGGCAATCAAATTTAAGTTTTGGGTCGAGAAGAACACCTAAATCGTTAATTGAATATATACGGTCGAGTGGTGTATTTTGAAGAGAATAACTAATAAACGTAGGAGTACCCCTATAAAAAGTCATAACGTTGCATTTAAGGCAGTTCAGATTTAAAAGATTGTACTCACACCATCCCACCACACCATTTTATTAGCTTTTCCAAGTAATCATATTTCAGTATATATTTTCAAATCTCAAACCATTTGGACTCTCAATTAGACTGATCATTACATTAGTTTTCCCGCAGTTGGATGGACCAACCACAAGAGGTCTAATTGTGTTTGGTAATAATTCACTGTGACGTGGTGGTTGTTTAACATTGTTCACGCTCTCAATGTTACGAACAAGAATGTTATTTTTTTGCTTTATTAATCGCATCCTATTATTTATATATTTATTCCGTGATAAATCTTCAATGAATAAAGACAATATATAAAGGGAAATAGTTTTTATAATCACATTAGTCATTATTTACATCGTAAACGTGGAAGTGGTCTTATTAATAAGTTAATAGATTCTCTTCCGATTGAGTTTCACATTCCTGGATATAACTATTGTGGACCCGGTACAAAGCTTGCAGAGCGATTACAGCGTGGAGATCACGGAATTAATCAGTTGGATGAAGCTTGCAAGGTTCACGATATTGCCTATTCACAAAACAAGGATCTAAGCAATCGACATAAGGCAGATTCTGAATTAATTAACAAGGCTTGGGAGCGAGTAAAAGCGAAGGATAGTTCTCTTAAGGAGCGAGCAGCAGCATATTTTTTAACTAATATTATGAAAGCAAAGAAACATTTTGGAATGGGTGTTCGGAAGCGAAATAAGAAAAAACAGAAGAAGAGGAAGTGTAGGAGGATGAAAATAAACAGACTATCATCTGTTGTAAGAGAAGCTAGTCGGGAATTGAAAAAACGAAAACGTCTGGATGTGGTTAATGCAATTAAAATTGCACGTAAAGCAATACATAGTTCAATCGGATCTAAGAAAAACGTTAAAGTTCCTCGAATAATTAATGTACCCAAAATGGGGGGTTTTTTTCCACTGTTACCCATCTTAACTGCATTAAGTGCTATAGGCAGTTTAGCTTCAGGAACTTCTAGTGTTGCAAAATTAATAACAAACGCAAAAATTGCTAAGCAACAGCTAGAAGAAAATAAAAGACACAACCGAAAGATGGAGGCAGTTTCCGTGGGTGAAGGTCTATACTTAAAACCCCATAAAAATGGTTACGGCTTATACCTAAATCCATACAACAGTCGTGGTGGGAGAATAAAGAAACAAAAAAACTCATTGGTCAGCTACCCAAAAGAGCATTAACAAATATAGATATAATGGAATTTGCTCAAAGAAATATATCGCATTTTAGGGGAGTGTTTATGAAAGACTCTCTCCCTAAAACACCTAAAAATAATGAGAGTGGAGTGATTAACTTGGGTGACTCAAAATCAAGGGGTACACATTGGGTAGCTTACCACAAAAACAAAAACAACATATTCTATTTTGATAGTTTTGGAAATTTGCAACCACCAAATGAAGTTATGAAATACTTAGGGGACGAAATCAAATATAACTATGAACAGGTACAACGTTTTGGAACATACAATTGTGGGCACCTGTGCATTAAATTCCTGCTTTCATTCAAATAAAGTAGCTGATTTAATGACTTTTAAACAATATGGTTGGAAAAACAACAAGGGTGGAAAATAATAAGGGTGGAAAATCAAAAACCCGTTGCTATGGAAATCTCGGTCTGAGAAGTGATATGAAATGAGCTCGGAAATCGTTGAGTCTTTACAGTCAGAACTTTTACATTAACTTGTAAAGTCGATCAGCTTGCTTCTCACTTAAACCACCTTCTTCGAGGACAAACTTCAAACCAACAACAACAACATCATGAATCAACCAATTCCATCAGAAAGTGAGCTGGACGCCATTATGGAGGAGGAAATTCTTCGATATGTGACTATATCAAAGAAATGTTAAAACTGTTGTGGGGCTGTACATTGATGACGACGAAAACCTGAATACCCAACAGAAACGAATTAAAAATTGTGGGAACCCAATAGATTATTCGGAGGCAACAACGAAAAAATATGTCGATGAAAACTTGGAGACGTTAAAGAGAGACCTTAATTCGAAAATAAATACATCCCTTAATCGAAGACTTTCTAAAATAACTTCTTTGGAAAATTTAGTTTAAGTTAATAATGGGAGGGTTGAAAATGTTGATAAAATTCTAACCAATATGTTAACAAAGATTACTAGTGTTCAAAACTATGTTTATAAATATGTTACTCAACCGAAATCAGTTTTAAAATCACAGACAGTTGAAATAGAAGGTACTGCAACTCCAATAGTAAGAAAGTTCTAGTATCAAAACTATGAGTGATAAAGAAAGAATTTACAAACGGATGATGGAACTGAATTTTTTAACAAACAATTTAACGCGTTGATGAAACAATATGGAATTAACCATTATTCTACTTTTTCAATTGTAAAAGCTTCAATTGTGGAACGCTTCAACAGAAGTTTGAAGGAACTTATGTGGCGGGAATTTAGCTTTAGCGGAACATACAAATGGGTTGATATGTATAAAAAATTAATTGATATATACAACAAAAGACCGCATAGAACAATTAAGGTCGCCCCAATTGACATCAATTCTTTCAATGAAAAACACATTTTGAAATCAGCCTACAATCATCTCAAAATGTTTAGTGTGGGGAAATTGCGTAATGGAGATTATGTACGCATCAGTAAATATAAACATGTGTTTGAAAAGGGCTATACGCCGAATTGGACTACAGAAATTTTTAAAATAATAAATGTGAGAAACACATACCCTACCACCTACTTGTTGGAAGATTTCGAAGGTAATCCAATACAAGGTGGTTTCTACAAAGAAGAACTGAAAAAAACTCGCTTCCCAGACAAATATTTAGTGGACAAAATATTAAAGAGAGACGGGAATAGAGTCCGTGTACGTTGGTTGGGGTTTTCAAAAAAATATGACAGCTGGGAATCTAAAGATAATATTTTATAGAGCAACTCTTATTCGGATTGAAAATAAACAAAACAAAAAAAAATATATGCTCCATATACTAATCAACTCAGCAACAGAAAAATATGTAGGCCGCCATGCTCATGTATCAGCTTATGTACAAAATCAAAATAGTTTCCAGTCAAAATCCACCATACGTATACAAATACGCACACGCAAAGACTTCAAAGGTAATCCAATACAAGGTGGTTTCTATAATTATGATCAGACTCGCATGCCCAATGGGCATATGCCCATGTACGTACACAACATCAAAAATAGTTTCCAGACACAATCGCCCGCATCGAAAGGCAGCACCCCACGTATACAAAGTCAAAAAAATAGTTTCCACATACGCACACGCAAAGACTGATAGAATGTTCTGCTTTCTGTGGAGGGCGTGTGGAGGGCGATAAGAATGTTTAGTCAAGGTTGGTATATTGTTTCTGTTTTGTTGGAGGGGTTCGCCAGCATATTTATGTATGATTGCCCCATCCCTTTATTCGTTTACATAAGAGTTATATACTGAAAATTCTAAATAAATACCACTGGGGCGCTTATGATTTTTTCAGTAGCGATCGCAACCAAGACGAGACGGTGAAAAAATTGAAAAACTGATTGCTCGTATAAAAGTGAAAAATAAAAAAATTTAAACCTCAAACTTGATTTAAAATTGCGTGTGTGAAAATGGAAAGTAATAAAATAACGACACTATTTTTAATAATAGTTTGTGTATTAGGAGTAGTGGAAATGGGTGTAATACCCACTACACATCTAACGACTTACAACGAGACAACGAATACCGCAGTTATTCGAATTTCACTCCCTAACGACGATGTTTTGAATATTAAGCTGAATTTGTATCTTTTTAAGAACAGTTCCTTAGCGAATATAAATAACATTGAGGAGTTAGAGAGTAAACTAAAAACCTCACAAGGTAAGAATATCAATAACAATAAAAAACAAGAGACAACGCTATAGTCGAGTACTTCGACTATTAGATACCCGTTACTCAGCTAAAGGGAGTGGGAGAGAGATTAATATATGCACGCGTCAAAGCTACTAGCGCCATCTAGTGGCTGTTTCATTTTTTGCTCATAACTTTTTTATGGATTGTCCGATTTGAAAAATTTCTTCTACAATTCGATAGGTATTGATAAACAGAATAAAACTGCATTTTTACTTTTCCGAAATCTTTAAAGCTGTGGGCGCCAGACACCTTTCAAAAAATGGTGTAGGGCGATTGTGGGCGTTAGAGGGGGCGTGGCACCTGTTTGAAACAAACTTGCGCTGCGTAGGAACTCCAAGAATCTGCATGCAAAATGCCAATCGTCTAGCTTTTGTAGTTTCCGAGATCTCAGCGTTCATACAGACGGACAGACAGACGGACAGACGGACAGACGGACATGGCTAGTTCGACTCGGCTAGTGATCCTGATCAAGAATATATATACTTTATAGGGTCGGAAAAGCTTCCTTCTCCCTGTTACATACTTTTGCACGAATACAATATACCCTTTTACTCTACGAGTAACGGGTATAATGAATGAACATAAGCAATAACAATAAAAAATGAATGAACAGAAGCAGCAACAACAACAGAAGCAACAACAACAACAGAAGCAACAACATCAACAACACCACCACCAGCAAATTTTCAAATTTATGATGAGCATGAAGATTTGTCGTCACCCTCCAAGCATTCATTCACGACAGTATATGAAGTAGACGTTAATATTAATATTAATATAATGTATGTCAAGAGTCATCAATTTTAAACAAAACAGAAAAGCGTAGTGTAGATAAAAAAAATATTCTTTTCTTAAAAAAGAATTATTAGAAAAGTTTAAAACAGACTTGCTTGAAAGGGAAAATAGAGAGGGGGCAACTATTGTAACAGGAAACAGAGGTTTCGATAGGTATAATAAACTCGGTTATAGAGACCTTTTCACTTTAAGAATCCAGTGTCATTACGTTTCAAAAAGATTAAAAAAACATTCTCATCTAGAAATGTATAAGATACATATAAACTGTGTAGAAATTGACGAAGAATTATTTTACTATCCACGTCTACCAAAAACAATAGATTTATCACCTCCACCCAAGAACAAAAGTAAAAGAGAGCTTATAACAATTGAGGAACTAGACTTAGGTGGTAAAGACTCTGAAGGGGAAAAATTATGTCTATTAGAGTGTAGCGAGTTGTTGAACCGCAACAACTTTTATATGAATTAGGGATAACATATTACTTATTTTATTTCAGAAGGATATAAAATTTCCTCAAGGAAATAATAGATGAAACAAAACATAAGGCGAGTTAATTTACTTTAGTAAATAATAATTCATTTTATTAATTCGTTTTTCTCATTTCAGTTGAATATGTTCACCTTTTAGGATCTAACGTAGTTTCAGTAAATTCAAATTCTAATAATATTTCTAGTTTTAATTTAACTGATGATGACATCACACAACTTTATCACCAAAATATAAACATTAACCTAAGCAATAGCGATGAGAGTAATGAAAATAACGAAATTACTCCTGATCAAGTAGAGTTGGGTTATTATCTAAAACAGATAGGGAAAACTAGGAAGAAAAATCAGCTGAAGAAGAAGATGAACCTGTTCAAGACAGGGATTCTGAACCTGAAGCTGAAATGAATCCACATGAATTAGAACTGTGGAAATATCTATATAGACAACGGGTATCAAATGGGGTCGGGGGGTAATTCATTATAAAACATTTCAAGTCCAAGTGACTTGTAAAATAAATCATGTTCAACATTTTCATTTTCTTTTTTTAAGCAGTTGAGTAATGTTTTTTGTTGCTCAGTCTGGAATTCAAGACTTTCTATTTCATCTACCTGTCTATCCAAAGCAAATGACTCTCCCTGAAGGAATCGAACATTTGATATAAGTTCCCTTTCTATTATACCCTTATGATGATGAGGGAGTGTAGACAATTTATCACCCTCAACTTTTCTCTTCGTATCATTACCATCGAGAATTATTTTTATCATTTTGTAAGTATTTATGGTATGATTTTTAGATCTAAAAACTGACATGCTGCCATACCTTCGATTTTCAGTGAAAAGAACCTTTTTATATTTTTCAATATCTAGATACTCTAGTGCTGTCCTCGTTACTCCCTTAGATTTCATAAACGATTTGTCCATAGATTCAATTTTATAACAATATACCTTAGGACGGAGACCAACAAACTCTGACATTGGTCTACCATGAAGCTCATCTTTAAAAACACCTAATACCGCTTTATTGCATATTTTAAAATTTTAAACTTGGCTCTTTCTTCAGAATATCCAGATGTATCAAATTTGAATTCTATATCATCCCGAATATCTCTATAAAAGTCATCAGTTTTAATTGTATAGATGAAGGAATCTGTATCCATGTAATTTAATCTTATATTATCTTGAAATTTTGGTTTCATGTAATACTGTAAATCCAAAATACATGGGTTTATCGTATACATATGACATTCTTCTCATTTGAATTGTATAGAAATCATTCTCTAGTTTTGTAGCACTTTGGAAATTAAATTTGGAAATTAATGCTCGTGCACATAATTTTTTACGACCACTTTTATTATTCTGTGGAGGATCCCAATCACAAACTATTTTAATGTCAACGCGTTTCTCGATATTTTCGAGGGTTTTACCGTAGACTGCATTATTTAATAATTTAAAAAATCTTTTTTTAATGAATTTTTAGCTTTTTGACGATATTGGGTGTTATATACGTTTTGAGCCAAGGTTTTTGTTTAAAACGTATCCCTCTATGGATTTTTTTTAGCTGCAACCCATTAAGCAAACATTGCTGTAAATTTTTATAATGAATGATATAATTATTTTTATTTCCGAGGTCGGCAATTAATTTTTTTACTTTTTCGCTATTAGTGGCTAACTTTGTTGTTGAACAAAACGGTAAATCGCTTTGTAAATCATGGATACTGTATGGATAGTCCAAGTCCACTTCTAAAATATAATGTCCATCGCTTGGAATATTTACTACTATTAAATTTTCTATGTCTATGGGAGACAACCACTTAAACCCTTGGTAAGGTAAAGGTTGAGACATTGCCCAACCATACAAATTATTTGCATCTAAATACATTAAAAATGATGACTCTTTACTATCATCATAGGCACTTAAACCAATATCATCTGCTAGAACCAATAATATTATCTCCAAACGTTTAAAACTAGGATCGGCAGAAAAACACTTCTTTATTCAAACTGTTCGCTACTGGAATGATCTTCCAAATAATCTAAAAAACATTAAAAATGAAACTTTAATTTTAGCTTTAATTTCTTATGTTTGTTCACTTTTAAAATTTTTTATGTTAGTTTGTAAGACAAAATGATTAATGTTAAATGTTATACCTAGAGTGACTGGTGCCATAATTAAAACGCTTCACCTTGCCTGTAGCACCAGGATAAAACTAAAATAAATGAAATTAAATATTTATTATTTGCTTTACTATATCTGTGACCGCATTGTACCAAACCACCCCGAATTCCACTTTGTATAAATTTATAAATATATATATCAGTTATTAACTCTAACTCAATTTGTGTGGTTTTCAGCATTGCCTGCCAAGATAAACCTGGTGTTGTATAAAAATGAGCTGGGTCAAGAGAATAAATTTTCATGCAAATTAAACGGAAATTTTCAAAAACGTCAGTTAATAGAGATTTAGTCCTTTAGAGATTTACAGGAAAATTGTGTCCAAACTTTAACAGCATGACTATAATCCTCTTGAGAACATTGCTTTTCAGTAAACTGATTATAAAATTGGTCTCTTGATGGTAAACTAGTTTCCTCTAGTCTATGTTCTGAATCAAGATATTCATATGGGAATACACCCTTCTTCCGCATAAGCCTAAATTCATTTTCACAATTAAAATGTGATCTTACTGATTTAAGTTGATCATCTTCTAAATTGGATGCTAATGCATCTAGACTAGATGACATAAATCTAAATGTGTCTAGAAACCTTATCTCAAAACTGATTCCACATTCATTTTCAATTTTTTTTCATTACTGAAATGAAGTGCTCCTTGTTTGTGGGAATAACTTTAATTTCTCCAGGTATAAGTGTTAATTCTTTGATAAACAAGTGACAATCATACTTGGAAAAATTGTGGAAGAAAACTGGGATAAAATTAGACGTTTTCAATTCTAAATTACATGTCGAATGAGCTGCACCCCTGTATCTACCTGTATAATGACAATGATCTCGAACCCTATCATCCGCTAAAGCCTTCTCACAAATATGACAACTGAGGGCAAACTCAAATTCATATTCATCCTCTGGGTTCATTATTATGGGAACAACTTTACTCAAATATTTTGTATGAAAAGTTTTTAAGTTATTTACAAGGGAATTAACAAAATTTATAGCTGAATTACCTACCGTTTCCATTACGAATTTATCTAAACTAGAATCATATGCACACTTTATAAAGTAAGCGTATGAAATTGGTACATGTTCATTTACATTAAAGAGTTTAGGACTTACATCAAAATTTTTACGACGAAGTATGCACTCGAAATCTGCATACACTGCGAACGGAACTTTTAGTTGATGACGCAGTGTCGTATACTTTAATGTCGATTTATATGGGCTTGGGAGAGTGGCAACCTTTCCACTGCAGAGCTCCTTGTGACGAAGTGCGCGACTTGCACTTGATGAAAAATTTAAGCAGGAATTGCAAAACCATTCCCGTCCATTATGTGATCCTCTTTGTGAAGTCATTAGTCTATTAAATAAAAGAAAAATAAATAAAATAAACAATATTGTAAAATAATAAGTAACAGTAAATCTATAACGAGTAAAAATTCATACTTTGAAATATTTTTTTATCATGTGTGGTGACTGAATCCGTTTCCTTCCAGGAAAAGTATATTTATGTGCGTCGGCTTTTCAACTCCAGATTGATAAATAGGTCCAATTATAGTTTCACTTTCCTCATCATATCCAAAAACGTTAATGCTCAATGTAACGTTTTTTGAATGAAAATGTCTATGTCCTTTATTTTTAGTGGGTTAACACTGAAGTCCAAATTTATTCCAGATGTTAAAACAAATCTTTCGGCCCTTATATCAACTTTATATGTGTAGCTTACACTAGGGTTACTTGATACCTTTGTAAGTGCCGAAATCAAAGTCCATTTAAAGCAGAATTAGTCATTCTTATTTTGGACATTAATTATTGCTTGGGTGGTGTTGGGAAGAATGAGGAGCCAAATAGTTTATATTAGTTTATATTGATTGAAATTCATTTCCAATCGAATTATGCGGAGTAGGGTCCACCCGCTATCCCTTTCCTGAAACTCTTTCATTTTTATTTTCAGATGGTCTGAGTGATTGGTGAATATGCGGTCTAAATCCGAGTGGCTTGTAACAACTTCCATTTTGCTTTGGAATTGTTTAGTCTCCGTTTTTAAATCATCATCTTTCACGAGCATATATTCCGCAAAAAGCTCAAAATTAACTTTACCGGACATGTAGCTTTGAAGCACATTAAATAAATGAGATTTTAAAGCCTCTAAGATACCTCGAAGAGAAACTCTTCCGGGTATCTTAATTCCTCTCCTTCATTTTATTTTTGTTAATGAAGGACCCTTGAATCCATCCGAAATCTTTTTGATTCTTCCATCCAAAGGTACCACTTGTGCTTCGCGGTGCGTGCATGGTGATTCCATTGAACTCCCACCGGGATGAAACGACGGCATGACTCACAATATTTTTGGGCTTGGTTATTCATTTTAATTTATATTTTGGAAAGAATTACAATTGTAATTAATTTGTAGATTGTTTTAAATTTTTATTTTCTTTTCACAAAGTCAGTTGTAATGAAGTTAATTTGTAATTGTTCTCACAAAGCCACTTTTCAATTGAGGTAAACTCGTTGATAAGATCACTTTACTGTTTTTCAAAACTAGTAAAAAGAGTAGTTCACTTCAAGAAATTTGAATACTGTCATCTGAATTTAGCGAAATTCTGTCTTAAATATAACTTTGAGGATAGATTATTAGTATGAACTTAAACTTTAGAGTGTGATTAAAAAAATCCAAAGTTTTGATTGGTTGAAGACAATATTTTCCTTAAATTTAATATAAGAAATTAGACTTGAATTATTTTCATTGGTTGATTCCATCGACAATTTGATGGCGAGGGAGGGGTGAAAGTGAACCGTGTTCTAGCAACCAGGTTGTTGACTACTCGGTTTCTAGAAACATTTGCATTTGTCTTACTAATCTTCTCAAAGGCATGATTGCGAGGGAAGGGATCGTGGTAGAAAAGCATGCTCCCCCATATGAAGAGGGGATAAAAGTGAGAAGTTACTGGGAAGAACCTTCACTTCGAATTGAAACTCCACTGGAACTCAACAATCAAAATCAACTAAACAACAACAAAAACAGCTATACAGTGAAACAACTAATTAGTTAAACAACAAACAGCTAATATCAACTAATCAGCTAAACAACAAACAGCTAATAAGAAGTAATCAGTTAAACAATAACGAACAAACAAGAGTTAAACATCAAGAAACATCAGTTAAACAGCAATAACAACATCAAGAAACAACTACATCATCAAGAAACAGCAGTTAACAACAAAACATCATGAATAACAACCACGTGTGTGATGAAATCACCAAATTCCTCAAAAAAAATGGTGATTTCATTTTTAAAGATCATTGGGAGTGGATCGAGTCGGTGAGAGAAAATCGAAATATGGCGTACAATGCTAACATGTCCCTGGGCCGAAGATGATGTAAGAGAGGGCCCGGATACTTGCCAATGTCACCAGGCACCATACCTTAGAATTAAAGCTATTGATATAATAAACAATTACAATAAACTTAACCTTAAAATTGAAAACAAATAAATAGTTAAACAATAAAAATATATTTGAATTTAAAATTTATATCTTCTTTTGTTATTGGGGGATGGGTGATTTTTTCAGGTATTTCTTTCAGGTCAAAAAGTTAAAAAAATAGAAATATTTTTGAATTTAAAATTTACATATTCTTTTGTTATTGGGTGGGTGTTTGTTTCTGAGTGGCAAGCAAAGGGATCCCCTTTTCAAGGGTGATTGCTTTCAGCTGTCATTCTATCACGTACCCGTGTGAGCACCACACTTTCTCAATCTAAGCAAAGGACACCTGTCACACCCCAGTAATTTCTCCCCCATTAACTAGGATAACCCAAATATATCGCTATGATCACCTGACACACCGTGTGAGCACCACACTTTCTTAATCTAAGCAAAGGACACCCGTCACACCCTAGTAACTTCTCCCCGCTTAATAAGAGTCCCGGTTTTTGGACCGAATTTCGGGATCTGATTCCTGAATACAAATCCTAGATACAAAAGCTGGATATAACTATTGTGGACCCTTATTAACGAACACTCGCCACGCACCCATTAACTTTAATTACCCCCCACACCTGTCACATTGTCCTGATTTATTACCCTAATTACCCTAATTAGCATAATTAATTACCCCCCCTTCCACTTTTGTATCCAGCTTTTGTATCCAGAACTCTCATTTATATACTACTTCCGTCTGTCTGTCTGTCCGTCTGTCTGTCTGTCTGGATGAACGCTGAGATCTCGGAATCTACAAAAGCTAGAAAGTGAGATTACCCACACATATTCTAGGGCTTCCTACGCAGCGAAAGTTTGTTTTAGCCGAGGGCCACGCCCCCTCTAACGCCCACCACCGCTATAAACGATTTTAAAAAACTTAAATATTTCGGAAGAGTAAAAATGCAGTTTTGTTGTGTTTTTAAAAACCTATCGAAATGTAGAAGAAATTTTTCAAATCGGACCATTCCTTACAAATGTATGCGTGGTCAAAGTTTTTATCTCCATCTCCCTCGCACTCCCTTTAGTTGAGTAACGGGTATCTCATAGTCGGGCACCCGACTATAGCGTTCTCTCTTGTTATTAAAAAAAAACGTGCAAAAACGAACCTAAACAATGCTAAACCGGACGGAGAGAATAAGTTACACATATGACAGATAAAAGGACATTCAAAGAAATATCGATATCGGATAGGGCCCAATATGCCCACCCAACCTTGGCCACGAAATTCCACGTTCAACATATTCATGGTCCCTTTTGTGTTGAGGGTTAGAAGTTAATAAGCGGGGAAAAAGTAGTTATTTACGAAAACTTTATAAAGGTTTATTTAAAACTAAATTTGCAAAAATTAAAAATTCATGATTTCTTGGATATTTATTTAAAGTTTACAAATTCTAAAAGTAATAGCTATTCATACCAGATTTTATTAATTTTAATTTAATTTATTTTAGTTTCATCCTAGTGCTACAGGCTAGGTTAAGCCCTTTAATTATGGCACCAGTCACTTTGGGGAACATTTAACATTAATCATTTTGTCTTACTAACTAACATTAAAAATCTTAAAAGTAAACAAACATAAGAAATTAAAGCTAAAATTAAGGTTAAAGTTAGAGTGTGCCCCGAAGATGAGAAAATAATTTAGTTTTGAATTTAGTTTCATTTTTAATGTTTTTTAAATTGTTCGGAAAATTATTCCAGTAACGAACAGTTTGGATAAAGAAGTGTTTTTCTGCCGATCCTAGATTTAATCGTTTGCAAATAATATTATTTGTTCTGGCGGAGCCTGATATTTCCAAGAGTTCAGTTAGGTACTGTGGTTCCTTCCTGGATATCAGCTTATGTAAAAATAAAAGGGTTCTAAACTTAATCCAGGACTCAAAACTTAGTCCGAAAATCTTTGAGGAGTAAACTGTTACATGCAATGTGCGATCTAGGTTAAAAATATATCGCGCTATTGAGTTAAACGCAACTCTCAGCTTGCGCAAACTTGCTGCATCCTCTGCATGCAAAAATTTCAAGTCCGTAAAAAGAGTTGGTATTATACAAGCTTTAGCTACTATTATTCTGATGCTCTGAGGTATAAGATTCAGGGTTAAAGAAATCTGCCTGAGCATTACATAGTTTTACCAGTGGCCTTAGTAATATGGTCATCCCTTGTCAACGTGGAGTTAAATTCTATGCCGAGATTTGTGGCCCTTTCAACATAATTAATAGCTACATTGTTAACATTGACTTCTAGAAGCAAAACTGAGTTTATAGGTCTTTGTAGATGAATAGGCATTTTGTTTTGTACTAGGATTTAGATGCAGCCCGTTCGCCTCCGCCCAATTACTTATTTTTTGGATTTCATAGTTGCTTATTCTAATACATTCATTAATTTGGCCTAAGGGACGACTTACATAAAGCTGGACATAATCTGCATAAAGGTGCACATCACAGTCAGACAAACATATAGGAAGATCATTTACGTATAAGGAGATGAACAATGGGGGTAAGACTGACCCCCTGTGGGACCTCCTGTGCGAGGGGCAAGAGATCAGATCTGAGATTTCCCGAGACAACTGCCTGCAATCTGTTTGTAAGGTAAGTTTGGAGAAGCTTTATTGCACATAGAGAAAAACTATACAGCGTTCGCAGTTTGGTTCAAAGGATCACATGGTCAATAGAGTCAAAGGCTTTTCTAAAGTCAAGAAGGGTTAATAGTGTCACTTTACTTTCGTCAATCTGTTGGCGTATATCTTCAGAAATCTTCAAGATGGCAGTAGCTTCTATTCTTTTTGAACGCATATTGCTTGTTGCTGAGGATACAGTTATTTTCCAGGTCTGACTGAATTTACTGGGCAACCAGGCGTTCAAATGACTTGGACAGAAATGGAAGTATAGAGATTAGGTTGGGTCGATTCGGGAGCCCAAAAATCGTATAGGGGGAACGTATGCTTGAAGCTTACGGAATCTGAAACGTATGGTTAATTTAAAACTAAAATTCATGATTTCTTGGATATTCATTTAAAATTTACAAATTCAAAAAGTAGTAGCTAATTCTTTCTTATTAAACTAATGGAAATTGTATTAAAAAGGTTCATATCTTCCTAATAAATTCAAAAGCAAGCCCTTTGTTTGCCTACACGAATTAATGCGCTTATATACGCGTCTTTTAGTTGCCAGCTTTACTTATGTTGAGAAGGTAAACAAAGGTTAAACTGTTCCCATTCTATCTTGGGCTGTTACCGATAAAGTTTGTATGGCTCGATAATTTTGGTAGCAAATAAATAAAAACAAAAGATCACTCACATTTTTCCGTCTCCAACGTAGAAAGCGCTTTCCAGAGGCTGTTGCTGTATTTGAGGGCTCAAAAATATTAATTTGCCCCAATTATAGATTTTATTGCAAGTTTTTTTTTATTTCCCCACACGCGCCGTTTAACGCTCACCGAGGCCCTTGGACATTTTTTTAAAACGATAAAACTCAAACTTAAAACTTATTAATTAATTAATCTTACATAACTACCCACTATCTATTCTAAATTCCCTTCGCCTCTGCTCCAATGTTTGGTCATTGCTCTCACCGGTATTCTTTCGAGCTATGTTTCTGATAAAACGGAGCTGCTATTGCCGCAAGTCCTTGGCGTGATGATTCCAATGCTTTCCTCTGTTTGATCCTTGCTTTTACAAACATCGGTCATATTTATTTATAGTTTCGCTTATAGACTTCTTGGCTAACTTTGTACTCAATTCTCTAGCTCGCAAGTAATAATGCCGTTCGTTTCGTTCGTTCTGCTTGTTCATCATTTCGCATGCTTTCTTTCGATTGAACATAAATGCCCTATCCTCTAATAACCCCAACGATCTTAATAATGGGTAAGTACCACCAGACGTCACCATCTGCTGATCGAATACCATGTAGTAGGGTGTTGTGCCAAGACCAGAATGTAAAGAGGATCGAAACGCCCAACATATTTAACTAAGGGTCTCATTCCAATCCTTTTCTTCAGGTCGGTTGTACGAGCGAATGGCCGCTATTATTGAGCGATTAACCCGCTCTGACGCGTTAGCCTGCGGAGCATGAACTGCCGTAAAGGTATGTTTGTTTTTATTGTTTCGCAAAAGATTTTGAAAACTTTCATCTCTGATCTGCGATCCGTTATTGGAGACAATTGTTTCCGACATTCCAAAAGTGAAAAACAAATCATCCCGCAAATACTTGATAACGACGTGAGCAGTCAATTTCTTAACTGCTTTAAGAAACACAAATTTAGAATAATGATCTAACACAATAAACATAGCGACATTTCCACTTCTTGACCTAGGATACGGGCCCAAAAAATCCACATACAGACGTTGGAAAAACCTATGCGACTCAGCTGGTTTCCCTATCGGTGGTCTCAACGTAATATTCGGAGCCTTGGTCATTTTACATTGACTGAAAGCTGCAATGTAATCTTTTACATGCGCAACTAATTCTGGCCAGTAGAAATATCTTCTAATCCGTTCTAACGCTTTATGCACTCCCCCATGAGACGCTTACGGGTAATCATGTCCCTTGCGCAGGACCTCGGAAATCAATTCCTTAGGGATACTAAATTTTACGCATACGAAACATGCAAGAGTTCTGCTTTAGTATGCTCTAAACGTCGATACAGGAATTTATCTTCAATCTTTAGATACGGAAGTTGGTCGATGTTGGATCGATTCCAAATCGACTAACAAACCGTTCTGCATATCTACGGCGGCTATGTAATCTTCCTGGACGCTTGAAAGCGCATCAGGTACTATGTTTAACTTCCCTTTTCGATGTTCAAAATGAAACCTAAACCCCTGCCGTTTTAACGACCACCTGGCTAATCTAGAATTTAAATCGCCTTGCGTCATTAGCCACTTGAGAGACGCATGATCTGTAATCACAGTGAAATCAAGTCCCTCAACATAAGCTCGAAATTTGTTTATTTTAATGAGTGCTGCCAATCATTCCTGTTCCGAAACAGTGTAGTTACGCTTTAGTTACTTTTTAGACACAAACACAATCGGCTTCTCTACTCGCATAGCAATGAACATAAAATGGGCGAGTTAAGTCGGGATTACGCAACACTGGAGCGGTACAAAGCATATTTTTCAGGACTCCGAATGTCTCTTTTCCCTCAGCTGACATTACAAATTTTTGTGTTGGTTTTAACAGGTCAGTCAATAAGGCTGATACTGTTGGCAAGGGAAAATTTGCAATAGCTGAGATTTGGTCGGGATCTGTGCCAATTCCACCTTCTCCTATAATATGACCCAAATATTTCACAGAACGCTTGCAAATATGACTCTTACTACTATTCATAGTCATTCCAGCTTTTTCGATGTGGCCTGCCACCGTGTGTAAAATGCCACCTTTAAATGGTTTTCAAAATCGTCGGAAATCACAAGCAAGTCATCGAGGTTAACAAATACTTCATTCCTGAGGGAAGCTGGGATAACCCAGTGCGGCGCACTGCAAAGGCGAAAGGCATGACCTTATAATGATAAAGAGGCCTCCCTGGGACTGAAAGAGCAGTCTTGCCTCTCTAAGCGGGATCCAATGGAATCTGCCAGAAGTCAACTTTTAAGTCTAAACTACTAATAAAAACGGCTTTGGGCAATCGGCTGAGAATGGCATCAATCTGAGGCAGTGGATAAGCATCCTTTTCAATTACCGAGTTTTGTTTACTTTACTTTCTTTCTATGGTGTGAGATAACAAAGTTGTTTTTCCCAAGCCCTTGGCAGCGAAAAACGGAAATTTTTGGACGGTACTTTCTCATTCTTCACTTTGTACTGGGGTAAGATCGCCAGTGGACTTGGCAAGAGATTAAAATTTTCCCAAAAGTCTATGCCACGGTATAAGTCTTGCTTAAGTGAAGTTATTATAAATAATTAAATTTCATGTTCAACTCCTTTATACTCTATCTTAGTGCCATCCGCCGTACAAGCGCTAGCACTCTTTTAAATGGCTTATTGCTACAAATATATTCACTAGCTAATTCTCCGCCTATACAACTCATCGCAGCACCAGTGTCCAACAACCCTTCCCTGTCCGCTGTATTTGCTTGCTTAATCCCTCTGAGCTGTTGAATTCGGTAGAACACTGAACTGAAAATTTGAAAATTTGACCACTTTTTTTTGGCCAAAACCCATTTTTTAAAAGTCGTTAAATTAAAAATGTGTTTTCTAGAATACTTTAACAGAAGATGTTACGTTTCAGGAATTTCAATAGAGGGCGCCTCTGCTAAGTTACAGCTGTTATATCAGCTGTTGTATGTTGCATTCTCACGTCTCAGAAATTTGATGCAATGCTGCGACTATTTAATTGCTAAAAATAAGAGTTTTAAAGCATTCTAAGTGTACTTTTTGGAATTAATTCAAAGGATAGTAGTGTGCACTCAGTATTTGTTTGATTAAACATTCTAAATTAATAGTGCTTTTCTTCGATTATTATCGATTATTTTTGTGGCCGGTCTAACACGAATATTTTTAAAGAAAACTAAATTTTAACGCTAAATTTTATCGCTACCAGTGGACAATTAATACGCACTTTAGAGGTTAAAAAAATAAAATAAAGCTATTACTGTAGCAAGAAATGAAACAAATGATAATTTAAATCTGAGAATTTTCGGTTCTATAAAATGAAAAGAAATATTCTTTCGATTTCAAGCAAACATCAACATACAAAAGTTCTGATATCAAATTTTGTGACGAAAAATGCTTTGTCATTCGACTAAATAAATATACTTTATAAAATATTCTCATTCGGATGCAAACCTGTTAGTTTTTGCGATACCTTTCGATTGGTGTATCACTCATTATGATCGGACCATTACAGCAGATTTTCAATTCTGCGGCTATATAATAGTAGTCGCCTACGCACACTCTCCTGGTGCGCTTCGTCACTACGTGTACTGCCGTCCACAGTGATGTCCCTCCTCATGACAGTTCAAACATATAAGGGATAGAGCTAGAATTTCTCTCAACTCCTTCTCATCAAACTCCGATTTATCTTCCATCGCGTCATCTGATAAAAGCTCTGCTACCTGCCTTTTAAACGGTGCGGCTTTTTGATAGCCATGAGCCTTGCGAACCTCATCCAGAAAACATTCCCGTTTTCTACAGATTTCTGGAAGGGTTTCTATTGAATCCAACGAAATATTTAATATTTCATGCTGGATCTCAGGACGTAAGTTTCTACGAACTATTTCAATTAAAGTTTTCTTATCTAGGCGGTAAACAATCTTTAGTACCTCTTTGCTTGCGGTCCCTAATCATTTGGCGGATGTCTACATCCGTCCTAGAGTCCCTAAATTGTTTAAAGTTTCCTTTTAGGGTCTGATGAGTTAATGCCTCAACCCTATAAATAAAACTGTCTACACCCAAAGTATCGCCAGATCCGGAAAACCGAAGTTTCCACTTGTTCAATATGTGGCCTACTTTGTCAAGCGTTTGAGACAGATCAGACAAATTGCTTCTTGCTTTTAATATTTCATATTTAAAATTGTAAATAAATATTTAAAACGCTTTGTTAGACGTGGTCAAAGTTCAACTACTAATAGCCAAACTCGCTGCCATCCATCATCTAGTTTCAGCATCTCCTTTTCATTGAAAAAATAAATAGAAAAATCTAACCCACATTAACATTGGACAATCTAGCCTCTATAGAGTTGCTTAGCTTGTAATCCAAATAAAACATGCGGACCAATAAAACCGGTAAATAAAACTGATTTGCTGCTACTACTACTATAAAGGCAGACAAATCAAACACAAAAACAAGAAAGGAAGCTAGCTTCGGCCAGCCGAAGCTTATATTCCCTTGCAGATCATTTCCATTCAATTAAAAAAACATTAAATTTTAATTAATTTGCGTATATGTTACAACAATCCAAATTTTAGCTGCTTTCGTATAACTTTGGCATTAATTTTTTGATCCTTCTTATGGCAGCTATATGATATAGCCGTCCGAATTTTGTTAAGTTGTATACGAAATTTTTAAATAATGAAGAAAAGCCATATCCCAGAGAAGAAGAGAATGTAATAAAAGTCAACAAAGATATAATTTGTTTCATATTAATTTCCATTTAATTTTCCGACCGTTCCTATGGCAGCTATATGATATAGTTATCCGGTTTTTAAAAAATTTTTTTCGAAATTCCGAAATATTTTAAAAATAGTATTCCCAAAAGTAGAAGGTAATATTTCAAAAAACACCAAAGCTAGAATTTTTTTTACGTTTTTTTACGTTTTTTTTTTTTTGATCCTTCATATGGGAGCTATAAGATATAGTTGTCCGATCCGGTCGGTTCCGACTTATATACTACCTGCAATAGAAAGACGACTTTTGAGACAGTTTGAGCCCGATAGCTTTAAAACTGAGAGACTAGTTTGCGTAGAAACAGACGGACGGACAGACGGACGTTGCAAACTTCTGACTGAAATCATAATACCCTCTGCAATGGTATAATGAATTTAAAGCAAAGATAAACAGAAAGGTTCATACGTATAAAAGAGTCACCCTAGCTTAATGTGTTTAACTAAATCGAGAAATAGATGAAATTAACTAAAGATGAAACATTGGGCGCCAAAAATAATAAGCTTATATAAATTATACCTTTAATGGATAACGATTAAAAACGATTACTCATAGAGTAAAAGGGTATATTGTATTCGTGCAAAAGTATGTAACAGCTAGAAGGAAGCATTTCCGACCCTATAAAGTATATATATTCTTGATCAGGATCACTAGCCGAGTCGATCTAGCCATATCCGTCTGTCCGTCTGTCTGTCTGTCCGTCTGTATGAACGCTGAGATCTCGGAAACTACAAAAGCTAGAAAGTTGGGATAAACCACACATATTCTTGGGCTGCGTAGGCGCAGCGCAAGTTTGTTTCAGCCGTGGGCCACGCCCCCTCTAACGCCCACAATCGCCTTAAACGATTTTATGTGTGTTTGTGTCTTTGTCTCGCACTCCTTTAAAGATTTTGGAAAAGTAAATATGCAGTTTTGTGGTGTTTATCAATACCAATCGAAATGTAGAAATTTTTAAAATCGGACCATTCGTTAAAAAGTTGTGCTAGGTCAAAACCTTTTATTAAAAAGGTTTGTGGCGATCATGTTTTGCCATCTGGCATCGCCAGGAATTTCCCGGACTTGCGAAATTATAGATTTATCCAAAATATACTTTTGGTCACTCTTAAGAAACCACGGTACGAAAGCACACAAGAAAAAAAATCTCCTTTTAATATTCAATTCAGCTCATAAAATACAAGTACAAAATACAGAATACAGTTTAAGCTTTACAACCATTGCGTTTTAATAAAGTGCAACATATTGCCTTGGTTGTTAGGCAACCATAACTGGCAATCAAAGCTAACAAAGTCCAACTTACTCAGAGCCTCAACATAACCGAACACAATGCAAGAGAACAAAGATTTCGTCGATGCGCAGGAACCATTGCAAATTCCTGATGCGAGTGCCGTTAACTCAGTATTTGCCAAAATGCGCTTTCCTCAACTACATTCCATTACGAACACCGAAATGTTTTTCACCAAACTGGAGAGCTGGTTTTTGCTGCAAGGCCTTGGTGCACGCAAGGAACAAGAGAAATACGCAGCAGTAATCGCGTACGCTGATCCCAAATACCTTGATCAAGTGCACGATCTTGTCAATAACCCACCACAAACAAATCCGTACTCCACACTTAAACAAGAAATTTTGTCTAAATTTGCCGAATCTGAAATGACAGACTGGCGACAGGAATTCAACTCGGCGATGGTCGTCCAAGTCATCTACTCAGCCAACTTCAGCAAACAAACGCCACTAATGGCGTCGCTACTGGATCAAGCGCCTACCACCACCTGCACGTGCTGTTATCGTAGGCCTGTTTGAAAGCTCTCCCAACACCACCCTCGCACAGCTCGCAACTGCTGCCGATTATGTGAAGGATTCTCTTAACTACGACACTTCAGACCAAATGTGTGCGGTATTACAGCAAAACACCCACCATGCTTCACAGGAGGATCGCATCACACAACTTGGTAAACGCCTGGACGACAATGACAGGATTCTGCAGCAGATCAACAACAAGCTAAGTCAACTGCTTGGCACCACAAATCAGCAACGCGGTCGGAGCTACAATCGATCGCCCAGCAACAATAATTACCGGAGCAACACACCATCCAGGGACAATTTTAACCCTCAATTTTGCTGGTACCACAATAAGTACTCAGACAGTGCCCAACGTTGTATCCAACCGTTCTCTTTCCACACCAACAACAGTTCAAAAAACTAAGCACCACCGTTGGAAATCAACAGGGCAGCTCCGACGGTCGTAACGCAAATGCCTCACAACGCTACCCATTGCTCAAAGTAAACATCTGCAGAATTTCGTCCTACAATCGTCTCTTTGTTCCAGACTCCAAATCGGGAACAGCAATTCAAACTTATGGCACCACTCGCCTTACGCTGGTTTACGTCGCCCCTTCACATGGATTTTTTCCATAGCCGACACGAAAATCCCAATCATTGGTTCAGACTTCTTACAGCACTTTAACCTACTGGTCAACCTTAAAAACTCAAAGTTAGTCGATGTCGAAACACGCCTATCATGCTGCGGTATATTCAGCCAACAATCAGCTTCGGAGATCAAGACATACAACATTGTGAGGAGTCGTAAAACTCCCCACAAATCTCGAGGCAAGGAGAGCCCCTAGCAACAGCAAAGGCAGCGAGAATGCGGCAGACCCCAAGGGCATCCAGGTCCGCCGGTAAATACTGGACCTTGGACCCGGCCAAAGCGGAGAGACCGTGAAATAACGGTGCCGCGCTGGACCTTGGACCCACGCCGCCAAAGGGCAATGAGGTCGAACGGTAAAGCCGTGGACTTTGAACCGGCGCAAAGAGGAGGCACCGTGAATTAACGGGACTCCCTTGGACCTTGGACCCGATGCGTGCCGTGTGCAAAGGGAACTAACGGGACACCCTTGGACATTGGACCCTAGCGAGCCGTGTGCAAAAAGGGAAATAACGGGACCACGCCGCAGCCTATAAAAGGAGGGCGCAGGCGCAGCTCGTGACAGTCAACCGAGATACGTGAGCGAAAGTACAAGTGAGACAAGAAAACCAGATATCAAGATTCAAGTGCGAGGATTCAATCGAGTGCGTGACCGTGAGAGTACCGAGTGCTCAACGCCCAGATCAAGATACCAGAGTCAAGACGCTAGGCCAAGGCTGAGACTGCAACGGTGAGATCTGCAGGAAACAGAGATTGGAGTGGAAACGAGTGCTGGACAGGAGCAGAGTCGAGAGAAGGACGAGCTACCGGCAGGGTAAGCGCGGATCAAGAGTGTGTGCCAGGCGTCGGGGTTACAGTGGACTGACGATAAGGCTGAATCCTCGGATTTGACCTGTCGGGACATTTGTTTCTCAGGCTAGAGCCAGACCGACCTTAGGGAACACGACGAAACAGCTGGTCCCAGGATCATTTTGGTCGGACCCGAAAGGAAGGTTGTGCAGACTTTTGAGTCCTACGAGCCGGGTGGAACTGGTGAGACGCCGTTGGAGAACGACGCCGCAGGAGTCCACAAGTAGCACGAAGAGATACGAGAGCAGCGACGCCGTCGAGGAGCGCCGCCGTGAAACGCACGAGGAGAATCTTGAGCCGAGGAAGGCAAGTCGCCGACCAGGCAAGCCGCAACAGCCAGCTGACGTAGAACCCAATTCCAGCGAAAAGAAAAACTTTATAAAGTTTTCCGATTTGTCCCAATCGGATATCACCGCATTTTCTTGGGTCACGGGCAGTCACGTAATACAAATTTGGTGGGACGAACACACAATATCTCTGAGCTAGTCGCGGCGTTTACGTAGCGATCAAACAGTTGAAAACGGTTCGTTACAACATTCACTGCAAATTTCCAATCTACTGGAAGAATTTAAGGACATCACACAGCCCAACTCATGTCCTGCACAACCAACAGCCACCAACGTCACACATTGCATAGAAACCAAAGGATCTCCACCATTCGCTAGGCGTTAGCCGCCCGTTACACATGGTCCGTAAGGCTACTGGTGAATGGCGTCCATGCGGTGATTACCGAGCTCTCAACGCACAAACCACCCCAGATCGTTATCCCTTACCGCACATACAAGACTGTACACATATACTTTACGGGAAACACGTTTTTTCAAAGATCGATCTAAGCTGAGCTTACCATCAAATCCACACCGAGGCTCGAGACATCCCTAAAACGGCCATAACTACTCCTTTCGGTTTATTTGAATATACCCACATGACATTCGGGTTGTGCAACGCGGCACAAACATCCCAACGATACATGCATACCGCACTGTCAGAGATGGATTTTGTCTTCGTTTATGTCGATGACGATTCCAACGATACATGCATACCGCACTGTCAGAGATGGATTTTGTCTTCGTTTATGTCGATGACATTGCGGTCGCATCAGTCAACATGGAGCAGCACCAACTTCACCTCCGCAAAGTGTTCGAGCGACTACGGCAATTCAACCTCACCATTAATCCAGCAAAGTGCAGTTTCGGAAAGAAGTCCATCGAATTTTTGGGACACCATATCGATCGAATAGTTAAGGCCATCTCGGATTTCCCTCTACCCAAAATCGCTAAGGAGCTACGCAGGTTCTTGGCAATGATTACTTTTTACAGACGATTCTTGCCAAATGCAATCCAGCACCAGGCACCGCTAAATCAACTTATCCGTGGAAATAAGAAGAATGACTCAACTCCAATTACTTGGACTGCCGCAACCATTCAAAATTTCAATTTACTTGTCCACCCAGCGCCGGCTGCGCCACTGTCTCTCTGTACAGACGCAAGCGATTTCGCAGTGGAAGCTGTGCTACATCAAGTCGTCGACAATCAGTTACAACCAATGGGATTTTTCAGTGTAAAACTATCAGAAACGCAACGCAAGTATAGCACATATGATCGAAAGCTCCTCGCTATATACCTCAGCATCAAACACTTTCGCTACATGCTAGAAGGAAGAACATTTGACATTCGCACAGATCATAAAGCTTTGGTATACGCTTTTTCGCAAAAACCGGAAAAAGCCTCTCCACGACAACTCCGGCAACTGGATTTCATCAGCCAATTCACCACCTCTATTGTTCACGTGGCTGGTATAGAAAATACTACTGCTGATACGCTTTCTCGCATTTTAATTTTCCGACCGTTCCTATGGCAGCTATATGATATAGTTATCCGGTTTTTAAAAAATTTTTTTCGAAATTCAGAAATATTTTAAAAATAGTATTCCCAAAAGTAGAAGGTAATATTTCAAAAAACACCAAAGATAGAATTTTTTTTACGTTTTTTTACGTTTTTTTTTTTTGATCCTTCATATGGGAGCTATAAGATATAGTTGTCCGATCCGGTCGGTTCCGACTTATATACTACCTGCAATAGAAAGACGACTTTTGAGACAGTTTGAGCCCGATAGCTTTAAAACTGAGAGACTAGTTTGCGTAGAAACAGACGGACGGACAGACGGACGTTGCAAACTTCTGACTGAAATCATAATACCCTCTGCAAGGGTATAATGAATTTAAAGCAAAGATAAACAGAAAGGTTCATACGTATAAAAGAGTCACCCTAGCTTAATGTGTTTAACTAAATCGAGAAATAGATGAAATTAACTAAAGATGAAACATTGGGCGCCAAAAATAATAAGCTTATATAAATTATACCTTTAATGGATAACGATTAAAAACGATTACTCATAGAGTAAAAGGGTATATTGTATTCGTGCAAAAGTATGTAACAGCTAGAAGGAAGCATTTCCGACCCTATAAAGTATATATATTCTTGATCAGGATCACTAGCCGAGTCGATCTAGCCATATCCGTCTGTCCGTCTGTCTGTCTGTCCGTCTGTATGAACGCTGAGATCTCGGAAACTACAAAAGCTAGAAAGTTGGGATAAACCACACATATTCTTGGGCTGCGTAGGCGCACTCCGCCGCACAAACGCCACTAATGGCGTCGCTACTGGATCAAGCGCCTACCACCACCTGCACGTGCTGTTATCGTAGGCCTGTTTGAAAGCTCTCCCAACACCACCCTCGCACAGCTCGCAACTGCTGCCGATTATGTGAAGGATTCTCTTAACTACGACACTTCAGACCAAATGTGTGCGGTATTACAGCAAAACACCCACCATGCTTCACAGGAGGATCGCATCACACAACTGGGTAAACGCCTGGACGACAATGACAGGATTCTGCAGCAGATCAACAACAAGCTAAGTCAACTGCTTGGCACCACAAATCAGCAACGCGGTCGGAGCTACAATCGATCGCCCAGCAACAATAATTACCGGAGCAACACACCATCCAGGGACAATTCTAACCCTCAATTTTGCTGGTACCACAATAAGTACTCAGACAGTGCCCAACGTTGTATCCAACCGTTCTCTTTCCACACCAACAACAGTTCAAAAAACTAAGCACCACCGTTGGAAATCAACAGGGCAGCTCCGACGGTCGTAACGCAAATGCCTCACAACGCTACCCATTGCTCAAAGTAAACATCTGCAGAATTTCGTCCTACAATCGTCTCTTTGTTCCAGACTCCAAATCGGGAACAGCAATTCAAACTTATGGCACCACTCGCCTTACGCTGGTTTACGTCGCCCCTTCACATGGATTTTTTCCATAGCCGACACGAAAATCCCAATCATTGGTTCAGACTTCTTACAGCACTTTAACCTACTGGTCAACCTTAAAAACTCAAAGTTAGTCGATGTCGAAACACGCCTATCATGCTGCGGTATATTCAGCCAACAATCAGCTTCGGAGATCAAGACATACAACATTGTGAGGAGTCGTAAAACTCCCCACAAATCTCGAGGCATGGAGAGCCCCTAGCAACAGCAAAGGCAGCGAGAATGCGGCAGACCCCAAGGGCATCCAGGTCCGCCGGTAAATACTGGACCTTGGACCCGGCCAAAGCGGAGAGACCGTGAAATAACGGTGCCGCGCTGGACCTTGGACCCACGCCGCCAAAGGGCAATGAGGTCGAACGGTAAAGCCGTGGACTTTGAACCGGCGCAAAGAGGAGGCACCGTGAATTAACGGGACTCCCTTGGACCTTGGACCCGATGCGTGCCGTGTGCAAAGGGAACTAACGGGACACCCTTGGACATTGGACCCTAGCGAGCCGTGTGCAAAAAGGGAAATAACGGGACCACGCCGCAGCCTATAAAAGGAGGGCGCAGGCGCAGCTCGTGACAGTCAACCGAGATACGTGAGCGAAAGTACAAGTGAGACAAGAAAACCAGATATCAAGATTCAAGTGCGAGGATTCAATCGAGTGCGTGACCGTGAGAGTACCGAGTGCTCAACGCCCAGATCAAGATACCAGAGTCAAGACGCTAGGCCAAGGCTGAGACTGCAACGGTGAGATCTGCAGGAAACAGAGATTGGAGTGGAAACGAGTGCTGGACAGGAGCAGAGTCGAGAGAAGGACGAGCTACCGGCAGGGTAAGCGCGGATCAAGAGTGTGTGCCAGGCGTCGGGGTTACAGTGGACTGACGATAAGGCTGAATCCTCGGATTTGACCTGTCGGGACATTTGTTTCTCAGGCTAGAGCCAGACCGACCTTAGGGAACACGACGAAACAGCTGGTCCCAGGATCATTTTGGTCGGACCCGAAAGGAAGGTTGTGCAGACTTTTGAGTCCTACGAGCCGGGTGGAACTGGTGAGACGCCGTTGGAGAACGACGCCGCAGGAGTCCACAAGTAGCACGAAGAGATACGAGAGCAGCGACGCCGTCGAGGAGCGCCGCCGTGAAACGCACGAGGAGAATCTTGAGCCGAGGAAGGCAAGTCGCCGACCAGGCAAGCCGCAACAGCCAGCTGACGTAGAACCCAATTCCAGCGAAAAGAAAAACTTTATAAAGTTTTCCGATTTGTCCCAATCGGATATCACCGCATTTTCTTGGGTCACGGGCAGTCACGTAATACAAATTTGGTGGGACGAACACACAATATCTCTGAGCTAGTCGCGGCGTTTACGTAGCGATCAAACAGTTGAAAACGGTTCGTTACAACATTCACTGCAAATTTCCAATCTACTGGAAGAATTTAAGGACATCACACAGCCCAACTCATGTCCTGCACAACCAACAGCCACCAACGTCACACATTGCATAGAAACCAAAGGATCTCCACCATTCGCTAGGCGTTAGCCGCCCGTTACACATGGTCCGTAAGGCTACTGGTGAATGGCGTCCATGCGGTGATTACCGAGCTCTCAACGCACAAACCACCCCAGATCGTTATCCCTTACCGCACATACAAGACTGTACACATATATTTTACGGGAAACACGTTTTTTCAAAGATCGATCTAAGCTGAGCTTACCATCAAATCCACACCGAGGCTCGAGACATCCCTAAAACGGCCATAACTACTCCTTTCGGTTTATTTGAATATACCCACATGACATTCGGGTTGTGCAACGCGGCACAAACATCCCAACGATACATGCATACCGCCCTGTCAGAGATGGATTTTGTCTTCGTTTATGTCGATGACGATTCCAACGATACATGCATACCGCACTGTCAGAGATGGATTTTGTCTTCGTTTATGTCGATGACATTGCGGTCGCATCAGTCAACATGGAGCAGCACCAACTTCACCTCCGCAAAGTGTTCGAGCGACTACGGCAATTCAACCTCACCATTAATCCAGCAAAGTGCAGTTTCGGAAAGAAGTCCATCGAATTTTTGGGACACCATATCGATCGAATAGTTAAGGCCATCTCGGATTTCCCTCTACCCAAAATCGCTAAGGAGCTACGCAGGTTCTTGGCAATGATTACTTTTTACAGACGATTCTTGCCAAATGCAATCCAGCACCAGGCACCGCTAAATCAACTTATCCGTGGAAATAAGAAGAATGACTCAACTCCAATTACTTGGACTGCCGCAACCATTCAAAATTTCAATTTACTTGTCCACCCAGCGCCGGCTGCGCCACTGTCTCTCTGTACAGACGCAAGCGATTTCGCAGTGGAAGCTGTGCTACATCAAGTCGTCGACAATCAGTTACAACCAATGGGATTTTTCAGTGTAAAACTATCAGAAACGCAACGCAAGTATAGCACATATGATCGAAAGCTCCTCGCTATATACCTCAGCATCAAACACTTTCGCTACATGCTAGAAGGAAGAACATTTGACATTCGCACAGATCATAAAGCTTTGGTATACGCTTTTTCGCAAAAACCGGAAAAAGCCTCTCCACGACAACTCCGGCAACTGGATTTCATCAGCCAATTCACCACCTCTATTGTTCACGTGGCTGGTATAGAAAATACTACTGCTGATACGCTTTCTCGCATCTCATCCATCGACCGCGAAATTATCGACTACAAGCAATTCGGTAATTTGCGATCTATCCACATCCAGCGTCCGACCTTTTGTTCCAGAGCCACTAAGGAAGAACGTTGTCAGCAAACTACACAACATTTCTCACAGTGGAATTGGATCAACAATAAAGCTCATCAAACAACGGTTCGTGTGGCCCTCAATGCACAAGGATATTTCTCAATTTGTAAAACACTGCGTTCCATGCCAAAAATCGAAAATTTCCCGACACGTCCTCTCGCCGCTACAGCACTTCACGCTTACTACTCAAAGATTTGACCACATCAATTTGGATCTCATCGGGCCACTACCCCAATCAGGTCAATATAGATACTGCTTAACAATCATCGACCGTTGGAATAGATCACCTTCGCACAACAACATATCACCCGAAAGCGAATGGAATCATCGAACGCTGGCACAGAACAGCTAAGGCAGCCATCATGTGCAAAAATCGCGTAAATTGGCCACAGAAGCTTCCAATGATCCTGCTCGGGTTGCGATCATCACTTAAGCCAGACATCCAAACAACATCAGCACAACTTGTGAACGGCACAACCCTTCGCCTCCCAGGGCAATTTTTTCATTAACAGTCAAATTTCCAACCGCAGACTGAGTTCGCAAAGGAACTGGAGGAGATTATGCGAGAAATACGACCAACCCAGACGTCACACCACGACTCATCTAAGCCTTTTGTTTTTAAGGAGCTGGAACATGCAACTCACGTTTTCCTACGATGGCACAGAACAGTTAAGGCAGCCATCATGTGCAAAAATCGCGTAAATTGGCCACAGAAGCTTCCAATGATCCTGCTCGGGTTGCGATCATCATTTAAGCCAGACATCAGCACAACTTCTGAACGGCACAACCCTTCGCCTCCCAGGGGAATTTTTTCATCAACAGTCAAATTTCCAACCGCAGACTGAGTTCGCAAAGGAACTGGAGGAGATTATGCGAGAAATACGACCAACCCAGACGTCACACCACGACTCATCTAAGCCTTTTGTTTTTAAAGAGCTGGAACATACAACTCACGTTTTCCTACGCAACGACACCATCCGTGGATCCCTTCATCCCGCCCTACGATGGACCCTTTGAAGTAAAGAAAAAGCAAACCAAATACTTCACCATAAACACCGGCGCCCGATGCATTAAAGTTTCTATTGATCGCCTTAAGCCAGCCTTCATATAGGCTCAGCAGCCAACACCAATACCTTTACCAAATCCATCCAGTAACTCCAACATCAGGACTGAGGACATCACGACGACCCCTACGGTTAATCAATTATCAAGACCTCGACACAACATAAAGTCTAGGGGGGAGACTTGCCGGACTTGCGAAATTATAGATTTATCCAAAATATACTTTTGGTCACTCTTAAGAAACTACGCAACGAAAGCACACAAGAAAAGAGATCTCCTTTTTATATTCAGCTCATAAAATACAAGTACAAAATACAGAATACAGTTTAAACATTACAACCTTTGCGTTTTAATAAAGTGCAACATATTACCATAGTTGTTAGGCAACCATAGGTTCATATCATCCTAATAAATTCAAAAGCAATCCCTTTGTTTAACTACACGAATAAATGCGCTTTGAGAAGGTAAACAAAGGTTAGGTTAAGTTAGGTTTGGTTAGGACGGTTGCCAGACAACAGCCTGGCACACTTGCCAGTGGCACTTGTGATGTGCCAGCCTTTAAGTTGGTTGATCAGCATGTCCCCCACCCGGAGGATTTAATAAAAGAGGTAAAATTTTTAAGGGAAATCTCTCATTCAGTTAGATCATTTTTGAAGGGGTATCCTAAGTGTTTCAGTCTAAGCCTGCATAGGGCTGAGCAAAAGCAGAATAGGTGTTACACCGTTTCCTCTTCTTCCTCATCCCTGCAGCTTCTACAGAAATAATTCTTTTGGGACTTTAAGCCTGCCGACGTGTGCGCCAACGAGCCAGTGGCCTGTGAGAACTCGAATTAGCAAGCCGCACTCTGTATTTGAGTAGTTTCGATGTTTTTTTATTGTTAATTGCAGGCCATGTCTGGTGAGAGATTCGGCACTGTAGTGTGTTTTGCCAATGTGTGTTGACGAATATGTTGAATTGGTTTTTAATAATTAGCTTGCATGTAGCCATGCCAACATTCTTCTTTCCTGGGAGGAGAGGTATGGTGGGGATTTGCATGGCTAGCTCGTCCGCCATACAGTTGCCTTCGATATCCCGGTGGCACGGAACACTGGAAGACACTTGGAAGACACTGCAGTGGTCAGGAAGTCTGAAAGAATGCCTTATTTCTAATTGTTTGGAGTATATACCTCCACCTACGTGTCCGTCTAGTTTGGAGCCGTCTGTATATAAGCAGATTGCGTCTATTGAGCCCGGTCGGCCCGATCCCATTCGTCCCTACCTGGGATCAGAGCTTCGAAGGGTGTGCGACTGTATTCACGGGTTTTACCGTGACCAGTCTGCTTATCAGCAATTTGTGGATCAGCACCACCAACGATGGCTCAGCCCCTAGTTTTGTGAGGGATTCTGTTATTGCTGTGGGAACCACATTATTGAAGGCTCCTTCTATGTCAGAGAAGGCAATCAAAGTGTATTCCTGGATACTGAGTGATTTCTTGATGTTGCCAACTACCAAGTGTAGCGCCGATTCGGTCGACTTACCTTCAGTGTATGCGTGTTGCGCCTCTGATATCTGCGTCGGGTCAATAGTGTCTCTTATGTGTAGACCTGTAAGTCTTTCCAGAGTCTTTAGCAGGAATGATGTCAGACTTATCGGTCTGAAAACCTTCGCTGCAGTGTGGGTGGCCTTCCCTGCCTTGGGGATGAAAACAACATTTGTTTCCCGCCACGCCGTTGGTAGCTCTCCTACTGCAAGAATGGTCTGGAAAATTTTTCTCAGCCAGTTTATGGCTAGCTGTCCTGCTTGTTGAATCTGTTCCAGTGCTATATTGTCCGGTCCCGGCGATGTATATGCTTTGAAACTATGAATGGACCAGTTTATATTACGGTCTGATAGTAGGAGATTTAAGTTTATTCCTTCTCCAGTGTTTCTTCTTTTAGGCGCCCTGGGAAGTGAGCGTCTAGGAGTAGGTTTAGGGACTCTTCACTGGAGTCTGACCATGATCCATCAGCTTTTTGAAGATAGCCCAAGGATGGGGCTGTCTTAGAAAGTATTTTTCTGAGCCTTGCGGCATCAGTTGTTTTTCAATATCTGAGCAGAAGTTCTGCCATGCAGTTCTCTTCTCCTTCCTGATGGCCTTTTTGTATGTGGCTAGTTCTTTTTTGTAGCTTTGCCAGTTTATGTCCTCATTTGTAGCTCGCGCTCTATTGAATAGGCTTCTGCATTTGGTCCTGAGGATTGATAATTGCTGGGTCCACCAAGGGTGTTTTTTCTTTCCTCTTGGTTTCCCTATAGAGCATGCAGCTATGAATGCCGCGTTGCATGCTTCTGTGAATTTATTTACTATATTAAATAAATTTTTACTATGCCGTTTGGCTAAAATGCAGGTTCGAATTTTTTCATTATTTGGGGTCAAGCATAAGCTTGTATTCTTATGGTCCTAGTCCAGCAACCTTGCCTCCTGCTATCCAAGGTTCCTAGACTAAGACCACGTCAGCTTCGCCCTCGGCCAGGCGAAGCAATAGAGCAGCGGACGCTGCTTTACTGTGGTGTAAGTTGATCTGCAGGAGTCTTAGCGACATCCCCAGCTGCCACCTCCACTTATTAATTAATCTTACATAGCTACCCACTATCTATTCTAATTTCCTTTTGCCTCTGCTCCAATGTTTGGTCATTGCTCTCTCCGGTATTCTTTCGAGCTATGTTTTTTCCTCCTCTAACACATACTCTTATGGGGAGCCACTCTCACTGGTTCGTGTCTGTGATACTTCTCTCTCTCCGTTCGCTCACTGTTATTGTTTTCTATTAGGATGGATGGATGGAATATTTTCCAACGGGCAGAAAATTCCCGGCATTTCAAATTGTTAACCGGAAATCGACACATTTTGGACAAGTATGGGCATTCTCCGTGGGTTTTTGCCGTTTTCCGGATTTAGACCACCATAGGAAATTTTAACTTGGGTATTGGTCGTAAAGCGGGCTTAGGGACGATTACTGGCACTGCATTCGTTTTCACTGGCTTTAACTTTCCTGCTACGACTGCAAACTGCCTTACTTCACCCTCATAGACCCTTATGGTCCCCCAATCATCCCAACCGCCTTTAGCGCACGCGCGGGAACCAAAAAAACGGGCTTAAATCAGCAGCGTTGGGAACGACGACGTCAGCTGCTCGCGATCAGATTGTATTGATCTTCTTCTTCTCAAAGGTTGGTAGTCGCTGCTCTCTTCTGGATATTTTTCTCCGGATTTTTCGCTAGTTGAAGTTTGTAAATTTTGCCCAAATTTATGGGTGGCCAAACCTATTCCAAAAAAAACATGACTTATACACTTGTAGGATTACTACTGTTGCGAAAAACTCACCCAGCGGATTTGGCCAGGAAAATTGGGGTAAATAAAAATGGCTTTAGTTCACTTGGCTTATGGTCGTAGGTATGGAATTCCGATTAGGATCACCCGCGAACAAATAGTAGCTATTTAACCGACTTTTTGGTTAGTTAGCGGAGAATCGAGATTTAATTATTACTCCGACCTAACGACCTTCTCCGTTTGTTTGCTTCGAGCAAACACGAAAACCGACTTTCCCCTTTCCTTTTATCAGCTTCTTGACACTATTCTTTCCTTTTCTATCTATTTAACAGGCTGTTAAGCCGATGCTCACTGACACATTCTCGATCCTATTTGGAGAATGGCAAGCGCTGTATCTGACGGATACGGTCTAAGCTTAGTTAAGGGTATTTTAGCTTTTTTAGAATCTTTAACGAAACGCACTTTAACAGCTGCTCACATTTTAGAATTCTTTGATATAATTTATTGACGGCCAATCATCCCTCTGACCGTGTTCGAGGAGGTGCTGCTCTTATGATCTGAACCAGACCTGATCTAAATAATGCCCTGTTACAAAAGCTTTTGATAAAATTCCTCTGGTCCTGCTTCTCAAATTCTGCCTATTGATACAGAAGAAGTTAAAGACCAAATAAAGCGACTAAAGCCGAACATGGCCCCTGGGCATGACAGTATTGAATGTTGTTATGACCCCTGTGCCCCCCTCTGCCGCTGTGAAGATTCTTTTCAAACCATACGCCTATTGCCAACTTTCTCTAAGATTTGTAAGCGTTCTAATAAGGCTGTTTAGTGTTCACCTGTTCCAGGACGCAATTCCGAATCATTCAGGAATCTGCATAACGATGCTAAGCAAATGGATCGGGTGGTCAACCATAAAGCCTTTGAGACGAAATAGTATTGTCGCGCAGTATTTCTAGATCACAAAAAAACACCACTTAACGAGGTAAACAACTAGTGCCGATCGATCAACATACAAAAGTTCTGATATCAACACTTGTGACGAAAAACTATTACTATTAACTATTAAAAAAAAGAGCTAAAAAAATTATTATAAAAAAATTTTATTTGGCTATAATTTTTAAAATGTATTTAGACAAATTACGTTCAGAAGGCTTTTATAGTATTTCAAAATAACTTAAAAACGAGGTATGGTGCAAGTCTGTAGCTTTAGTAGTACAGAAGTTAGCCTTTCAAAATTTTGCTATTTATAGCTGTTTTCCCGCTAAACTAGCTAGTGTTTTCAAAAGTGGTAGAACTAATGTTTCTTATATCGAGCTGTTTAACACCATATAAAATTTCCAGGATTTTAAACCAACGTTTTGGGACAGACTGACATACTCACAAACTGACAAACAGAATTAAATTTTCATTTTGGGAAGAAGAAGAAAATCTTCATTTTGCTAAAACTTTTGAACGGAGCGTCGCATTTTATCATATGACGGGTATTTTCAATAGGAATACAAATAAAACATTGCGAGGGGGCATTTATCCCCACCGGCCCCAACAGCTCCAAATTGCACAATTTTCACTTTTTCACTTTCACCGCTCTCTCTTCCAAGCTATTTGATTTTATTAATGTCTTGGTATGCAATCCTGTTAGTTTTTGGGATACCTTTCGATAGGTGTATCACTCATTATGATCGGACCATCACAGCAGATTTGTATTTAGTCGCCTTCGCACACTTTCCTGATGCGCTTCGTCACTACATGGACTGCCGTCCATAGTGATGTCAAGCAAGTCTGGCACTGTGTCTTACTCTGAAGCTGAAAGCCATTCTTCCCCCGACATACTCATTTCTTATTGGCAGAACCTTCTAGGTGGATGTTTGAGGATCTAAGCCTGGTTCCAGGCCTATACTTGGTGAAGTCCGCCAAGGAAGTGTTCTAGGTCCTTTCTTATATACAATATTCACCTCGGACCTTCCGTCGCCCAGAGACAGGAATGTTTTAATCCAGCCAAATCTCACCTTTTCGTTGAATATTCTGAACACCTTTTCTTTAAACAGGCTGAACACCTATCGCCTATCCTCCAATAAAGCACTCGGTTAAGACGGTTAAGTACCTTGGGCTTACTCTGGACAGCTGTCTTACCAGGAACCAGCACATTAGGGCGACATGTGCTTCAGCAAGGCAAAAAGGGGGAAACTGAGATGGCTCCTTCGTCCGGGCAGTGGACTGTCGATCACGGCGAAAACTAGACTCCTTAAAGTAATCTTGATGCCTAGTCTACATTGAGGTAAGGATGTAACTCGTCTATAAAAATAATTGTATCCTGCCCATTCAAAATTCTAAGATATATGATAAACGCCCCATACTACACAAGAAACTGAACCATTTTTGGTGATCTCCACACTTTGTCAATCATTTAAATAAATAGTTTAGAAACAATTCATCTAAGCTGATCGTGTTTTTGAATTTTAAAAATAAAAACAATTTTAAGGAAAACTTAGAATTCTTTACAGTTACCAAAATCTCAAGCTGATCGGAGCATGATTTTGCAATTAGGAAAATCCAAAAAAAAATTTTGGATTTGGTAACGGAGGCTGAACTAAAAATAAAATGTAAAAACAGTTATTTGCAAATATGCCTTTATATTATGAACAGCCAATTTTTAATGCATTTCGACAACATTTATTACAGAGAAAAAAAATTGAAGAAAATAAATTTTGGGGCAGTTTGGGGTCATATTTTTCCATTTTATAGTACGTCCTCCTCTCCAAATTATTTCCGAATTTATGCATTTTTATATCCGATACTCTTCGAGTAAAAGGGTATATTGTATTCGTGCAAAAGTATGTAACAGGGAGAAGGAAGCGTTTCAGACCCTATAAAGTATCTATATTCTTGATCAGGATCACTAGCAGAGTCGATCTGTCTGTCTGTCCATCCGTATAAACGCTGAGTTATAGGAAATTAAAAAAGCTAGAGGAATGGCATTTTGCATGCAGATTCTTGGAGTTCCTACGCTGCGCAAGTTTGTTTCAGCCAAGGGCCACGCCCCCTCTAACGCCCACAATCGCCTTAAAGATTTCGGAAAAGTAAAAATGCAGTTTTATTCTGTTTATTAATACCTATTGAAATATGTAGAAGACATTTTTCCAATCGGACCATTTGTTAAAAAGTTATGCGCGATTTAGTTGAGTAACGGGTATCTGATAGTTGGGGCACCCGACTATAGCGTTCTCTCTTGTTTTATGTTTGTATGTCAAGCCGTCAAAAGTACATAGTACTTTATTATTATTTATTTATATTGCATCCTAGCACTACAAAAAAAAAAACACATAATTTAATGTTATAGCTGGGTAAGAATTTCTCAACTGCGCATATGAAAAAATAGATTTTCTTCAAACTCGGGTACCTTATAAAGTTTGCCTTGCTTATCATCTATGATTTTTTTTCGAATTTTTTTGGTGTCCTTTTAGGGGCGCTATGAATTTCTTAAACATGTTGTTAAACTTCAAATTACTATTTCTCGGGAACGGCTTAGAGGAACAACGTACAACTTTACAAGTTTTTAAATGTGTACTAGGGCCATTAAACAAATATTTTCCAACATTTTTTGTTGGTCGAAAAGTATGAATTTTAATTATTTGAAATTTCCTATCGCGGTTTTGAAAGTCTTCTTCGTCATATAGAATAAACTCAACTATCCAAGATTGTCCATCTCATAACCAACTAAATTTACCCGAAGAAACTTTTTTGTTCCCTTTCATCCTATCCAAGATATCTAATTATAAATATTATTATTTATGCTAAATTAAAAAAACCCTATTTATATTTCCATCGGATCGGACAACTATATCTTAAGGCTCCCATAGGAATAATCAAAAAAATAAAAGAAAATTCATTGTAACTTTTTAAGAAATAGGGATTTTAATTTTTGACAATTGGAATCCCAGGAACAGCACCGATCGAGTGAGGACTAAATTTTGGGTACTTATTATAACTGCAATGGTATATAAACTTCGGCTTGCCGAAGGTAACTTGCTTTCTTGTTTTAAACTCATAACACTTATTTGCAGTCCCTTCTAAAATTAAAATGTGTTATAAGGCCAAAAATATAAGTGTCATACATGGCCCGTTGACCTTATTTGTTAGACGTAAAAATGTCTCAATATATAGCCAAATACTGCTGAATAAAGCAGTATTCAAATTTTATTTATATCTTAGATCACCGTCAATACAACATTAAGTATACCTCTGCCCGAAATATCCTTTATAAGCCACTATATTTTTGGAAGAAGTGTACCATTTACCTCTTGTTTGCTACAATTTTGACTATCAAGAATTTTAGAAATCTCCCTTGCCAGTTTAGTAAATAGATTTGCGTAGTCGCTTTCTGGATACTTTATAACAACAGGCACGCCACTCTCGTTGCACTTCGATATGTGTGAGTCCAGCGGTACAGAAATAAGCTTACGTGGTAGACAATTCATTAAGCTGTCTTGAAAGAACTGAATTTGTTCATTACAGCTCTCACAAATGGTGTACCCCATGTTTTCGACTACACCAAAGATAGGAACTTTTAACTTTTCGTACATCTTGGCACTCTTTAAGGTCACCTGCACGGCAGCAGTATGAGGAGTTGTTACCAGAATAACACCTGTGATAGGTGCGTGCTGGGATAGTGAAAGATGCACATCTCCTGTTCCTGGTGGAGTATCTATAATCAAAACATCTAACAGTCCCCATTCAGCACCCATAAGCAGCCGTCGTATGGCTGACATTACAAGAGGGCCGCGCCATATAACTGCAGATTCCAAAGGAGCAAGCATGCCCATGGACAAGCACTTTACGTTGTAATTTTGCGGCGGTATCATAAGATTTTTATCGTTCACAATCGGCTCGCTGTGTACATTCATTAGAAGGGGAACAGTTGGCCCAAATATATCACCGTCCAGCAACCCCACTCGTTTTCCCCGTCTAGCCATGCTGCAAGCGAAATTAGCTAAAAATAAAAAAAACTAGCATCATTATGTTTCAGAATAACTTTCTGTCTAGCCCACCTGCGACGGTGCTTTTCCCTACTCCCCCCTTTCCAGACGCAACGACTATAATGTCCTTCACTCCTATAATCGGTTTCTTCTGTGGCAATCCACGCGCCATCAAAGCTGCCTGATGACCGCTCAATGTAGTTGCGTAGGAACGCCGAAGCCGGAGGTTGCTGGGAAATAGTCGCAACATGGCAGAACATCTGAGAACACACAAATAATTTAACAAATTTTAAATGGTCAATTTAAAGCAACTTGTGTGCTGTAGTATATTATATATTAAAACACTTATACTAAAATACTCAATGATTTGTGAAGGTTTAGAGGTAATTCTCACAGAGCATAAACTATGTTTAACTAAGGTCTCGTTTACACTAAATTGAGAATGATCGCGTCACTTATGCGTCCAATTAAGGGCCTTACATCCTCTGCACACAGCCACTTTTGCAATTTTACATGGAATCGTGTTCATTTGGAGAATCACTTCTGCGCAGCTGATCTACATTAGGATTGTGAAAATATATAAAAAAAATAGTATTGATAATATATCATTTATATATATCATTTTTTCAAAATTATTAAATGGATAAAATATATATCAACAGAAAATATCGATATATCGAGTATTTTTGGTATTTTTTATTTCAATTATTTTTTTGTTAACCATCAAAAATAAATATTTCGTTTCATGTGATACATTTATTACATGTATAAAGAAACAAGAAAATAAGTTAACTTCTAAGTTAACATGTAAAATAAATATATTACTCCTATTTAAAATGTCAAAAATCAAAACGCCTACGTCCTACAAAGTTACAATGTTTGATTTTGATTATTCTTATCAGTGTTTCAAGATTAGGGGTTTTCTCCCTAGATTTAGGGGTTTTTTGACATGCTAGGGGAAATTTTAGGGGTGAGAAATTTTTAGGGGGAAATTTTATTACCCAAATGTGTGGAAAAACACTAAAATATGTGATATTCTAGAACATTTCAAAAATATCAAAAAACAAGAAAGGAAGCTAGCTTTGGCCAGCCAAAGCTTATATACCCTTGATATACCCTTGCAGATAAAATAAATACCCATAGTTTAATGATCACTCGATCGGTGCAGTTCCAGGGATTCAAGATTCTGCGTGCTTATTTAAAATGTTGTTTTTAAGTTGTCAAAAATCAAACGCCTACTTCATACAAAGTTACAATGAATTTTCTTATATTTGTTTAATTATTCCTATGGGAGCCTTAAGATATAGTTGTCCGATCCGGCTCTCTCCGACATATGTACTACCTGCAACAGAAAGAAGACATTTGGGAAAGTAGCTTTAAAATTGAGAGACTAGTTCGCATAGAAACGGACATACGGACATGGCTACATAGACTAGCTATAGTGGTTCGATCCGGCTCGTTTCGACATATGTACTACCTGCAATAGAAAGAAGACTTTTGAGAAATTTTCATTGCGATAGCTTTAAAACTGAAAGACTAGTTCGCGTAGAAACGGACAGACGGACATGGCTAGATGGACTCGGCTATTAGTGCTGATCAAGAATATATATACTTTATGATGTCGGAAAGGCTCCTTCACTACGTTGCAAACTTTTGATTGAAATTATAATACCCTCTGCAAGGGTATAAACAAGAAAGAAAGTTAGCTTCGGCAAGCCGAATTTATATACCCTTGCAGTTATATTAAGTACCCAAAGTTTAGTCCTAACTCGATCGGAGCTGTTCTGGGATTCCAAATATATTATTGCCTATTAAAAATGTTGATATTAAATTGTCAAAAATTAAAACGCCTACTTCCTACAAATTTACAATGTATTTTTATATATATGTTGAGACAGACTAAAAGAGTCTTTTTGAAATCAAGCCTAGTACTACCATCGGCAAAACTAGGAAAATAGGTAGCTAACACCTTCACCCGGGGTACTCAGATAAGCTAAGGAAACAGTAAGGAAATTCCAAAAAATACCGGATTTAGCGGGTGATTTCCTATGAACGCCTTTAGCCTCGGCGTAAAGAATAACAAATGTGATCTTTGGCTGTGTTTGTGCAGAAGCGACTAGTAAAACTCTTCGCTGATCTGAGTACTAGGCTTCACAAAAGAGTCCATCCGTGTGAAACACCCACCATCCGATTACAGCTGACTTGAAGAGCAGTTGCTCATCTCAACATAAACGGGATTTCAACCTGGCAAACCGCCATACAACTTGGCTGTTCTTATCTTATTCTAGTACAAAAGAAAACGCTATAGTTGAGTATTTTGACTATCAGATACCCGTTACTCAGCTAAACATAGTGCGAGGGAGATGGAGATAAACAGCCGTCCGCGCCATCTAGTAGCTGTCTCAATTTTTGGATTGTCCGATTTACAAATTTTTTTCTACATTTCGATAGGTATTTATATACACAACAAAACGGCATTTATACTTTAACAAAATTTGTAAAATTGTGACCCGACTAGAGCGTTCTCTCGTGTTTATTGTTAGTAACAGTCTTCATATATTAACAAGGTAGGAAGAACACAATATATATAATGCGTACTTTTGATACTAAAATGTACCTTATGATATTAGGGTAAAATCAGATTTTTAACAGCTTCGAGGTTGTTGAATTGCTGAATTTTCAGTTGGAAAATATTAAAATTTTTTCACGACATGGTTCGGCTTATTTATTAGAGCAATTTTTTTCTTAGCCTATACGATTTTACGTAGGTGCGAGCAAGACAGACATATGCCATATTACATATGCTGCAATGAGCAATTAATGAGCAAAATTGAAAAAACCGATAGGCACTTCTGGTATTTTGTTTGGTATTTTAAAATACCTCCATACGGAAGTGTCTGGATACGTCAATGAGCAAATTTGAATCTAAAAACAATTTTGCTTATTCATTATAGCTACTGTAATATGGGATCAATAGTACAAATTAATTTGATGATTTGTGGTTGAATTTTCAAACCTTTTGCGACTAATTAGGTGGTATAAATTAACGATATGCGCCTGTAAATTTATATACAATTTTTTGAGCCACCAAAATACGCATTCTCGAAACCTTATAGCCTATTCCCACAGAGCACATCCACCATTCGATAAGAGCTAAAGTAACCAGCAGTTGCTCATCTTAACATAAACGAAGGCGTTTAATTCTGCGAAACTTGTATTATTGGTCGCGTTAAGCAGAACAACTGATTACTGATGGATTTCTAACGATGGTTCTGCTGAACGCACTTGATCACTGATCATGATTTTACATCAGTGATCAGGTATCAGGTAGCGTACAAATAGCACGCTTACTTTTCTTGATACATGGCTTCTGGCATATATCGATAGTCGAAATATCGAAACTTATTAATATATTTTTAAAAAAAACAATCAATTCATTTATTGATTTTTTTGTATCCACGATAGCTGTGGGCAGTACTGCAGTTTCGGGGGCGGAAAAAAGAGTTTTTTTTATATTGCGCGCGTATTGTTTTATATATTTTTATACCCTTGGAGAGGGTATTATGATTTCAGTCAGAAGTTAGCAACGCAGTGAAGGAGACGTTTCCGACCCCATTGGGTATATATATTCTTGATCAGCATCACAGCTTCTACGAAAACTAGTCTCTCAGTTTTTGAGCTATCGGGATGCAACTTTCCCAAAAGTCTTCTTTCTATTGCAGGTAGTATATAAGTCGGCTGGATCGGACAACTATATCTTATAGCTCCCATAGGAAAGATCGAAAAAAAACGTAAAAAAATTTTAGCTTCGGTGTTTTTTTAAATATTACCTCCTACTTTTGGGAATATTAAAATTTAAATATTTCTGAATTTCGAATTAAATTGATCAAAAATCGGATGTCTATATCATATAGCTGTCATAGTCGGAAAAAGTCGGAAAATTAAATGGAAATTAATAGGAAACAATTATATCTTTATTGATTTTTATTTCATTCTCTTCTTTTCTGGGATATAGCTTTTCTTTAACATCTTAAAATTTCGAATTAAATTTAACAAAATTCGGACGCTTATGTTATATAGCTGCAATAATACGAAAAAAGCTAAAATTTAGGTTGCAAATATTTAAATTTAATGTTTTTGCAAGTTAATAGAAATTATATGCAAGGGTATATGAGCTTCAGCTGGCCGAAGCGTTTAGCAGAACGAGACTATTATTTTAAAAAAATCATAAGACAATAGTTGAAAACCTATCGAAACTTTTGAGACAGCATATCTGCATACCTATTGCGGGCTGGTAAAGACTATAACCTCACTCCCCTTTCTTACTACACCTATGGTTAACTAATATTAATATTACGAAATTGTAAACATAATGCGTTTTTTCCGTAACATAATTCGGATCATTCATTAGACCAATTTGTTCTCAGCCTATACGATTTTACGTAGGTGCGAGCAAGACAGATATATGTTAGTTGCAATGAGCAATTAATGACCAAAATTGTAAAAACCGATGGGCACTTGTGGTATTTTTTTGGTATTTTTAAATACCTCCATACGGTACTACCTGGACCGAAGAGCATTAAGTAAAATATAATCTAAAAAGTACAATTTTGCTTATTTATTAGAGCTACTGGGAAATGGAATCAATAATAAAGATAAATTTGATGCTTTTTGGTTGAATTTCCAAACCATTTGCGAATAATTAGGTGCTATGTATTATATAACAATGCAAAGAATATTTCAGCGGCCTATTTACTTCGTTGCGATCTAAAAAAACCGCGAACCTTTCAAAATTTAAACACTAATGCGTCATTCTTTTACATAAAATTATAAAAACCAAAGAACCCAGTTATTTATATGAAAAATTTAAATTTGGCACCTCGACAAAGACGCGAAATATTATTAACATTAAACAAAAGCTAGCATCCTCGGATTGCCAAATTTTTATTCACACTATTCGGTTGTGGAACGAACTGCCACAACGTCTTAAAATAATTGATAGCACAACGCAATTTGGGGACAATTTATTTACATTTTTGAAATCGCAAAGTACCAATTAAAATTAAAATTAAAATAAAATAAAAAAATAATGAAATTCTCAAATATTATGTAAAACGTCAGCTCAAGTTGTTAAATGTATTAATAAGTGTAAAACTCTAAAATAAGTAGGGACCTACATATTTGCATTACTCTTAATATTGTTTTTGTGACTAGTGCATTCAATTATAAGGAAATCCTTGTAGCACCAGGAAATAAGAAAGAAATAAATTAAATTAATTGAAAAAATTCCTTTACTATTAAACTTTGAGGTATTGACACACTTCATGTCCAGAAATCAATTTTCACTCGTGAATCACCACCTAGTGAATCACCGGGGACAGGTCATTTGTCCCTCGTGACGCACTCAAGACACCACATAGAGAAATTTGTATGGGAGTTCCGCTTTTTCACTCGGGACAGCTCAAATGAAATTTTTGTCAAAGTCACCGGGGATTTCACCAGTGCCTTATACGAATTTTTTATATGAGATGTCACCAACCGGTGACAGTGTCACCTTGTGTCATAGGTAATTTCATGGATGACTTTTTAAAAATGTCATCAGCAATTTCATTTTCTAAAAAAAATTATTTCCGTGCATTATATAAAATTACTGGGTACAATTTTTGTTTAATTTTTATTTATTCTTTAATTTTTATTTTAATTGGTTCTTAAATTGTTTTATTTACATTATTATTATCCCTAGTATAAAATAAAATACATACAATTTTTTTTATTTATTTGTTCATTTATTTTTTTTTTAATTGTTTTCTTTACATTATTATTATTATTAATATCCATAGATTTTTGTTTTGTTAGTTTATTCTTTATGTTAAGCATCGCCTTCCTCAGGCATATGTCCGGGTCTGGGTAACTTTTGCTCCTAAATAAAATAAAATGCTCCTTGCAGAGGGTATAATGACTTCAGTCAGAATTTGCAACGCAGTAAAGGAGACATAAAGTATATATATTCTTGATCAGCACCAATAGCCGAGTCCATCTAGCCATGTCCGTCTGTCCATCTGCTTCTACGCAAACTAGTCTCTCAGTTTTTGAGCTGGATGAAACTGTCCCAAAAGTCTTCTTTCTATTGCAGGTAGTCAGAACCGGCCGGATCGGAAAACTATATCATAGCTCATAGAGAAAAAATCGGAAAAAAATCGAAAAATTCTAGATTTAGTGTTTTTTGAAATATTACCTTCTACTCTTGGGAATATTATTTTTTTAATTTTTCTGAATTTCGAATTAAGTTTTTAAAAAATCGGATCACTATATCATACAGCTGCCATAGGAACGGTCAGAAAATTAAATGGAAATTAATAAGACAAAAAGTATATCTTTGTTAATGAAATGATCTGCAAGGGTATATAAGCTTCGGCTGGCCGAAGACCTCATACAGCCTCTTGCGTGACTTAATTGATTTTTTTCCCATTGCACCGTTCAAATTATACTCCGAAAAAATTAGTTCGGTGACAACGTATTTAAAACGTTTCTACAGGGGTTCGTTGCCGATCAATTTCGTCACTTTCCTTGTCTGGAAATGGGAAATATAATATTTATAAGTATTTTCTGAGTTGAGAGAGAATATGGAAAAATAAATAAAAAAGAAAACAAATGTCTGCATATTAAATTCAAAATTTATAATAGATTGAATTAATTTAATTTTTAACTTTTCACAAATATCAAGTAATTAATATATTATAATAATCATTTATAATAAATGAAATTATTATAATAATTATTATTATTAACCATTATTATTTACCATTAGCACTAACCATTATTATGTTGCAGTTGGAGTCGATGATCAGATATATTCTATCGATAGATCAGGACGATAGGCCGATGGTTTTGGTGGCGCCCCCCTGTGGGGAATCTGGAGGACGATCTGGCCATTTGAAGTAATCCCGGTTCGCTCAGGGATTACTCTCCCGTGGCCTTGAATCTGCCCGATGACCCAGTTTTGGGAGAGGCAAGGGAATATGGCAATATCGCCATGATGATAGGCAGTTTAGAATAGTCGCAGCCATATTGTCCCAGAAGATGGACGCAGCGATTGGTTCTAAGATAAGTGATTGTGCCAAAAATGAATAAGAAGTGAGTGTTAGCGTGTTAGATTTGACAGTTTAGTTTATTAATGAATAATTGTCTGTAGGGCAACCGGGGTCCCAACACCGAGGGCCCCGGAAGATTTATTTTGGAAGTGGATTTTAGAGATTGCAGCGCGTACTTACCTATTTGGCCTGTCCCTTCTTTTCCCCAGGAGCTCCTCAGGATTAGGTGACCCGACACACAGATAGTGTGTCTTATTTGCGCCTCGTTTTTGTGTGAGCTCTATCCTAAGTTCCCAACAGGGGGTTCCGTGCAACACTCTGCTATAAGAGAGTTATTTTAATTCAAAATTGCACGGTATTTCACGAAAAAATACGTTTTTTTTATTTTTGAATGTCAGGTGTTGGTCATCTATTCGAAGAATACGCTCATAAAACGGCTATATACTTTTCACAATTGTATCCGTGGTATTATATGCCACCAACAATACACAAGTTCTTAATTCACGGTGCTGAAATTTTTTCGAATGCGTTGTTACCCATAGGCCAACTGTCAGAGGAAGCTCAAGAAGCTCGGAACAAAGACTTCAAAAAATACAGAGAATGTTATTCGAGAAAAATGGATAGGGTGAAGAGCAACCAGGACATTTTAAATATGTTTTTGATTAGCTCCGATCCAATAATATCTACCAAACGGAAGTTGCCGAAAAAAAAGGTGCACACATTTCCGAAGGAAGCTTTAACTCTGTTAAAAGCAGCAGATTTTATGAGCGACAAGAGCGATAGTGAAGGCGAATCCGAGATGGAATCGGATTGATTTTTTGATTTTCTTGTAAAATTATGGTTTCCACTAATAAATTCGAAGTTATAAATATAAACTTTTTTTATTTTATAAATACAAGCAATACAAGGTTTTTTCTCATTTTCAGTATATTGTTTTTAGCGCATATTTACTATAAAGTCCATCGATTCTTAGTATTCATAATAAATGTAATCTAAATAAATACATAAACGATTCGGGTAAATTTTCAGCGCTATTAATGAAACATTACCGGTTTTTTGGTAAAAATACCCAAATTTTCAAAAAATGCGCCGAAGAAAAATAAATATTAAAAAAAAAAATATACTACAGAAAGTCCAAATGTTATTTTTTTTACTTTTATTGATCAAATACAAAATACAAAATTATAACATGTTCAAATTTTTTGACGGCTGATTTGATCGTCACTATTGGGGTCTCTCACCCCAGTGTGCGACGGTCCGAATATGGGTGATGCCTCTGCGGAATCCTCCGGGTCATCCTTGGTTGGGTGGGTGTGACTCCGCCCTGAGAGAAAACTGAGCTAGCGTAAAGTAATTACGCTATTCAAAATATGCATTTTTATATTTACATTTTTTTAAACAAATAGAAAAATTATAATTAATTTAAAAGATTTTTTCACCATACTTTAACCACCAAATTCGCTATTCAGCGCAGCTGTACTTTTCACAATTAAAATTTTGGCTTGGCAAAAATAGCACTTGCACTAAATAATGTGTTCATTTATATGTTTTTTATTGTTACAAAGCACATAAAAAACTTTTTAAATTGGTGCAAATTTAACTTATAGGGTCTTCCCACAGAGCTCCATTCACCATCCGTTGAACGGATGTCCGTAAGGTTTTGCCGTTTCGAAAATTTCCCAGATAGTCCGCCATCCAATTTTGACGGACTTTGACGAGCTCTTTTATGCGATAGTTAGGCTATGTTTTTTAGGTGCAACTCTGAATTCTTCCTCTTGACTGTAAAAATGGAACGATGACTGCAAGAACAAATCAAATCGATGGCGGGAAAAAATTAAATAATGCTTAAGCTCATTGTTTTTTGGCTATTGCTGAATTATTTGTTCTTTGTTATGAGCGGAAAAGCGTTCGAAAACATGTTGCTATGAGTGGGCCAAAATGTTAACTGTTCTGTTTGCAGCGAAGTCTCAGAATATGTTGTGCATTTCGTAAATAATAACTATTATTAATTAAAAGAGTACTATGTACCCCTATAAAGTTCAAAAGTTGCTATAAATTACCAAAACAGCACAATTTTATGATTGTTATCAAATTTGCCATATTAATATTGGCTAGACAGAGGCGTAGTAAGAGCAATGGGTGGGGTACGGGAGGTTAGGCTCTCCCCCAGTCAGCAATATGTATGCATACTCGTTATAGGATATGTTATAAAAGCTCAGATATGTTTTAAACTATTATCTTATGCTATTTATTCTATTATTTTACAATAAGATTAGGAGAACGCAATTTTACGACAGTTTTGCCGAATTGAAATCCCCCTTCGTTAATGTTGAGTTGAGCAACTGCTCTTCAAGTCAGCTGTTATTGGATGTGGATGGAAGCTCTATGGGAACACGAATTTCACATTTGTCAAAAATCCTAACCGTTTCACACGGATGGACTCTATGGGAAGAGGGTACTAAATCCTTCACAATATCTTTAACTTAAGGTAGGACTTACCTGACTTTAATCACTTGGCACAAATTGTATGTTAATTAGCTACGCAAAAACCTCCTTCTCTCAGAAAACCTCGAAAAGAATGCGAATGCACCAAGTCTTCTTCTTACCCCTTTGCCCGGATTTTTTTGTTTGCTCCTATACCATTTTTAAAGCGGTATATATCCGACTATATAAGTTTTATTTGTTCAGTAGAAACACAATTTCTTAAAGCTGTTAATAGTATAATATTTAAATAAATATTAATGGACCATTTTAAAAAAATTAAAATTTAAAATTAACTTAAATAACAAATATAATTAGTTAAATGTACTTTTTTAAGTAAATTCCAAATACCTTCTTTTGTAATTTAAGTTTATAAAACGAAAAAAAATTTTATTTTCGAAATACAATAATGCTCCTAAAATGTAAGGGCATACACATGTCGCTGTATCACACAAATTTTACCGGCCAAATTTTAGTTGCTAACTGAACATACTTGTAAAGCGCAAAAGAGAATAACGGACCGGCCGAAATTTTATCTCTGCTAGCGTCGAGAGCAGACAGATTATAAGACAACGAAAGAGAGCGCAATATATAAATATCGGCACCTTGTCTTGCACGTCGACGCTGCGCCGACTGCTCTGCTGACGTCGACAGCGGCCGAGCGTTTGGCCTAATGAATTGTCACCGAAATGTGATGCCAGAACTGAAGGGCAATCTGTGGATTTTTTAAAAAAGTAGTAGTAGTCTGATATTTTCAATGTATTGTGTGTGTACAGTAGGGCGGTCCACATTTGTATAGAAATTTTTAAGGTCCTACTCCCACCCGCCTATACGGTGAGCATTGAGCATTAATTTCAACAAGGAATATATGAAGCTACTATATTTCATCGCTATAGCTTGAAAACTGAGAGACTAGTTGGCATAGAAACGGACAGACATACCGACGGACAAAACATCTGACTGAAATTATAATACCCTTGCAAGGGTATAAAAAGTCACACAACGCACCTTTGTAAAATCCATCGTAGCTAAAGAAGTAGAGGTCGCCCAACATGGTGATTTTACACTGTAAAGCGAAGCATAGCAGTTTAGCCGGGGTGTTTTTTCACCGCGGTACTCAGATAAGCTAAGGAAATACCAAAAACTAGCAGATTTAGCGAGTGATTTCCGATGACCGCCTTTAGCTTCGGCGAAAAGAAAAACAATGCTGATCTGAGTACTAGGCTTCACAAAAGAAAGAATTTTTACTAAAATGTAGAGTCCATCCGTGCGAAACATCCACCATCCGATAACAGCTGACTTGAAGAGCAGTTGCTCATATCAACATAAACGGGATTTTAACCTGGCAAAACCGCCGTAAAACTTGGCTGTCCTAATCTTATTGTAGTTCAAAGATAGTTGAGTATTTCGACTATAAGATACTCAGCTAAAGAAAGTGCGACAAGATGGAGATAAGCAGTCGCCCGCGCCATCTAGTGACTGTTTCAATTTTTGGTCATAACTTTTTAATGGATTGTCCGATTTACAAAAATTTTCGAATTAAATTAATATACACAACAAAACGGCATTTACACTCTAACAAAATTTGTAAAGTTGTGGCCGCTAAGCCTTTTTTAAAGTCCTCTAAGGCGATTGTGTGCGTTAAAGTGGGCGTAGCGCTCGGCTGAATCAAGCTTGGGCTTCGTAGGAAGCCCAAGAATATGTGTGTTTAATCCTAACTTTCTAGCTTTTGTAGTTTCCGAGATCTCGGCGTTCATATAGACGGACAGACGGACATGGCTAGATCGACTCGGATAGTGATCCAGATCAAGAATATATATACTTTATAGGGTCGGAAGCACCAGCCAACCAAGCTACGCAGGTAAAAATTGTCACCTGGCGATAACTTTTTTTTTTTTTTTTTTTTGTATTCCTTTATTAACAACAACAATGATTATATAAACTAGCAATATTGACTATGCGTGATTAGGGGCGACTTCGCACGGTACCGCCGCAAGGCATTGCTTCGCGCGAAAAATGGCCACCTAACCCGCTGCTCCTCTCCTTTCCCTCTCCAGCGATCGCAGCGTCCGCAGAACGCTTGCTGCGAATGCTGCTGCTGCCTCCCACGTCCTTTGGTTCCCTATCATCAGGGGAACGAGGGTTTCAGGTTGGACTCTTGCCCCGGCTATCTCCTCCAGCACTTGGCGCTCGTGGTTGAACCGGTGGCACTCAAACAGGACGTGCTGAGCGTCCTCCGCAATCCCGCTACCGCACTCCGGGCACCCATCCTCCGTCTCGTGTCCGTACTGCTTTAGGTAGCTCCGGAAGCAGCCGTGCCCGCTTAGCGCCTGCGTTAGGTAGTAGTCCACCTGGCCATGCTTGCGATTTACCCACGCCTCAATGCAGGGGATGAGCCTGTGGGTCCACCGTCCATTGCTCGAGATATCCCATGCTTTCTGCCAGTTTCTGACGCTCTGCATTCTGGAGCGGGCCCTGGCCTCGGCTTTGGCCCTCGGATCATCCTGGATGAGACTCAGGGTGGTGCGGATATCCTTGGATTCCCGTACGAGTTCTCCCAGCGGGACTTGGCCAGCGATGACTAGAACCGCATCGTCAGAGATGGTTCTAAAGGCGCACGATATTCTGATAGCGCACAGACGATATGTCGAGTTGACCTCTCGCATGTAGCTATCCTTAGCCGTGGCCTCCGCCCACACCGGTGCCGCGTACAGCAATTGCGACTTGACCACGCTCGCGAGGAGTATCCTCTTGTCCTGTTTCGGCCCTCTCGTGTTCAGCAGGATCCTGCAGAGCGATCTTGTCGTCTCCCTCGCTTTCTTGTTCGCGTACTCGAGGTGCTCGCGGAACGACAGGCGTGTGTCTAGCATTACTCCCAGATACTTCAGGGCACGCTGCGACTGAATTGTGGTCCCACCGACCAGGATCTCCGCCGTCTCCACCACTCTCCTGCTCGTGATTAGGACAGCCTCCGTTTTCTGTGCTGCCAGTTCCAAGCCCGCCACAGAAAGCCACGCCTCCACCGCTTTGATCGCCCTGTTGGCAGTCGCGACTACAGTTGGCACATGCTTGGAAACCACTACCAGCACCACGTCATCGGCGAAGCCGACTATGCTGGTGTTGCTTGGCATTGGGAGCTTCAGGACACCGTCGTACATAGTGTTCCACAGCAAAGGCCCGAGCACCGAACCCTGTGGGACTCCGGCAGTGACCTCGTAGATCCTTGGTCCGGATGAGGTGTCGACGGACAGCTGCCTTTTGCTGAGGTAGCTGTGGACTACGTTCAGCAAGTACCCGGGGATATTGAAGGACCTTAGTGACTCCAGCGTCCTTCCCCAATCCGCCGTGTTAAACGCATTCCGGATGTCGAGGGTCACTAAAAGGCAATACTCCTTCGTCCCTCCCTTCCATCTTGCACCTGCGATGGCTTCAGCGGCAATCTTGGTTACTTTCCCGATCGCATCCAGGGTTGATCTTCCCTTTCGGAACCCATATTGGTTGGGGGAAAGTCCTCCTGCGCTCTCAAGGGCGGCGTTCAGCCTTGCTGCTATGACCCTCTCGAAGACCTTCCCGATGGTGTCCAACAGACAGATGGGCCTGTACGACGAGGGTTCTCCCGCTGGCTTGCCCGGCTTCGAGAGTAGCAGAAGTTTTTGGCGCTTCCACCGGTCGGGAAAGGTCCCTTCCACTAGGCACTTGTTGAACAAATCTGCTACCGCCTTCGTCTGAAGAGAGAGCAGGGCCTTGACTGCTCCATTCGGGACTGAATCCGGTCCAGGTGCCTTTTTATTGGGTAGGACCCTAGCAGTCGCCAGGAGTTCAGCCTCCGTGACAGGACATATGGAGTCACTGATTCCACTAGTGCAGCGGGGAATGGAGTGCCTACGTCCCGCTGGAAAAAGCGCTTGTACGATGGCTTCTAGGGCCGACGGGTCTGATGGCGATCTATTGCCAGCACTCATACGCTTCACAGAATATATATACTTTATAGGGTCGGAAGCACCAGCCAACCAAGCTACGCAGGTAAAAATTGTCACCTGGCGATAACTATAATGAGCACTTCGTATTTCATTTTGCTGTGTCAACCGATAATTTTCGGCAAAATCAATTCGTAGAACCAGGCTTTAGATTACTTTTCGTTTGCTCAAAATATTTTTGCTCTTACAAAATGAAAGTTTGGCTTCCATATCAAGGAATAAATCTGATACGGTTGATGTTGTATTTGACAGGACAATCTGGTTATCTATTTTGCGCCATTGTTACCAGCTTACTTCCTCTTCCATTTTAGTGTAAGTTGAAAGAGGAATGAATTCGTCCATTAAGTCTGTAGGACACTTCTTGCAATTACTTGTCATACAATATTCATTCTGAATATCGCAGCAAACTGTTTTTTAAAATGTTTCAAAATCTCTTGGAAAATATGGAATAACTTTCGAGCAACTTTCCAAAAAAAACCAAAATTTGCATGATACATGCAAACACACATGTTGTGCCGCATTTTATTTGTTACCTGGACATGGCGAGGTCGCATTTAAAAAAAAGTGGAAAGTCCTATCTTTTCGTTCGAAAAGTATTTTTTGAATAGCTCAAAGCACTCAGAAATCGTCATTAACATGAAGCGCTTAGCCATTAAAACTCCGTCAACTATGATAGTCTTTTTTTCCAGCAGCTTGCACACTAATGTTATCATGCTCGTAAAAATTTTTTACGGCATTAATTACGCTTTCTGAAATATTTGTGCTATATTGTTTTTCGTTTTCATTTTCTTTAAGCATATCATATTTTTTTGCCAGGACTTTAAGGACTTTTTGCTTTCTGTGCGTATCTTTTGGCATCGCGTTTTCCACTTTTTTGACTGCTTCTCCCAACGTTTGTCTACATTCGTAGGGTGCGGTTTGTCTTAGTTGTGCGAGTTGTCTTTCTAATTTACTTTGCCGTAACATCCGTTGTCGTATACGATTGTATTTTCGATTTTCTTTTATTACATCCTTATTACTTTTAGCCAGCGCTTATCATGTCTTTATAGATTGGCGCATTCTTTCGTTATTTTTTAATTTATGGTTTTGTAGTTTCGTCTCATTATTTTCGGCATTAGTTCACACAGCTTTACAAAAAGTTATAACTTTCATTAATACAGTCAAAAAAAAAAAAAAACGTTTTTTATTTAGATTTAAGTTTCAGAGTCAAACCGTTGCTTACTTTAAATCAATTTTTTTTATTTAACTGGTTACGAAAAAGTGTGTTTGGACCCAAAGGGCCATGCGCATTGAGCAAAAACTTTAGATGCACTGACTATAAATGTTATTTTAGACTGTCGCACGCTACATTGAAATATACGGATAGGTAGATAAGAAATTTACTGTAAGTAGCTATCGCATTAATTCACATTTTTCTTATATTCTTTGAATACGAAGTTGCACAACAGCTGTTATAAAAATCACTGAAGATATTGGATTACAAATGGATAGTAGCAATATTACTTTATTGACGCTTTTAGATTTCAGTAAGGTTTTTGCACGGTAAACCACGAAATTCTTTTAACTAAACTAAGTCGTCTTTATATGTATTCAACCTCTGCAACCAGTTTTATGAAATCAAACTTATCTTAAAGATCACAGCTAGTAGCTACACAAGCCTCTAAATCATCTAATCGATTTTTTAACACAGATCATCTGGAAAAACTTTGCTTAATGGTCAACCATTAAAATATGAAGACCGAGCGAGCAACTTGGGGTTTACTATAAACTCCACTCTGTCCTAGAGTAATCACGTAAATTGTACGATTGGGAAAATGTATTGGATACTTAGACAACTTGACGACACGAAAACCTTTTTACCAATAAATTTAAAAATGGTCGTTGCGAAAACTAAGTTGACACCATTACTGTTTTATGGAGTCGAAGTCTTCGGAAATTGTGACGCTACTAGCCAGCACAAACTCCTTGTAGCTTTCAACAATGCACTATGGTCCGAGCGGCCGATTTTTTGGCATAAAGTCGAAATTTTTATGTTAATGTTTTGTATTTTTGATTTTAAATTCTTAAAGTTAATAGATAATACATATACAAACTTAAAAAAAAAAGCTTTAAAAGCTACACTAACGCTTTTTATGAGCTTTTAAAAGTAGACAATCGATCAGCTGCTTAGGACTATGCTTATTATGCTTATTTTTATAGTCTGGTGACGAGAAATCCCATAAAACAGAGTAATTCTCGTACAATTCAATTAATTTTATTGTTTTCTCGCGATCCCACATGTTGCCTTGCTTGCTGCAATATTGCGACTACTAGCAAACAGCACATGCAAACAAGCAAGCAACTGACGCAACCAAGATAACTGTAAAATAATGTATACAGACGACAAGCAAAAAATATGGCAGCAAACAAATTTTGCAAGTTTTTTGTTTGCAGCAAAATGGTTGCACTAGTGTTTATACGTGCAAATTTGATTGCAGCAATCAACTTGCTGCAAATTGTTTGCATCGTGTGTACTTAGCTTAAGAAATTGGCGCGAGAATATTTTCTTTATGTTTGTGCAAAAAAATAAAACTTTTCTGTCCGGACTAAATTATCGAAATGGACGATCAATGTTTTGTAATATTTAGTGTGTATAGTACATTTATGTGTAATCTTTGTCTTCGACCTGTGTTTAATGTCCAATTTATGTGTATTTTTATAGAAAATTAACAATTTTTCCCTGTGTTTCGTGGAATAAAACTAACGACCCAACGTCTGCCCACAAAAACTAAGTACGCCAGTTTGAACATATATATGTCGTTTTCCATCGCTAATTAACACCTTTTCCCGTTCGTCCCCCTTTTTACGCAATTCCACAATATTCAGGGACCTTCGTGTTTTTACATAGCGATCTCTTCAATGTTTGGCACAGCAACAATCGGAACATGTCATCGGTGTCTGATTGGATGCATAATAAAACAAGAGAGAACGCTATAGTCGGGTGCCCCGACTATCAGATACCCGTTACTCAGCTAAGGGAGTGCGAGGGAGATAGATATATAAAATCTTTGATCGGGCATATCTTTTTAACGAACGGTCCGATTTGAAAAATTTCGATAGGTATTGATAATCACAATAAAATTGCATTTTTACTTTTCCAAAATCTTTAATGGTTTGGGCGCCAGACACCTTTCAAAAAATGGTTTAGGGCGGTTGAGGGCGTTAGAGGGGGCGTGACACCATTTTGAAATAAACTTGCGCTGCGTAGGAACTCCAAGAATATGCATGCATAATGCCAATCCTCTAGCTTTTATAGTTTCCGAGATCTCAGCGTTCAGACAGACAGACGGACATGGCTAGTTCGACTCGGCTAGTGATCCTGATCAAGAATATATATACTTTATAGGGTCGGAAAAGCTTCCTTCTCCCTGTTACATACTTTTGCACGAATACAATATACCCTTTTACTCTACGAGTAACGGGTATAATTAGCGATTAACAATTGGAACATGAAATAAAATTAGAAATAAATAAACAATTAAAACATTTTGAAAACTAACAATTACATTAAATGAAAACTTTCAAACACCACAAAGACGTGGACGCCCAACATTATCTTATACAAACGCAGGGCCACGGTTAAAAAGGAAATTGGCATCTGAGCTTGCAAATGAAAAAGATTACAATACAAATCTTCTTATGCATGCTGCAGCAGTTTCAGCTAAGAAAGAATGTAATGCAAACGTGGCTTTGATTCTTAAAAAAACTATTACAACACCTGAAAGCACCACGGAATTAAGAAAGGAAATTCAAACGCAAAAACCGACTTATAAATGAAGACATACCCATGGTACCCAATGTCACCTACGATTTACAAAGTATTGGTCCACGGTTTTCAAATAAATAATTTGACGCTGGTACCTCTAGGATGCTTAGGCGAAAATGCTTCAGAAGTAAGAAATAAAATCTACAAAAAAGACAGACTCTCACACGCAAAAAAAATAGTCGAATCAATACTATGACTGACATTTTTCACAGGGCAGATTCCTCGGATCCACTACTATCAAGTGTCTGCTTAAAGAAAAGAGAACGACAAAACACCAAAAAACCTCTTCCCAAAGAAGTATTAAATCTTCTGGAGTTGCCGTCTTCCGAAAACAAAAACATATTTAAAAAAGAGTTGGACGTGGAATCTGAATCTGATTCGGATGAGGACCTTAACGATGGATGCTCTGTAGTACTAGACGAAGAAAAAGGTGATACTTAAATCAAAAAACAATATTTTAAAATAATGTATATTTCTTTTATGTAAGATATTTAAGTCTCTTCCTAAAAAAAATGTAACTAAATAGTTTGAATTCAGAGGCATGCTAATAGAACTACAAATTTGTTTGTATGGGAGGCAAGAGAGGGCGTGGTTGCACAGACTTCAAAATTTGTTTGTATGCTATTCGGTAAAAAAAAAAACAAAATGTGAAAAGTTTGAAGTCAGTAACTCAATTTTTAGAATTTGTTCCAAAAAAATCGACTTTTGGACCATAGTGCAATGTAGCGAGATATATATTTAATAGCAAGCGCACAGATCCTTATACAATTTTAAGGTGTCATTTTCGAGGAACACACTAGAATGCTGGAGTATTTAAACTTTGCCCTGGAAGACTTGGAGGAGAATGAGCTCATACACTCGGTGTATGGGTTCCACTATAAGCTTTGTCCCTGGAGTGATCATGACGCCAGTGCTGGACCAAACATTTGTCTCTGTCATACATTACCGTTCTTTATGGATGAAGCATTAAATTTAATGTTAAATAAATAATCTATAAAGATTATAAAATGAAAGACCGATTTTTAAGGGGATACGACTACAGCCCAAACCGTAAGAGCTAGAACAGCCAAATTTTTGCACAGTATTCTATTGGGGATCTAAACGCCCACTAAGATCCGACATGTCCCCCCAATCAGCTCCAACATTAATATTTCGAAGCTCTAAATTTGGTCTATTTAATTGCTTAACTTCTAAAGTGGTTGGAATTTTGAAATTTGGAATATGCCGAATTTAAGGTATTGAAAAGGCCTAATTAGATTTCTAAAAGAAATTTCGATATCCCCCATAATTTGGGGGCTACATTTAAAGTTAACTTTTAGATTTAAAAAATCCAAACCGCTGCTCCGATCAAGATGATTTTTTGATCATTAGTTATTCTATGTCCCAAATGCTTAAGTTTAATTTTTCAAGTTTTTAAAATTTTTTTTAGTATTTTTAAAGAATTTATTTAGATTTTCTAAGTTATTGCGTCTCATTTTGCGGGAGCCTGCCGAGAGAGCGAAAACCAGAGAGCGGATGCCAAGAGCGACGGCCGAGAGAGCAAGATCCAAGAAAACTGATGATGGGGAGGGGGGAAGTGCTGTGTGAAAAGGGGAGGGGAAAGGGGCATTTTAAGTTAAAATTTGTTTTGGATTTTAAAATCGTATACTGCTGCTCCGATCAATATGATTTTCGATCAATAGTCAGTTCTGTGGATCAAATGCTTAGGTTTTTTTTTTCAAAAAGTATTTTTCATTTTGTTGCAGAAGTAAGAGCCCTATTTAATTTCGGTCATGGAAGAAAACATACAAACTTACTACATATTTTGTAAGCAAAGGCAAAATCTTAAGATTCGAATTTCTGAACAAGTACGGAAGTTTGATCTGTAAGCAAACAAATTCGTTACTTCTTCAGATATGTAGGCATGTAGGTATATTGGGATATGTTTTGATTTGTATTGTGTGTGTGTAAACGATAAAATGATTACCTTTCTTTCAGCCAATGCTAAATCTTTCTAAGTTATTTGTAAAGTTTAAAACTAATAATTATCGTTCATATGCGGAACCTGGAAAAATAAGTTACTTCGCTACTTTTGCATGGGATGGCAATCTTTGCGTGTTTGTACACAAGTTTTCATTACATTCAAAACTTGAAAATTTGAAACAATTTCCAATTTACAAACAAATATATTTGTGCGCTCAATAAAATTGCATTGATAACATTGTAACTGAAAGCAAGTACAACGATTCGCGACTTTCACATGGATCACATTCATTTATTATATGTTTTTAATTTTTATTGATTCGACAAGGATGAGATCGCAAGTTAGAAGTAGGCTATACTAAAAAATACACTTGCTCTTCTTTGCCACAATTCGTTTTATGAAAGTGAGAAGGATATAATGATAATAAGCGTTAGGACAGTAGCAAGTGTAAAAAATGGGGTCGATCGAGCGCACAATGAACTCTCTGAGAGAGAGCTTGCCTAAAGAGAGAAAGAAACAAGCATAAGATTGACCGTGGTGTGGCAAGAGGAGGTAGGGTTTAAATTCACAATTATGATTTCAATTTTGGTTTAAAAAACTCTTTTTAGTACACATTTTGATAATTTTTTTGAGATCATTTTTAACCCAGAAACTTGGAAGTTTTACCGTAATCGTATATCCCCCATATTACGACCTATTTGAGCAAAAATTTAAATTATATGACCCCCTCCATAAATTTTAAGTGCGCCTATGTGCTAATCACAAGCCAAAAAAGGGTTCTTTCTTTTTCTAACAAATCATGAAAAAAAGGGTTCTTTCTTTTTCTAACACATCATGAAAAAAAGGGTTCTTTCTTTTTCTAACACATCATGAAATGTTAAGATTGGCTATCTGAGCGCTCCATTTTAACAGTGAAAAATGAAAGAGCAACCGGTACCAATAAATTATTGCTAAACTAATTTTTAGAAGTCTCTTATAAATCGGTCGACTCTGTCCCTGTTGAATTTTTAATTTCTTTGAATCGAGCAGGGATTTTGCAGCATAATCTGTCTCTTAAGATTGGAGCACCCGAAATGTTATTGCGAAATTTAGGTCCCCTAAAGTTATGCAATGGGACACGATTGCAGATAAAAGGTCTTCATTAGAATGTAATCGAAGCAACTTTATTTACGGGATCCGCGAAGAGGAAAACAGGATCCTATTAATACCGTCCGGTCTGCCGTTTCAGTTTAAGAGGCTACAATTCCCTCTAAAAGTTTGCTTTGCAATAACTATAAATTAATCGCAGGGGCAGACTTGGAAGCTGGCTGGACTAGATCTTAGAGAAGATTGATTTTCTCATTAGCTCTGCCAGTAGCTTTATTCTCGATCCTTAAGGATCTTCTAAAAATGTTGTTTACACAGAAGTTTTAAAGTAATCATATTAAAAACAAAAGAGAACGCTATAGTCGGGTGCCCCGACTATCAGATACCCGTTACTCAGCTAAGGGAGTGCGAGGGAGATAGATATATAAAATCTTTGATCGGGCATAACTTTTTAACGAATGGTCCGATTTGAAAAATTTCTTCTACATTTCGATAATCACAATAAAACTGCATTTTTACTTTTCCAAAATCTTTAATGGTGTGGGCGCCAGACACCTTTCAAAAAATGGTTTAGGGCGGTTGAGGGCGTTAGAGGGGGCGTGGCACCATTTTGAAATAAACTTGCGCTGCGTAGGAACTCCAAGAATATGCATGCAAAATGCCAATCCTCTAGCTTTTACAGTTTCCGAGATCTCAGCGTTCATACAGACGGACAGACAGACGGACAGACGGACATGGCTAGTTCAACTCGGGTAGTGATCCTGATCAAGAATATATATACTTGATAGGGTCGGAAAAGCTCCCTTCTCCCTGTTATATACTTTTCCACGAATACAATATACCCTTTTACTCTACGAGTAACGGGTATTAAAACGCGCCAATTTTTCTGGAAATAAGAAAGTCCTGACAACCGTACTCCAAACTAATTTTAAGCGAACGAAGTCGCTTCGGGTATAGCTAGTCGATCATATGCGGAATCTGGGTATTTTCCCAGTTAAGTTACTTCGCTACTTTTGTATGGGATGCCAATCTTTGCGTGTGTGAACAAATGTTTTTATTTCATTTAAAAATTCAATTTACAAACAGATATATTTGTGCGCAAATTAAAATTGCATTAATAAAACTGTCACTGTTAAAAAGTATACAAATTCACGACTTTTACTTGGATTAAATTCATTTTTTATAAAACTGAATTTATTATTTGACTAATTCATTGATTCATTGATTAGACTAATTGAAATCGCAAGTATTAAAAGAAGGCTATACAAAAAAAAATACACTTGCTTTTCTTTGCCACAACTCAATTTTTCTTGAAGGCAGGCGCCGTTTTCCCGCGGTTTTCAACTCCGTTTTAATTTTTAAAGGAGTAGCATTGCTGTGATTAGTTATTTTCGAGTTTTAACAAAAGTTCTTTAATTAAGAATACATTTTTAGGTAAGTAATTTTTAGTGTATTGTCTTAACTTAATTACAGTAGCTTGTAATTTTTATATTATTCTTTATTTTTAATATTTTTAGTTCAAGCTGATGCTACACAGTTCTTATAAAATATCTTTTCAGATGAAATCATTTTGTCCTACAGCCCAGAAGAATGTTATTCTTGTACTGCTAAGTAAGTTTTTATCATTCATAACATAAAAACAAATATTTTGGAAATTCAAATCTCATTAATCAGGTGGAACCTATAGAGCCTCCGGAGAGAGTGCGGAAATGCTTGAATAATCTGCATGCGCGAAAAGGCGGCTCAACAAGACTCCGGAATCTGAGAACCTGCCGAAGACCCCTACAAGTCACCATAGTTTGTAAAAATGTATTAATTTAATGTAATAATAAACCCTTTGATAAAAGCAATGAAATTCAACATATTTTCAATAAAAATGGGGGATGAATTTAAGAGATAATTAGGCGCTGAATAAATTTGGTGATAAATTAGGCGATGAAAAATGGTGATGAACAGGTGCTAAATCAGCGCCAGTTTCTGGCAGTGATGAGCCCCTAGGACATGCCCATGTTATAATCATCGCTATTTTTCATACAAATTCACTAGTGATTGAGCGCTTAGTGCTCAATTTTTGACAGTGATTCACTGCTAAAAAGGTGATGAATGGAACTGCAGGGATACATACATCCACATCTTTCGATGTTTGTGTTTGTGTTTGTGCCTGCGTCGCCGCTACGCAAATCGCTGTAACTTAAGGACAAGGATATGAAGGAAACTAATAAACCGCTAGCAAGGGCGAGAAGTTTAGTTTTATTTTGGATGCCTGAGCAGCAAGTGAATGCTATTGTGAAGCGCAAACATTTTAAAATTTTTCTGTGCCTAAAGTTAATTTAAATTCTTACACGTATGTTATTTTTTCTATTTCCAATATACAAGTTTTGTATAGACGCTAATCAAATTCTTGAGAAGCGGAGTCAAAGCTGACTTTCATTATTAAATTAGTTAGTTATCCATTTCCTTACAATATATGGACACTTTTCACGTTAATATTTAACGTTGATCAGTGAAGTCAATTTTGATTTTAAATATAAGCAAGCTGTGCTTGAACGCTATTAACGTTTCTTTTTAACATTGATTAGCGAGTTACTGTTGGCTTTTTTAAGTTGGCATAACTAAATCGATTTTTTTAAACTTCTTTAATTGAAGTTGACAATAAAAACTTGGGTAAAAAATTAATTTGATCTTTGACCTTTAATACAAATTTAAAGTTTTAAAATGTCAATTGTGAACCTAACTATGGTGAGGTGGTGCCCCATATGGTGGTTAAAATAATTGGCGATGGTGCTTGCCTGTTTAGAACAGCGTTCGGCAGCATCCTATTAAGTGAGCATAGGGAATTATTCTGCTCACCCTCTGCCCACACGTATACTGTAAAACTGCGGTCTGCACACGCACACTGTTGAGCTGCCCCGTGCAATTTACTCACACAAATATAAAACAAAATGTCATTGTATGTGTGTGCCGACCGCTGGTTTAGAACCATTTCATATCATTTAAAAGGCTCACAGCTTTTCTCTGGACTGATTCGCCAGGAAATTGTGGCTCACGTAACTAACAATTGGGATTTTTTTCAAGTGCACGCACTAAACTCTAATGGACTTAATTTCCTAAATTCTGCAGAATATGAAGACGAAATGATGAAGTCCCGTACTTACGGAACAGCGTGTGAGCTTCAAGCAGCTGCTAATGTATATTCAGTTTGCTTTCATGTTTTTCGAAATGGAAATTTTCATAGCGGTTATGGTTCAGAAGATAACCCTGTTAAATTATTGAAATTTTCTGGTGATCTTGAAAATGGACATTTCGATGTACTTCTTTTGTATGAATCATCACCGGTAACAGATTCACCGTCACAAATATTAGTTGAGGCTAGCACAAAAAAAAGCTCCCAAAAGGAGAGCTCGATTTTCTGATAGAACTAAGTCCAACCAAATAAAGGGTGCTAAAAAAAATTCAGGATTGGTCATACAGAACAAATCAAAGTTACAAATAAGGAATATTATAGCCTAATCCTAGGCGGTCATCCCAAGCATGCCCACTTCTTAGATCGTTTACGAAAATACAATTCATTATTTCAAATGACTTCATTTGGCTGTTATAAATTTTATGAAAAAGGTTTCATGCCAACTTTTAAGGTTCAGGGTCAGGTATATCACCTAATTGGCTACAAAGAAAAAAGAAGCACAGTTTCTTCAAATATATTTTGTTGGTGAGGATAAAAAGGAAACAGAACTGAGATGTAAAAATGCGTCTGATGTGAATCGTGATTTGGTACAAACATTACAATCTATGTTGCATAAAATTAATCCGTTCGTTAAAGATTTAAAATCAACTATTGAGAAAGTTCCTGCAAACACTACTGACTACAAAATTATAATTCATGCTGATCGCACACCATCCGGATCTCACAAAGGTTGCTATAATGCACCGCGAACAAGTGAAGTAGCTTTACTTATTGTTGGTCAGCAGTTCAAGCAGAGAGATATTATTCTTGAAAGTCATAATTCAAAATTACAACAAATTAATGAATTACACCGTTAGGTATCCGCTTCTCTTTCCACATGGAGAGAATGGATATTCAATTGATATACCGCAAGCAGATCCTCTATCAAAAAAACCAGAAAACCGTATCGGCACTAAATTTTTATAGTTACCGAATAATGATTCGAGAGGGTGAAGATAATCATTAAAATTATTCCAAAGCTCTTTTTAGTCAGTTTTTAGTCGATATGTATGCCAAAATGGAAGCAGAACGGCTTAATTTTATTCGAAACAATCAGGAAAAACGTAGGGCTGAAAGCTATATACACCTTAAAGACGCTATAGGTAGACAAGATGTAAATCCAGCTTAGCTGGGCCAAATGGTTATTTTACCATCTTCTTTCACGAGTTCTGCACGTTATATGCATGAGAAAACTCAAGATGCTATGACATATGTCTGGCACTATGGCCGTCCTGATTTATTTATGACATTTACTTGCAATCCTAAGTGAAAAGACATTACAGAGTCATTATTACCCGGTCAGATGGCCTATGACCGCCATGATATAATAGCACGAGCACTAAAGGATCTTTTAGTTAAGGCCGAATTGTTTGGAGAAGTTTAATGTTTCATGTACACTGTAGAATGGCAAAAACGTGGGCTGCCACATTTCCATATACTACTTTGGCTTAAAAATCGAATTTATGCTGATCAAATAGACGATACAATATGTGCAGAAATTCCAGACCCACAGAAAGATCCCGTGCTACATAATATTGTTAAGTCCAATATGATTCATGGACCTTGCGGAATGTTAAACCGTACTTCACCGTGCATGAAAGATGGCAAATGTTCAAAAAAATTTCCCCGTCAGCTTTCAAAGGAAACAGTAACAGGAATTGATAGTTATCCTCTGTATCGAAGAAGGGCTTCAGATGATGGTGGCTTTACTGTAGAAAAAATGGTAATATTTTAGACAATCGCTGGGTTGTGCCATATAATTCGGTACTATTACGTCCCTTCTGTTCTGGAGTGGTGACACATGACAAATTCATTAGGCCAAACGAACGGCCGCTGCCGACGTCAGCAGAGAAGTCGGCGCAGCGTAGAAGACTGCGGACGAAATCTATAGTGCAAGAAAGGGAAGCCGATATTCATATAGTGCTCTCTCTTTTTCTGTCTTATAATCTGCCTGCACTCGGCGGTAGCACAGACAAATTTCGGCCAAATTTCCGTCATTCTCTTTTGCGCTTAACCGTTATGTTCAATTTGGCCGGAATAATTTTCGTGACGCAGCGACATATGATCATTATTATATTTTGAAATAAAAAAATTAATTTCCTGTTATAAACTTAAATTGTTTATTCATAAAATTTGAATTTACTTAAACAACACATTTACCTAATTCAATTTTTTATTTAACTTGGTGTTATAAGTTCATTTTTTAGTTTAAAAAAAATGGTCGATTAATATTTATTTAAATATTATAACAGTAACTGTTTTAAGAAATTGCGTTTTTACTAAACAAATACAAATTATTAAGTCGGATATATACCGCTTTAGAAAGGGTATAAGAGCATTGGCACGCGCCAACAGCGAAGATGAAACAAAAGAAATCGGGTAAAGGGGTGAGAAGAAGACTTGGTGCATCGCATTATTTTCCAAGGTTTTCTGAGAGAAGGAGTGTTTTGCGTGGTTAATTAAATATATTAAATATTAATTTGGCAGTGGCAAACCCAGCATTGTATGTAAAGGATGAAGCGGACAACACATTTGAATTCTACTTGTATAATTCTGACCATTTGTGGTTTTACTTATGTATATAATTTATATTAGGTGTAGTGTATAGTAAAATAGTAAATATCTTCCATACAAAATTAAAAAAAAAACTGAATAATTATTTTGGTTTACCGTTTGTCAACAATAATAAAAATTAAAAAAAAAAATTTTAAAAAAACAGAACAAAAAATAAAAAAGAATAAAAAAAATGTTGGCGCTGGGACTCGAACCGGCGTCGTTTCGATTTCTAACCAAACGCTTTACCTATCTGCGCCACGAGTACAGCCGCCCGACCGCTGACAAGTTTTGACATTGAATATTTTGGTGCGTCAAAGCATGTGAAAACAAATATTTCTATATTTTAGAAAAACATTCTACTTTTTAGAAAACATTTCTATTACTTAGGGTTAGTTTCATTTTAGGGTTAGGCCACTCATTTTTAGAAAAGGAGTTGCCGAATATTTTATTATTTTGATTAATCTTTCTATTTTTTAGAAAATAATTTCTAATTTTAAGGGCATTTTTTCTTGGTTTTAGGGTGATTTTAGTTCATGGTAACCTTTTCCTAAATTCAAGAAAAAGTTCCTAGATTTAAGAAAAACTTTCTAGATTTTAGAAAAATTTCCTTAGATTTAGAAATATTTTTCTTGTATTTAGAAAAAAGAAATTTTAATGGCGATTTTCTAAAATTTAGGGTACAAATTATTTTGAGTGTAGCAGGGTGTGTAGCCCGCAGCTTCGCCTGCGGAAACTAAAATTGAAAATGAAGCTACTTATTTTAAATTTAAAAAATGACTAATTTTCAGCCTATAAACCGAGAAAAGATTTTATTAGAACTTTTTTCCTTTATTTCGGTAAAAAGAAAAGTATTAAGTCCTATGCAAACACTTAAGGAAAATACAAAAACTTGAAAAAAACCATTATGTGTTTTTTTTAAATCTTTCTTAAGGAATATTTAAACTTAATTTCTTTAAAAAAATGAAAACAAATTGCTTAGAGATATACATAGCTCTCAAACAACAAATATGATAATTTTGGTTAAGATTTACGATTTAAGATTTTCGCAGTTGAAAAAATTATTGTCTCCAATTCTAATTTTAATAAATTGAAGCAATACTATTGCCCTTAAGTGGACGGACACTCATATTATAAGTCTAAGAACATTTTTGAAAGGAATGAAAATTTTAGGCTGGATTTTATTTTATCGGTCCTTCAAAACAAATCCTGTTGATCTTGGCCTTGCTACCTCCTTCTACCTTTTCGCCTTTGTTAATTGTCCCTGTATTTTTGTTTATCAAGGACTAAATTTTAAAACTATTTAAACCGAGTTCCGTTTACTTCTTTTAAAGATGTTACTTCTTGATAATTAATTAATTACCTAAGAATGAAGCCAAGGTAATTTATGCACATAGGCAACGAAAATGTAAATAATTACCAAATACTCTTGGCTTCGTACAATGTTTCATGTACACTGTAGAATGGCAAAAACGTGTGCTGCCACATTTCCATATACTACTTTGGCTTAAAAATCGAATTTATGCTGATCAAATAGACGATACAATATGTGCAGAAATTCCAGACCCACAGAAAGATCCCGTGCTACATAATATTGTTAAGTCCAATATGATTCATGGACCTTGCGGAATGTTAAACCGTACTTCACCGAGCATGAAAGATGGCAAATGTTCAAAAAAATTTCCCCGTCAGCTTTCAAAGGAAACAGTAACAGGAATTGATAGTTATCCTCTGTATCGAAGAAGGGCTTCAGATGATGGTGGCTTTACTGTAGAAAAAATGGTAATATTTTAGACAATCGCTGGGTTGTGCCATATAATTCGGTACTATTACGTCCCTTCTGTTCTGGAGTGGTGACACATGACAAATTCATTAGGCCAAACGAACGGCCGCTGCCGACGTCAGCAGAGAAGTCGGCGCAGCGTAGAAGACTGCGGACGAAATCTATAGTGCAAGAAAGGGAAGCCGATATTCATATAGTGCTCTCTCTTTTTCTGTCTTATAATCTGCCTGCACTCGGCGGTAGCACAGACAAATTTCGGCCAAATTTCCGTCATTCTCTTTTGCGCTTAACCGTTATGTTCAATTTGGCCGGAATAATTTTCGTGACGCAGCGACATATGATCATTATTATATTTTGAAATAAAAAAATTAATTTCCTGTTATAAACTTAAATTGTTTATTCATAAAATTTGAATTTACTTAAACAACACATTTACCTAATTCAATTTTTTATTTAACTTGGTGTTATAAGTTCATTTTTTAGTTTAAAAAAAATGGTCCATTAATATTTATTTAAATATTATAACAGTAACTGTTTTAAGAAATTGCGTTTTTACTAAACAAATACAAATTATTAAGTCGGATATATACCGCTTTAGAAAGGGTATAAGAGCATTGGCACGCGCCAACAGCGAAGATGAAACAAAAGAAATCGGGTAAAGGGGTGAGAAGAAGACTTGGTGCATCGCATTATTTTTACTCTACGAGTAACGGGTATAAACATGGTGCGTCGGTGATCGAACTCGGTCCTTTTTGTTTGGAGACAGAAGCTCTACAGGATATCTTCTGAAGTCAGCCAATGAACTTATGTCTTATCAGTGATAAGTTATCACTGGTGTAGCAATCTAAATTATTTAAAAATTAGATTTGGTCGTCGATTTTTTTCAGTGGCAGGCTGGTTTTATAGGCAAAGACCCCTGGGAATATTATTTGTTTCTGATCATCTTACAATAAACCGTTCGTATACCAATATATGGATGCAGCGATGTAATATTATTTGTAATTATTAGGACTTTAAAACAACAGACTATGTTAAAGGGCTTGAAACATTAAAAATTCCATTTTAAAAATTCCTACTGAGGTGTAAAGATGCCTTAAAGGGCAATGACTATAGCATATTAATTTATATCACACTAAACACCAGAATTTATAGCAGAATTTATCAGAAATCCAAAATGTATTAGAAATGTGAACAGTTTAACATTACTGTTTGACATATAAGCTGTGTTAAAAACACCTCATCTGCTAAAATCACATTGTATAAAACACACGTCGTGTTAATAACACATCGCACAGTGGCGCCTTGGGCTAAAAAATCAATCAAATTTTCGAATTTACATTATTTTGTATACCCTTGCAGAGGGTATTATAATTTCAGTCAAAGGTTTGCAACGCAGTGAATGAGAATTTTCCGAGCACATAAAGTATATATATTCTTAATCAGCACCAAAAGCCAAGTTCATCTATCCATGTCCGTCTGTCCGTTTCAATGCGAACTAGTCTCTCAGCTTTAAAGCTATCGCGATTAAACTTTCCCAAAAGTCTTCTTCCTATTGCAGGTAGTACATATGTGGGAACGACCGGATCGGATTTGATTTTTTACAATTTAAACCAGGGCTGTGAATCCATAATATTTTGGCATGGGTTCGGTTCGGGGTTCAAACCTAATCGACAGATAAGGTTCCGGTTTACGAACCGGTTCATTGATGAGCCGGAGCAGGGTTCCGGTTCGAACCAGGGTTAAAAAAATAGATTTTTTTTGTTACATTCACATAATCAATTATAGATGTTAAATATGTTTTTTTTAACCTTCCGCATAGAAAATCGTTTATAGCATTACTGGAAATACCCTATTATTAGTATACTAGCATGAATTTAATTATGTAATTTGAATGTGGGCATAGGGAAGAAGGGGGCACGAATGGTAAGAAAAGTTTGGTTAGACATAGCAGCTTCAAGTAACGAGCCATCGGAATGAGACTGGTATCATCCTTCCCTGCGTTACAAACTTCTGACTGAAATTATAATACCCTCTGCAAGGGTATAAATATAGTGGTCAGTTAAGCACCGAAAGACATATATGAGCCCGAGAGCTGACGATAGCTAAATCCAGAAGTGAGTCAGTTGGCTAGAGCAAGGAGAAATGAGTACCTAAATGGGAACACTTAAGTACGAAAAAAGAACCCAGAAGAAAAAATAAAAGCACTAGCAACTGTATAAAATAACTAAAACTACATGGAGAAGTCAGTCAGATTCTCATATACGGCCGGCAATAATACCAATTGAGCACCAAGAACAAACTAATCCCTTCGACGGGAAGTTCAAAATAGTGAACATCTATATTTGTTTCGCGTTTCGCGAAGATTCAGATTAAGGATCAAAAATGAGATCCAAATGGGATCCAGTGCCCAAAGCGGAAGGCAACACTGCCAACGTTATTAACAATATCAAAGTGGTAGATCACAAGGACGAAATTGTGAAAATATTTAACATCTTGTGTCTAATCGCCGTGTTACTGGTGCTGAAAAAAAATGGGTTTGTTGATAAATTTGTACTTTGCCGGTTTGTAAGTACGCCTCTGCCCCTCACACCTGTCTTAAACGCCCATTTTAAAGGTAGAACAATTATCTTTTATATGCCGTTTACATCATTCGATTGTCTTTCTTGGTTCAAATGATATGATTTATTACCAAAAAAAAATTCAAAAAGTGCCACTGTGCGTCGGCACCAGAAGGGCAGCGGTGGCGCGAGTTCAAAAAGGACGCATGGCCCGAAGGAGTCGCGGAGGTGCAGGTGGTAAGAGAGGCAGGCATCTTGCGAGGCAGGCGCAGCGTACTCGTTATTGCTGCAACGAGGACGACCGGCGCCGTAGATACTCACGGAGTTGAAAGCGTCGAGGGAGTAACAATGGAGCAACGAGGGAGCGCCAAGGGAATCGACAGGATCATCGCGAAGACTCAAAGGCTAGAATACACTAGGAAACGCCAGAGAGTAGCAACTAGTTTTTTAAATTTCCATAAGTAAGCGGGAAATGTGAGGAGTTGAATAATTCCCCACAAATAGAAACAGCAATAACGACGGATAGCCGGTCGCTTACCAGTTACGCGGCGAATAAGCGTAGTAACAGTAACATGAAAAGACGCAGGATGCTATGACGTATGTTGGACACTATGGTCTCCCTGATCTCTTTATAACATTTACGTGCAATCCTAAATGGGATGGTATAACCAAAGCGTTATATTCGGGTCAAAAACCTCATGATCGCCATGACATTATTGCTCGAATTTTCCATTTAAAGGTAAAAATATTAATGTTTTTATTGGATAAAGGCAATTTATTTGGTGAAGTCCAGTGCTTCATGTATTCAATAGAGTGGCCTGCCACTTGAACACAAAAAAAAAAATCTCATATTATGCATGAGCAAATCGATTCTAACAGAAGTGCTGAAATTCCCGATCCTGATAAGGATCCTTTACTTCATGATATCGTCAAGGCAAATATGATTCATGGACCCTGCGGGGCATTGAATTCGAAATCCCCTTGCATGAATGAAGGTAAATGCACTAAGAGATTTCCAAGGCAGTTTTTAAAAGATACTGTGACTGGGAAAGATGGTTTCCCAGCACAACATAGGCGAAGGGCTCCAATAGATAGTGGTTTTACTATTGTAATCAATGGTAACATTATAGATAACCGTTGGGTTGTGCCATTTAAATGTTGAATATTGCAGCTCAGTAAAGTCTATTAAGTATGTCTGTAAGTACACCAATAAAGGGAGTGATCAAGCGACAATTGCAATAGAAAACTGTAACGAACTGATTTTGTATGTCTGCTCGCTACAAGATTCGTGCGGCTAGCTCAGAGAAGTTGTGTGTTCGTCCCACCAAATTTATATAAACGTGACCGCTCAGTAGATCAGTGAGAAAGCACAGAATTCACGGGTTCGAATTGGGTTTATTGCGGGTGTGATTACAGCGGGTTTGGCTCGATTGGCCTTGGTATCGCCACTCGTGGGCCTCGGTGTCTTCTGGTGATGCTCGTCTCTGCACTTTGTTGCGTCCCTCGGCGGTTTGCTTGCCTCGTTGACTCCGTGCTCCGGTCCTGCAGCTCCCTGTACCTCCGTGTAGATGCCTGGCGATGCTCGTCTCTGCTGTCTAAAGTTCACGGCAGAGTCCAAAGTCCGGCGCAGTTCCGTTATTTCCTTCTTGCACCCGGCACTCTGCCTCTGCCCGCCCAGTCTCCACTCTCTCACCCTCCGTCATAACTCTCCAAACTCTCTTTGGTACAGTTCTCTCTTTCTGGAGTTAGTCTCTCCACTCTCTCATTCTCCATTCTTTAGTCTCCAAACTCTCTTCATTAGAGTTCTCTCTCCAATCCTAGTTCTCCAAACTCTCTTCGCCGCACCGCTTCTACGCTAATTCGCAGCGTAACTGGTAACCGGCCGCCCATCCGTTATTCCTGCTGCTGATATTTGTGGGGAGTTATTCAACTCCTCACAAAACGTTAGAGACTAAATAAAATTATATGAAAGTGGTCGATATATAAGCAGCTCAGAAGCGGTATGGAGAATTTTAGCGTTTCCCATACATGAGAGGTGTCCAGCAATCACTCAATTAGCTGTGCATTTGGAAAACAGTCAAAGGATATACCTCAATCCAGTTCCAAATTACCCTGGGGTTAAAAAAGATCAATGTTTGGGTCGTGTGTACACTGATCATCCCAAAAATAGTGAATGTTATTATCTAAGATTTTTACTCCATGAGGTAAGAGGTCCAACCTCATTCTTGGATTTAAAAACAGTTGATGGTGTTGAATACAATACTTTCCAAATGGCTTGCAAATCTTTGGGCTTACTGGAAGATGATAATCATTGGGACTTGACCTTGACCGAAGCTGCACAAATTCAAATGCCAACTAAATTGCGAGAACTATTTGCAATAATGTTAGTATCTTGCCAAATAAGCGATTCACTCTATCTTTGGGATAAGCAGAAATCAAGCCTCTCAGATGATATTGTGTACCAAATACAAATGCGAGTGGATGGTAGTGTAGATCCAGCCCTACTGGTGCGTGCGCACACCAAGTGTTTAATTACAATTGAAGATATCGTACTATCTATAGGAGGAAACATTTTATCAGAGTACGGTTTACCTGAGCCAAACAGAGTCGATGACCCATTAGCAAATAGGGACTATTTAAGAGAAATCAACTATGAAAATAATGAATTAGGTATTATTAATGACGAAAATTCACTTAATGCCGAGCAAAACGTAGCATATAAGCACATATTAGAAAGTGTTGAGGCCGAACGAGGTGGAATATATTTTTTGGATGCTCTTGGAGGCACTGGAAAAACGTTCCTTTTGAATTTGATTTTGGCAAAAGTTCGTCTAAATAAAAATATTGCCTTGGCTGTCGCTTCCTCTGGAATAGCTGCGACTTTGCTAACCGGAGGTAGAACTGCGCATTCTGCATTCAAACTTCCATTGAATTTAATAAATGTGGAATGGCCTATTGCTCATTTTCAAAGCAGTCCAATATGGCCATGGTTTTGAAAGACTGTAAGCTTATTGTACGGGATGAATGCACTATGGCGAATAAGAGCGGCTACGAAGCTCTCGATAGGACTTTGAAGGATATACGAGACAATAACTTTGTAATGGGTGGCGTTACTGTTCTCTTAGCAGGAGATTTTCGTCAAACCCGCCCAGTAGGGCCTCGCGGAACCAGGGCCGATGAAATAAAATCGTGCTTAAAATCTTCTTTTTTGTGGCCTGATATCAAGAAACTAGCCCTAACCAAAAATATCCGTGTGCACTTAAACGAAGATCAATCTTCTGGATTTTTTGCAAAAACATTACTCCAAATTGGAGACGGCATATATCAAACAATTGAAGGAAAGATAAGGATACCAACATGCTTGGGAACTTTAGTAACTTCTGTCGAAGACCTTACTTCAAAAATATTTCCTGATATTTTAAATATTGCAGAAAAGTCGCTAGATTGGTTGTCTGAACGGGCAGTTTTAACTTCAAGAAATGATAGAGCTTCTTCAATAAATGACTCACTTTTAAAGTCATTTGACGGTCAAGAGGTAACATACAAATAAATGACTCAGTCTCGGTATTAGAAGATGCTGTTCACTTTCCTGTCGAGTTCCTGAACAATCAGAACCCTCCAGGTTTTCCTTTGCATAATCTTAATCTTAAAGTTGGAGTTGCTACTTAATTTAAGTCCTCCAATAATTTTGCAACGGAACTAGATTGCAAGTTAAAGCTCTCCATAAATTTGTCATAGATGTAGTAGTTTTTACTGGATGCGCTAAAGGTGAAAAGGTGTTTATACCGAGAATTCCTCATATAACATCTAACCAACCCTTTGAATTCAAAAGACTGCAATTTTCCGTAAAAGTCTGTTTTGCAATAACTATAAATAAATCCCAGGGGCAGACTTTAAAGTTAGCCGGGTTAGATTTAAGATTGGATTGCTTTTCTCATGGTCAGTTTTATGTTGCCTGTTCCCGAGTTAGTTCGGAAAGTAATTTAATAATTTTGGCACCTAATGGAAAATCAAAAAATGTTGTTTATCAAGAGGTTTTTCATTAAAGGATACAATAAAAAATCTTCTACACGTGGACTATGCCTCAGGGGGACACTACTTAAAAAAAATACGCCAAATCCTCTACCTCCAGGGTGGTGTGGAAATGAGGGTCACTTAAATTTACTCAATGTAACCAAAATTCTTTCTTTTACACTATATGCATTACAAAATAAACTAGCAATGCTCTGCTAATTGTCGCGGACAACGTCGCGGCGGGTATTGCTAGTATAATATAATATTCATTAGAATACAAAAAAACAAATCAAATTGACATAAATGCGGTCCTCCGCATCAAAGAGCTATAACCGCGTTTTTATATCATGGGAAAGGGATTATTTGTTTGTATAAAGCAATGTACTGCTCAATGGACTTAAAATTATATACATAGTCAGGGTATTCCCTAAACTGTTGAATTGCTGAATTGTTGAATTTTGGTCAGCTGTTAATCAGCTGTTCCATACAAAATCAACTTTCGGAAATTTCAGCAATTCAACAGCCTCAAGGCTGTTGCAAATTTTGTTGAATCGTTGAAAACCAGAGTTGTCACCTTATTTTACTAAAAGTCATGGCAACTCTGCAACATTTTAGTATTATCAGTTCGCATTATTTACTTTAAAATCAAATTATAAAGTCTATTAGTAGTTCTTGTTACCGGGGTAACAATTTTAGGCAGTAACAAACAAAAAAAAATCTAATTTTACATGTTTTAAGTTCCGTGAAACTTTTCAACAAATAACAGCTGTTTGAAAATTCAACAATAACCATTTTAGGTCGTTCCCTTAATTGCTGAAATTTTTTTGTTGAATTTTCAACAATTCAGCAATTCAACAGTTTAGGGAATACCCAAAGTAATAAAAATAGAAACATCATCAATTTGAAAATGACAATATTAAAAGTAGGAGAACTTATTAAGTTGATAATGAAAGGAACGCAATGATATTAAGGATATTAAGATATTAAGTGGTAAAGTTTATTATAGTTATCACATATGATTCGGAAGGGGTCGAAACGGTAGTAATTAGTTAGTTAAGAAGATAAACACAAAATACTATTTCATTTTAGGTCAAAAGATTGGTTGCCAAAGAGTCCAATAAAATTTTATAAAAATTATCTATTTTACCTTATGCCGTAAAAAGCGAAAGTAAGTTTGGTACTGTTTTTACCCCAGTACTGGGGCTAGACTAGTTTAAAAATTATGTTGACATTTTTAAACGTTCCTCGAAGGCTTTTCAATTGACTTTAAAACGCTGTAGCAAAAAGTTATGGCGAACAGAATAGCCTTTCCGATGATACCAGTCTCATTCCGATGGCTCGTTATTTAAAGCTGCTATGTCTAACCAAACTTTTCTTACCATTCGTGCCCCCTTCTCCCCTATGCCCACATTCAAATTACATAATTAAATTCATGGTAGTATACTAATAATAGGGTATTTCCAGTAACGCTACAGACGATTTTTTATGCGAAAGGTTAAAAAACATATTTAACATCTATAATTTATTATGTGAATGTAAAAAAAAAAATTCATTTTTTTGAACCCTGGTTCGAACTTGGACCTTGCTCCGGCTTGTCAATGAACCGGTTCGTAAACCGATTAGGTTTGAACTCCGAACCGAACCCATGCCAAAATATTATGTGTTCACAGCCCTGCTTACAATATATCTCTAGAATAAGTATGAATATCGATGTTTTATCCAATTATGTTATCAATATTGACCATAGAATTTTATTATCAAAATTAAAAATTGTACAAAGTTGTATAATAGGGGAGAAGGGGGCTCAAATAGTAAAAGGGGCACAATAGTATGTGGCCCCAGCGGTCTAACGGCTCGATTAAATTGCGCGCCGTGTTTACTTAAGGTTCTTTAGAACACCAGAGGGCTGCTTTAAAAATTTGTGCTTTATGCGCCATCAGTTGAAGAAATTACGAACCAATTTCCGTCAGTGTCAAATTTGTAAAAAATAGTCTCATTGTGTTCGGGACACTTAATTGGTCGCTCGCGTGATTTTTGAAATATTTATTTTCTGAAGGGAAATTTCATGCCCAACGCGTTTCTCTTTCCAAATATTTTTTTGTTCTTCAATCTTTGTGGTATTTAGCCAAACTTAAAACATTCCTTCTGGGGTAGAAACTGTAAATGGTACTATATGATTTTAATTTTTTATGACTTCTGCAGGTTGGTAGCACTATTGGTCATAGTCGCTTTTGGTCGAATTTGTATGCGAGAGCTTGACGAGCCAGATTGCAGTCAAACTGAGCAAAATGGCCCAAGTCGCGATTTAGGAGGGCAAAATCATAATTTGACCGCGAGAAATTTGTAAGGAATAAGATAGATCGCTATAGTCGGGTGCCCCGACTATCAGATACCCGTTACTCAGCTAAGGGAGTGCGAGGGAGATGGAGATATACAACTTTGATCGGGCATAAATTTTTTAACGAATGGTACGATTTGAATTTCTTCTACATTTCGATAGGTATTGATAAACACAATAAAACTGCATTTTTACTTTGTGCTGAAACAAACTTACGCTGCGTAGGAAGTCCAAGAATCTGCATGCAAAATGCCAATCTTCTAACTTTTATAGTTTCCGAGATCTCAGCGTTCATACGGACGGACAGACGGATATAGCTAGTTCGACTCGGCTAGTCATCCTGATCAAGAATATATATACTTTATAGGGTCGGAAACGCTTCCTTCCCTTTTACTCTAAGAGTAACGTGTATACAAACAGTGACATGTATGATAGGCATTCACGTTTAGAATTAAAATACCAACTTTTAACAAACTCCATTACGAGTTCTTGCATATCGTTCCTATAAATACCTATTATATTGCATATAACGATTCAACTTATATTAACTTATACTTATACTTTAATGATAGATGTATTGATATTGAACATTTATATATATGCAAAGAGTTAGAATCTACTGCTAGCGATTTTAAGTCGTACTGTTTCAGCGGCATCCTCTCCCTGGAATCGGCATCCTGCAAAACGAAAGATGTGGGTAAAATAGAAACGGTTGTACAAGTCATCTTCAACACGGCCAATACAAAATAGAATCGAACTATACTAAAACCTTCTTCATAACGGGATCAGCCTTGTTGACATATTGAAATTGGGATTCCATATGATAAAGAACTTCCAACATTACAGAACAAGATGTAAATTTGATGACCAACGTACTGAAGATAAATATCACAAACATCGAGGACCTAAGCCTACACAAACTAAATCTGAAAGCAATCGACGATCAAAATTCAATAATATATTTAAAGAAGAAGACAACGACTAGTTTCGGATAATTATACTTACTGTTAATCATTAGGTTAATTATTATCTTTAAGGGATTCCTAAAAAAAAATGATAAGAAAAAATTTGCTATTATTTATTCCGCTGATTTTCGGCCAAAAATAGAGTTTTTTTTAAAGAAAATTATTAAACCGAGTATAAGGTCCATTTTATAATACATTAAACTAATTTATTCCAGGGTTTTAAAGAATTCGGGAAAGTAGTTTACTTTTACCGTAATTTCATAGTGAAAAATTCATCAAATATTGATAGAAAGGAAAATGTATAAGTAACAAGAGAGAATGCTATAGTCGGGTGCCCTGACTATCAGATACCCGTTACTCAGCCAAATGGAGTGCGAGGGAGATGAAGATACAAAACTTTGATCGCGCATACTACTCGTAGAGTAGTAACGGGTATAAAAATATATATAATATATATATATACGCAAATTTGAAAAAAATCAAGGCATCCTATAGAATGCGAGTAAACATGTATATTTCTCTATGTATGTTCGGTGAACGTATTTAATTTCGTAGTTCTAGAGGTTGCCATGACTTTCTTTCAAATTTGACAACATTTAGGAGTAGAAAATAAAATCAAAACAAGGGTTTAATTGGCATAATAAATCCAATAAAATATGCTCATAAAAACGCTTTAAACCGAAATTAAAGCATACAATGAATTGAATTTTTGAGCTGTTGGGGCCGGTGGGGATAAATGCCTCCTCGTTTAGTTGTGTTCCAATTGCAAATACGCGTCGAATGAGGGGTCATATGATAAAATCCGATGCTCAGTTCAAAAGTTATAGCCAAAACAAGATTTTCTTCTTCTTCCCAAAATGAATATTTAATTCTGTTTGTCAGTTTGTGAGTTTGTCTGTTTGTCCCAAAACGTTGGTTTAAAATCGTGGAAATTTTATATGGTGTTAAACAGCGCGATAAAAGAAACATTAGTTCTACCACTTTCGGAAAAACTCGCTAGTTTAGCGGGAAAACAGCTATAAATGGCTAAATTTCGTAAGCCCATTACTTGCGATATACTTAAGCTACAGACTTGTGCTTTACCTCATATTAAAGGTATACAATAAACGCCTTCTCAACACTATTTATGTATATGCAATAGGTAAAAAGTTATGCATAAATAAAGGTTATTTTTAGCTTTTTTTTATTTTTCTCAAAAACGATTTTTTTTATTTTTCTCAAAGAAAATTTTAGAAAGTGTATTTAATGACGAGTGTAATAATTTTTCGTCACAAATGTTGATATCAGAACTTTTGTATGTTGAAGGTGCGATCGTCACTAGTTTTTTACCTCGTTAAGAGGTGTTTTTATTTGATATACATACATATATGTAACTTAACTTTACTAAATACTTACATACATATTTATAAATAATTGGCGAATTCGCGGCTTTCATTTCTTGATCAGTTTATGAAGAAAAAGGCAAAAGGACGAGTGCATTTCAACTGGTCTATTTATTCAGATTTTCTTGTACCAAATATAAAATTAAATGGTTTTTATGACGTCGTATTACTTCCACAGAACATAGAAGTTACATTTATAGAGTTTTAAAAGCCATTTTGTCCTTGGACATGGTCGTGTCATAACTCATAAGGTATTGGCTCGAAGATCAATCCTCTTTTTTGATTTTAGCAATTTATGTATATTGGTTCAAAATATTTTTGTGTTCCATTTTTATTTTCAACTTTCATAATAAAAATGGGAGAATAAGACTTATGTTCAATTTATATAATACAAATTGGAGACGTAGACTTATTTTTAATTTTTATAATAAAAATTTTTTTACTTTTTTTTTAACCTAATTTTTATGTTACCCTCTCAATTTTCGTAGCTCAACTCAACTCCCTTCAGTAAACCACCACTACTTTTTTTTAAATCGAAACGATTTACAAATTGATTCGAAAAGAATCGATTTACTATTCGAATAGTTTATAGGCAGCTGCTGAATCCTTAAAGAGCCTTAAAAATCGCGAACAAACTGAACGGTAATAATTTTATTTATATTTGTCTTCAGAATTGCAATACATTACATGCAATAACATTAGTTATACCATAAAAGGAAAGAGTATAAACGAAAACGCCATTTACATTCATGTGTATGAAAATGTGGGCCTCAATTTGACCTGCGAGATTGTCGTAAGTTTTTCTCAATTTCAAACTGTCTGAGATCGGTTCTCTGCAAAAACTCTTGACGCTCAAAATATCTAAAATGTGGCAAAAAATTAATTGGATGTTTAGTTGCGTTTGTTCTCTAACTTACCCGTATTTCCCCTTGTTATGCGTTCTTAGCTGTTCGTCTATGCCTTCGTCGCTTTTAAAGTTTTTCCAATCCATTTGAGACTTTTCCAGCACTGAGGCTTTTTTTTTTTTTTCTGCTTTGTTGAAAAGAGATCCCGCTTTATCTTCCTTTAACGGTCGTTTTAATGTCCCGTGCCTTGAATCTGAAATAGGTACAGTATGCTTTACCTTGGGGTCGGCGAAACATAATATTTTCTCAATTTCCATACGATTTTTAATCTCCGGTTTGCGGTTGATATTGTCGGCATTTCCTCTTTGATGATCTGTTCTTTGTATAATTTTACTCTCGCCCTCAACATCGTTAAGAAAATCTGCCCACAGAGCATCCGATCGTGATTTTTCAGTTTCCTCGTCAGAATGCAGCTCGTCCCTGTCGGTAATATTCTTGTCGCTTTTAGCGCATACAGACTGCCGCGTAGTTCGTAAAACGCGCACAGAATGCTTTTTTGCTTTGATGTCATTTTTGTTCTCCGGCTCGTGATTAGACTTATTGCTGCAACCAGTGTCTGAATTCACGACATAAACACAAAAATCAGCATCGCTTTCGCAATCCGATGTGTTATCCCCTTCTGCATTCATTTCGACACTCGCTTTTTTTCTTCTAAAAATGTTCCTAGCTCGTTGTCAACCATGATTTCCGATATAAAAAATCTTTTCCATCTTTAAAAGTAGTTATGTCTTTATTCCACTGTCATATATTATTGGATTAATACACGAATTCAACAGAGCACATTTCATTGAAACATTTTATATAAAGTTTGTTGTTATAGCATATGAAAACGTTTAATAGGGTCTTCCCACAGAGCGCCATCCACCATCCGTTGAACGGATGGTCCGAAAGGTTTTGCCGTTCCGAAAATTTCCCAGTTAGTCCGCCATCCAATTTTGACGGACTTTAATGGGCTCAGTTATGCGATAGTTAGGCGATGTTTTTTTGGTGAATCGCTGAATTCTTCCTCTTGACAAATGAAAAATTGAAAAATGGAACGATGACTGCGAGAACACACAGCACAAATTTATTTTTATTTTACAAATATTTTAGAGGTCTGCATGAATGCATTCATTTATCAGTTTATCAGTACATCAGTACATCAGTACTGTACAGTAGTGTACTGCACTTAAATATACTGCACTCATTTCTAGCTGAATAGTATTTTCCATAACTTAAAAAATATTGTACAACATTTTGGTGTTCTCATTTAGAGTGAGTGACAGTAAAAGTTGTACTCTCCATAAATGAGTTCTATGCGTTGTATCGTTTTACAACATTGTACCCAAAACAAAATTATGGGTGCATATTGTGTGTTCTGTCAAACAATTGAGTTGCACCTGAGTTCCATGAAATTTTAGTAGTTTGCAAAGCTTTGATATGACAGTCTCTAAGGAAAACGACTCAAGAGCAATAAATTCACAAGAAATGGTAAGTTTTTAATTAAAATAATGATTATATTGCCCATTGTGGTTAATATATTCTTAAAACCGTTATATAACTAAATATCTGTGTTTGTTTAGATGTTTGTGTTTGTCCTTATATTAGTATATGGGCATTTCCAAGGTGACGGACGCGACATTTTTTCAACTTAACCTTTAAAACTAAGAGTGACGCAGTATACATTTTTTTACTTTTTATTTTTTTGTTCGATAGCTCAGACGCTCTTGTATTTATGGTGATAAAATGAAGATTATAATTATCTGTCCACCCAGTTCTTAGAAATAAAATAAAATAAGTGAATTACGGACGCGACAAAAATATAACTGCAATATTGAAAACTTTAGAAAAACCTTAAATTCTGCGAAACTGGAGGGCGTATTTTTTGCCTTTTTTTTCCAGTATACCTGCTGAGTAACAGAACACAACAAAGCAAGTTCGGTGGCAAAACATTCAGCCGTTTTTTTTCTAAACATAGTTCAAGAATACGGACCCGATAATTACGGGCGCGACATGTTGCTACTTAACAAAAAATTGCAACTTGTTATTTTGTCAAAATGTTGCAGAGCTATTTTACGTGTTACTAAAGTTCCTACTGTAAAGTTTGGTTAAATTATTTTAGCGTTATCCACCTCTTTTTAATAGAAACATAGTTTTTATATGGCTCGTTCTATAAAAGCTATACGACTAAATGGTTAGAATTAAATTAAATTCTGCTAGTAAACACAGGAATTTAATGAAAACATAACTGTTAAAGAATACATCCCTGTATTAAAAAATAAGTTAATCTTAGAATTATGTTGCTCGTATAAAGTATTTTAATAAATTTTCTTTATTAGTTGAACAGGCTGTAAGACGCATACAAAATTCGAATTTTTTTTTTATGGGAGCATGGTGCGTTTTGGAATCTGTTTAACACTTTTCCACTTTATCTTGTAGTGGTAATGCAAACTCCTCCACTTCTTTGGCACCAATGTAGAGAAGCTGTACTCCTTGTACATTTTCTTGAGCATATTGAAACAATTCTAAGGGACTGGATAAGTGTTTTCTCTTTTATAGCAAAATTGTTTGTGAATAATACAAATATTAATAAATAAAGTATATGACAAGGAAAAGCAAGGCCTTCGACGTTTTTCATAGCTGCAAACAAAACCATAAGCTTCACCAAAAAATTTTGAACAATTGTTTTCTAATAACTAAAAATTTAAATTACGGACGCGACAGACCTAAATATTTCTTTAAAAATATTAATACGGTAATTTTTATTGTCAAAAAATTATAATTAATTTGCTCCAACTATCCTTGCTTTAGGCATAAAAGGTTGTTTATATGTGTCGCGAATTGGACAAGTGAAAAGAAAAAATTAGGTTTCTTGATTACGGACGCGACATTAAAAATGTTTAAAAATAAACTTCAATAAAGACATATATTTCATTTATATTAAAGAAGTCTTAATTTTTTCCTGATAGCATTTGCCTTAAACTAATTTGTAGGATTGGTTGCTTGATCTTGAGACTTCCACAGAAGGCATAGCAGTATTACGAAAACACAACAAAATGTTGCTGAGATAAACAGTATGTGTTGTTCGTGCTTGAAAGCTGCATATCTTAGTGTAAAAAATTTATGTTGGAAGGAAATGTAATTGATTTACAAAATATAGCTACCAATGCTATTTTTAAACCAAAAAAGAAAATGTTCCGCCAACTTTTAATTTTTGGGGTTTGGGTGACTTTTTCCTGAAAATGCCCATATGGCAATATAGAGTCACAAAAACTGTGTCTGTATGTAAGTATATAAAACAAGAGAGAACGCTATAGTCGGGTGCCCCGACTATCAGATACCCGTTACTCAGCTAAGGGAGTGCGAGGGAGATAGATATATAAAATCTTTGATCGGGCATAACTTTTTAACGAATGGTCCGATTTGAAAAATTTCTTCTACATTTCGATAGGTATTGATAGTCACAATAAAACTGCATTTTTAGTTTTCCAAAATCTTTAATGGTGTAGGCGCCAGACACCTTTCAAAAAATGGTGTAGGGCGATTGAGGGCGTTAGAGGGGGCGTGGCGCCATTTTGAAATAAACTTGCGCTGCGTAGGAACTCCAAGAATATGCATGCAAAATGCCAATCCTCTAGCTTTTATAGTTTCCGAGATCTCAGCGTTCATACGGACGGACAGACGGACAGACGGACAGACGGACATGGCTAGTTCGACTCGGCTAGTGATCCTGATCAAGAATATATATACTTTATAGGGTCGGAAAAGCTTCCTTCTCCCTGTTACATACTTTTGCACGAATACAATATACCCTTTTACTCTACGAGTAACGGGTATAAATATGTGGTTTTAAAGTATAACCGTGTTAAATCAGAATGCTTCGTTGGAGAGCTTAAATGAAGCGGCCAGTTTTAAGCAACATGCGGCCAATATCAAATTGAATGGACAATTGAAGCTCTCGGCCAAACGAGGACGCAGCAATATTGACGCTTTAAACGAATCCTTGTTAACATAAAATGTATAGTATTAATAATCACATATAAAAAATAAATATATTTTTCACCCTAGCTAACAAATGTTGTTCTCAATTAAACCTTACTGAGCAGTGTGTGAACTGCACACCAATACAGTGTACTCATTGTGTGCTGTACAATCCCTGCAGTTCCATTCATCACCTTTTTAGCAGTATCACTGCCAAAAATTGAGCACTAAGCGCTCAATCACTAGTGAATTTGTATGAAAAATAGCGATGATTTTAACATGGGCATGGGTTTATGATTACATTAAATTAATACATTTTTACAAACTACGGTGACTTGTAGGGGTCTTCGGCAGGTTCTCAGCTTCCGGAGTCTTGGTGAGCTGGATATTATTCACGCATTTTCGCACTCTCTTCGGACTCTCTGTAGGCTCCACCTGACCAATTGGATCTGAATTTGGAAAATATTTGTTTTTATATAGTTTATTTTGTTATTTGTTTAGTACAAGAATAACATTCTTCTGGGCTGTAGGACAAAATGATTTCATCTCAAAAGATATTTTATAAGAACTGTGTACCATCAGCTTAACCTAAAAATATAAAAAAATAAAGAATAATATAAAAATTAAAAGCTACTTTAGTTAAGACAATTACACTTGATAATTACTTACCTAAAAATGTATTCTTAATTAAAGCACTTTTGTTTAAACTCTAAAATAACTAATCACAGCAATGCTACTCCTTTAAAAGTTAAAACGCAGTTGAAAACAGCGGAAAAACGGCGCCTGCCTTCGAGAAATAGAAAAAGAATACTGAGTGAGAAAAACAACATCAATCGCAATCTCTCTTGTTGCTGTCTTCCCTTTGCCACGATCGCGCTTCCCCAGCTTGCAGAGCGAGACAGGCGAAGTTCGACATTTTGTCTCGTTTTCTAAGACAGAGAAATTTGGGAGAGCGTGATTGAGAGAGGGGGTTGGTGAGAGAGTCGATTCTGCAGACGCTCTGCCGGCGTCGCAGTCGACTCAGTGCTATTTTAGCGCTCACGCTAAATTCGGGAACTGCAGGGATGTGTGAGTGAGTGAGTACAGTAGGTGTCATTACTGGCATTAGAACAATATTCACTCACATTCATTGAAAGTTGTGCGGGAAAATTTGAACTTATTTTTAGAATGAATGATTCATTTGCCCCTTTGGATGCATTCATGCAGGCCTCTAAAATATTTCATATTAATATTGACTAGACAGAGGTAAGAGTATGAGCGGAGTGTGGGGTACGGGAGGTAAGGCTCTCCCCCAGTCAGCAATATGTATGCATACTCGTTATAGGATATGTTATGAAAGTTCAGATATGTTTTTTAACTATTATCTTATGCTATTTATTGTATTATTTTACAATAAAATAAGGAGAACGCAATTTTAGTTGAGTTGAGCATCTGCTATTCAAGTTAACTGTTATCGGACGGTGGATGGTGGATTTGCTCTGTGGGAACACGAGGATGACTTATTTGGGGATCCTTATGGTACTGTTGTTATTGCGCGAATTTTAACAATCCGCGATTTCTTTAGAATCACATAATTATAATATTGTTGGTCATCCATGGTCAAAGGAATTCTTATGCAATCTCTGTCCATGGAGGATATGAAATTCGCAGCTGTGGGGTCTGGGCCCCTATTAAAACAATTACATGCAAATACATGCCAAATATTTTTTAATTCGGACCACTTTTCACCCATAACATTAAAAACTTTATTTTTTGATAATAATTCTGATCTTAAAAGTAACTATTTACAAGCCAAGTATATTTTTTTGACTTTATTCCTACCCATCCTGAAAGATTTTTTCAGTTTTTGGTTTGTTTAACACTGTTGCACCACTCGAAAAATTATGAATATTTTATATGAAGTAGATGGTTATAGGACACACAAACTGTAAAAAATTGGCGGTGTTGTCAGACTTGGAAAGTCTTGAACCAATTTTTTGAAAATTTTAATCGCGATTTTAGTTATCTTATAAGAATGGTAAAAATCCAAAGATTGGCTGACATTATTAAAGGGTAACTTAAAAATTGTTGTCATCAAAAAAGTTTTCTTAAAAACCACCGAAGGGAAGATATATCAAGTGATATGTTCTTAAGTTGCAGCAGATTACTCGTAAACCCACGGATCAAAATATTCTAAAATTTGAATTCTCAACCATTAGGTTCCTATCGACCAATCCTCATCTAAAATTTTGCAATATCGCCTGGGGCAGTTTTCTCAGGCTTGTTCAGCTATGCCCTTTGTAAAAAATCCCAACCGTTTCACACGGGTTCCCACAGTTCAATTTGTTCGACGAACATTTTCGCGAACACAGGCAAGGTAGATGTGCGTCAAAATAGCGTCGACCAGTTAGCAACGAAAGGGGAACGGTGGAATTTGGAACACGGAGCTATTTTTATTATTAAATTTTTTCGCTATTTGGGGGCCGAATCGAAAAATGTTTGATGCAAAATTGTTTAGAATAAAAATATCTATCGATCTATATAGGTAGGAGCCAAATCCGAGGTCTACAAGTGTTTCAATGAATGCATTAGAAAAATCGGGTATCCACCATTTGGTTTACTGCTCCCCTCACAGAGGTTGTGCCAATATGCACGCTAAACCAGGCTATTAAGCGTTAATTCAAGCTTCTTGTCTGAAAGTTTAATCAAAATAAAACCCACAGATTTTGAGAAAAACGCCTAACAATAAACCAACCTCAGATTTTCCCCATACAAAAAAGGGGGCCAAAATTGATTTCACCCGCGGCTTCCCTCGTAGAGGTTGTGCCAACATGCACGGTTTATGGGCAGATTGGGGATCGTCTTAAGAACGTTTCGTGAAAATTTCATGAAAATTAAACCCACAGTTTTTGAGAAAAATCATTTACAGTGGGGGGTGTTAAATGGTCAATATTTGAAATTTGCCGTTACCCACTGTCCGCGCCAGCGAAACCCCTCACACCCATGACATCAACCATGTAAGTATACTTATATTTTTCATACAAACTTTAAATAATTAATACAGCTCTCATAGAGGTTGTGCCAACTTGCACGGTATCGCGTTCGAAGGGGCATAATTATAAGTAATTTCTGAATTAATATTGGCGAAATCAAACCCACAGATTTTGTAAAATTCATGTATTTGTAATTATGGATTTTCCTAATTGGTCACACTGCCAGCCAGCGAGATGCGTGTGGAGCCATGACATAAACCATCAATATATAAATATTTTCCATACAAACTTTAAATAATTAATACAGCTCTCATAGAGGTTGTGCCAACTTGCACGGTATCGCGTTCGAAGGGGCATAATTATAAGTAATTTCTGAATTAATATTGGCGAAATCAAACCCACAGATTTTGTAAAATTCATGTATTTGGAATTATGTATTTTCCCACGCGGTCACACTGTCCAACCAGCGAGACAGCGAGTATAGCCAAGACATTTATAATAAAACGTTATTATATCGATATATTATCAACTAGCAACTTTTTAGCGCCCATTTCGAAAAATACTCCCTAAACTGTTGAATTGCTGAATTGTTGAATTTTGGTCAGCTGTTAATCAGCTGTTCCATACAAAGTCAACTTTCAGAAATTTCAGCAATTCATCAGCCTCGGGGCTGCTGAAAATTTTGTTGAATTGCTGAAAACCAGAGTTGTCACCTTATTTTACTAAAAGTCATGGCAACTCTGCAACATTTTAGTATTATCAGTTCGCATTATTTACTTTAAAATCAAATTATAAAGCCTATTAGTAGTTCTTATTACCGTGGTAACAATTTTAGACAGTAACAAACAATAAAAATCTAATTTTACATGTTTTAAGTTCCGTTAAACTTTTTAACATATAACAGCTGTTTGAAAATTCAACAAAAACCATTTTGGGTCGTTCCCTTAATTGCTGAAATTTTCTGTTGAATTTTCAACAATTCAGCAATTCAACAGTTTAGGGAATCCCCCTATATTTTTATAGAAAATGCTCAAAGTTATTTGTATGCAACCCCTAATTGGACTTGTCTTTCTGATCATTTTAAAGTATAATTTATCCAAATCGAGCCAGAGCTTTGGTAGAAATAAACATTTTATTGAGTTCGAAGATATATAATAATATATTTATAGATATTGCAATTTTGGGCTTTAAAGTAACAGGGATTGTTTTCAGTCATACTGCTGAACTCCACGATCGCAACCAAAAAAATTATTATATATCTTTAAACTCAATAAAATGTTGGGGTTGCATACAAATAACATTGAGCATTTTCTATAAAAATATATATTATTTTTCGAAATGGGCGCTAAAAAGTTGCTAGTTGATAATATATCGATATAATAACGTTTTATTATAAATGTCTTGGCTATACTCGCTGTCTCGCTGGTTGGACAGTGTGACCGCGTGGGAAAGTACATAATTCCAAATACATGAATTTTACAAAATCTGTGGGTTTGATTTCGCCAATATTAATTCAGAAATTACTTATAATTATGCCCCTTCGAACGCGATACCGTGCAAGTTGGCACAACCTCTATGAGAGCTGTATTAATTATTTAAAGTTTGTATGGAAAATATTTATATATTGATGGTTTATGTCATGGCTCCACACGCATCTCGCTGGCTGGCAGTGTGACCAATTAGGAAAATCCATAATTACAAATACATGAATTTTACAAAATCTGTGGGTTTGATTTCGCCAATATTAATTCAGAAATTACTTATAATTATGCCCCTTCGAACGCGATACCGTGCAAGTTGGCACAACCTCTATGAGAGCTGTATTAATTATTTAAAGTTTGTATGAAAAATATATGTATACTTACATGGTTGATGTCATGGGTGTGAGGGGTTTCGCTGGCGCGGACAGTGGGTAACGGCAAATTTCAAATATTGACCATTTAACACCCCCCACTGTATATGAATTTTCTCAAAAACTGTGGGTTTAATTTTCATGAAATTTTCACGAAACGTTCTTAAGACGATCCCCAATCTGCCCATAAACCGTGCATGTTCGCACAACCTCTACGAGGGAAGCCGCGGGTGAAATCAATTTTGGCCCCCTTTTTTGTATGGGGAAAATCTGAGGTTGGTTTATTGTTAGGCGTTTTTCTCAAAATCTGTGGGTTTTATTTTGATTAAACTTTCAGACAAGAAGCTTGAATTAACGCTTAATAGCCTGGTTTAGCGTGCATATTGGCACAACCTCTGTGAGGGGAGCAGTAAACCAAATGGTGGATACCCGATTTTTCTAATGCATTCATTGAAACACTTGTAGACCTCGGATTTGGCTCCTACCTATATAGATCGATAGATATTTTTATTCTAAACAATTTTGCATCAAACATTTTTCGATTCGGCCCCCAAATAGCGAAAAAATTTAATAATAAAAATAGCTCCGTGTTCCAAATTCCACCGTTCCCCTTTCGTTGCTAACTGGTCGACGCTATTTTGACGCACATGCAAGGTAGAATCAAAGACCAATATAATCTCTAATAGCCTCTTCCCATAGAGTCCATCCGTGTGAAACGGTTGGGATTTTTGACAAATGTGAAACTCGTGTTCCCACAGAGCACATCCACCATCCGATAACAGATGATTTGAAGAGCAGTTGCTCAACTCAACATTAACGAAGGGGGATTGCAACACGGAAAAACTGTGGTAAAATTGCGTTCTTCGAATCTTATTGTAAAATAATACAATAAATAGCATAAGATAATAGTCAAAATTCATATCTGAACTTTTATGACATATCCTTTTAACGAATATGCATACATATTTCTGACTGGGGGAGAGCCTAACCTCCCGTACCCCAGCCTCCGCTCTTACTACGCCTCTGTCTAGCCAATATTAATATGGCAAATTTGTAAACGAACCCAAAATTGTTCTGTTTTGGTTATTTATATGAACTTTGGAACATTATAAGTTATTTTTTACGAAGTGCAGAACATTTTCTGAGACTTCGCTGCAAACATTGATGTTTTCGTTCACAAAACAGCTTACATTTTGTTCTACACATAGCAACCTGTTGGCAAATGCTTTTCCGCTCATAACAAACTACAAATAATTCAACGATTGCCAAAAAACATTGAGCTTAAGCACTATTTAATTTTTTCCCGCCATCGATTTGATTTGTTCTCGTAGTCAACGTTCCATTTTTACAGTCAAGAGGAAGAATTCAGAGTTGCACCGAAAAAACATCGCCCAAATATCGCATAAAAGAGCTCGTCAAAGTCCGTCAAAATTGGATGGCGGACTAACTGAGAAATTTTCGGAACGGCAAAACCTTACGGACCATCCGTTCAACGGATGGTGGATAGTAAATGGAGCTCTGTGGGAAGACCCTATATGATGGATAACGGCCTTACGTTGGTTTGGCAATATGCTGCTAAAGTTTGGTGGCGACGAAAATTGCGCTCTCTCCGCTCGCACAAAGTTGAGATGACTTGTATGAGTTAACACAACAACCCAGTCGGAAGTGGAACGCATCCAGAAGGGATGATGGATAGCATCCGAAGCACCGATGCATGCATGCCGAATCGATGCACTTCTCACTTCCTTTTTACAGCAAAGCGGGACAAAAAGGGTGCAATCCGATTCATCGCTCCTGGAGCCCTCCTGGAGCGCTCCCTTTTCACGCATCGAGCTTGGCTGGAAACTTCGGAAACGTTCGGGATTGGTTTCCACTTTTCCCTTCCAAAAGATGCGATCCAGAACGCATTTTTTGGAATGTTTCTGAATGCGTTCCAAATGATGCGTTCTGGATCGCATCTTTTAGAGTGCTTCTGGTTGCGTTCAAAAAATGCGTTCTGGAACGCATCTTTAAGAGTGCTTTTGGTTGCCTTCTGGAACGCATCTTTTAGAGCGCTTCTGAAAAAAATTATTTCTACTCGATTTAAAAATACGTTTTTTATTAATTTCACTTTTTATTATTTAATTGTTTTTCTTTTCACACATATTTAACTAATTTAATTTACCACGTCTTCCCCATCATCCTCAATATCGATGTCCAAATCGTTGTCCTTGTCCGGTCCTTTGTCTTTACTCGTCGTCGCTTTTCTTTTGCTAGCGTCCTTATAGACCCGGTTTTTTTGTCGGGTAAAGGCGGATCGAATATCTTTTACGAAATCTTCATGTCTATAGCCTTCCCTCTTTTGAGATTCTGCAAAATATAGCGTTTTAAAATGTTGTTAGACGAAATTGCAAATTAACATCAATAATGTTTAACACTTACCGTACATTACTGCGTTCAACGCAGCAAATGTGGAGGTTATTTCCTCAATTCCACAAATGTTAAGACTTAGGTCCACCTTAACAGAAACGAAAACAAATATGGAACACATGAAATCAAGAAATGAAAAACAAAACGGCACTTTTCTTACACAAAAACTACAATTAAATTTAATACTTACAGCTTTTGATGTTTTTGTTCTTCCGTTGTCAAAAATGCGTACATGAGGTCATGCAAAAAATAAAAACAATAAATAGTTAGTATAATGTTGTGAACAATTCTTATTTTTTATTTTTTATTTCCACTTATCACCGCACTATACTTACTTGGCACAGAAAAGCACAAATGTTTGTTTTTAAAGAACTATAAACAAATAAAACGATTAAAATGTTTTACCCGAAAAATCAATTACACTTAACTGGTCAGATTCCAAAAAGCAAGTGAGAAGAAATGCATAAGAAACGAAAACACCGCGCGCGTTCTTGCAATGTCTCTTTTGTTCATTTCATTTGTTTTTCAAGACCACCGTTTAAGATTATCATTTCATATTTTCCATGCCAATGGATGCATTCCGGATGCATTCCGATGGAAGCTATGATTGCACCGATTGAAAAAAACAAAACGAACGATCGGCAAGCGTTCGGGTTTCGGCAAGGGTTCGGCTGCGACGTAAGAGAAGCTACGATTGCACGGATCGCTCCCGTTTTGCCTTCTAAAAAAGCTATAGGGGAGTGATGACTTGGGTTGCATCTAGCATGCATTCTGGATGCTGTCCAACATTGTATCGCATTTTTTCTGTGGACAAAGATGCGTTCCGGAAGCATTCCGAAACGCCGACCACTCCAAAACTTCCGACTGGGAAGTAAGCCAGTACGTATGTGTGCGTACTTGTTTGAGAAGACAATTTTCGGCCAGAAATCATTTCTGAACTAAGAAACGAATTTATTAGCGCCGCATAAAAAGGATGCGGGAAGGGTGTACGTCAATAGAACTTCTATGATAAAACAGGATGTTTATTTAAATTGCATATATGTTAATATATTAACGGCTTAATTGATGTAAAACTGTTTTACACACCTTAAAAACTAATATCTGCATATTGAATTCATAGTTTCGTTTAAATACAAAACAAATAAAACTGCTTAATTAAATTTTAAAATATTTCAATATAGTTTAATATATTTAAATATACTATGATTGTTAAGCAAAAAAAAAGCGAAGGATGTTTAAATTGAATATATTTAAAGTATACTTAAAATAAGGATATTATTATTTAATTTTCATCCATTAAATATTTAATTTAATTTTTATTCAAATATATTAAACTTGGATTTAATGACTTAAAATATTTAAAGTAAATACGAAGAGCCTGGAGCCAGCTCTAGAGCCAGCACCAAAAAATCGTGTGCAAAAAAATCGTATATCCATCTTCATATTCTATTGTCTTTGGTAGAATCGTTTCTATCTTAAGCAGGCCATCCACAGTCGAATTTTTTCGGCTATGCACAGGCAAGTAAGAATCGTTTCTGTCTTTGTCGAACAAATTTCTATGAAAAATGAACGCGAACACTACCACCAACGACAAACACACGAACATGTTCGCCGAACAAATTCGACTGTGGATGGCTTGCTTAAGCCTAACTTAACTAGTTGCGAGAGGCGGGGCGAATTCGCGAGAACCAAGGAATGCTTTTCCAGCGGCGAACATGTGAATGGGGTCTGGAGAAAAAATGCATTACAAGTAAAGAAAATGTAATCGATTACGATTCGTAAGCAAAGTTGTAATCAGGGATCCTATGACTTCGTTTTTTTGTTCCCCATTAATTTTGAGTATAGTTTAACGAACTAAAAAAAGCACAGACAATGGCCGAGCGGTTAGTCTTTCCATCTATTATGCAGTAATACCCATGTTCAATTCCTACATGTGGAAAGAAATTTTTTGTTTTTTATAAATAAACAGCATTACAACGCAGTATACGTTTTTCAAATTGTATGTTGAATTTTCTCTAGTATACTTTTCCCATTATTAGTAATGCAGATTGTGTCCCGATCACATAACAAGGCGGCCATGCCTATGGCAAAGTAAGTAATCCATGTTGTAATCCATTGTTTCACTATTACTAGAGGAGAAGTAATGCTTTCGTAATCCATTTTGTAATGGCAATTTACGCCGCTGAGTTATTGCGCTCCCGCCTTACACTCTCCAACAAACTTCAACTATATCAAAGGTAAAAAGTGAGCACAGTGCGCAAACATCATCTTCTTATATGTATATCACCATCATCTTATATATCATCTCTTTGACTTTCAAAGTGTTTTCTGTTTTCCTGTTTAGCCGGTTTTAGTTAAAGGTTTTATTATTCGGTCCCTAATTTGATTAATTTTATAATTTCGTTCACTTTGCGAGTGAATTTATTCTATTCTATGCACAAGCTCATTAAAACAATTTCCAATTTTCATATTGTGTTTTTTTTTTGTTTTTGAGATATATTTTGCATTTCTTGTGTGCGTTGTCCGCTGTGTTCTGCAGCGCATTCAATCGACACTGGTACTGTGTTAGAAGAAAAATTAAAGAAGTCTATTAAGCGATTATTTTGTTTTCGCAAGGCCGACTTTCGGATGTTAAACTTTTATATATCTGGCTTTGATTCAAAAGAAAATTTGTTTTTTAATTCTTGTGTTCCGTTGTACTATCCGTCAGTCTCCACTAGGGATGTCGAAAGTAAATCAAAATATCGATATATCGATGATATTTAAAAAATTATTATCATTATCGATTTTTTTGGGCCGCAATATTGAATATCGATATTATTTGTAAATGATATTTTGTTCCTTTCTAATGGTTGGTCACTTTAAAGCCTTAGCTTGCCTTAGATATGTGAAGTGTTCCCAGATCAGAAGTTTTTCGCCCTGGATTTAGGGGTTTTTTTGACGTGCTAGGTAGAATTTTAGGAGGGAGAAATTTTTAGGGGGAAAGTTTAGTGGTTTTTTCGGAAATTGTATTACCCAATTGTTTGGAAAAACACTAAAATATATGTTTCCTAGAACATTTCAAAAACATCAAAAAACAAGAAAGGAAGCTGGCTTCGGCCAGCCGAAGCTAATATACCCTTGCAGATTATTTTATCAACAAAGATATAATTTTGTTCCTATTAATTTCCATTTAATTTTCCGACCGTTCCTATGGCAGCTATATGATATAGTCATCCGATTTTTTAAAAATTTTATTCGAAATTCGGAAATATTTAAAAAATTGTATTCCCAAAAGTAGAATGTAATATTTCAAAAAACACCAAAGCTTTCGATCCTTCCTATGGGAGCTATAAGATATAGTTGTCCGATCCGGTCGGTTCCGACATATATGCTACCTGCAATAGAAGGAAGACTTTTGGGAAAGTTTCATCGCGATAGCTTTAAAACTGAGAGACTAGTTTGCGTAGAAACGGACAGACTGACAGATACTATACGATATTTTTTAAAAATTCGTCAACCCTAGTCTTTACTAAACCACCTTGGTTCAGTAAACTGACACACCTAAGAAATATAAAGTCCAGACTTTATAGGATATATAAATTTATCGGTTCCCAATCTATTTGTTTTAGATACTTAAGCGCTTGGTTAAGTTTTACCGTGTCTAACGCTCTGTGTTATAAGAATTATTTAAACCGTTGCACAGTGGGGCAAAAATGCCAAAAGTCTGCCTTAAATCAGCGGAGCAATATAGCGAATATCTTTTGATGGTATTGTTAAAGGGAAATAAATATGTAAAAAAACATTATAATGGGAATTTTTTTAGAGCAATTTTTTTTGTTGTAGAAAAAAATATGTTTTTTTAAGGGAAAAAAGTATAAATAAATTAATTATAGGGTTCTAAGTTTTCCAATATATTTTTTTTAATTTAACTTGATTTAAAAAAAAATATTTCAATTCGGTCAACTACATCTTTTAGCTTCCATATAAACGCTTAGTACAAAAGGGAATATTTAATATAAATATTCAAAAAAATCTGATAGAAATCTGTATTTATTTCATATCTATATTTTTAGTAAAATAACACAATAAAACCTAAATTTGTTTATTTATTTATAATTATCTTCATCAATACCTTCAGATAAGTCAAATATTTTCATGATGTAATGGCGCGAGGATGAACCAAGGCTGACAATATTTCAAATTATGAACATTTCTTGCTAACTTAAACTGCGTTTTTCTCAGAATAGGCACAAAAGGCAGGATAATTTTTTTGGAATTTGTAGTTAAATATCTAAACTTTTTTTTTAAAACGGGGATCTAGGGTGCAACACTACTTTACGTCCAAGAATATCCAAAAAAACCCATATTTTTTGGACCACTTAAAAAAAAAACAAGAGAGAACGCTATAGTCGGGTGCCCCGACTATCAGATACCCGTTACTCAGCCAAAGTGAGTGCGAGCGAGATGGAGATATAAAATTTTTAATCGGGCATAACTTTTTATGGGGTTATTCCACTACATTGTGCGGCTCATTCATTAAAACATTCATTAGAGGCTTAGAAAGGGACAAATATATATGCATTTACTGGGATTTGTTTGGATAAGATGGCATGGTCACTCAGAATTTAAACGTTAAATTTAAACTTTAATTCAAATAACTTCAAAGCTGTAAAATTAATAGTGTGTATTGTCATGAAAGCAGACATTTTTAACACGCTTTAAAAATGTTTTGGGCTGTACAAAGTCTTTGTACATACGTATTTATATTTAATTGTATCAATTTTATAAAACTTTATAGACGCATGACGTTATTTTTAGTTAGAAACGGAGTAATTAGGCCGCTGAAATATTTTTTGTATTGTTCTAATTTGTTTATATATTTATTATTGATACCATTTCACATTTGCTCTAGTGAATGAGCAAAATTGTACTTTTTAGATTCAATTTTGCTCATTGCTCATCGCTCCAGGTAATACCGTATGGATGTATTTAAAAATACCTCAAAAAAATACCGAAAATGCCCATCGGTTTTTACAATTTTTCTGATTGCAGCCGACATATATCTGTCTTGCTCGCACCTACGTAAAATCGTATAGACTGAGAAAAATTTGGTCTAATGAATAAGCCGAACAATGTAGTGGAATACCCGCATTAACGAATGGTTTTTTTACTTTTCCGAAATCTTTAAAGGTGTGGGCGCCAGACACTTTATAAAATCGTTTGTTGTGGGCGTTAGGCGATTGTGGGCGTTAGAGGGGGCGTGGCCGTCGGCTGAATCAAACTTGCGCTGCGTAGGAAGCCAAAGAATATGTGTGGGTAATCCCAATTCTTTAGCTTTTGTAGTTTCCGAGATCTCAGCGTTCATCCGGACGGACAGACGGACATGGCTAGATCGACTCGGCTGGTGACCCTGATCAAGAATTAGATACTTTATAGGGTCGGAAACGCTTTCTTCTACCTGTTACATACTTTTGCACGAATACAATATACCCTTTTACTCTACGAGTAACGGGTATAACAAAAAAGGAAGCTAGCTTCGGCCAGCCGAAGCTTATATACCCTTGCAGATCATTCCTATTCATTTACAAAAACATTAAATTGAAATTAACTAGCGTATATGTTACAACAATCCAAATTTTAGCTGCTTTTGTATTACTTTGGCATTAATTTTTTGATCCTTCCTATGTCAGCTTTATAATTTAGCCATCTGAAAGACATATCCCAGAGAAGAAGAGAATGTAATAAGAATCAACAAAGATATAAATTCTTTCGTATTAATTTCCATTTAATCCGATTAAAAAAAAATTTTATTCGAAATTCGGAAATATTTATACAACAGTATTCCCAAAAGTAGACGTTAATATTTCAAAAAACACCAAAGCTAGAATTTTTTTACGTTTTGTTTTTCGGTCTTTCCTATGAGAGCTGTAAGATATAGTTGTCCGATCCGGTCGGTTCCGACATATATACTACCTGCAATAGAAGAAGAAGACTTTTGGGAAAGTTTGAGCCCGATAGCTTTAAAACTGAGAGACTAGTTTGCGTAGAAACAGACGGACGGACAGACGGACATGGCTAAATCGACTCGTCTTGTCATGTTGGTCAAGAATATATATACTTTATGGGGTCGGAAACGTCTCCTTCACTGCGTTGCAAGCTTCTGACTGAAATCATAATACCCTCTGCAAGGGTATAAAAAGCTTTTTGGCAGACTTTTTGTTATAGGCGCCCCAGTGTGCGTTGTAAGATGAAATTCTCTCAGGATCCGAAACAGTAATACAATTTTGACAACACTAAGCGTAAATCTCCAATTATCCTTCCTCGCTATCTTTTGAATTCTTATTCTTACACTGTTTCCAAGTCGAATTTAATATTCTGCCCCACATTAAACGAAAGCCCGTCTATTCACCTGGTCCCGATGTCATTCCCGGCTGCATGCTTAGATACTGCTCAGTAGCCCTGTTATCTTTTTTAGTTTTAGAAATCTCAAAATTTTTATCTACGTGGAAGTAATTGTTTGTAATTCCTGTCCGCAAGAAGTATATGAAAATTTTCAGCTATCCCGAAGCTTTTGAAAATATAATTACACTTCATTTGCAGCACTTATGTAGGTCAGTTATATCGCATGTCAACATGGTTTTTCATTTTACCTTCCATCAGTTATAAATCATAGGATACTTCTTGCTAGTCTGAATTACAATCGGACTTAAATAGGTTTCCGCCAAATTTGACAGACTTTGACGGGCTCATTCATGCGTCAGTTAGGCATTTTTTTTTTCATGTCAACTCTGATTTTTTCCTCTTGACTGTGAAAATTGAAACGTTGACTACGAGAACACATTAAACCGATAGCGGGAAAAAATTAATAATCAGGGGTGTCACAGAAACTGGAGACGGATTTGGGGACGGTTGGTTTGAAAACCAACCCATCACAGAATTTGTAGAGTTTTCTAGGAGTTTCGAAGTAAATTTGCTCTGATTTTAGGAACATTTATATATATGCACGTGCTTGTTACGCGCGGGGCCCTTTTATCAATTTGGACAAAAATGCGAGTTCGCGAGGAAGAATACATAAAACCAGCGGTCGGCAGCGCCCTATTAAGTGAGCATAGGGTTTTGTTCTGCTCTCGCTCTGCCCTCACTTATACTGTAAAACTGCGGTCTGCACACGCACACTGTTGAGCTGCCTCGTGCAATTTACTCACACAAATAAAAAACAAAATGTCATTGTATGTGTGTGCCGACCGCTGCATAAAACAAATAAAGACGGGACACATAAATTATAATAAAGATGCAATTAGAAGTGAAGCAAATGAGTTAAAATATTAGTTTTTAATACCAGGATAGAAGTTGAGGTGAAAATTAAATGAGATAGGTTGTTATAATTATACCCGTTACTCGAAGAGTAAAAGGGTATATTGTATTCGTGCAAAAGTATGTAACAGGGAGAAGGAAGCTTTTCCGACCCTATAAAGTATATATATTCTTGATCAGGATCACTAGCCGAGTCGAACTAGCCATGTCCGTCTGTCCGTCTGTCCGTCCGTATGAACGCTGAGATCTCAGAAACTATAAAAGCTAGAGGATTTCGCATTTTGCATGCATATTCTTGGCGTTCCTACGCAGCGCAAGTTTATTTCAAAATGGTGCCACGCCCCCTCTAACGCCCTCAAGCGCCCTAAACCATTTTTTGATAGATGTCTGGCGCCCACACCATTAAAGATTTTGGAAAAGTAAAAATGCAGTTTTATTGTGATTATCAATACCTATCGAAATGTAGAAGAAATTTTTCAAATCGGACCATTCGTTAAAAAGTTATGCCCGATCAAAGATTTTATATATCTATCTCCCTCGCACTCCCTTAGCTGAGTAACGGGTATCTGATAGCCGGGGCACCCGACTATAGCGTTCTCTCTTGTTTTTACATAGAATCGCATTAAGCTTTCTGAAGTCGGACGTGTTTTTCAATCGCTCCCACATATTTTCGCCCCGCGTTGATAATATTGTGACCATTTAGCTACTATTCGGTTTTATGAGTTAAATTTTACAACGCCGTTCTATTCCTCATTGCTCATCTACTTGTCGCAAAGTAACGGAACTTCTGACGCTCGCACTCGCCGGAAGCTGATTCCATCTGCACCTGCTCTCTTTTGTCTCTCCCGTGCTCATCTCTTTATGGTACTCATCGCCGCAGGATTTGCTGCTTGCTGTGATTACGCTGCTCCCCGCAACCTGCTCTCTTATCTATCGCTCTTAGTTTGTTCTGTACTCTGCCCACACTGTGGTTCAACTAACTGCCAAAATGAGTTTGAGATGCTCCGCTAAGAAATGCAATTTTTGTGGCAACATTGCCTGCGAATTATACCTACCTATTGTGTTGGCTTTGCGATAACTGCTCCCATGTTAAGTGTGGTGGCGGTGGCCATAATGGTCGCATAGCCGATCTCTTATCCAAAAAATCTGGATTCACCTGGTCTTGTGAGGCATTCCGAGGAATTGAAATGGAAATGCGCATCTTTATGGTTTCCAGAGGGTTCGTAAACAGTTCGCTGCCCTCAATAATGAATTCCTTTTTGTGGAGTCGCGGTTTCTTGAGTTGAAACTGTTAAACGAATCACCAACTGAAACCAACTTAGCGTCTAACTCTACTATTGCGCCCGCTGCCATAACTGCCACGCATCTACCTCTACCCGCTGCACCCGGACCTACATATAATCGGACGGATCATACCGAACCTGCCCAGGGCTTAACTGAACCTGCTGCTGCCCCTTCCGTTGAACCCATCTCAACCGGTGTTCCAAACACAGCAGCTCCGGCTGCTCCTGCTACTGCTAGTTCATCTGCTAGCGCACGGCGCCAAACTGGCGTTTTTTCTGGTTCCGCCCAACTGGATACTCGTCGAGCTGACGCCGCCGCAAGTACTACTGCCGTGGATCCACCTCTTATGGGAGTACCGCCTCCCTCACGGTCCTTCGGATCACGTTTAACGGCTGTCAGCCCTCGTAGAGCTATCTTTGTATCCCGTCTCGTTCCTGATGCTACACCCGATGCCGTTATAAACCATTTATGCTCTAAACTTGCAGTTACTTCTGATAATTTTATTGTAATTTATTCATTTAAAATATTTCTTCCAGCTTCTCTATTATCCCGAGCTCTTGAACCTACATTATGGCCTGAACACACGATAGTTCATGAATTTTTGCAAAAAGATTCTAATCCGAGTTCCAAAATTACCAATCCAAAAAACTAAATAACATATTCTCCATCCACTATCAAAACGTACGCAGTCTTTTGGGTAAACTTAGTAAAATTCATACTTATAGTGCTGCCATTGACTTTGATGCCATCGCCTTAACCGAAACCTGGCTTAATTCTTCTGTCTCCGATCATGAAATTTTTATTCATAAGTTTACCACTTATAGAAGGGATCGTCCTTCTTTTGCGGGTGGGGTCCTTATAGCAGTTAAAAACGATTTTTCCTCTGAGTTGATCCCTTACGCCAACAATGATTGAATTGAATTTATTGCAGTAAAAGTCCGCGTCGGTGCTGTCGTTTCATGGCTACCTTGCGATGATACAAACTTTTTGTTACCTAACACTACTCATGATTTCATCGAAGGGATAACCGATCTTTCTCTTGTTCAAATTAACTCCGTAAAAAATAGACGCGACAGACTTCTAGACCTGTTATTTGTAAGCGATTCTTCTCTTGCAACTGTGCCGAGAGCTAACCCGATATCTCTTCCGGAAGATCCTTATCACCCAACCTTAGCTATTTCTGTTGAGTTTTCTAGCCCAAGTTCAGATTCTGTAACTGCGTGCCGTGCTAGATGTTTCAGAAAAACAGATTTTAACGGTCTTAACTTGCATCTTTCGGGGATCGACTGGTCATTTTTATATGCATTCCAGAATATTGATTGTGCGGTTCATGCTTTCTACGCTTCTATCCTCTCGGCCCTGGATACATTTGTTCCCGAAGTTACTATTACTTCAACTTACAAGCCTCCGTGGTTTACAAGGAATCTCTCTTACTTAAAAAATAAGAAATCTAGGCTATTTAAAAAATTTCAAAAATCTGGATCTTTGGTTGACTTTGCTCAATATTCTCCACCCGCTCCCAATTCCTTACCACGAATAGTCAATGTTACATGAACTATCTCTCCCAGTGCAAGGAAAACTTCCTCGCTGATCCTAAGCAATTTTACACGTTTGTTAACTCCAAACGTAAATCTAACGCATTCCCTTCGTCCCTCCGTTATCGTAATAGTGCTGAATCTTCTAATCTTGGTATATCAAACTTATTTGCTTCTTTCTTCCAGTCAACTTACTCTAGACAACTCTATGTTCCCCGTTGTCCGTATCCTTATAATTTTTTTTTCTTGCATCTTTCACTGCATCTTGAAACAATGTGCCCAACATCTTGCACGCCCTATCACACATTTATGAACCAATCCTGCATGCCAGTGATTTGGAATGAATCCTACATTAAAAAAAACGCGAAAGGGTTTGTGCAGACTAAAATTTGATGTACATCGTGGTAAATTAAGAGGATGATAATTTCGTGTTAGTCTAACGGGAACATTAAAAGTTAGGCGGCTTACAAGCTCTACAGAATCAATATTACCTCTTATCATTTTAGGACCACTTTAAAAAAAAAAAAAAAAGAAATTATGCACATAATGGCACATGGCTGGATCGACTCGGCTAGTGATCCTGATCAAGAATATATATACTTTATAGGGTCGGAAATGCTTCCTTCTCCCTGTTACATACTTTTGCACGAATACAATATACCCCTTAACTCTACGAGTAACGGGTATAAAAACCATTTTGTTCTAGGCGCCCGAGTGTGCGTTGTAATATTACCTCTTATAAGATTATTCTTAACAAGAAAGGAAGCTAGCTTCGGCCAGCCGAAGCTTATATACCCTTGCAGATCATTCCTATTCATTTACAAAAACATTAAATTTAAAAATGTTAACTGCTTTCGTTTTACTTTGGCATTAATTTTTTGATCCTTTCTATAGCAGCTATATAATATAGCCGTCCGAATTTTGTTAAATTTAATACGAAATTTTGAAATGTTAAAGAAAAGCCATATCCCAGAGAAGAAGAGAATGTAATAAAAGTCAACAACGATATAATTTTTTTCCTATTAATTTCCATTTAATTTTCCGACCGTTCCTATGGCAGCTATATGATATAGTCATCCGATTTTTTAGAAATTTTATTCGAAATTCCCAAAAGAAGAAGGTAATATTTCAAAAAACACCAAAGCTAGAATTTTTTTACGTTTTTTTTTCGATCCGTCTTATGGGAGCTATAAGATATAGTTGTCCGATCCGGTCGGTTCTGGTCGGTACTACCTGCAATAGAAAGAAGACTTTTGGGAAAGTTTGAGCCCGATAGCTTTAAAACTGAGAGACTAGTTTGTGTAGAAACAGACGGACGGACAGACGGACATGGCTAGATCGACTCGTCTTGACATGCTGATTAAGAATATATTTACTTTATGGGATCGGAAACGTCTCCTTCACTGCGTTGCAAACTTCTGACTGAAATCATAATACCTTTTGCAAGGGTATACAAATAGTACAAACCCTTTTCCTACTATTTGCAAGTGTCGGTAAATTAAGAAATAATAATCTACTCTGGTAGGAAGGTATACTTACGTTTTGGTCCCAGTTAAAACAACGAAGGGCAAAAAGAAGAAATTTTTTTGTACCGATTCTATACAGTCAATGTGCACTTGGTATTGTGGGTCCAGATAGAAGAACAATATTCCAATACAGGACGGACAAGGGAGGTAAATAATATTTTGGTTATTTAGGGGTCATCAAATTCTTTTGACCAACGCTTTATAAACCCAATAACACTCATAGCTTTGTTGACAGTCGAATTTAAGCTTCGGGTCCAGAAGAACGCCTAAATAATTTACTGAATATATACGGTCAAGTGCCAAGTTCTGAAGCGAACAACTTATAAACGTAGGAGTAACCCTATGAAAGGTCATTACGTTAAATTTCAGGCAATTCAAATTTAAGAGGTTATACTCACACCATATTTGAAAATGATCAATGTCTAATTGTAAGCCAAAACCAGATTCTATATTATTATATGTCAAACAAAGCTTATCATCATCAGCATACATTCGTACACGAGAATTTTTTTATGATAGAGGGAAGATCGTTAATACACAAAGTAAACAGCAAAGGGCCCAAATGACTACCCTGGGGCACTCCCGATGTCACGTGGATCATTTTAGAAACAGCGTAATTAAATATAACCCTCTGAGTCCTCCCATTCAAATAACTTGCATGTTTATAGATTACATGGAAACCCAAGCAAATCTAATTTGAATAAAAGTAAAGAGTGGTTAGCACAGTCAAAGGCTTGTAGCGAACTACGTTTCGAGAGCAGATGTAATTTGTAGCCTACGTTGAGCACGCGCTGGTTCCGGCATGAGTTACCAGTAGAGAGGGGTCGGGGATAGGTTTTAGGAACGCGGCTACTTGCTCTATAGACGAACAACAAAATCTTATTACTTCACGTGCTAAAGGGTACGAGGATCTCCGCAGGACTAATGGACCGGACTATTGACTAGCAAAGGACAGACAAGGACGAACAAGGATGTAGTGCCTTTATGTCAGCGGCTGTTCAAGCTGACTTGCCCTCCCTACCATGATCACCATCGTCCAGATACATTTATGGCGATCCCTAAAAGGCGACTACACTTTACATGACATATAACATTCGACGACGCATGGCTTCCCTATTGACTCTACTCAACTTTAGATAACATTATAAATTTTATTTTTAAACATAGAATAATCCTATTAAATAACAAAAATTAATTCTAAACAAGTTCATTAGGTACCTAAGAAATGAGTAACATCTAGATTGAAATTAAACATGCGAATTTAATGACTAATAATTAAATTTAGCGATCGCTGAATATTTCTGAGTTCATGTATATAAATGTACAAATGTAGAGAGCGGGTAGAATGGGTAGAATGTATGTATGTTAAATTATGCCATTATATGTGAGACTTAAAATTTTATTTTATTGAGCAGGGAGTTGGGTAGGGTTTTATGGGAGAAAATTTACGAAATTGGATGTAGTTTTTTTTTCCAGTATAGCATTTTAAAGATTTAAATTTTCATATTTGTTTTTTTGTTGTTTGATGACTTTAATTCCCTTAGACTGCTTGAGTCGGCTTTATTTATTGTTATTTTTTTTTATAAAGGTAGTTGAAATTCTGTAAGAGTAAGACGTTGCAATTAACTCACTTTGTTTTTCCCTCGATGAAGCGCTTCTCGACGGGCCTGTGGAAGAGAATATCAACTACTTAAGAGAGCTAAGTTGCCCTCGCTCGCCTGGCTCACGCAATCTAAAGCGGTACGGTTCTCTCACAATTTACTTTAACTGATCTTTAGTGGTTAAAACTTGGGAGAGGGAAGGGAAACGAAAACGGGAAGAAGGGACTGTTCTGCTCTAATGCATAATTTTCATGTTATTGACCTTCTCTCTTCATTTAAATTATACTCTTAAACTACTTAACCTAAATTGCTGCTGTTGCTCTGCTCCTAGCGGCGTAAACTGCCGCGTAAAATTCGTTACTTTAAGTTCTAAATGTAATTAGAATTGCTTTCGTATTTCCAAGGATGGTTAATTCAAAATTTCATTTCTTTCTGGGGCTTTATTTCCCTACGGCATATGGACTGTATGGCCGGTAAATGGACCCTAGCCTAAATTTTGTTGGCTAGTGGGCTATTCTACAACATATAAACGTAGATGTAGAAAGAAAAAAAAATATGTAGATAATATAAACAAATCAAATTCTCGGCGCTATGGTTGCTGCGGGATCTCGGATTCTGCTGCTGCTGCTGGTGATTGAAGGTTGATCGGTTGGCCTTTGCGATTTTGCGATTGCTTCCAGTTGGCCTTTCGTTCTTCAGACGCCTCTTACGCCCAATCCTGGCTTTTGGCGGACCGGGGTTATGTAATTAGGTGCCACCTAAAAACATTAGGGCGTTCAAACACCACTTTATCAACTTCTCGCACTCAAAAAACTTACCCACTAGGGGTTGGCACTTAAGCACTTGTGTTTTTTTGGTTTTTAAGCCACTTGCAACGGCGATTGCCGGGAATTTTAGTAATTTTAGATATTCTTTAATTTTTTTTTAAATTTTGATCTTCCCGCACTTGCAACTACTTCTGTTCCGATCCACTGGTAAGTTTGGTGTGCCTCCCAACGAAATTGACTTCGGGTCGGGACCCTGAGTACGACCTCGCTCACCACTTTGGTGAAATTTCGGAATTTTGGCTCAAGAGACTTATCCCCGTCCAAAATCGTTCTGGCCAATTTCCGTTGCCTACTTTTGGGCCGAAAGCAATCTTAGCCAAAAGACAAGCAAATCCTACAGTTCCCCCCCACCAAAATCTCACTTGGGGTGAGCTATCGACACAAGGGAGATACCAGCTTGTCTTATTGTCGCAAGTCTTTCGCGTGGTATTTGCCAATTAATCTTCCTTGGAGGTCCTCAATTTCATAATAGGCTAAACCCAGTTTTTTTCGGATCCTAGACTTTATAAAAACCGGTGCTAGCTTTGAGCTAAAACCCTTTGCGAAGTTGCTTTGCTGGAAGTTCCGGCGAAAGACCTCTTGACCCGGTCTGTAAGACACAATTCGGCTCCGCAAGTTATAAGCCCTTTCATTCCTTTCCCTTTGGGCTTCCATCGAATCCTGAGCCGTACGCCTTATTATGTCTCGCGAGTCATCCTTACTAAACTGTACATTTCTATCCTCTAGCAATCCTAGCTCCCTAATGATTTTATATGATTTTCCATCTACTACCATGTGCTGCCCAAAAACCATTCTGTACGGTGTCGTTTTTATGGCCGAATGAAAACTTGACCTCAACGCGCAACAGATGCTACTAAGTTTACTATCCCAGTTCTTTTGACTCGGATCTATGTACGCCTTGATGGCAGCTAACACCGATCTATTGACCCTTTCTGAAGCGTTGCCTTGTGGAGCGTAAATCGCCGTATAGGAGTGGGCGATTCCATATTTCTCGAGTAAAGCGTTGAACGCCACTGATTTGAACTGCACTCCATTATCGGAAATAATAGTTTCCGGTACGCCGAAACAATGGAATATTTCTTTTTCAAGAAATGGAAGGATAGCCTCGGTGGTAAATTTCTTCACGGCTTTCAGGAAGGGAAACTTTGAAGCATGATCGACCACAATAAAAAGCCCTATATGCCCTTCCGAGCTACGCGGATACGGCCCTAAAAAGTCGACGTAGAGCCTTTGAAAAATCCTTTCAGATTGGCCAGTATTTCCCAAGGCTGGTCTCAAAGTCTGACTGGGATGCTTTGTTGTCTTGCACACTTCGCACCTATTGACAAAATCTTTTACATCTACCGCTAAATTTGGCCAATAGAAATATCGTCTCAAGTTTTCTAACATTTTGGCTATGCCACAGTGTGCTGCTAAGGGATCTTCATGCGTTTTTTTTAACAAATCTGGAACTAGCTCTTTAGGAAGCCACAGCTTCCAACAGGATTCATCTGCCACTTTCTCGTCTGCAGCGTGCTCAGCGCGACGATAAACAAATCCGTTGCTGACCTTAACCTCACCTAATTGTTGTACTCCTGTGGAAATAGCTGCTTTTAGATCTTCGTAATTTTTCCCTTTAAACTCACTGGCATCCATATCCACTAAACTAGATATTTCCAAGCCCGAAAGGTCTTCCGTAAAAGTCCTTGACAAGGCGTCTGGTACTACATTTTGACTTCCTTTTCTATGGCTGATTTTGAACTTAAATCCCTGCAATTTTAAGGACCATCGTGCAAGACGAGAACTGAGGTCTCCCTGGGACATTAGCCACTTTAAGGACGCGTGATCGGTAATAATTGTGAACTCTTGTCCCTCCACATATGCCCTGAATTTTTTTACCGCCAAAACAGCTGCCAAACACTCCTTTTCTGTGACTGTGTAATTTGATTGACATTTGTTTAGTTTCTTGGACATAAAGGAGATTGGAACTTCGTTTCCCTCGGCGTCGTCCTGCATTAGAACCGCGCCCACTCCAGTGTTGCTTGCATCACAATGGATGGAAAATGGAGCGTCAAAATTTGGGCTATGCAACACAGGGGCCGTACACATGTGTTCTTTCAAGATTTCAAAAGCTCGTTGAGCTTCCTCAGTCCAAGCAAATTTCTTTCTGTTTCTGAGCGTATCGGTTATTGGAGAAGCTAACGCGGCAAAGTTTTTTATGAATTTATTATACCAACCCGTCATTCCTAAGAAACGGCGAACCTGTTTCATGGAGCGAGGGCTAGGGAACTCCAGAATTGCGGCTATTTTATCTGGGTCTGTGCCTACGGTTCCATGGCCAATCACATGTCCCAAGTATTTAACCTCCTTGATGCAAAAATTGCTTTTTTCTACGTTTATGGTCAATTTGGCATTTTGAAGGTGGGACGCAACCTCTTTCAGAACTTCTATATGTCTTTCAAAAGTATCTGAGACTATTAGTAAGTCGTCTAAGTACACAAACACCTCGTTCCTTAGAGACGCTGGGATCACCTTATCCATTAGCCTACACATAGTCTGGGGAGAATTAGATAGCCCAAAGGGCATAACAACAAAATGATAGAGGGGTCTTCCAGGCACTGTGAATGCTGTTTTGTCCCTTGAATTAGCATCTAGCGGGATCTGCCAAAAGGCGTCTTTTAGATCCAAACTAGTTATGAATTCTGCTTTTGGGAGCCTACCTAAAATTCCATTAATAAGTGGCATTGGATATGCGTCTTTAACCGTCACTTCATTCAGCTTTCGGCTATCAATACACAGCCTTACTTTACCAGGTTTCTGGACCAGAACTACTGGTGAGGACCAAGCGCTGGACGACTCCTCTATTACACCTAGCTCTAGCATTCTATCCAGTTCCGCATACATAAGTTTTTCCGTTGCCGGAGATACCGCATAGTGCCTTTGTTTTATGGGTTTTGCTTGAGCCACATCAATGGAGTGTGAGAGTAGTTGGGTCCTTCCCAGACCTTTCGCCGCGTACGACGGGAAAAGCTTAATTGCACGAAGTAGCGCTTGTTGCTGGTCAGGCAAGAGCTCACGAGATATTGGCTCTTCTAATGCTGCCACTATTGGATTGTTGCCCCGGAAGGCTTCGGGTAATAACTGGAAATGCTTCCAAAAATCTATTCCTAGATACAAATCTCCTGCTAGGGATGGTACTACATAGAAGGTTAGTGTTTTCTTTTCGCTCCGGAAGGACACTTCTGTAGTTAGCCGACCACTTATCGGTTGGGATTGCCCGTCTGCTGTTCGAATTCCTGCTGTTATTCTAGAGTATTTTATATTTAGTTCTGGTAGCTCTGCAGCCAGACTCCCACCTATGCAGCTGACTGACGCTCCAGTGTCCAGTAACCCAACTACCATTTTGCCCAACATTTCAACCTGCGCGTAAGGCCTGAAATCGTTAAGTTGCCCCACTATGGCTGAGAGCAAGAGCTTGCGTTCTTTCTTTTTTAAACTTTTGTAATTGTCCCTACGGCTTGTTGAACGAGTGGTATGATTGCTCTCTAACTCAGTTTTGGAAGAAATCTGGACAGTTGATTTTGGTTTTGGGGTTAGTGAAGTGAATCTGGTTGGTCGGTCATCGTTGCCTTCGAGAACATCTGTTTGCGTGCCTTTGTGGCACGCTCTGCTGAGTTTTTTGTCGGGTGGCACTTGATGCAGGTATGACTGTACTGGCCGTCTTCTCCGCATCCGAAACAATACACCCGCTTCGGTACTGGGCACTTGGTATGTGGATGTCCCTTTTCTTTACAGTTCCAACATCGCAGATTTATGGCCGCTAACTCTTGATCTTCATCTGACTCTTCGCTCTCTGTTACTGTCTCTACCTGACATTGCACCTCACAGACTTGCCTCCTGGGTGGTCCGTGGCGCGGTGTAAATCCTTGCGGCTTTCCTACGGTTTGCATAAAAATTTCTCGGGTCCTTACTAGTCGTCTTAATTCTTGCACAGTTCGGGTATGCTCATACAAAATCTCATGTTGGACTTCTGGAAGGAGGTTCGCCCGCAAAGTTTCAACCATTGCTTGCTCTGACATTGGTTGCGACAGTCTATCTGCAAGGGCAGCGATTATCCTATGAAAATCATCGAAAGTTTCGTTTCCCCGTTGCTTTCTTTGGTCTATTTCCGCTCGAATGTTCCTGTCAGTTCTATCGTCTTTGAATTGGCCTTTAAGTCCTTCAACTAACTCGAACCAACGCACTGCAGATACGCTTTTATGAAAACGCCAATACCAATCGCTCGCGATTCCGTCAAACAGCAAATTAGCATTCTGAGCCACTAGCTCAAGATTTCCCTCCAATGATTGTCCTGCTAAAGCTTCTACTCGGTATATAAAGTCTTCGACAGTCATTGGCCCTTTTCCTGAGAAGCGTAGCTTCCAACCAACCATGATTTGAGCAATCTTATCTGGCCTTAAGGAGCTGCTTGCTGAGGCAGGCGAATAATTGCTACTACGATTCTGACCTAGATTTGGTGGAACTTGGGGATCGGTATTACCTTGGTTATACATCGGGTCTAACATTATCTGGTTAGGCGAAAAATTGGCCGCTTGGGCTTGCGAATTCCCTGCGAACGCTTGGGTCATGGTTCTTGTTTGTTGAGCCAAAGCATCAGCGAAACATTTTGTTTGCTGGGCCAATGCAGTCGTTAAGGCTTCTGAAATGGCTACCCTGATAGTTTCGGCCATTGCCGACTGAGAATCAGTTTGAGGTTCAGTCGGGGCTGAAGACGGTTGTTGGTCGTTACCAGCAGGCATTGTGATGTCGCTTGATGGTTTGCCTTGATTAGCTTTCGACCTAGTCACTACGTTAAGTGGCACTATTGGAGTTTTGGTTCTCGAGCCAGAAGGTTTAGTTGGAGTATCAACTGCTAAATTCTCCGCTGATGCGAAGGATAGTGAGCTAGAGCAGACAGGACAGATTTTTGTTTTCCCCGCTTTTGTAGCGAAGCAATTTCGGTGAAAATCGTGACCGCACCTTGCGTGTAGTAATTGGATCGGAAAGGAAATAGGTTTTGCGCAGATCTGACAAACGTTCTCTACTATTTTATTTAGATCTTCTGTGCTGTGTGCTAGGGACATTTCAACAAGACCTACAGCTCCGGAATCTTTGAAATTGAAAAAATATCTACCTAATAATAAAAATAAATAAATAAAATAAATAAATAATAGTAAGCAAAAATAATAAATAAACAAAACATAAATAAATAAATAAATAATCGAAAAAAAATCAAAAATGAAACTTTCAAAATTTGGGGTGCCATGCAATCGTTTTCTGCTATCTTTTTGTAAAGTTCCTTGTCCTGCTAAGTCCTGTCGGTAATGAAATTTAATACTATTGACTCTAAAATTTTTAATAATAAAATGTAATTACAAGTGGAAGATGTCGTTTTCAGATGACGAACTATTACACAAAAACAATAAAAAGGTTCACCTCAAGGCAAACGGCAACAAGAGGCTCCTGTAATATCTGGATTTCCATGTAATAGATTCACTAATCTTACATTTAACATCTTGTATCAAATAACTTTTTGCAACTTGTATTATATACAGACTATACCAGACACACCAGGCAAACGGCCAAAAGTGTTCTGTACAATTCCGCCTAAAACTCCACTACAAAAAGATTAATACGCAAAACAAAAATAAATTACAAAAAAAAATTTGACTAGAAAGGTGAAAGATATCGTTTTCAGATGACGATCTATTAACAAAAATACCTACTTAATCGGTTCACCGCATGGCAAAACGGCAACATCCGGCTCCTATTGTTCAGATTCTCGAAAACAGACTCTTAATCTTACATTTAACATCTGGTATTAATAAAATTCTTGAACTTCGCCTAAAACACAGACTATACCAGATACACCAGGCAACCGGCAACAAGTGTTCTGTACAATTCTATATTAAACTTCAGTACAAAAAAAAATAATACTTCCCACGCTAAAAGACGGGATGGCAAATTTATTAAGCCAATAAACAACGCCCTATGCGTAAGTTTAATTAGGTAGCGGCGTTAAAGCTAAATAGCTAAAACTTTTCCAGCGGCCTAATAGTATGCAAGGAGTTTTGATCCGTAAATCACTCCTCGCCGCACCTAATCTAGCGGATGAATGCTGTGGAGATTCTCTTGACTAACGTCTGATGGTTTTAAATATTTTTTTAATGGATCTGGCCTTGCCGGATCGAACTGTCGCCATGACAGAATCGGGCCCCACGTTGGGCGCCAAATAAGTTTATTGTTATTTATTAGAATACTGTAGCGAACTACGTTTCGAGAGCAGATGTAATTTGTAGCCTACGTTGAGCACGCGCTGGTTCCGGCATGAGTTACCAGTAGAGAGGGGTCGGGGATAGGTTTTAGGAACGCGGCTACTTGCTCTATAGACGAACAACAAAATCTTATTACTTCACGTGCTAAAGGGTACGAGGATCTCCGCAGGACTAATGGACCGGACTATTGACTAGCAAAGGACAGACAAGGACGAACAAGGATGTAGTGCCTTTATGTCAGCGGCTGTTCAAGCTGACTTGCCCTCCCTACCATGATCACCATCGTCCAGATACATTTATGGCGATCCCTAAAAGGCGACTACACTTTACATGACATATAACATTCGACGACGCATGGCTTCCCTATTGACTCTACTCAACTTTAGATAACATTATAAATTTTATTTTTAAACATAGAATAATCCTATTAAATAACAAAAATTAATTCTAAACAAGTTCATTAGGTACCTAAGAAATGAGTAACATCTAGATTGAAATTAAACATGCGAATTTAATGACTAATAATTAAATTTAGCGATCGCTGAATATTTCTGAGTTCATGTATATAAATGTACAAATGTAGAGAGCGGGTAGAATGGGTAGAATGTATGTATGTTAAATTATGCCATTATATGTGAGACTTAAAATTTTATTTTATTGAGCAGGGAGTTGGGTAGGGTTTTATGGGAGAAAATTTACGAAATTGGATGTAGTTTTTTTTTCCAGTATAGCATTTTAAAGATTTAAATTTTCATATTTGTTTTTTTGTTGTTTGATGACTTTAATTCCCTTAGACTGCTTGAGTCGGCTTTATTTATTGTTATTTTTTTTTATAAAGGTAGTTGAAATTCTGTAAGAGTAAGACGTTGCAATTAACTCACTTTGTTTTTCCCTCGATGAAGCGCTTCTCGACGGGCCTGTGGAAGAGAATATCAACTACTTAAGAGAGCTAAGTTGCCCTCGCTCGCCTGGCTCACGCAATCTAAAGCGGTACGGTTCTCTCACAATTTACTTTAACTGATCTTTAGTGGTTAAAACTTGGGAGAGGGAAGGGAAACGAAAACGGGAAGAAGGGACTGTTCTGCTCTAATGCATAATTTTCATGTTATTGACCTTCTCTCTTCATTTAAATTATACTCTTAAACTACTTAACCTAAATTGCTGCTGTTGCTCTGCTCCTAGCGGCGTAAACTGCCGCGTAAAATTCGTTACTTTAAGTTCTAAATGTAATTAGAATTGCTTTCGTATTTCCAAGGATGGTTAATTCAAAATTTCATTTCTTTCTGGGGCTTTATTTCCCTACGGCATATGGACTGTATGGCCGGTAAATGGACCCTAGCCTAAATTTTGTTGGCTAGTGGGCTATTCTACAACATATAAACGTAGATGTAGAAAGAAAAAAAAATATGTAGATAATATAAACAAATCAAATTCTCGGCGCTATGGTTGCTGCGGGATCTCGGATTCTGCTGCTGCTGCTGGTGATTGAAGGTTGATCGGTTGGCCTTTGCGATTTTGCGATTGCTTCCAGTTGGCCTTTCGTTCTTCAGACGCCTCTTACGCCCAATCCTGGCTTTTGGCGGACCGGGGTTATGTAATTAGGTGCCACCTAAAAACATTAGGGCGTTCAAACACCACTTTATCAACTTCTCGCACTCAAAAAACTTACCCACTAGGGGTTGGCACTTAAGCACTTGTGTTTTTTTGGTTTTTAAGCCACTTGCAACGGCGATTGCCGGGAATTTTAGTAATTTTAGATATTCTTTAATTTTTTTTTAAATTTTGATCTTCCCGCACTTGCAACTACTTCTGTTCCGATCCACTGGTAAGTTTGGTGTGCCTCCCAACGAAATTGACTTCGGGTCGGGACCCTGAGTACGACCTCGCTCACCACTTTGGTGAAATTTCGGAATTTTGGCTCAAGAGACTTATCCCCGTCCAAAATCGTTCTGGCCAATTTCCGTTGCCTACTTTTGGGCCGAAAGCAATCTTAGCCAAAAGACAAGCAAATCCTACAGGCTTTACTAAAATCTGTATATATAACGTCAGTCTGCATTTTATTGTTAAATCCATTTATTACAATGGATGACAATTCAAGTAGGTTGGTGGTAGTCGATCTTCACTTACCAAAACCATGCTGACACGGGGATATTAGCGAGGCACATAAATGTTGCAAATGAGAAGTGATAATACGTTCAAATGCTTTTGGAATTGCCGAAATAAACACTTGTGAAATCAAAAAAGAATAGACGCAAGTCAAACAACAAATTTCTAAAAATACATTAAGTTGAATTAAAGTAGAAAAATTGCCTACAAATGCTAAAAGCCAAAGAGCTAAGCAAAATAAAGTGCATACAATGCTAAGAAAGCATTAAAAATTACAAATACTAAAGCCGACAAAACAACAAAAAAAATGTACAACTCAACAACAAAATTGAAAATAAGAAATTACAACAACAAAATCAACTCTAACAAGAAAGGAAGCTAGCTTCGGGCAGCCGAAGCTTATATATCCTTGCAGATAAAGTAAATACCTCTATTTTAATGCTTACTCTATCGGTGTAGTTCCAGGGGTTCCAGATTCTGCGAGCCTAGTTCAAATTTGGTTTTTAAGTTGTCAAAAATCCAATTCCTACTTCCTACAAAGTAACAGTGAATTTTCTTATATTTGTTTGATTATTCCTATGGGAGCCTTAAGATATTGTAGTCCGGTCCGGCTCGCTCCGACATATGTACTACCTGCAATAGAAAGAAGAGAGAAACGGACAGACGGACCGACGGGCAGACTGACGGACGGACATGGCTAGATGGACTCGGCTATTGGTGCTGATCAAGAATATATATACTTTGTGGTCGGAAACGTCTCCTTCACTGCGTTGCAAACATCAGACTGAAATTATATTACCCCTGCAAAGGTATAACAAGAAAGGAAGCTAGCCTCGGCCAGCCGAAGTTGTAGCGGCGCCTGAAGAACGTTTCTTAGTTTTGTTCAGCCTAGAAGTATGCTTTAATTTGGTAGTAAGTGACCTTTGGAGGCTAGCCAGGTGCATTCCCAAATTAGTGTCGGTAATTAGTGTTTAACAAAAATACTAATTTGTATCTTTGCGAGTGATGCCAGGTCGGGCTTGAGTCAGCTGTTACTGGAAAGCTTGTTCTAAGCCGAAATGGCGGATTTCTCAGCTGTCTGAAATTTCCGGCAATGGTCGAAACCAACGCCGCATGATTTTTCAACTTTCTTCTTAATTGAACCGGCGTGGCAGTCAGACGTGGAAAATTTAATTCGCACCAATTCGGTAAAGTTTCGATATATAAAAGCACGCGGCTTATCTAAGGTCGCTGAAAGTGTTTTTTTTTTTGTAATTTTACAAATCCCAACAAAGAAGTGAGTTATTTTTTTGTTGCGCCAAGATAATTTCGAGTGCTAAATTTTTGGTTTTTTGAAGGCTGAAATTCGACGCTTTTCGATACGGTCGCCCAGGCCGCCACGGCCGCCACGACAAATCAACGCGAGTGCATTTGTTGCAAGGTTGGTAGAAAAGTTCTCAGTGATCGAAGGTTTTTTTTCCTAACGCGTAGGTCGTTTTATTCGCTAGGTATCCAGTTTATCTTCGTTCGTTGTTCTGGGGAGCACCCACATCGGCCAGCGATTTGGAGTTGACCTGAGGAGCACCCCCATTGACCGGCGATCCGGAGTTGCCAGAGGAGCACCCGCATCGCCCACCAATCCAAATAGCGCAGAGGAAAACACCTTCGAACAGCGATCGGCAGTTGTCCTGGGGAGCACCTCTATTTGCCCAGCGAACGGCAGTGCCTTCGGGAGCACCCCTTACCTCTCAGCGAACAGCAGCGGAAGCAGGGAGCACCCAGTTTCCCTGGACGAGGAATTTTCCTCGGCCAAATAATCCCGTAAATTACAAAAATATGCCTGTCTAGATCGGCCCTAACCCTTACCTTCAAAAACATGTAAAATCTACCGCTGGGGCAGCGATCTTAACCTTACACATTTGTAACCTCAAAAATATCAAGCTGGCGAGAAAAATCCCACGTGTATAAAAGTGCTACCGGCTTCACTGGGAGAAATTCCTGAACATGCGTTAACTTAAATCAAAAAAAAAAAAAAAAAATGTATTGAAAAATAAGTGAATTAATAATGAAGCGACTATACTATGAAAAAAAATAAATTTAATTAAATAATTAATAAGATTAAAATAAGTTATGGTTCATTAGTGCGCGGCTAATTTACGGTCAACTCTCCCTGGCAAAAGTTTTCTTAAATTCGTTTTGATTCGAAAAAACTAATGAAACGTTTATCAGTGCACATATAACCCAATGTCAGGAAATGCCTTGATTTCTTTTCCAGCCTACCTGCGTCGGAAGATCGATCGTCCGCCGAGGAACCAGCTGTGTGAGTTGTTTTACCTTTAATTTAATTTACGTAAAAACAAATGAAAATATCTGTGCCAACTAAATCCTATTAATGATAGGAAAAATATCAAGACCGAAAATTTAAGAAAGCCATTACTTAAAATTTAACCATGAAAAAATGAATTAAATCTAAAATGAATTCTTATAATTTACACTGAGAATTTCTTCTTTTAAAAAATAATTCATTTTAATAAACCTAAAAATTAAATAATTAGCGCACCACTAATGAATGATGAAACCAGAATGAATTGAATTGAATTGAATCTCTTTTGAACCTAACACTATTTTTTAACCATTATATTTTACATATATTTTTATATTTTTTATATAATCCTTATCTTAAACCATTTCTCTGCACATGTTTATACACCCATTATACGCATATACTTTACCTTTATAATTGAATACACCTGTGAAGCCCAGTAATTACCTAGGCGGTTCAATACTTATTATATCTTATTTTTTTTTGGGGAAATTGTTTTACCCTTTTGTAAATTATTTTATAAATTAAATATGTTATCTGCCAATGAAATTCATTAAAATGGAAGCTTGAACAATACACTAACTGAACTCAGCTGATGTCTCTGCGGTCCTAGGGTATACAAGGGGTCACCAGAGTTATGCTCTAGCGGCAGGTGGTCAAAGGTAGGGTGGGCAGAATGCGAGCCCAAGTACATCCAAGGCTTTGCAAACAATAAATCTCTCATTCTTTCACACCTTCCTCTTTCAATAACTTTCTTCTTGCTTCTTAATACTTTAATTTTCTAAATTATGAATCTTTTCTTCCGGTTTAGTAACTAGCTTTCAATATTGTCGCATGCACGCTCAATTTCTGATCCTATTAATAGTAATGCGTAGACAGTGTCCAGATCTGTACAAGCAAGACCTCCACCCCCCAAGCCGACGAGGTAGTGCCGGAATATATAGCGTGCCCCGCCAATACAGATCCTTGAAAACATTTAAAGTACTTTGCACTTTAGTCGAACGTTACACGCTACAGTTATAATTTATTATTATTAATAAGAAAAGTGGCGCCCAACGTGGGGCCGAATGAATATAGTTTAATTCATTGAGACTCACAGATGCATAAATTTAACAATCTTTAAAATTTTTCTTTATTTTTTTAAAAAAGTTCGTTATAAAATTTTTTAAATATTCCTGGAAAACAGATTGAGAGAATATTAGTATTTCTGATTGTCCGAAAATTAAGAATTAAAGAGATAATTTTTCTATTAATAGCAGAGAGGACAAGGTTTATTGATCTGAGGATCACAGAAGCATAAACCAGATCTAGGTAGATTTTCTGTCCCGGAATCAAATACCGAGTCGTTGAGCTGATCACCCTTAAGAAATTAAATTAGAACATATGCTTCTCTATATGGAAAATACTGGCATTACTAACGAGTTGTGCCATATACAGAAGGAGGTTATGACCAAATTTGTTTTCCCTTCTTGTGACTAGAAAATTTATATGCTTTTATTACGGAGTTGGAATACAAACGAGTATGTTTTCGAACAATTCGCTGACCAAGTCCAAATAAAGTATGTAACTTCTTTCCTTTCCTTTTCTTTTATTTTCTATTTTTTTAGAGATTTTGTAACAAAAAAAAAAAACAAGAGAGAACGCTATAGTCGGGTGCCCCGACTATCAGATACCCGTTACTCAGCTAAGGGAGTGCGAGGGAGATGGATATATTAAAACTTTGATCGGTCATAACTTTTTAACGAATGGTCCGATTTAAAAGATTTCTTCTACATTTCGATAGGTTTTGATAATCACAATAAAACTGCATTTTTACATTTCCAAAATCCTTAAAGGTGTGGGCGCCAGACACCTTTCAAAAAAAGAGGGGCGGTTAGAGGGGGCGTGGCACCTTTTAGAAATAAACTTGCGCTGCGTAGGAACTCCAAGAATATGCATGCAAAATGCCAATCCTCTAGCTTTTATAGTTTCTGAGATCTCAGCGTTCATACGGACGGACAGACAGACGGACAGACGGACATGGCTAGTTCGACTCGGCTAGTGGTCCTGATCAAGAATATATATACTTTATAGGGTCGGAAAAGCTTCCTTCTCCCTGTTACATACTTTTGCACGAATACAATATACCCTTTTACTCTACGAGTAACGGGTATAAAAATAGATACCCTTCGTCGTAGAGCATCCAGCAAAGAGTTCAGTTTAATATTTCCTAATTTCTTTATTTTTATTTTTTTTGTTGGATTCAAAGATTTCGATTTTTGCTGAACTATTATCGTACCGCTTTTATATTTTTTTTTGAAGCTATTATAGTACCTCTTATATCTTATCACTTATCGTACCGCTGATATTTTTGAGAAAAATATTATCCTATCGTTTACACACAGTTGATTTGCTAAACTAGTTTTTTTATCGTCTGTATTCATGATGGGGCTAGACCGATCTCCGGAAAGGGTAGCCGAAAGGGGCACAAACATCGTCTGTCCAAAATGCAAAGCCGAAGTATATATAGTAGAGGTTTGCATTACATCATGTCAACATGAATTTTACAAGCGATGCTTAGAAGCGCATTGGAAGAAAAGCGCACTGTGTCCGGTGTGCAAAGCTTCCTGTAGGCCAACACTCCCGAAGAGTGGGGATAGCCGACAAACTCGTAGCCAATCTAAGAATTGTCAGCCCGCAGACAATGCGAACAAACAAGTATCAGATGATATAGCTTCTTCGTCAGGATACAATTGCAATACCATTAACAGCGGTAATACTAATCCAAGTGTTATTACTGCAAATGCCATCACTTTACTAGCAATGGAGCGAAGATTGCTAGCTACACTTACCGAAAGTATGGCCGATTCCATTCAAAAGTCCGTCTCTGAAGCCAAGACAAGGGTTATGTCCGATCAGGGTGCTAATAGAACCCCAAGCGAGCTGAGTCAACCATTCAATCCTCAACAGTTCGGAAGTGGTTACAATAGGATTGATACAAGAGAAGAAACCGGGGTGAATTCTAGACAAGAAACGTTAGCTCCGAGTTCTCATGCGTCGCTACGAAGTGCCGATGCTGATTTATTAAATCGTCCAGATAAAGTAGTTCATATTTTGAACGGCTGGAAAATAAAATTTTCCGGTGTAGGAGTGTCAGTAGATAATTTCATTTACCGCGTAGAAGCACTAACTAGGGAGACGCTAGGCAACAATTTCACTGTTCTTTGTAGAAATGCTAGCGTTCTTTTCGAAGGGAAAGCCAATGAATTCTATTGGCGATATCATAAAGCGTATGGCGAAGTCCGATGGGATAGCTTATGTTCAGCGTTGCGAAACATTCGATTGTTTCTATGACTCCATTTCAAGTCTAATCGATCAATTAGAACAGCCATGGATGCCTCACAAGCGCATTCGGGTTCTCCGAAACAATCTTCGTCCCGAAATTAGACATGAGATCTTGAATATCGACATTCAAACAGTTTCAGAACTAAGGGAGATTTGTCGCAGGCGTGAAGCGTTTTTGTCTGATGTTAAGCGTTGTCAGGGCTATTCCAGATTTTCCCCTTTCAAACGCGATGTCTCGGAATTTGGTCCAGAGCAGGAGATGCCTCTAGAGTCAGAATCTGATAAAGAAGGCGATATCGAAGCCTTTTCCTTGTTGTGCTGGAACTGCCGCAAGGAAGGTCACAGGTATCAGGACTGTGTAGCTGAAAGAAGAGTATTTTGCTATGGTTGCGGTGCTGCCAACACATATAAAACTAGTTGTAATAAGTGTTCAAAAAACTCCAGATCGGGCGGATTGATGCCGCCATACAAACAGAAGGCCTCCAGTGGCGTTCGGAGCCAAGCGACGATGACCGATCCATAGAGTACGCAGCTATAGTTGCACCAACCGTTTTCCCTGACGTACAAATATCCCTAGACTGTCCTTTGCTTCATAGCAAAATTCCAATATTAGGAAAAATTAAAATCCAGGAAGTACATGATGGACAAGAACTAGAAAAGCGAAAAACGCGAAGTTTCGTCCGAATAAAATCATTTTGGCAAGAAGTCAAAGCTTGTAAAGCCGGACTGGAATATATTAACTCTCTACCTGCAGGACCAAAAGATCCTCGACCCTTTTTATCAATTCGCATGTTCGATCGTACCGTTTACGGACTGTTAGACTCTGGCGCATCGATAAGTTGTGTCGGTGGAAACCTAGCCAGTGACATAATTAACAGCAAAGATTTTAAGACAATAAAAGGCAGCGCTACAACGGCTGATGGAACATCTCAGCAGATAGTTGGTCATTTGAAAGTTGTTGTAGAATACAACGACGTTAAAAAACCTTTGAAAATTTATATAGTACCTTCACTGAAGCTGAATTTGTATTTAGGCATAGATTTCTGGAAACTTTACGATCTGCTTCCCAAATGCCTTAATGTATCCTCACTAGAATCCGATTCCGACCGTAAGGCTACTGCTGATCAGCATAACTTGTCCGAGTTGGACAAAGCCAAATTAACGAACGTCATTAAATGTTTTCCGTCTTTCACTCAAGAAGGTCTCGGCAAGACCAACTTGATAACGCACTCAATCGATGTTGGCACGGCTGAGATTGATAGAATGATACAATTGGGTGTGATAGAGGAGTCAGAAAGTTCGTGGTCTTCCCCTATCATAATGGTGACGAAACCCGGAAAAGTTAGGATCTGTCTAGATTGCCGAAAGGTAAACAGTTTCACGGAAAAGGATGCATACCCTCTTCCTCAGATAGCGGGAATTTTAAGTCGTTTGCCTAAGGGGGAATTCATATCCAGCCTTGACCTTAAGGATGCCTATTGGCAGGTTCCTTTAGAGACTTCATCGCGAGACAAAACGGCTTTCATTGTCCCCGGTAGACCACTCTACCAGTTTAAGGTTATGTGTTTTGGGCTGTGCAATGCCACAAGTACAATGTCCCGTTTAATGGACAAGGTTAAAATTTGGCAAAAGTCACTTCAGCATGCTTCGGGTGCGATATCTGGGTCATATAATCGGCGATGGTGGAATACGCACCGACCCAGAAAAAGTGGCCGCAATTACTAATTTTCCGTTACCAAAGACGTTACGAAGTCTACGAAGTTTTATGGGTTTGTGTGGGTGGTATCGTAAGTTTTGTCCCAATTTCGCTTCACTCTCAGCTCCTTTAACAGACCTAATGACCACGAAACGAAGATTTAGTTTAACCGACGAAGCCATAAAAGCTTTCGAAGTCTTAAAACTTTCTCTCAGCAAGGCTCCAGTCTTATGCAGCCCCGACTTTGCAAAGCCTTTTGCGATACACTGTGACGCTAGCAAAACCGGGATAGGCGCAGTACTAGTACAGGTGTCGGAAGAAGGAGACGAACGGCCTATTGCCTTCATTTCAAAGAAGCTGAACAAAGCTCAGCGTAATTATACTGTTACCGAGCAAGAATGTCTAGCGGCGGTAGCAGCTCTCAAGAATTTTAGGGCGTATGTGGAGGGACATAAATTTAAAATCGTAACCGATCATGCCTCATTGAAGTGGCTAATGTCCAATCACGACCTAAATTCACGTCTAGCTCGATGGGCTTTAGCTTTACAAAGATATGATTTTACAATTGAACATCGAAAGGGTTCTTTAAATATTGTTCCCGACTCACTTTCCCGTGTTAACGAAGACGTGGTAGCCGCTATAGACTTATGCGAAGGATTTTTAGTGGACATGAATTCAGAGTATTTCCAATCAGCTGAGTATGTTTCTCTTGTAAAAAAGGTGAAAGCAAACCAAGAGAATTTTCCTGATCTTAAGTCTGACAGGGGTTATGTTTATCGGAAGGCCGAACACTTAACGGGAGAGCAAGTCCATGATGATTATGCCTGGAAGCTCTGGATACCTAATGAACTGGTTCCAGAAATCCTCTCGCGAGCTCACGATAGTCCTTTATCATCACACGGCGGCATACACAAAACGATTGAGAGAGTACGGCGGTACTATTTTTGGCCTGGTCTGGTTCCAGATGTAAAGGCTTATATAAATGCTTGTGAAGTGTGCAAAACCACTAAAGCTCCGAATTGTGTACTGCGACCGCCATTAGGAAAAGCGCCGGAATGTCACGATTTTTCCAACGGTTGTTCATACGGGCATACGGGACTCCTGAAACAGTGGTGTCCGACAACGGTTCACAATTTCGCTCTCACGCTTTTCAGAAATTAATGCAGCAATACGGCATTACGCATACGCTGACGGGCGTCCATTCACCTCAGGCTAATGCGTCCGAGCGCGTTAACCGCTCTGTGTTTTCTGCAATTAGAGCATATCTTCGACCCGACCAAAAGGACTGGGACGAGTATCTCAACAAAATATGTTGCGCGTTGAGATCATCAGTGCATGCTAGTTTGGGAACCTCTCCTTACTACATGGTCTTCGGACAACATATGATTACATCCGGCGGTACATATTCGTTGTTAAGGAAATTAAATTTACTAGATGATCGTTCTCTGAAATTCAATCGTCAGGATTCATTTGAAATAGTTCGAGATAAAGCTTGCAAGTTAATGCAGGAGAAGCACGATATAAACGAGAAGCGATACAATCTTCGGTCAAGAATTGTGTCTTTTTAAGAAGGACAAGAGATCTTTCGTCGAAATTTTAAACAAAGCTGTTTTCAATCTGGTTACAACGCCAATTTCGGTCCTTCCTTTGTGAAAGCGAGAGTTCGTAGAAAGTTAGGGAATTCCTATTACGAATTAGAAGATTTACAGGGTCGAATTATAGGTACCTATCATGCAAAAGATATTCGACAATAACGTTTCTTCAGTCGGTATCAGTCTAGGGTACAGTGAACCCTAGCCAGATTTTCCGGGGGGGCTGTGTAGGGGCGCCTGAAGAACGTTTCTTAGTTTTGTTCACCCTAGAAGTATTCTTTAATTTGGTAGTAAGTGACCTTTGGAGGCTAGCCAGATGCATCCCCAAATTAGTGTCGGTAATTAGTGTTTAACAAAAATACTAATTAGTATCTTTGCGAGTGATGCCAGGTCGGGCTTAAGTCAGCTGTTACTGGAAAGCTTGTTCTAAGCCGAAATGGCGGATTTCTCAGCTGTCTGAAATTTCCGGCAATGGTCGAAACCAACGCCGCATGATTTTTCAACTTTCTTCTTAATTGAACCGGCGTGGCAGTCAGACGTGGACAATTTAATTCGCACCAATTCGGTAAAGTTTCGATATATAAAAGCACGCGGCTTATCTAAGGTCGCTGAAAGTGATTTTTTTTTTATTTTACAAATCCCAACAAAGAAGTGAGTTATTTTTTTGTTGCGTCAAGATAATTTCGAGTGCTAAATTTTTGGCTTTTTGAAGGCTGAAATTCGACGCTTTTCGATACGGTCGCCCAGGCCGCCACGGCCGCCACGACAAATCAACGCGAGTGCATTTGTTGCAAGGTTGGTAGAAAAGTTCTCAGTGATCGAAGGTTTTTTTTCCTAACACGTAGGTCGTTTTATTCGCTAGGTATTCAGTTTATCTTCGTTCGTTGTTCTGGGGAGCACCCACATCGGCCAGCGATTTGGAGTTGACCTGAGGAGCACCCCCATTGACCGGCGATCCGGAGTTGCCAGAGGAGCACCCGCATCGCCCACCAATCCAAATAGCGCAGAGGAAAACACCTTCGAACAGCGATCGGCAGTTGTCCTGGGGAGCACCTCTATTTGCCCAGCGAACGGCAGTGCCTTCGGGAGCACCCCTTACCTCTCAGCGAACAGCAGCGGAAGCAGGGAGCACCCAGTTTCCCTGGACGAGGAATTTTCCTCGGCCAAATAATCCCGTAAATTACAAAAATATGCCTGTCTAGATCGGCCCTAACCCTTACCTTCAAAAACATGTAAAATCTACCGCTGGGGCAGCGATCTTAACCTTACACATTTGTAACCTCAAAAATATCAAGCTGGCGAGAAAAATCCCACGTGTATAAAAGTGCTACCGGCTTCACTGGGAGAAATTCCTGAACATGCGTTAACTTAAATCAAAAAAAAAAAAAAAAATGTATTGAAAAATAAGTGAATTAATAATGAAGCGACTATACTATGAAAAAAAAATAAATTTAATTAAATAATTAATAAGATTAAAATAAGTTATGGTTCATTAGTGCGCGGCTAATTTACGGTCAACTCTCCCTGGCAAAAGTTTTCTTAAATTCGTTTTGATTCGAAAAAACTAATGAAACGTTTATCAGTGCACATATAACCCAATGTCAGGAAATGCCTTGATTTCTTTTCCAGCCTACCTGCGTCGGAAGATCGATCGTCCGCCGAGGAACCAGCTGTGTGAGTTGTTTTACCTTTAATTTAATTTACGTAAAAACAAATGAAAATATCTGTGCCAACTAAATCCTATTAATGATAGGAAAAATATCAAGACCGAAAATTTAAGAACGCCATTACTTAAAATTTAACCATGAAAAAATGAATTAAATCTAAAATGAATTCTTATAATTTACACTGAGAATTTCTTCTTTTAAAAAATAATTCATTTTAATAAACCTAAAAATTAAATAATTAGCGCACCACTAATGAATGATGAAACCAGAATAAATTGAATTGAATTTATTCTCTTTTGAACCTAACACTATTTTTTAACCATTATATTTTACATATATTTTTATATTTTTTATATAATCCTTATCTTAAACCATTTCTCTGCACATGTTTATACACCCATTATACGCATATACTTTACCTTTATAATTGAATACACCTGTGAAGCCCAGTAATTACCTAGGCGGTTCAATACTTATTATATCTTATTTTTCTCGGGGAAATTGTTTTACCCTTTTGTAAATTATTTTATAAATTAAATATGTTATCTGCCAATGAAATTCATTAAAATGGAAGCTTGAACAATTAACTAACTGAACTCAGCTGATGTCTCTGCGGTCCTAGGGTATACAAGTGATCACCAGAGTTATGCTCTAGCGGCAGGTGGTCAAAGGTAGGGTGGGCAGAATGCGAGCCCAATTACATCTGTGGGGAGTTCTGTTATCACAGTAATCTTTTATTAATTTGCGGGGGAAGATTATAATTAGCAGTCGTATTAGCAAGTTGCGTTACTCGTCGAGGCTCGCTGGTCAGAGGTCCGCTAGAGAGGAGATCTCAGGATAAAGCTTAATCTTACGATAAGTATCATTCCCGGTGAAGCTTGCGCAGATCAGCTGTTTTGTTATTCACCGAGAGACGCTGACATGTAGTTGGCACTCGTACGGTAGTCCCCCACATTACTCCCCCTCAGAAATCAGCATGGCTGATTGCTGGATCAGGAAGATGATCTTCGGAAACGAGACGGTAACCGCACATGGCGCCCTCCTCGCGTTGTCGTCGATGTTGGCTGCGGGACATCGATTGCTGGAGACACCGCTGGTGTCGTCGGTCGATTCGATGCATCCTCCCCGATGGCCCGGTCGTCAGGCAGGTGTGCTGGCTTCAGTCGATCGATGCTGACTCTTTCGTTTGCCTTTCACTTCTACGTCGAAAAATTTGTCCTCTCGGTGTAGGACAGGATATGGTCCATCGTACGGCGCTTTTAACGGGGAGCGTACGGTGTCGTCTCTGATGAAGACATGTGAGCTCGTCTGCAGATGCTTGTGGACGAATGAGGTTCTTGTTGTCGCGTGGTCTGAAGTTTGCAGTGGCTGGAGCTGCGTCATGATATTCCGCAGGATCTTGACGAAGTCGGAATTGCAATCTTCAATCCGGGTTGATTCGAAGAGGTCACCAGGCAGGCGTATGGTAGTGCCATACAGCATTTCGGCGGGTGATGCGTTGATGTCTGTTTTGAGTGTCGCTCGTAGTCCAAGCAGGACGATGGGAACGCGGTTGTACCAGTCGGTGGTATTGTGACATTTTAATGCTGCCTTTAGTGTGCGATGGAAGCGCTCAATAATGCCATTCGACTGCGGGTGGTATGGTGTGGTTCTGCTCAATTTTACGCCTAGGATGCGCGACAGCTCTTTGAAAAGGCCAGATTCAAATTGTCGTCCTTGGTCGGTCGTGATTCTCACCGGCACTCCATAATGTGCAACCCATCCGTGCAGGAGTGCGAGTGCCACCTCCTCAGCAGTGATCTCAGTCAATGGTAATACAGCTGGCCATCTGCTGAATCGGTCGATGACCGTCAAGCAGTAGCGGTAGCCATTGGATGGTGGTAGCGGGCCGATCAAGTCTATATTGATGTGTTGGAATCGGGCATCAGGCACGTCGAAGCTGCTGAGGACGGTTCTGTTGTAGCGGTGAACTTTGCATCGCTGGCATTGAAGACAGGACGATGACCATGAGGCGATGTCTTTGTTGATGCTGGGCCACACGAAGCGTTCAGTAACCAATTTGACGGTGGCACGTTTGCCAGAGTGGGCCAACCCATGCAGTACCTTGAATATGGTTCTTCTCATTGGCGGCGGAATGTATGGACGAATACGGGATGTCGATATATCACAATACATGCTGATGTTGGAGTCAGGCAGCTGCAATTTGCGCAATTGCAACGATGATTTGCCCGTTTCGATGTCTCTCAACAGCCGGTTTAGCTCGCCGTCCGCTTCTTGTAGACGTGCGCATTCGTCCATGTTGATCTGCTCGATTCCTGCGATGCGGGATAGGGCGTCTGCAACGGTGTTCTCGGCTCCATTAATATGCTCTATTTTCGTGCAGAATTCGGCTATAAATGACAATTGTCTCGCCTTCTCGGGATCCTGTCGAAGTGCATACACCAGGGGTTTGTGATCGGTGTAAATGGTGCAGTCGCGTCCTTCGATCATGAAGCGATTGAATTTGACAGCTTGGAAAATTGCTAACAGCTCCCGGTCGTACGTACTATAGCGCTTTTGTGTGTCCGTCATGCGCTTAGAGTAGAAACTCAGTGGCTGCAGGTGCCCTTCACAAACTTGGTGAAGCGCTGCACCGATTGCATAATTGCTGGCATCGACCTGAAGTGCAAGGGGTGCATTGGCTATCGGGTGCGCCAACCGTGTTGCGCTGGCTTGGTAGTAAGTGACCTTTGGAGGCTAGCCAGATGCATCCCCAAATTAGTGTCGGTAATTAGTGTTTAACAAAAATACTAATTAGTATCTTTGCGAGTGATGCCAGGTCGGGCTTAAGTCAGCTGTTACTGGAAAGCTTGTTCTAAGCCGAAATGGCGGATTTCTCAGCTGTCTGAAATTTCCGGCAATGGTCGAAACCAACGCCGCATGATTTTTCAACTTTCTTCTTAATTGAACCGGCGTGGCAGTCAGACGTGGACAATTTAATTCGCACCAATTCGGTAAAGTTTCGATATATAAAAGCACGCGGCTTATCTAAGGTCGCTGAAAGTGATTTTTTTTTTATTTTACAAATCCCAACAAAGAAGTGAGTTATTTTTTTGTTGCGTCAAGATAATTTCGAGTGCTAAATTTTTGGCTTTTTGAAGGCTGAAATTCGACGCTTTTCGATACGGTCGCCCAGGCCGCCACGGCCGCCACGACAAATCAACGCGAGTGCATTTGTTGCAAGGTTGGTAGAAAAGTTCTCAGTGATCGAAGGTTTTTTTTCCTAACACGTAGGTCGTTTTATTCGCTAGATATTCAGTTTATCTTCGTTCGTTGTTCTGGGGAGCACCCACATCGGCCAGCGATTTGGAGTTGACCTGAGGAGCACCCCCATTGACCGGCGATCCGGAGTTGCCAGAGGAGCACCCGCATCGCCCACCAATCCAAATAGCGCAGAGGAAAACACCTTCGAACAGCGATCGGCAGTTGTCCTGGGGAGCACCTCTATTTGCCCAGCGAACGGCAGTGCCTTCGGGAGCACCCCTTACCTCTCAGCGAACAGCAGCGGAAGCAGGGAGCACCCAGTTTCCCTGGACGAGGAATTTTCCTCGGCCAAATAATCCCGTAAATTACAAAAATATGCCTGTCTAGATCGGCCCTAACCCTTACCTTCAAAAACATGTAAAATCTACCGCTGGGGCAGCGATCTTAACCTTACACATTTGTAACCTCAAAAATATCAAGCTGGCGAGAAAAATCCCACGTGTATAAAAGTGCTACCGGCTTCACTGGGAGAAATTCCTGAACATGCGTTAACTTAAATCAAAAAAAAAAAAAAAATGTATTGAAAAATAAGTGAATTAATAATGAAGCGACTATACTATGAAAAAAAAATAAATTTAATTAAATAATTAATAAGATTAAAATAAGTTATGGTTCATTAGTGCGCGGCTAATTTACGGTCAACTCTCCCTGGCAAAAGTTTTCTTAAATTCGTTTTGATTCGAAAAAACTAATGAAACGTTTATCAGTGCACATATAACCCAATGTCAGGAAATGCCTTGATTTCTTTTCCAGCCTACCTGCGTCGGAAGATCGATCGTCCGCCGAGGAACCAGCTGTGTGAGTTGTTTTACCTTTAATTTAATTTACGTAAAAACAAATGAAAATATCTGTGCCAACTAAATCCTATTAATGATAGGAAAAATATCAAGACCGAAAATTTAAGAACGCCATTACTTAAAATTTAACCATGAAAAAATGAATTAAATCTAAAATGAATTCTTATAATTTACACTGAGAATTTCTTCTTTTAAAAAATAATTCATTTTAATAAACCTAAAAATTAAATAATTAGCGCACCACTAATGAATGATGAAACCAGAATAAATTGAATTGAATTTATTCTCTTTTGAACCTAACACTATTTTTTAACCATTATATTTTACATATATTTTTATATTTTTTATATAATCCTTATCTTAAACCATTTCTCTGCACATGTTTATACACCCATTATACGCATATACTTTACCTTTATAATTGAATACACCTGTGAAGCCCAGTAATTACCTAGGCGGTTCAATACTTATTATATCTTATTTTTCTCGGGGAAATTGTTTTACCCTTTTGTAAATTATTTTATAAATTAAATATGTTATCTGCCAATGAAATTCATTAAAATGGAAGCTTGAACAATTAACTAACTGAACTCAGCTGATGTCTCTGCGGTCCTAGGGTATACAAGTGATCACCAGAGTTATGCTCTAGCGGCAGGTGGTCAAAGGTAGGGTGGGCAGAATGCGAGCCCAATTACATCTGTGGGGAGTTCTGTTATCACAGTAATCTTTTATTAATTTGCGGGGGAAGATTATAATTAGCAGTCGTATTAGCAAGTTGCGTTACTCGTCGAGGCTCGCTGGTCAGAGGTCCGCTAGAGAGGAGATCTCAGGATAAAGCTTAATCTTACGATAAGTATCATTCCCGGTGAAGCTTGCGCAGATCAGCTGTTTTGTTATTCACCGAGAGACGCTGACATGTAGTTGGCACTCGTACGGTAGTCCCCCACATTACTCCCCCTCAGAAATCAGCATGGCTGATTGCTGGATCAGGAAGATGATCTTCGGAAACGAGACGGTAACCGCACATGGCGTCCTCCTCGCGTTGTCGTCGATGTTGGCTGCGGGACATCGATTGCTGGAGACACCGCTGGTGTCGTCGGTCGATTCGATGCATCCTCCCCGATGGCCCGGTCGTCAGGCAGGTGTGCTGGCTTCAGTCGATCGATGCTGACTCTTTCGTTTGCCTTTCACTTCTACGTCGAAAAATTTGTCCTCTCGGTTTAGGACAGGATATGGTCCATCGTACGGCGCTTTTAACGGGGAGCGTACGGTGTCGTCTCTGATGAAGACATGTGAGCTCGTCTGCAGATGCTTGTGGACGAATGAGGTTCTTGTTGTCGCGTGGTCTGAAGTTTGCAGTGGCTGGAGCTGCGTCATGATATTCCGCAGGATCTTGACGAAGTCGGAATTGCAATCTTCAATCCGGGTTGATTCGAAGAGGTCACCAGGCAGGCGTATGGTAGTGCCATACAGCATTTCGGCGGGTGATGCGTTGATGTCTGTTTTGAGTGTCGCTCGTAGTCCAAGCAGGACGATGGGAACGCGGTTGTACCAGTCGGTGGTATTGTGACATTTTAATGCTGCCTTTAGTGTGCGATGGAAGCGCTCAATAATGCCATTCGACTGCGGGTGGTATGGTGTGGTTCTGCTCAATTTTACGCCTAGGATGCGCGACAGCTCTTTGAAAAGGCCAGATTCAAATTGTCGTCCTTGGTCGGTCGTGATTCTCACCGGCACTCCATAATGTGCAACCCATCCGTGCAGGAGTGCGAGTGCCACTTCCTCAGCAGTGATCTCAGTCAATGGTAATACAGCTGGCCATCTGCTGAATCGGTCGATGACCGTCAAGCAGTAGCGGTAGCCATTGGATGGTGGTAGCGGGCCGATCAAGTCTATATTGATGTGTTGGAATCGGGCATCAGGCACGTCGAAGCTGCTGAGGACGGTTCTGTTGTAGCGGTGAACTTTGCATCGCTGGCATTGAAGACAGGACGATGACCATGAGGCGATGTCTTTGTTGATGCTGGGCCACACGAAGCGTTCAGTAACCAATTTGACGGTGGCACGTTTGCCAGAGTGGGCCAACCCATGCAGTACCTTGAATATGGTTCTTCTCATTGGCGGCGGAATGTATGGACGAATACGGGATGTCGATATATCACAATACATGCTGATGTTGGAGTCAGGCAGCTGCAATTTGCGCAATTGCAACGATGATTTGCCCGTTTCGATGTCTCTCAACAGCCGGTTTAGCTCGCCGTCCGCTTCTTGTAGACGTGCGCATTCGTCCATGTTGATCTGCTCGATTCCTGCGATGCGGGATAGGGCGTCTGCAACGGTGTTCTCGGCTCCATTAATATGCTCTATTTTCGTGCAGAATTCGGCTATAAATGACAATTGTCTCGCCTTCTCGGGATCCTGTCGAAGTGCATACACCAGGGGTTTGTGATCGGTGTAAATGGTGCAGTCGCGTCCTTCGATCATGAAGCGATTGAATTTGACAGCTTGGAAAATTGCTAACAGCTCCCGGTCGTACGTACTATAGCGCTTTTGTGTGTCCGTCATGCGCTTAGAGTAGAAACTCAGTGGCTGCAGGTGCCCTTCACAAACTTGGTGAAGCGCTGCACCGATTGCATAATTGCTGGCATCGACCTGAAGTGCAAGGGGTGCATTGGCTAGGTCGGATTTGCAGCGCGCAAATGCTCTACTGGCATCCTCGGTCCACTCCAACGGCGACTGGTCGTTCTTTTTGTTGCCAGGGATGAGCGCTTGGAGAATGCCTTGGACGACGGCTGCATGCGGCAAGAATCGGCGGTAGTAGTTCAGCATGGCAATGAATCGGCGCAACTCGCATATCTTTGTCGGCTTCGGGAACTCATTTATTGCGTTCACTCGTTCGACTGTTGGGGATACGCCGGATGCCGTGATAGAGTGTCCCAGAAAAGTTACGTCAGTCTTTCCAAATACACTCTTGGCCACGTTGATACGTAGGTTGGCTTGTCGCAGGCGATCAAAAACAATCTTAAGGTGTTGACGGTGCTGGGCTTTATTTGTCGAAGCCACACAAATGTCGTCGATATACACTGCTACAAAGTCGAGATCGCCGAGGATGTTGTTCAAGTGCCGTTGAAACGTTTGCGATGCATTGCGGAGTCCAAATGTCATCACATTGAATTCGAAAAGCCCACACGGTGTGATGATGGCTGTCTTCTCTCGGTCTTCCGGGGCGAGCGGGATCTGGTGATAGGCGCTGACCAGATCGATGGTAGAGAATATGGACTTGCCGGCGAAGACCTGGTTGATATCGTGGATGTGTGGGAGTGGGTATCGGTCGGGAACAGTGATCGCGTTCAACCGTCGATAGTCACCACATGGCCGCCATTCGCCATTCTTTTTCTTTACCATATGTAATGGCGATGCCCAGCTGCTGCTGCTCGGTCGGCATATCCCCGCTCCAAGCATACGTGTAAATTCATCCTTGGCGATGGTCAGAGCCTCAGCATTCAGTCGGCGAACCTTAGCAAATACAGGTTGGCCTTCCGTCGCAATGTAGTGCTGCACTCGGGTGTTTTGCACGAGCTCCTCGTCGAAAACCGGAGGAAGAGTCAGGTCTTTATATTGCAAGATCATGTCGTGGTACTCACAATCGTTGGAAACGGTCGATATAGGTGAGTACTGGACATGGCGAAGCTCACAGATTGTAGACAGTGATGTGGTCCCATCGATGATTTTTCGTCGCTTTATGTCGATGATGAGACCGTATCGGGAGAGGAAGTCGGCACCGATGATGGCTTTGGACACGTTGGCCACTATGAACGTCCAGTTGAAACAGCGTCGGAGACCAAGTGTTAGAGTCACGGTTCTTGTCCCGTAGGAATTGATTGGTGTACCATTGGCGGCATATAGGCGATGGGTTGAAGATGGTTTGAGGTGTGGGAACGCATTGACGGGCAGAACTGATATGTCCGCACCTGTGTCTATCAGATATTCGGTGTCTGTATTTCTGTCAAATATGAATAGACGGCTGGATTGGATCGTGTCCACTTCACATGCTGCCTCGTGCGAAGTGGCTGTTAGTTTCCCGTCGGCCACTTGCAAGGCGATCTGCATCTGTTCGCCTTTTCACCAAATCGATTGTGGTAGTAACAAAAACGGTCGTCTCGGGACTTCGATCGATTGCGGCTAAGTTGACTTCGGTTAGGGCTGTTGAATCGATCGCGGCTCTGGCGGTCTAGATGTTTTCCGAGCCCGGCCACCATGGTCCTCAACTCCGCCACTTGCTGTTCCAGAGATTCGTGCTGAGGTGTCGTGAAATGGGTTGTAAACGGGGCGGTTGCGGAAACTGCGTTGAGCGTGGGGTGCGCATACTCCCAAGTGCGGTCAGCCATTATCGCGAGATTGTCGAGCTCACCTTGTGCCATCGCCACTACGAGTCGCAAGCCCTCGGGCAACCGCTCCAACCACATGGCTTTCAGGGCGTCTTCTCCCATGCCACCTCTGGCCAAATCTCGCATGCGGCGCAGCAGTACAGATGGCTTGCTATCGCCGAGCTCCAACGCCCGGAACAACTGCGCGAACTGGGCCTGAGTTGAGGGCTGGTGCTCGTCAATAATTTTTGCCTTTATCGCTTCGTATTTTCCAGTCGGCGGCAGATTTCGCAGGATGTACATGATCGTTTCCAGGTATTCTGCAGGCAGTATATTTAAAGTTAGGTGAAATTTTGTGTCGTCCACCGTAATGCGGAGACTTGCAAATTGCGACTCCAGCAGGGTGAAGAATACGTCCGGGTGCCCTTTTAAGTGCGGGGGAGCCTTTAACGACACTCGGCTGATCTCAGTTGATGTCTGCTCGTCGACTCCCAGCTTGGGTGTGCCCGATTGTAGCGGAGCAGACGCACTCGGGCTAAATGCAACGGGCTGCTGGAGAGCAGTCGGCTCCAAAATTGCCGGTTGGAGCGGAGATTGCGGTTGAAGTGGCAACTGCGGTTGGTCCGCCTGCTGCTGAATTTGGAGGGGCGCCTGTTGCGGCAGCGCTTGCTGCCTCGAAACGGCGTCCTCATCATCGCTGTGGTTACCCATGTTTCGAGGTTATGCACGAACAACGTGTTCGCTTCCCAAACAGAGTTAATAAATCTGCGCGGATTACTGCGATCTCCTCACGATTTTTCGCTCAGAGATCACGTCGGGGTCACCAATGTGGGGAGTTCTGTTATCACAGTAATCTTTTATTAATTTGCGGGGGAAGATTATAATTAGCAGTCGTATTAGCAAGTTGCGTTACTCGTCGAGGCTCGCTGGTCAGAGGTCCGCTAGAGAGGAGATCTCAGGATAAAGCTTAATCTTACGATAAGTATCATTCCCGGTGAAGCTTGCGCAGATTAGCTGTTTTGTTATTCACCGAGAGACGCTGACATGTAGTTGGCACTCGTACGGTAGTCCCCCACACATCCAAGGCTTTGCAAACAATAAATCTCTCATTCTTTCACACCTTCCTCTTTCAATAACTTTCTTCTTGCTTCTTAATACTTTAATTTTCTAAATTATGAATCTTTTCTTTCGGTTTAGTAACTAGCTTTCAATATTGTCGCATGCACGCTCAATTTCTGATCCTATTAATAGTAATGCGTAGACAGTGTCCAGATCTGTACAAGCAAGACCTCCACCCCCCAAGCCGACGAGCTAGTGCCGGAATATATAGCGTGCCCCGCCAATACAGATCCTTGAAAACATTTTAAGTACTTTGCACTTTAGTCGAACGTTACACGCTACAAAGTTTATATACCCTTGCAGTTCCAGGGATTTCAGATTCTGCGTGCCTATTTAACATTTTGTTTTAAAGTTGTCAAAAATCAAAACGCCTACTTCCTACAAAAGTTACAATAAATTTTCTTATTTTTGTTTGATTATTCCTATGGGAGCCTTAAGATATAGTGGTCCGATCCGGCTCGCTCCGACATATGTACTACCTGCAACAGGAAGAAGACTTTTGGGAAACTTTCATTGCGATAGCTTTAAAACTGAGAGACTAGTTCGCATAGAAACGGACAGACGGACATAGCTAGATGGACTCGGCTATTAGTGCTGATCAAGAATATATATACTTTATGTGGTCGGAAACGCCTCCTTCACTGCGTAACAAACTTCTGACTGAGATTATAATACCCTCTGCAAGGGTATAAAAAAGAAGACCAGCAAATCCAGCTAGACGACTTCAGCAGCAGAGACTTCACCACCGGCATCACCGACTTCAAATAGCAAGCAACCAACATCTTCGACATCAAGCATCACTCACATAATCCTACAGCGGCATAACAGCGTCCAATAAGAAGTCCCATTTACTGCTAGGCACTGGGGATATATATGAAGCCGCTTGGGAGTTGCTAACCAAGCGGTATGAGAACAGAAGAAAAATTTTCTCTGATCATATAAATAGGCTTATGGATTTACCCAATTTAAATTTGGAATCCAATAAGCAAATTAAAACATTTATTGACAGAATTAAGGAGTCAATTTATATCATAAAATTAAAGGCACAATTATCCGAAGATGTGGATGCAGTTTTAGCCCACATAATACTTCGGAAATTTAATAAGGATTCTCTAAATTTGTATGAGAGCCATGTGAAAAAGACAAACGAAATTCAGGCACTTTCTGATGTCACGGAGTTCTTAGAGCAAAGACTCAGCTCCATTTCCTCTTTCCACAGGAGAATAAACCTATGAGAAAAGTGTTTTCAAATAAAAGCAGCAAAGAAAATTGTTCTTGTTGTAACTTACCAACCCATAATATAACACAGTGTTATAAATTTAATGGTATGGAACCAGCAGAAAGAAATGACTGGGTAAAAAAAGACACATTTCTTTTAAGTGTATGAAGCATTGAAGCAATAACAAGAGAGAACGCTATAGTCGAGTGCCCTATCAGATACCCGTTACTCAGCTTAAGGGAGTGCGAGGGATGGATATATAAAACTTTGATCACGCATAACTTTTGAACGAATGGTCCGATTTGAAAAATTTCTTCTACATTTTGATAGGTATTGATAAACACAATAAAACTGCATTTTACTTTTCCAAAATCTTTAAAGGTGTGGGCGCCAGACACCTTTCAAAAAATGGTTTAGGGCAATTAAGGGCGTTAGAAGGGGCGTGGCACCTTTTTGAAATAAACTTGCGCTGCGTGGGAACTCCAAAAATATGCATGCAAAATGCCAATCCTCTAGCTTTTATAGTTTCCGAGATCTCAGCGTTCATACGGACGGACATGGCTAGTTCGACTCGGCTAGTGATCCTGATCAAGAATATATATACTTTATAGGGTCGGAAAAGCTTCCTTCTCCCTGTTACATACTTTTGCACGAATTGAATATACCCTTTTACTCTACGAGTAACGGGTATTAATATGCATATCCAAGCATAAAAGAAAACTAAACATTATACCTTTAAAAGAAAGAAAAATGAACTAGTAGTGGAGGCAATTGTCCTTCCAAAATTAATGAAAGCGTGCCAATGCGCTCATGTAATATTGATAAAACGAGGTGGCAAAACTACCCGTTAGCCGATCCCGAATTTAACAAGTCAGGTCGAGTGGACTTAATTATTAGAGCCGATTTATACACTGAGAAAAAAAAAGTCTAAAATTAAGAGAAATATTCTTAAATTAAGAACGTTTGGTCATGGAAATGAGTCAAGTTCGATTGTTCTTATATCAAGACAGAATGTTCTTAAATGAAGAACACTTATTGTAGACCAAAAAATCTGAAATTAAGAAAAATTGGTCTTCATCTAATGGTATAGAATTAAGACTAAATATTCTGAATTTAAAAGTAAGGTAAACTAAGAAGTGATATTCTTTTAAGATTAAAAATACTTTATTTAAGAATATAAATTCATTTATTTATTTCATTACATTCTTAACAATAAGAAATTAATTTCTACAACAATATTCAGTCATACAAGTTGTTTCTGAGATTAATTAAGTGTATCGTTGCGTTTTAAGGTACCAACTTCAGTCGTAAGTTTTTGTTTTGAATAACGTAAGAGTAGATAATTTCAGTAAATTTTAATTTAATTTTATAGCAAAAAACTATGGCTCTATGCATTTGCTTTGATAATATAATACTCGCACGTTAGTTTGATACGTTTTTCAGTTCATTAAGTAGATGAGCGATACGTGTCGACTTCAGATCATATTCAGTTGATATTTCATAAAAATATTTTTGGATAAATAGCCATGGTTGCTGACAGGCGGAAGGATATTTTAAATTAAGCACTTGAAATATTTGAAAGCAAATGTCCAAACTATCCAAAAATGAATAAAGTTTATATAACATTTTTTCAAAGTAAACAAAGAAACTATGAATGCAATCATCAGCTAATCCAACGACCACCAAAAAAGGTTGAACGGTCATACCGACAGAGTAGAATTTGGATATTATGTTAGCTATTTTAATATCAATGTCACTGTGAGTGTCAGCCCGTATAATGAAACACTCTTGGGAATCCATAATTGTTGTCTTTTTGAATTGCTTTCCCGACTCGTTCACAAAGCGAGCTGATGGAGGCAGTAAAGTAGTCAGCAATGTTGTATATATACAATCCTGAATGTCTATAAAAGGTAAAAAAGCGGATATATTTACATGGTAAATTAATACTTGGCAATTTATACTTACTTGGATCTAAAGAACTTTCACCTCTCTTAAATAACTCTTTAAAGCATTTATTTGAAAGAGAGTTTTTATACACAGCTGCAATGTGGGTTTTAAAAGAGTCCCACTTTTCTAAAAGCAAGTGACTTTTGGATGGGTACATAATGTTGAAATCAATTGAGATCTAAAAAAAATGGCAATATTTAATTATTAAATATTTTATATAAAAACATTAGCGTACCAATTCTGGAGCCCTTGCATGAGATAGTTTTGACCACGACTTAAAAAATTCTTCCCATTCCATGTTGCGTAAGTCGTTCTGCCGCATTGTAAACGTCTTTTGCCATTTGTCTTTTATTTCCTCCCAGTTAGAGGATGATCGGTTTAAATATCCTTTCAACGTATTTCCCACAGACACATCCACTTCACTCAATTGACCTAATGAGGATTTTTGGGTTTCATGTTGTATTTCCATCTTACTACGTATATGATTTCGATTCTTGAACTTGGAAAATAGTTTTCCGCCACAATTAGATTTGGCACTTCTTGGTATAAAGTAGTAATCCTAGAAAATATAAATGAATTTAAGAATATATGTATTTAATACATAAATCTATATAAACATACCATCATTTATTTCTCCTTCGGGAATATTGAGACAATTTCATTAGTTATGTTTGCCATGTTAAACGGTTTCAACATAACATTATTTGCAATGGCATCTTCTAATATTATATTTATTAGAATGTCTCTTTTTTCTTTAGTCAAGCAGTTGTTTTCTTCATAGAAGCTTAAGATTTGTCTTTCTCGAGATGTTTCAATAATTAAGTTTTTCAAGTCGTACATTTAAATCACTTATATTATTAAAAAACTTGGCTTAATTCTCTATAATACCTTATAATTAATGGATTTTCTGCTGTTGATACTTTGATCTTCTTCGATTTTGATAGGCTCATTTTGTTTGAGTGGGGGCTTAACAGAGTTTTCGTTGGCTTCATACTTAAAATGAATAAAAATTAAAAATGTATGCCAATTGTTTTTTTTTGTAAATTAAGATACTTACATAAGTTTTTCTCTGAAAATTAAACGAGGGCCCAGTGGTGGAATTGCTTCCTTAATATAATCCCTGTCCATGTATTTTAAACTTTCAAATGTTATACTTGCATCTAAGAAATAAAAATTAGTTTACCTTTTATCAGCTGATCAACAAAGGTAGAAGAAAGGGGAAAGCAATAAGAAATGGGAGCGTACTTATGTTTGTAAATACTAATACACACACTGTCGCAACTGGAGTGTTTTCTTTTCTTCTCATTCCATTCGTTTATTTGGCTAATATCAGTGGTGTCCAGCAAAAGTACCGCTATGCAGTTTCTCTGCCGCTGCGCTGCCAGCGTTTCAACGCACACGTTTTTCTGCTTTACAGCGTCGAAACGCTGGCAGTGCAGCGTTCGGGAGCGCTGCTTCTGCTGGACACCACTGATTTATATGTTTTTCTTACCAATCAAGTATTGCATTAAATGTTCCATACCGATTTCTTTCATTAAATTGGTTAGCTTTAATTTGTCTGTGTCCTCGGGTACGGACGGACTTAAGTATATTTCCTGAAATGTTGAGCACGATATCGGGTCAACTATATTCTTTTGAACCTTCACCTCCTCAATGTTTTCATCAGCCTCCGAATCCGAAAGGATTATACGCTTTCTTTTAACTTTAGCCGGCATTTTAATACGCACTGTTCTTTTACCCATTTTTTCGATTTCACAACCAATAAGCCAGTCATGCACGCGTACAATTGGGAATGGAATGACCATTCCGCTAAATCTTCGATATCTATTAAGAAATCGATGTTAAAAATATTACTAGTTTGAAGCAAATAAAAAAAGGGGACAATTTTGTAATTAATATTTAATTACCATTTGTTTATTGGTGTATTGTTTTTATTGAAGCGCATTAATAGTAAATTAAATGGATCCGATATTCGATATTATTATCGATACTTTTTTGTTTAATTGTGATTATCGTACGCACATACACAACGAAAACATTAAAGAAAGAAACAATAAACAAGCTTGGTATCGACGAAATTTAAGAAACGGAGACGTTACTTGACAGCCTTAGAAATTCGGAATTTAAAGGTACGCTAAATTTCTGCCCTCGGTACGCAAGAAATCATGTAAAGTCGTTATTATTTTTATTTTATTTTAGAGAAAATTATTACTTACCTTGGAACATCATGTACGCTTGCTTCAGGTGCTCAAACAAATTTTCGATCGGAAAACTTTTAATTCCACATTTAAAGTACGATCACTTTGTAACATTGACTGATTTTCCAATACAATGTATTGTTCCAAATTGCAATCAGCTGCACTCAAACTTTTCAGCACTTCAACGGCATTTGAATACCCAGCATAAGAATCAACCCAACGTTGATAACAATACACCATATATGAAGGGTGCAAGAACCGTAGATCAACCAAATAATATCTTTGAAAATGATACCTCCTTGTCATTTGAAAGCATTGAACATTTAAGTACTGATGCTTATGACGAGGTTAATATCATAAATGATTTAGAGAAAGATTTAGAGATTAACCATGACATTGAAAGTTGCTTAAGTTAAATTGATTGTCCGTTTAATTTACATAATGCTCAGTTAAGCAACTCAATAATATATAAAGGTACGGATTATAAAAGCAACAGATACTTAGTTAAAAACGAAAACCCTGACCAAATACTTAAAATATTTTTGTTTGTCTTGGAAAATGAATGTATTTATGTTGTAAGCAGAGTTGTTAATTTAAATACATTTAATTGTCATTTCCAATCTTATGAAGTTGGCGCGGCATCGGATAAATTTGAAATTATAAGCATTGATAAATTTCTCAGCCCTCCTTTACATGTACAACCAATAAATACTGGAAAATCGTATATTAGAATTAAGCGTATTTAAGTAAATTAACATTGTAAGATTCTCTATGTATTATGACTCTATCAACCTTTTTAAATCTCAAAAACTTAAATATAATAGAATCGTATTTAAAAAACCAATTTTTTTTGTCTAAATAAATGTTACTTGTTTGATAATTTGTATTATATTAAATTGTTTTTTTTAAATTAATTTTCTCTCGTATATTATTGGACAAAAAATTGATAATTTTTGTAGTTCATAAATACAATATATACTTTTTGATGTTAGGACAACATTTTCTTGATTTAAGAATAAAGTTGTCTTAATATAGAAATGTTTGTTCTTATTTTAAGAACGTTTATTCTTATAGTAAGAACAAAATTTAAGAACCAAAATTTCTTAAATTAAGAACTTTGTTCTTAAATTTAGACTGGTTTTTTTCCCTCAGTGTATGCTAAAATTGTTCAGAAAGGAGTGATAAAGATAGACGGTCTTCTTGGTCAAAACACAGACTTTGGTTGGATAGTGTCTGGATGCACCAAATCAAAAAGAAGTAACACAGTAGTTGCGACCAAGATAGAATTGAAGAAAGACAGTGTTCGCGCATTTTGCCCGTTTTTATGAAATTTGTTGAATGGTGTAAGGCGGGAGCGGGAGCGCAATAAAGTTTTAATGGCTCTCGCGAATTTGCCCGGTTTTGAAATTAAAGATTTAGTTGTTATATGAACTTCATTGCTCAAACTCCCTGCACCTGACCGCTGCAGTTCTCAACCGCCGTTATCGCCAAATTCAGCGCTTTAATCCCCTAAGCACAGGAAGGAAATCATATGCATTCGAAGAGGGAAGTTACCGACGGATCGTGAATCGTCCCACCAGGTATAGAGTGCTAAAAGTTGAAAGTTAATCTGTGGCGTGTCGTATATTGTGTTTTGGCCCATCTTTCAACTTTTTGCATTCGTGTGAAAAATTGTGTAGATAGCGAGCATTCTAACCAAGAAACAAATAAAACTTGCATGTACTAACGATTATAATTGTGATACATACATCCATACATACACTCATAAAAAAAAATCAAAGAATTTCCATTAAATCAAGGAAATTCTTTCTTGAATTTTTGCCAAAGGCGACCTCACCTTTGTTTTAGGAAATGTTTTTTTTTAAAAACAACTTTAAAAAAATATTTCTTGAAACAAGAAATTAAATTTCTTAAAACAAGAAAGGGTTTTTTGGAAAGCCACCATTAAAAGAAGAAAAAATATTTCTTGAAACAAGAAAAGCGATTCTTGTTTTAAAGGTGGTTTCTTTCTTGATTTAAGAAATTAAATTTCTTAACAAGGAAACATATTTTTTAAAACAAGAAAATAAGTTCTTGTTTTAAAGGTGGATTCTTTCTTGTTAAAAAATGTAAAATTTCCTTTATGAAATTTTATTTCTTGATTTAAGAAATAATATTTCTTGAATTAAAGTTTTACATTAACCCTGAAATATTAAATAAAATGTAACTTCGTTTTTTTTTGATATGGCATATTTTATTTAATTACATTTGAAACTTTTAACACTTAACATTTAAACATTTTTAATTATCAATTTTTTTACATATTAGCATATGAGTTATTATTGGCGGTGTATTTAATTCACATAATTTAACTATTGTATACCCCATGGCCTTTTGAACTTCATATAACATAAGGTGATCACAAAACTCAGTATCTAGTTACTGGCATAAAAACCATTTTCTTCGCATTCCTTCATCTGGAAAAAAAAGAGTTATTGGAATATAAAATATTTATTTTTAGATACACAACATTTTTTTAAAAAATGTAATGTTAATAATAGCCAAAATACAAACACGTTGGTCAAAAGACCGAGAGAGAGAGGCAAGGCCGATAGAACTCGAAGATGGGGGTTGAAAATCGAAGTTCAGAGAGAGAGAGAGACACGTACGAGAGAAGGAAGACCGAATGTAAGCAGGCCATATCATGACAGTTTGAAGAAGTAGAAGAGAGAAACGTCGGTCAAAAGAGCGAGAGAGAGGAGCAAAAGATAGAAGGGTTGAAAATCGGCTTTCAGATCGGGTGAATCGCGTACCTGCATACATATTTACATGCCTAAGTATGTCAAACAAATACAACATATTTTTCTTTTTGATATACTTACCTTAGAAGGTTTTAAAACAAAATAACAGCTTCGCCAAACCATTTATTTGGCAGATGCAACTGCTCTCCTGCAGGTATTTTAGAGATTTCTCCGACATGTTTCACTCTGAAAAATAAATATAATGCAAGTAATAAGGCGAAGTTATTATATAACTCTACACCTACAAATAGATGTACAAATGTATGTATGTACGTAGATTTTAGCTGGAATTCAATTCAACTAAGTTTGTGTAAAACTTGGTTAAGAGATTTCGAATTTTTCCTTTAATGAGATACATACATTTGTATAAGCGCTATACAAAAAATTATATACATATGTACATACCTATGAATAATTGGAAAAGGCTTCACTCTTTATCCGCTTAAAAATCACGTTCATCACTTACGAATCTTTTTTCACAACTGACGCTCGGATGATCAGAGAAGTCGGTAGCCGGGTAGTAGTCGGGCCGAGTAGGCCCTTCGTCCTACTTCGTTTTTTTCTGTCGTCAACATTCGGTAGCCGAAGGAAGTCATTGGCTACTTTCTTATATTCAAGGGACATTTCTTTCACATATTCAAAGGCGATTTCGCCATTAAATACGTATAAAATGTTTTGGCTGCGACGGCAAAACAAACATATGAGATTTTCATTTTTCTATTTTCAAGAAAAATTCTTTCTTGATTTTTTTCCATCAAGAAAGGTTTTCTATATTTAAAGGCATATTTTTTAATTACCAGACATTTTTTTTTCCATTTTCAAGGGTAAGCCGATTCAATGGCGAGATTTCTAAAATTGAGAAATAATTTTTTATGAGTGTATAGTCGTATTTCGAATTATAAATACTTATATGCATCCTGGTTGTTTAAAAAACACAATTATAGCTTTGCAAAAAATTAAAGGGGTAAAAGTTGAGAATTGTGAAAAGTTCTAATTCCAGAATTAAATCCTCGGCAAATTTTCTGCCGCGCATTTTTCTCAAATTTCCCTCGCTTTTCGCCATTTCCCACGCCTTTAAACGTCAGGTTTATATATTCGTTGCCCTTAGTTATCGGTCAGTGCATCATTCTCCGTTAGCATTGCGTTGAGCGCCGCCAGCCGTACACACATACACACACACAGACAGCGCAGCCCGTTCTCTCGAGGTCTCTTTCGTCGTTTTCGATCGCTGGAACGGTGCAAGCGTTGCCGCTGCCCAAACGCTTGTTCGTTTTTTGGTGTTTGAGCTTGGCGTGTGCTCCCCTACACTACGTGCGTTCGGCATATTATAATTATTAAATTGTTAAAATAAATTAATTCATTTAAATAACTCCCCCACACTGCTTGCGTTCAGCTTATTCCTCTCGTTGGTTATTATTTTTAAATTTAATAAATTTAAAAAAACACACTTACATACTAATAATTTTTTAAACATTAAAATAAATTAAATTTAAAACTCTTCGATACCGAAACGAACAAAAACAAAAACAAGAGAGAACGCTATAGTCGGGTGCCCCGACTATCAGATACCCGTTACTCAGCCAAAGTGAGTGCGAGGGAGATGGAGATAGAAAATTTTTAATCTGGCCTTACTTTTTAACGAATGGTCCGATTTGAAAAATTTCTTCAACATTTCGATAGGTATTGATAAATACAATAAAACTGAATTATTACATTTCCGAAATCTTTAAAAATGTGGGCGCCAGACATTTTTTAAACTCGTTTATTGTGGGCGTTAGGCGATTGTGGGCGTTAGAGGGCCCTCGGCTGAAACAAACTTGCGCTGCGTAGGAAGCCAAAGAATATGTGTGGGTAATCCCAATTCTCTAGCTTTGGTAGTTTCCGAGATCTCAGCGTTCATCCGGACGGACAGACGGATAGACGGACATGGGTAGATCGACTCGGCTAGTGACCCTGATCTAGAATATATATACTTTATAGGGTCGGAAACGCTTCCTTCTACCTGTTACATACTTTTGCACGAATACAATATACCCTTTTACTCTACGAGTAACGGGTATAATAAAATGCCGAGATCAGAAAGTAGCAACAAGGAAATCGAAGAGTTGAAAAACCAACGAGATGGATATATGAGGAGTATAGCGCGAACGCAAAGATTTTTAAATGAGAGTCGATTCTCTTTAAATGCGGTTAAGTTAGAATGTCGATTAGAGATCCTAAATACGCACATTGAAAATGCTTCGCTTATACAAAACAAAATCGAAGCGAAAGATGGTGATGATGTGTACCGCGAAGAGTTCGAAGAGACAGCAATTATAGAAAAATCGTTGCTTATTTCCCTAATTGCCGAAGCAAAGCGCAAGAGCGTTGACAATTCTGCTCCGCCGGCAACGCGCACACCCCAATGCAGTTTGCCAAGCGTCTCTCTTCCAACCTTCAGCGGAAAACATTCCGAATTTAAGAATTTTATAAGCCTTTTCGAAACATTTGTTGACAAAGATGACACGCTGCACGATATCGAAAAATGTAACCATCTAATATCGTATTTGGCTGGAGACGCGCTAGGAGCAGTCAGGGCATTCCAAGTTACCGCGGATAATTATCCAAAAGCCCTGGCTAGCCTAAGGCGGGTGTACGATAATGATTGTTTAATTTTCTATGAAAATATATGGACAATGTTTAATCTGCCAAAGATTTCCCAGCCATCAGCTACAGCATTGAGAAACCTGATCGACACAGTCACAGCGCTGTACGATTCTCCTTTGTCAATTGGGGATGACAAACGTATTACGAATGCCATCCTCACCCATCTAGTAATGGGCAAAGTCGATGCAGGAACTAAGAGAAAATGGGAAGAACAGTTAGATTATACCTCGCTTCCTCTTTGGAGCGAGTGTGAGTCGGCCCTAAACAAGCGCTATCAGCATATGGTTGCCGAAGAAGCGTGTAGGAAAAATTTGTTCAGCAGAGCCAGGCTAGTCCTAAGAAGAATGGAAACAGGAGTTTTTCGTTTGTTACTGCCATGGACGACCCCGAAGTATGTGTGTTTTGCAACTCAGCAGAACATCAAGTAGGAAATTGCACTGCTTTTGCTGCCCTAACAGTTCAGCAAAGATTCGATTTCGCAAAAAAGGCTCCCTTATGCATTAACTGCCTCCGTAAGGGACACACGGTAAAAAGATGCAAATCGAAAAGATGCAGGGTGTGTAAGTCCTCACACCACACATTGCTGCACATTATTTCGCCATCAAATCTCGCATTGCCACCTCCTCCTCAGCCCACGCTCTTGCGAATACATCCACTTCGCATGTTTTGCATGCGACTGCATCGGATAGAGTTATTCTTGCCACAGCCATCGTCAGCGTCCAAACAAAAAGTGGCGAATTAGTTTTGGCTCGTGCGTTGCTCGATTCTGGTTCGCAAGTAAATTTTGTGACCGATGAGCTCGCTCAGAGACTTCAGATTAAGAGAGAGGAAGTGTGTTTGAGGTTGCGGGGCTTTGGTGGAACTAATGCTCAAGCAACCAAGAAAATACACACGATGGTCAAGTCGCGAGTTGGTAGCAGTCAATTGTCGTCCGAATTTAACATATCAAAAAATATTCCTGGTTATCATCCGGATCAAATGGTGAACACCAGCGGCGGGAGGGTGCCTGAAAATATTCAATTGGCAGATCCATTCTTCTTCAAGCCACAAAAAATAGATATGCTCATTGGCGCAGACTCGTTCGTTGAACTATTGTCAGTCGGCCAGATAAAGCAAGGGCCTGAGTATCCCATTTTGCAGAAAACAGTTCTCGGCTGGATAGTGTCAGGGAGATGTGCCTCAGAAAAAATAAGAAATGCTGAAAAGTTGGTACATCTCAGCTGCCAGGAGGAAGTGTTGGAGTCAATAGACACAACCCTGCAGGAATTTTGGTCTGTAGAGGACTTGCCGCCCAAGGCCAAGGTACATACTCCTGAGCAGCAACTTTGTGAGCAACACTTTGAGAAAAATACTCAAAGATTGTCGTCCGGGAGATTTTCGGTTCGTCTGCCGTTCAAATCTGACCCAAACACTCTTGGTTCATCATATGAAGTTGCGAAACGTAGATTTTTGTCGCTTGAAAGAAGAGTATCCAAAGATCCATCTTTAAAAAAGATGTATCTGGAATTCATGGAAGAATATGAAGCCGTGGGCCACATGTCGTCCACGAACAATAAAATTCCGGACAGTCCGCACTATTTTATTCCGCACCAATGCGTGCTGCGACCTCAAAGCACCTCGACAAAGTTAAGAGTGGTATTCGACGTCTTGAGCCGTACACCGACGCAGGTCGCGTTGAATGACATCTTGTTGGTTGGCCCCACCATTCAAGAGGAGCTGTATTCGACCCTGCTTAGGTTCAGACTGCACAAGTTTGCGCTTGCAGCAGACGTAAAGAAGATGTATCGTCAAGTAATGGTTGACGAAGCTGACCGAAACTTTAAGCTCATAGTGTGGAGACGAGATTCATCTGAGTCTCTAAAAATCTTCAATCTTCTTAAAAATGGAACTTCGCCAGGACCCTATCTGGCGATTCGGTGTTTAATGCGACTTGGAGAGATCGCGCAGGATTCGTGTCCAAAAGCCGCCAAGGTCATTCAGAATGACTTTTATGTTGACGATTTGTTGACTGGCGCCAGATGCGTTGAGGACCTGTTAAGCCTTCGAGGCGAAGTTTCTCAGGTATTGCAAGAGGCAGGATTTGAATTGGCAAAGTGGTTTTCTAACTGCCCAGAGTTGTCCGCATCTGAAAGCGCTGTCATGCCGCTAACGGCAGACTCAGACGTCACTAAAACCCTTGGCGTGGTTTGGTTACCGGGTAAAGATTACTTTCAATTTCGGTTGGATGACTCTTTCCTGGACCTTCGTGCGACAAAACGAAACATACTGTCGGTGACTGCCCGACTTTTCGATCCGCTTGGCCTATTGTGTCGTCTAGTGACTAGGGCAAAAATGTTGTTGCAGGAACTGCGGCTTCGAAAGTTAGACTGGGACGAGTCGCTGCCGATGCAACTGCAGACATCTTGGGAAGCCTTTAAGGGAACGCTGTTGCAGCTGCCCAAGATCAAGGTATCGCGATTCGTTCATACAGACGCCAATGTCACGGCAGAAATACATGGTTTCGCTGACGCTTCCATGCGAGCATATGGAGCGTGCATCTACGTTCGCACTAGTACCGCTGAAGGTTTAAAAGTATATTTATTGACAGCAAAATCCAAAGTAGCTCCACTTAAGACGGAAACTTTGCCCCGCCTTGAGTTGTGCGCAGCTCACCTTCTTGCGGATCTTTATAATCGTGTAAGACCATTGCCTAATTTTCCGATCACAAAGGTGTTCCTATGGACGGACTCGGAGATCACTCTGCATTGGATCAAAACGCATCCCTCGTCGTTGTCGGTTTTCGTCTCAAACCGAGTTGCTGAGATCCAAGAGTGGTCGGAACCCGACCACCCCCGTGACATCGTGTCACGGGGATGCGACGTTGAGGAACTCACAGCTACCATTTGGTTCGCTGGGCCGTCGTTTTTGCTTGATGCTGATTGGCCTGTAAATCGACACTTTGAAGTACCTGCTGATGTCGTGTCGATGGAATTACGCAAGTCAGCATTGGCGCTTATGGTAATTCCAGAGCCTAACTATGTGCTTCAGAAAATAGAGTCGTTTTCGTCGCACATAAGGCTTCTAAGAGTTTTCGTGTGGGTCTTTCGGTTTATTCAAAGGTGCAAAAAAAGGTCGCAGCCCTTTGAAAAAAGTATTACTCCAAGAGTACTGAATTTTACGTTCGAGAAAAAAGTGGAAGTGATCCAATCTCACGAGTTCAGTGACGACATAGGCAAAATTCGAAAAAAAAACAAGTCGGTAGCAACGAATATTCAAAAATTAATCCCTTTTCTTCAGGAGAAACAATTAGATTAAAGTTCCTCGACATTGCTGCGAGTTGGGGGTCGGTTATTGAATGCTCCTATCCCGTACGAAGCCAAATTCCCGTTGTTGTTATCGAAAGGCTCACAGTTTGTTAAAACCTACGTGACCTGCACGTTACAAATTGTCATGCTGGTTCTCGAGCTCTTGTGAGTCTGTTGCGAGAAAAGATATGGTTGGTTAATGCGCAGGAAGTTTGCCGCAGAACAGTTCGTTCTTGCATTCGTTGCTTTCGGTGCAAGCCGCAACTATTGACGCAAATCATGGGGAACTTGCCATTAGACAGACTTCGAGCTCTACGCCCTTTTAATATCTGTGGTGTTGATTCTTGTGGCCCATATAACACAACGTATCATATCCGTGGTAAGCCACCGTACAAATCATACGAGGCATTGTTTGTATGTTTTGCGTCCAAAGCGGTCCACTTAGATTTATTGTCCGACCTCACCACTGATGCGTTTTTGTTGGCATTCCAAAGGTTCGTGAGTCGACGCGGGATTCCGGAGAAGGTGTGGTGCGACAACGCGACGAACTTCGTCGGAGCCGATCGCCACATGAGAGAGTTCCGGGCCCGTCTGGAGGAGCAGGGGGGCGATATCGCAACATTCGCATCAAGAAAAGGATGCGAGTTTGCGTTCATACCGCCCAGAGCACCTCACTTCGGCGGACTTTGAAAGGCAGGTGTGAAGTCTGCAAAGCACCTGTTCCTTCGGACGGTCGGCGAAGACATACTGACCGCGGAGGAGCTCGGAACTCTCCTCACCAGCGTGGAGGCCGTTCTCAACTCCAGGCCCCTCGGAGCGATCAGCCCAACGACGGCGAAGCTCTAAGCCCAGGCCATCTCCTGATCGGCGGGCCCCTCCTAGCTCCACCCTCAGCAGCGCTCCCGGACCAAGTCAGCCCAACCTGCGCGACGATGGCGCAGTGTCTCGTCTCTCAGGCACAGGTTTTGGCAGCGATGGTCCCGGTTGTACGTCTCGAGCCTCCAGGGGAAGAACAAGTGGCACCAGGAGGTTCCAAACGTCGACGTAAGAGCTCTCGTCGTCGTCGCCGAGAAAAATCTTCCGCCGCAGCAGTGGATGATCGGGCGGATCGTGGCGGTGCACGTCGGCGCTGACGGCAAGGTCCGAGTGGCGGACGTGAAGACCAAGGATGGTATATATAGGAGAAAAATGTAAAGATCCACTAATCAGTGGAATTATAAAAAATGATGATTTAATGACAGGATCAGACAGCATTAAAGAAGCTAAAGAAATCGTTAAACAGGTCTCATTTGGAACAAGTAAAAGGAAAATCGAATATCGAGTCGTGTTTCTTTCGGCCTCCTCGCAAAGTCTTTTAAATATCGCAAAAAAAACCAATAAAACCTGCCAAAAACAATTGAATTTTTTTCGTAAACACAAATAGAGCAACGAGAATATCAAAAACTGTGGTTTTATATTGTGAAACCGTGAACATTTGTGATTAAAAAATTCTACATTTTAACTCGCAGGCACAAGCCGAAAATCACTCAATAAAACAAGCACGAAACACTCGAAAACCAAAAGAAAACGAAAATTGTCTTGCACTAGCTAAAGAAGTGTATAACGAAACAACAGAAGACACTCAATTAACACAAGTCACTCATAAACAAAACACTCTGCCATGCCTGCCCCCAAACGAGCACGAGAAGCCACGGCCACCGATCTGAAATCTGGTCGGGACTCAGATGCCCCTTCACCACATCTTGTCCAGCTTCTCGATCGGCTTATTGGGGACAAACTGAAGGCCCATGCGGAACAGCAGACCGAACAACTAACGTCTGTAATGCGTTCTTGCGAAGAGCGTATTTTAACTTCACTGGAGGGGAAGCTGCGCGACGTTTGCGACCAAGTGGTTCAACTCGCAAGTCGGGTAACACAACTGGAGGAGGAGCTGAAAGAGTTGCAGGCCCTAAAGTTGAACTTCGAGAAGTTGG